>CM012447.1:6959919-7559919 GCA_003999625.1 Oryzias javanicus | reverse complement strand
GGTATGTATTTTGTGTTGCTTTGGAGAGACCTTTGGCCTAAAATGTTTTATTTTGTTGTAATGAAATCTTAAATTAAGCATATGTGTGTTGATGAAGCTTCTTTGAAATACGATTGTTTGTACAACCAGATATTAGATATAAGATATAAGAGTTTTTAAAATGATGTGGGAATAAACTATGAAACCCATGATTTATCAACCCGGTCCAACCCGGTCTCAGTGAAATGCGTCCCTATTCCACGGCTTTGCACCCTCGGAATACCGTGCATAGTATACGCCAAACACGGTTTTGGCGTGCATATGATACGCAGTTGCAGCCCATTCAAAACACGGAGCAGCTTTTAGGTTTCGTTGGATTTATAAACCTACCTGTAAAACCTGTCTTTTTCTCATTGCACTGCTGGGTTGGGAGTAGGTGTGGCAAGTCCACCGCGCAGCCTGGCTGTGGCATGTCCCTTCGGGGTACAAGCACGGGATAGCATCCTGTTGAGAATAAGACTTTGGGCAAGTCCCATGTCCACCTGCATTTTGTTTACAAAGCTTTTGGCCGTAAAAAAGCTTATTGCATATTGTTGAGTTGTTTGTTGGTCCATTCCACCCGTTCTCGTCCGACACACGAACCTCTTCCATGCCTCCCTCTCCTTCATTTTCACGGGAAATTCGTGAAGGGAGACCCCCTTCTTCGGCACATTAGAGCACGCCAAATACAACACAGCCTATTCACCATTATCCCATATAAATCCCAAAATCCACGGAAGTCCGAATTCTATCATGCGAAGTAAGTCAGTAAGCCCAGAAAGTCAGCACAACAATAGGGGATCTAGCTGTATGTTCCTGCCATGACGTCACACGACCTATGACCTACTTATCGGAGGCTGCAGAAAATCTGAGCGACCGCGCTATTTTTAAACGCTTGTAGAGAGTGCACGGGGCCCGCGGATGACAAAATAATTATACGGGGGTTCATTTGTGACATAAATACTAATGTTTTATTGCAGTTTTAGAAAAATCATGATTTTCACCGCACGAGGCCTTTAAACTTTATCAAAGCTCTGGTGGGAAAAAATATCTCCTGAAGAAGTCTGGGATTGTGGACGGTTGAACCAGAGATAATCCATCCCTGTGATCCCTCAGATTAACCATCATCCAGGAGCAGCATGGAGAGAGACTCCTAAAGTTTCTTTAAGATTACCAGTGATGGGATTTCAAATGACATTTATGTGAAACCTATTATATGAAAATGTTATCAACAGGAGAACCTTCCAGAAGCCATGAGTGCCTGAGCTTTGGTTGTCATATCATGTTACCCCTCTTAAAGGCTCATGTGTTTATGGACCGACAGTATTAGTCAAACTGTATGTTATGTCCTGCTGCTGCAGCTGCACCTTTGTTCCCAACCCTTCAGCTCACCTGGCAGGTGTGGCCAATGTGCCTTGATTGGCAGCTGATGTCTATTTAAGGCAGAGGAGGCCACATCAAGCCAGGCAGGGGGCAGAGCAGCAAGCTGGGGTTCATGTGGTGCGGTGCGGTGTGATGCGGTGCGGTGCGATGTGGTGTGATGTGATGCGGTGCGGTGTGATGTGATGCGGTGCGGTGTGATGTGATGCGGTGCGGTGTGATGTGATGTGATGTGATGTGATGTGATGTGATGTGATGTGATGTGATGTGATGCGGTGCGGTGCGGTGCGGTGTGATGCGGTGCGGTGTGATGTGATGTGATGCGGTGTGGTGCGGTGCGGTGTGATGCGGTGCGGTGTGATGTGATGTGATGCGGTGTGATGCGGTGCGGTGTGATGTGATGTGGTGCGGTGTGATGTGGTGCGGTGCGGTGTGATGTGATGCGGTGTGATGCGGTGCGGTGTGATGTGATGTGATGCGGTGCAGTGCGGTGTGGTGTGATGCGGTGCGGTGTGATGCGGTGCGGTGCGATGTGATGCGGTGCGGTGTGATGCGGTGCGGCGCGATGTGATGCGGTGTGATGCGGTGCGGTGGGATGTGATGTGATGCGGCGTGATGCGGTGCGGTGGGATGTGATGTGATGCGGTGCGGTGCGGTGTGATGTGATGTGATGCGGTGTGATGCGGTGCGGTGTGATGTGATGTGATGCGGTGTGATGCGGTGCGGTGGGATGTGATGTGATGCGGTGCGGTGCGGTGTGATGTGATGCGGTGTGGTGCGGTGCGGTGTGATGCGGTGCGGTGTGATGTGATGTGATGCGGTGTGGTGCGGTGCGGTGTGATGTGATGTGATGTGATGCGGTGTGGTGCGGTGCGGTGTGATGCGGTGCGGTGTGATGTGATGCGGTGTGGTGTGATGTGATGCGATGTGCTGCGGTGCGGTGCGGTGTGATGTGATGCGGTGCGGTGCGGTGTGATGTGATGCGGTGTGATGCGGTGCGATGCGGTGTGATGTGATGCGGTGTGATGCGGTGCGGTGTGGTGGGATGTGATGCAATGTGATGCGATGCGGTGTGATGCGGTGTGATGCGGTGCGGTGTGGTGGGATGTGATGTGATGTGATGCGGTGTGATGCGGTGTGGTGCTGTGTGGTGCGGTGTGGTGCGGTGTGATGTGATGTGATGCGATGTGGTGCGGTGCGGTGCGGTGCGGTGTGGTGTGGTGTGATGCGGTGCGGTGTGATGTGATGCGGTGTGATGCGGTGCGGTGTGGTGTGGTGTGATGCGGTGCGGTGCGATGTGATGCGGTGCGATGCGATGCGATGCGATGCGATGTGATGTGATGTGATGTGATGCGGTGCGATGCGATGTAATGCGGTGTGATGCGGTGTAGTGCGGTGCGATGCGGCGCGGCTTGGTGTGGTGTGATATGGTGCGGTTCTGGTTTGGTTTTGTCTTTATTGTCTTTATTTCTTCAGCAATATTTCTTTCATTGCTGGGTTTTGCTTTGTTAGTTTGGGGTTGGACCTTGGTAGTTCTGATTTAGGCTTTGTTTCATTTCTGTTCTTCAGGCAGTTTTGTTAGGCAGCCGTTAGCAGGGAGCTGCTGACTCTGACGGTCACCACAGCTGGGTCAGCAGTCTCCGTGACTTATTTTCCTTTTGGACATGGTTACAACTCAGTTTTGGTTTGTGTTCTTTTAACCAGCACACTAATTATTTCTTTGTTCCATTTCAGGACACAGGGTTATGTTGATTTAATAAGCTGTGCTCTATTTATTCATTTGTGGAGTCCAGTTTAATGTTATTGTCCCTTCTGATAGTCATCCCCTGGACTCCGGGCCGGTTTGCCCGTTGGGGACGTAACACTGTAACCTGTGTTTTGTCATAAAATGACTAAAACAATCTCCACAAAATGGAAACATGCTGATGTGTGAAAGCTGCCTGGTTGCCTCCAGAGGTTTGAGAGGAGTAACTTCATTTATCAACTGTGAATCTACAGTACAGCGGGATGAATGGGAGGAGCCTTCCATAGTAAAGATTCTCTAATGGTTATCATGCACGGCATTGGACGAGTCATGATCTGGGCTTGTTCTATGTCTAGAGATCTTTCTACACTGTCAATAGAGAAACACAGGATCACTTAACAAAAGCTCTGTACTTTTTGAAATTTATAAATATTAGTTTTTATCAAATTTCATTTTTACGTTGAGTAAACCGTCAATTCAAAATTTTAATCTGATGAAAACTGATTAAACATAACAAATTGCAGAACTTTTGTTAATTGATCCAGCGTTTCACTTCTTACAGTATATGTCTGAATCAGTATATCTGAAACATGTCTGTCAGTTAGATGAATGAATGAATGAATGAATGAATGAATGAATGAATGAATGAATGAATGAATGAATGAAATGGTTTATTTCAAGCAATCAGATCATAATGCATGAAATAATATCACATAATCAATCACAAATAGATCGCTTGAAAGGGAGTGGAAGGAAGCAAATTTATAAAATCCCACCCCGACTCGACCGTACCATTTTCTCTACATGAATGATCAATATTCAGGACTTAAAATCAAATATTTATACTCTACAATCATAGATTCAGGTTATAAAGGATCATTAACATCAGTGATATAATCACATTTCAAAACATCTAGAGACTAATCATTTATTTTAATCAGTAACAATACAGATTGTATTAAAAAAAATTGTAATAATACAAAAAGTAATAAGTAAAAATCATTTTAATTTGTTAATCCAAAAGAAATTCAAGTCTGAGAGAGCATGAATGTTTTGAGATGGTCCAGGTCCCGATCACGTCCTCCTTCAGCGTCTGGACAAGTGACCATCTGAGGATCTGTGAAGCAGCCAACATGAGTCTGAAAGCACGCCCGGACATATGTTTTCATTCAGGATATGATGACTGCTGTGGATCTGCAGATGTGACATCCTGGTGCTGCTGCTGTGTGTTTCTGTGTATACCTCTGTGCTCATGAGCAAACTTTAAAGAGTAAAATATTCCCAGAAAAATGAGCGCCTCCGGTAAAATATTAAATAATTTATTGTAAACCTAGAGAGAGGCAAAACCAATAAAAAACCAATACGTTGGCTGTTATTTCTTAACAAACATTTAGCATTTGGAAGTGACCCGTGCCTCCTGCTAATTACCTTGTGAAGGGACTCAACAGACGCATCCAGCATTGGTTTGCCGCGATGTTTCTTGGTATTTTTAGACGTAATGCGTCTTTTCTAAGAGGCGGCGTCCATTTGAAGGCAGGACTTCAGTGGGGGACAAAGCCTTGTGCGTCCAATCTTCAAAGGCCAACAGATGTAAGTGTGGCACAGCAGGAGCAGGGCTTTGCTCTTTGCCTGCTGGAGTTTTTGAAGTCTTAATTGTTATTTAATTTGGGTTGTAGCTTTGTTGCAGAGGCTGGAAAACGATAATTGCCTTTCCTCCTCCACGTCACTTTTGATGTTCATGCGTCTGGACTTCTTCAGAGATTTTCTTCTGGAACCAAATTTGATTTTTCTGACTCCCAGAGCTGTTAATGGGACAGATGAGAGGCTGATCAATAATAAAATTGGGGTTTTACAGACTTTTGGAAATGGATGTCCTTTAAAATGTTTCTGAGAGAACATGCAGCTTGAAATGATTTCTTGATGATTGATCAATTGATTCATTGATGTGTAAAAGTGATTACATGGTAGAAACACTCAACAAAAATCACTTCTTCTCCTGAGCTGCTGCTCTATGAAGCAGTCACATTATCATCTTTAATGCAACACAATGATCATCCACATTCTTTCAGAGATGATTCATTTTGAAAGTCTTTTTATTTGAATCTCTTGTTGTTTTAATAAACTGATGAACATTCTGACCAACCCATCATTTATCATCGCTGCTCTCTAAACGTAAGGGTACCAAACTGTCATGTCTTGGACCTCGTTTATTTAAATCAGAGTAGAATAAAACTTTATTGATCCCACATAGGGGACATTACCTTGTTACCATAGCAACACTGGACAATAATTATGTCCAGTGTCTGATGGGAGGAAAGATGTCCTTCCTGTAGTGAGGTGTTAGTCTCTGACTGAAGGAGCTCCTCAGTGAACCCACAGCTTCATGCAGAGGATGACAATGATGATGATGATGACTGGGAGGAGGAGGAGGAGGAGGATTGTCCCGGATGGATTTCAGTTTCTGTTGCATCCTCCTCTCACCCACCACAGTCAAAGACTCTAGAGGACATCCCAGAACAGAGACGGATCTCTGCTTCAGTTTGAGGATCCTCTTCCTGTTCCTGTTAGTGGACACGCCCACGCCCTCAGTCCCTTCAGCCTCTCCTGTGATCTGCGGCCGTTCCTCTGGTGGGATTTTGGGATTAACAGTTGATCGTCCAAACGTTACATGGTAGACGTCTTCAGAACCAGAGGAGATGGAAGACATCCCAGAAAGGAGGACGCCACCACACTCAGTACATGTGTATAAAAAGTCCATGTCTGTCAAAAACAGGCCAACAACACGAGAATAACAAAAATAAACAAGTAAGCTAACACAAAGGCAGTCTAACTTGGAGAAAAAAGGGATAAAGTTTGCTGTGGATCTTTAAAAGATTTGTTGTTTACACTTTATAATAAGATTCCCCAACAAGCTTTATTAGCACACTAACAAACATTATTAATGTGTCTATAGGATGTTAGTAAGACATTTATTAACACAATGAGCTAGATCATGTGACATGGTAAAATGTATTAATATCTAAAGTGAGACCATTGTCTACAAAGGCCATATTACAGTTTTTCCCAAATGCTAAAACACATTTCCTGAAACATTTAACCAATTTAACCAAACATCAAATACAATTTTCCAAATATAAGCTAAATATACAAAATTCTTGACTCTTCAGTCAAAATCTCACTTTGAGTTCATAATGAAGACAAACCTGCAGCAATCACAACACACTACACAACAAAACACTTGACACTATTCACAAAATGGTTTTAAAAAAATCCCCCCCCCCCCCCAATATTCAGGATTTTCTTTTATTTTGTTGATTTTTACTGCAGATCCAGGTTGACATTTATTGCACGTCACCATCTTTCCTCTGTGGTTCAGACCAGAAGACTTCATCTACATCACTGACATTGTTCACCAGAACCACACAACAGGAGAACATGATCCTGTTCGCCTAATCCAGTCTTGACTAGACCAAACTGAAATGTCTTCACAATCCATGTTTAAGGTTCAACAGGTTTTATCCAGTGTATTGTTGTCTCTCCTTTCAATGCCAAGTAGAACAAAAAAAATATTTTCAATTCTGTTATGGAGAACAAGGTGGAAGAAAACTGATACAAATTATTGATTAGTGTTGAACTTTCTGAAAACTTACATTGTCCCAGACAGAAACAAAGTCTTCTGTTATTTTCTTGTTGAATTTCTGTATGAATGATACAGATTAGAGAAATAACTTGACCCTGCTGAGTTGAGGGTTGACCTTTTGACCTGATTCCCCTCATGGTCATTCCTTAAACCAACATATGGTCAATAACTATGACCTGGATCTCATCAGAACCTTGTTCTTCATCTGGGTCCAGGTCTTGGTCTTTCTCTGTCATCCACCATTGAAAAACATCTCAGATGTTCCAGAACTTTCCTTATCTTCACTGCAGTTTATTAACAACAAGTGTCTTCACTTTAGACCAGTTGTGTGTTGATGGTGATGGTTGTGTTGGAACAGAGTTTTGACTCTTTGTGTTGTGAATGCCAGCTGTGTTTTAAAAGTGAGAATGTGTCTTGTGTTCTGCAAGGAGTAGATAAGAGTTTTACAAACTGTGTGTTAACTGCAAATTGTGTTTCAGGTTTTGACTAAAGAGTGATGTTTTGGAGAGTTAGAGCTGTTGATCAGCTGGTTTGGAGAATGACATTTAGCAATTGAGAAAAACTGTAATAGGATCCTGCCCCGCCCTCACCTGCCCCGCCCGCTCTTTCTTAACACCTGGATGCTTCTCTATTTAAGACTCTCTCTCTCCAGACTCAATACCGGATTGTGGTCAATTCTCAGTGCTCCTGCTTTGCTGTTTTGTCTGGTTTTCGACCCCGCTCACGTTCTGGACCTCCGCTCCTGTCTTCGCCCTTCGGTACCTCAGCCTTGCATCTGGTCTGACCTCCATGTTACCGACTGTTCCTCTTCTTTTCTTGTGGATTAATTGGATTGACTCTGACTCTTCTCAGAAGAACTCTCTGACTCCCCCTACTGCTTGGAGGACCTTACTGCACGCCCAATAAACTGCTTAAAAACTCTCTCCTGGCTCATTCCATTTTGGGGTCCACCCTCCCCTATTATTCCTAATATAAACTACTTACAAGCTTAACAAATGTATAACTATCTCTGTCAACATTATATTGACTGTTTTGCAGCACCTCATCTAAAGTGTTACACATTAGTTTGTTGTTTTTAACAGACAGAACTTTAAATAAATGTGCAATCACATTTTGTTTTATATGTTCAAACGTGTTTTCCGTTTTTCAGGATGGCCATTCAGGTGGACAGATTTGACTTTGAGAGCCTTCCTCAGACGGAGCAGCCGACGCTTCACTTCAGCAGCCCCAAGCAGCTGCAGGAGGAGCGGCAGCTCGCGCACGGCTGCCAGATCAGCAGCAAGCTGGGCATCTGCTGGAGCATTATATCCTTTTGCTTCTTGTTGTAACAGTGCAGTGGATAAGTCTCACAGAAATGAGGAGATCCTCCCGGGTACCTGTGGAGTAATGTGTGCTTGACCTCCGTCAGCGCAGTGAAGCTGCACATCTGGAGGCTT
This sequence comes from Oryzias javanicus, assembly GCA_003999625.1. Lineage (NCBI taxonomy): Eukaryota > Metazoa > Chordata > Actinopteri > Beloniformes > Adrianichthyidae > Oryzias > Oryzias javanicus. Next base: position 7,551,701 of record CM012447.1, on the reverse strand, counting down.
TATGAAGAGGCCGGGTGGTCAGCAGGGAACTTGTTTTCCTGAACTGGCAGATGGAAACCCAGCCGGCAGAGTCACAGTGAAGGCCCCCCCCGCTGTGTGTGTCTGTGGGTGTCATGTTTGAGATGCTCACTTGTCACTTCAGTGTTGTGTTTCCCTCTCATCCAGGTTTTGGTTGCAGCAGTTGTTAGTCACGCTGGCATGCAGCTCCAGCAGTGGAGGAAAACGTGCAGCTTGTGCACAGCTTTGAGGCTCCTCTCACTCTGAATGGTTTGCCTCAAGCTCTTCTGCCACAAAAGATGGTTCAGTCTCTATCAGTGGTTCCAAAATCTTCAAACTGGGGATGAGGTAAAAGAAACATCCCACTTACATGACACCTCATCATGAACAGAGGAAGGAGTGTCCACTCAGAACTTACATCTATCTTCTAACACAGTGGAGTTCAAACGATGAGCAAAGAGAGTCAGATTTGGTGAGGTGAAACATCCTTTATCATGATGCAATGGCATACTTTTCAGTTCTTCTCAAAAAACTCAAATACATCTAGATATGTTTTTATTAAAATTACAGTCAATTTCTTACATTTTTATATTGTTTGTTCGCAGTTAGCATGTCTCTTCTGGTACTTCCTGTTGATATTTTACTGGGAGAGAAAGCACATTTCCAGTTGTTTTGGAAGCTGCAAACTTTTCCTTTTTATTAACTGTTGACATTTTGGAAATGAGCTACAAGGTGTCACATAAGGGTCTCAGGACAGAGTAACCAGAGGTTTACAATGGCTTAAAACTGCATTTAGCCAACCACAAATCAAGAAATGACAAACACAGCTGTTAGACAACACTATTATTGATTTTTTGAAAGGATCAGACTGGACTTTGGACATGCCTGTTCTAAACCTCCTTTATTCCCGATTGGCCTCACTGTTGGAGCCACTGGATTTTACACAGTACTGCAGTTCTTTACTAGATTGATGTGCATTTTACATGATTGATGAGCTAGATGACCAAGACAAACATCAGAGCGTGAACTTACTGCAGAAACCATTGACTGTATTCAAGAGCTGGACTGAGTGACCCCTCCTCCTTGGTGTTCCAAAAAAGGAAGCACTGCTAACACTCAGTCACTCTATAAGTCAGAATAACCATCCGGGCTCCGCTCCCTATTTAAAATCATGTTCTCTATAATAATTTTTTTTTTCCTGATGTTTTTTTCTTTATTGCAAGCTATTCAACTGACCAACCAGATGACTCATTTAAAGTGTTGTCTCACTTTGAATTTGTGTGAAACACTTCATATGCAGATTTTGTGTAGACGGCGTTCAGTGGTAGGGGTGTGGCCTTCCTACTCCTCATTGGTTAGAGTGATTGTCATTGAAACTTTGACTCAAACTGACTCGGACCAATCGCTGCTTACTAAGGACGTCTGGTTCCAACGTGGCGCTGTCTTTATTGAGAAAAAATGACAACTAAATGGACTTCTTTTGCTGTAGCTGATGTTACACTGACTCAGTCCAGTTCTCAGATACAGTCCGAGGTAGAAACCTAAAGATTTTCTCTTTTGTTAAATCCAATCTGCATGATCAACCAAAAAAAGGAATGAGCATGTTTGTTATTCTCTAGAGCAGGGGTGGGCAAACTATGGCCCGGGGGCCACATGCGGCCCTTTAAACTACTTAATGTGGCCCTCCAAATTAAAATACATTGAAACAAAAATCCCAATTATTGTTTTATTTTCATTGTATTTGTGGTTTCTCCTCATGAATGGTGTTGTTTCTTTGGCATTCGTGTGTGTTTTTTTTCTGAGTCAGATGGTGATTTTTCGTATTTCTTTGAGTTCGCATTTTCCTCTGAAGAACATCAGCCCATTGGATCACCAAAAAGAGAACAAAAATCAAAATTTAGAAATAAAAATTCCCAAATTTTTAAATGAATATATGTGAATTTTAATCCAAATTAAAGCATGTTTTTATCTAAATTCCACATTATCTTTTTAGTTTATGAGGTTCATTACCAAATGACTCCTTCCATCTGCTCCGTGTCCGGCCCTTATGCCAAATTTTAGAACCCTTTCTGGCCCACAAATCAAAAAGTTTGCCCACCCCTGCTCTAGAGTCACTGTAACAATTCAGAAGAGACTCTAAATGCAGTTAAAACTGAGATTGTGTATAAAATGTCAAATTAAAAACAGAGGTTGAGTCTAAACTTCATTATTTTGATATACAAGTTTTAGCCAGATTTGATGTATTTCTAAGAGCAAATCTTCTCTCTGAAATTGACACTTTTTTATGAAAATAGTTTCAACAAAACTAGTGGTTCTTCATTAAAATGATAAAGACAGAGGAACTCAACCTCCAAAGAAATGACAGTTTTGTTTCTTTTTGTTTACCTCATTCTAGAGTTTCATGCTTGGAGGCAAACCGCCTTCATGTGATAGTAATGACTTCAACCCAAAAAATACATGAATTATATGCTTCTTCAACGTGTGGGTTGTCCACCTTGATGCCATGCAGAGAGCAGATTTTTACCAAAATGTTTTTTTTTTTACATTACTGTCATATGGCAACACCTGGAAAGATGGTAATATGAGATGGAATTCCTTTAAAGAAATGAACCAGCTTCCTCTGTAATGAAGATGGAAAGGGCTCATGTTCGACATCTATCTTTAAAAACACACAGAACTAACCTCTGTCTGTTCCAACAGTCAGTTCTGTAGTAGAGGTCCTCAGTTTTTTCCTGTAAAATAATAGAAAACTCTTTATTTTGAATGTGTTGGGTAAACATGTAAAACCCTGGAAGCCGTCTCAGAATCGGTTCCTGATGACAAGACTTTAAGTTTTAAAGTCTGAATCCCTGATCAACCCTCATCAAACAATCGAGAGCCTCTTCTTCATCAGAGAAGAAGATCAGCAAACCCTTGGAATGCAGAAAAGGTCAGTCTCTTAGAGCATTAATAATCCCATGTTTGTATGGATTATTCTAATAATTAGGAGCAATAGATTATAACAGCATGTCATGTCTTCTCTGTGCTGACTCAGCAGTCAGAAGTCATCACTGTTTTTATGGATAGTTTATGCTGCTTTTTGGGGGTGTAGGGGGTTCCTCTTGCTTTTTTGGGGGTGTAGGGGGTTCCTCTTAGAGGAAAACAAAAGACAGAGGAAATCTGATCACGCTGGAAAAAGAACATCTCTCGAGTTCTCTGTAGCGACACGCCTGCTGCTGCTGCTGTGGTGATTGTGTTCAGAAGTCGCTCCTTCAAAGGAGAATGTTTTCGGGTTTCATGTGCTTTGCCCCGCGAGGACGTTTCAGCCATCTTCACCACCGTCCTGTGGCTGTGCAGCTTTGAAAAGTCTACCCTGTGCTCTCAGTTCAAAGCGAAGCTCCTCCTCCAGGTTCCTGCAGAAGCAGCAGTGGTAGACCATGATGCTTTGCTGTGCAGGTCACCTCTGAGTCAGCAAAGCTTCAACTCCTGAATTCTGCCATGTTGGGGTGTTGAACAAAAACAGATTGTTTCTGTGCAGCAGTCAGGGATCTCCCACCTTCTGTGTTCATCTGAGTAGACCAGGAAGATGATTGTTTATTGAAGCAAGAAAACGTGTATCCAAATATCATGGAAGTGCAGCATCAAACATGCTGGAATCTTCAGGTTGGTGAATGCACCTCTAGCTTCAACTCATCTGCTTGTTTGCTTGTGGTTGAACTTTTTCTTCTGTGCTAAAAAATCATCACGGAGCTTCAGTTGATGTTTGAACATCTCCGAGTAGATCCCTGGAAATCTTTTAGGTGTGCAGAACCATATCTGAGGCTCTGGGCACATTATTTCTTACAATAGGTAGAAAAGTTAGAAATGCGTGCTCAACGTGTTGCTTAATGGCAAACAATGTGAAGGATGATCTGAACTGAGAGTTCCTCCATCACTCCTCGATGCAGCGGCCTCTGTGTTGGAGGAACCTCTGGGAAGTACATGGATGTTATTGAAAAGCTGTGGCGGCGTGACATCATCCTGCCGGAGCCGTGGAGCAGCACTCCCACTGAAGCCTTAAATTAGAAGCCGGACCTGCTCATAGGTTGAGCGATCAAAGCAGAAGCATGGAGGTGCAGGTGCCGGCTGTGACTTGTGATGAGTCAGTGTGAGTCAGCGTTTGTGAGCAGTCACAGGGAAGTGTTTTCCAGCTCCGTCAGGTTTTCTGGGCACGCTCGCTCCCTCTGTGCGTCCCTCCACAAACCCGCCGTCCTCTCGCCGCCTGCGTTCCAGCCGGGTTTTCCCAGCATCACTTGTGGAAATGGCTGCACATCGTGTGGATGAACGCTTCCTGATGTTTGTTTTGATGCAGCATTAGCGCACGCATGGCCGTCCGTCCCTGTGATCAGTTTAATGTCTTCATGGAGGAAACGGCATGAACCTTTTATGTGGAAATGAAAGCCAATCTCAAATGTTTTTCAGCTGACATGAAAACAGAATCTGACTCTTCCCAATAAACTCTAGCCTTACATGGTGTCTGCATAATTCCCTGCATGTTCACCTTCTATCCAGTGACTCATCAGAAATCTCTCCTCTGGACAAACTCTGTGCTGATAGAATCTACTGGTAAAAACATCATGGACACATAGAGGTGATGAGAGGAACACATTCCAGAGAAGCATCTCTAGATAAAAATGTTTTTTTATTCTCACTGATATTTACATGTGAACTGCTAAAAGTTTAAAGTATGAGTTCTTGCTCCTGGTTGTTCCATTTCCAGCCTCTTCCTGTTTTTTTCCACTCGTGTTTTGCTAATTCAAAGCAGTTTTCCTTTTTGCTTCCCTTAACTACTCCCACCCATCTCTGAAGCGACATGGAGAGGCCAGCGTGGAGGGGGTCCTCAACCAGCTGGTCCTGGAGCACCTGCAGCTCGCTCCTCTGCAGTGGGGTGAGTCTCCGAACCGTTTGCCGCTGAAGCTGAGGCACTTCAACTGTCAATCGCTCCCCCAAAGCCAGTCTCCAGCCATGTTTTTATTTGCATTTGTAATGGCTACATGCTCTTTTGGAGGCTGCTGACAGCAGCTTGGGAAATGTGTGAATCACCAGAGACAAACAGGGTCTGTAGTGTCTTTGTGCAATCGCTCCATCTGTGGTCATTCTTTAAAATCACCTTTCATTTATTGCATTTTTTCTTGTTTTTTGCCGTCTCCTCGTCAGCCTGGAGGTTTCTGACTGACCTGCTCTCACAAAAAGAAACGATTATCTGAAATGATCATGTGAGGAGATGAAAGAAGCTGAGACAGAAATGGAGTAGATACTTCGCCAGATTCAATGTTCCTCAGATGGTCTGGCAGTTTTCATGTTCCCTCCAGCCTCAGCTCAGAGATGAGGTGGAAAAATGTTTGAGAGGTGCATGTCTTTCTGCTGAGATTTCACAGGTTTTTGATCAGCTGATTTCCAGCCTCTTAGGGCTTCTCTGTGCATTTTAACACTAAGACAATCTCAGGCTGCATCTCAGCTGTAGATTGGACACGTTTTATACCCGTTTAAGATGCCATATCTGGTTCTGAAACCTAATTGGACAGTGTTTTCTCTATCTTCACCAATCCTCATTTCCTTTCTATATTTGTGGTGTCAAGTGTTGTTGCTGCGTTTTCTTTGTATTGATCCAGCAGCTTCATTGTTTACTCGAGGCTCCGCAGCCTTCCAGAGATCAGCACAAATAATGAATGCTCCGTGCAGGAAGGAGCCGATGCTGGAGCTCGCAGCGCGGTGGGCAGAATGAGCCTCTCAGTTCACAAATAGAAGTTAAAAATCTGAAGCCTGAGGATCCCTGATCAACCCTCATCAAACAAACCCTGGGAATCCACAAAAGGTCAATGTGTTAGAGCGTTAATAATCCCATGTTTGTATAGATTATTCTAATGATCAGGAGCAATAGATTATAACAGCATTTCATGTCAAAACAGTTTTTCTGATTAGTACAAATGAGCCGTTTCCGTGTGAGACATCTGCTTTCATACAGCTGCACTCCAACAGAGGAGCGTTTCCCTTTACGTTTGACAGCATGCTGCTGATGATCAGTTATTATAAAGACTGTAATTACTAGGGTATCATGTGATCATGTCTATTTTTTGATCATATGATTAAAAATGGGATTTGATCTCATGGTTTTCAGATTTGATCAAAGTTGTTTCATCCCAATCAGGGACCATACATTTGTTTAATCTCATCATTTTGATCAGCATTATGCTTCAGGCTTAAACCCCTCAAACAAGTCTCTGACCTGAATGGATCAAGATCAGCAGCGTGGCGTTCGTTGTAACAACAGTTTAATATTGTAACTTTTTGGTTTCCGATAGGCTGGATATTGTTTCATTGAGAATGATCCGATTCACTGACCTAAAATGGATCAGAACATCTTGATCCACACTTCCAGGAGTGTGACTGACACCTGCTCCTTAACAGGGCAGGTCAACTTTTCCAGAGTCATGGTATCTTTTCAAGATAATCAGTTCAAGTGTACATTAAATTTGTGAACAAACAAACAAGTAAACAAGAATGAAGGTCAAATCCATTCACATTTGAGTTTGATAAAGTTCAGCCCACTGTTGTTTTTCATCATCAGAATAATCATTATAGAACATTCTACCAGACTGTTAGGTCATTTTTACATTTATAGTAAAATGAATTTACTTTGTCCCAATCCAAAAGGTATTTTTCAAGATCTATTTATCTCATTTGAAGCATTTTTTTATGATACAAGTCAATTCGATTTACAACTTGTCTCAAACAGATCTGTCTTGGATCGTAGAAATATAAATCAATTTATCGAATGATCATTACACTAATCCCAATGTTTAATGGCTGTAAGGCACAACAGAATACAACACTGGTTTGAACAAGAGGAGCACATGAGCAGGCCTGCTGGGTTGGGGAGCAGCACTGCTTTAAGCCTTGGGCACAACTGCCTGCATGGGCTCCCACGGGCGGTCTACGGGCCGGAATTTCCCGCCCCCGTGCGGCGGTCCGCACGGGTCCGCAAAGGTAGCAGGCTCCGCAAAGGCCCGTAGGCGCCCGTGGGAGGCTGCTCGACATGCACCAAAGTCTTCTGCGGGTGCCACGGTTTTTTCCCATTTTCCTCTGCCCGTGCAGCTGGCTGCACCACTCCCGTAATGGCCGTACGGGCCCGTAGCTGTCTTCATCAACCCCAAGAGCCGTACTAGCCATACTAACAGCAGTACTAACACCCGTACTACACCCTTACGAGCCGTGCAATCAGTTCCCCGTGTTCAAAGTCCCGCAAGGGTAGTACAGCCGGTTGTACGGCGACGTGCGTGAAACCTTGTGGCATGCACGGGCCCATGCACAAGTGTACGTTGTGTTGAACCGTTCCTGCTCTGTTTCCCCCTCAACCGTAGTCGAGGAGCAGGGGAGATGTTCTCCAGGGCCGAAGGTTGCTTTTCCTCCGGGGTTCACTTTAACTCGCAGACAAACTCGTGAACAACTCTCCGCACGCTAATGTGCGCGCGCGCCCCTCTCCTTTTCTTTCTCTCTCCTTTTTCTCTGTCTCCCCGGCACGCGCTCTCTCTCTGCGGCACGCTCTCTCTCTCTCTCGCTCCTCGCAGAGCGCGCTGCTCCTCACATGCACACCCCCCCCCCCCCCCCCCCCCCCCCCCTTCGTAACAAGCTGAGATGCAGGAGTTGGAGCACACACTCATCTCACAGCGAGATGTCGCGATGCGGTGAGCGTCCTGCTGAATAGTGAAGTCTTCTAGATCTGTGAAGCAGTGAGACTGATGCGGGACCCGCGCAGCCCTTTTTATAGCCGCGCGCTGGCCCGTATCACACGCACGCGCCAGTACTACGCGCACGTGCGCCGGCGCATCCATTTGCACGGGCCCGTGTGCACATGTGCATCTGTAGCAACGCCCGTGGTACTTCCGCACCCGAGACTGACGTCAGCTTTTCACACGACCACTTGCACGGGCTCGTGCGGCTCCGTGCAGGCTCCCGTCCTAATGACCACAACTCATGCGGCAGTCACGGGCCTGGTCTACGGGCCAAACCACCCCAGACCCGTACGGGTCAAAAATTCGCACGGGCAGTTGTGCCCAAGGCTATAGCAAACTGCATCATGGGAAAGTTTGAAATTTTAAAAGCTGGTAAAAACAGAGCTGTGATTAATACTACAAACCTCATTTTGCATCTTTAAAACTTTGTACAACACATTGGTAAGAGTTGGAAGAGACTCCAATTAGGCAAGCTAGAGATGTTGGTTATTATCTAGGAAAACATAGTTTATTCTTTAAATCAGAAAAGGACAGTAAGAATTAGGACTACAGTTACTTTACTGGCTTTATTGATGACACGACTGCTCTTTCATTTGCTCATTTGTTTACATCCCTGCAGAGTATTTTAAGAGGAGTTGCTGTATGTTCAAGTCCATTTTACTCTCTTTTTTTCTTTAACCCTTCCGCTCTCCTTGGGGTCCAGATGGCTCCAACCACATATTGTTATGCGATTTCTTCCATGACAAATGTGGACGAAGGGGGACAGGATTTTATGTCTGCCATGGACATTAGTGAAACTCCGAAATCAGTGAAAAAAAAAAGTTCAGCGCACTGTCCTGTGGTGTCCAGATGACCCCACTTTTAATGTAAACAAGCTAAGGAGAACGGAAGGGTTAAAGAAGTCTTAAATGATGAAATATGAATATAATGGAAACAATGGGGAAGTGTGGATCTGTTTGTGTTGCATTAGTTCATTTTTTTCTGAAAGTATTGGATCGAGACAGATACTGAAAACTTGATGACTCAGGATTGGATTGGAGCTAAAAACTCTTATCAAGACATCCCTAGTTGTAAGGAAAAGGAGACGCATGAGGATTGACCCACCAAACAAAGAAATCTGGATCAGTTGTGTTAGTGTTGGTCCTGCGTGCCTCAGACTGCTGTGCAGCAGCACCATCATCTGCTCCACAGAAACCTCTGGAAGCTCAGCTTGTGGAGAACCCTGACAGGGTTATAATCGGGTCAATGGTGTTTTCTGCCTCATAATTTGTACTGAATGATGAACAAATTAACGTCATTTTTCTGAGCGGCCCTTCAAAGCTGAAGTTTCACATGATATCTCAGATGTTTGATTTCCGTGCGTCTTCTGCTAAACCCTCGGTGAGGAGGCCTCGCTCCACTGCAGCCTCTGCATGCCGGCCACGCTCCTGCTGTAATGAGTTTATGGACATTTTTGTTGACCAGGAAAGTCTTGTAAATTTGATTGATTGGAGCAAAATGTACTGCAGCTGGCTCTGCTATTGATTCTGGTTTGAAGCTGTTTGGAAGTGAGACTCTGGCGGTGTGTCTCTCTGTCACAGGTTTGTCTGCACTCACTGGGCCAGCTCTGGAGCTCCTCAGGTGTTTTCACCATGACTGGCTTTAATTACCAAAGACAACTATTCTTTACTCTCCCAGTAATCCTGAAGGGATTCTTGTCATCCTCAAACCTTGTCAAGTCAAGAGGTAGAAATGTGACAGAGCTCCAGGACGGAAAAGCTGAAGATTCTTTTTTGTAGAGTAGCAACAGAGGAGATGAAGTTTCAGATACAAAACTGATGTGTGGACATTTTAGACACCGCAAGAAGGCCCCGGATCTGAAACAGAACCATCAACTGGGATCTTTCTGTGTGGAGTTTGCATGTTCACCTGTGGGACTCCGGCTTTCTCCCACCATCCAAAAACATGCTTTTATAGGTTCTTTGGTGACTCTAAATTGTCCCTATAGTAGTGAAAGTGAGTGTGAATGTGTGTGTGATTGAGGGCCTGCGACAGACTGGCGACCTGTCCAGGTGTATTCCGCCTTCACCCATCAGGCTCCAGCTCCTCCGTGACCCCAAAAAGAACAAACAGCCAAGAAGAAGAAGAATGAATGTTTACCTCCCTCCAGCCTTAACAGAAAGAGCCGATCCTCACTTCACTGAAGTTTAAGCAAACAGAGCAGCGATGAGAAATAATGGGGGGAACAACTATCACCTGATGGCATTATATCAGCTGAAAACATGTTGGCAGAAGCTTGATGGTATGGGCCTTCAACTGTGCTAGCATCGAACCATCTCATGGTGTCATGGACCACAAAGTGTCTGTGGTGGAAAAAGCAAGAAAAACTCAAACTTTTGATTTGATTGATTTACTGTATTTATAGATAAAAACATTTATCCATCCATCTTCTTCCGCTTCATCTGGGACCGGGTCGCGGGGGCAGCAGTCTAAGCAAAGTTACCCAGACTTCCCTCTCCCCGACCACTTCCTGCAGCTCCTCCGGGGGAACCCGTTGGCGTTCCCAGGCCAGCCGAGAGACGTAGTCTCTCCAGCGTGTCCTGGGTCTTCCCCGGGGCCTCCGCCCAGTGGGACATGCCTGGAACACCTCTCCAGGGAGGTGTCCAGGAGGCATCCGGACCAGATGCCCGAGCCACCTCAACTGGCTCCTCTCGATGTGGAGAAGCGGCTCTACTCCGAGCTCTCTCCGGGTGACCGAGCTTCTCCTCCTATCTCTAAGGGAGAAAACTCATTTCAGCCGCTTGTAGTCAGGATCTCGTTCTTTCGGCCACGACCCAGAGCTCATGACCATAGGTGAGTACTGGAACGAAGATCGATCAGTAAATTTCTGGCTCAGCTCTCTTATCACCACAACGGACCGGTACAGCGACCACAAAATGGCGGACGCCGCTCCAATCCACCTGTCGATCTCACGCTCCGATCTTCCCTCACTCGTGAACAAGACCCCAAGATATTTAAACTCTTGTTTGCCCCGTAAGCCAAAACCACAGTCAGAGGCCTGTCCCCCACCCAAAGGCAAAGGGACACGACCCTTTCATCCACCGGTGTGAACTCCAACACTTGGCGGCTGAGCTGGGGGCTCACGAGAAAGCCCACCCCAGCTCGCCGCCTCTCACCGTGGGCGACTCCAGAATGGTAAAGACCAGCCTCCCTCGAGGGACTGAGTTTCAGAGCCCACAGCTGTGCGTGGAGGTGAGCCTGTCTACATCTAGCCAGTATCTCTCAACCTCTCGCACCAGCTCAGGCTCCTTCCCTCCCAGAGAGGTGACGTTCCATGTCCCTAAAGCCAAGTTCCACGACCAGGTTTTGGGCCGCCGAGGCACTTGCCTTCGACAGCCGCCCAAACCACATTGCAACTGCCCCTTCTGAACTCTCTGGCAGGTGGTGGGCCCACCGGAGAGTGATCACACGTCACTTCTTCGGGTTGGACCCGACCGGGGCCCGTGGGAGGATCCCCGGCCACCAGATGCTCGACTATGAGCCCCAACCCCAGGCCTGGCTCCAGGGTGGCGCCCTCGTGACGCCAATCCAGATGACGTAATGGGATCTAGTATGTTTGCACTCATGACGAGGTTCTGAATCGCTCTTTGTCTGGCTCGTCACCCAGGACCTGTCTGCCATGGGGGACCCTACCAGGGACAGAAGCCCCTGACAGCATAGCTCCTGAGATCACTCGAGCACTCAAACCCCTCCACAATGTTAAGGTGGAAGTTCAAGGGGTGGAAAACATTTATGTAATAGGATAATCAAACAAAACATGAGATGCTGTGATGGTGTTTGATGGTTATTTACATGGACACATCCCTAAAACCTTAACAAAATACAAATTAAATTAAAACTGAATAAAGGAAAATCTTAAACACAAAAACCTTTTCTCTTTTTTTTTTAGTACCTATATATAATCACTTGTGATGCTTTCAAAATTCATGCATCCATTTCCAGAACTTTTTGGGGTTCCTGGAGCAAACCCAGCTACTGTAGGGTGAAGGCGGGGTTCCCGCTGATCTGGTTTCCAGGGCCTCACAGACGCACACTGACTCTCAGGTCAGGTGATCAGCTCCTCCTGGACGTACTGAGGTCAAAGAGGAAGCTCAGAGGCGTTTTCAATCTGCGCCCTGAAGCTGTGGAACGAGTTACCGCCGAGCATTCGGCTGGCATCCTCACTGTCCATTTAAAAAAAAACTTTTTAAAACCCACTTTTATCGCCAGGCTTTTGACACAGCACGAGACTCTCCTCTGTTGGTGTGTTTTAGCTTTTAGCTGTTGTTTTAATTGCTCTGATTGAACTTTTAATATGCAGCGCTTTGTTTGACCGAGCTCATTTTAAGGCGCCATATAAATCTAGTAAAACTTAAACTACACCTAGAGGCAATAAGAGATACTGATTATCAAGCCAGTTTTTCAACTGTGGGAGGAAATCAGAGGCCGGAGAAATTCCACACATGAACGAGGAGAACATGCAAACTCCAAACAGAAAGGAAACGGACGGGATATGAACCAGAACCTCAGCAAAACAGAAGAGTTTGTGTTGATGGAAATGTTTTATTGTTCATGTCTCCAACTCTTCTTTCTGGTTTAGCTACTTTAACCTTCAATCAGAAAAAGAAAAATGGCAGTTGTTGTTCTGAAAAAATATTTCAGAAGAAAAAAGTTCCAGTCATGTTTTACTTCTAGGTTTCATTACAAAGGTAGATATAATATTCAGCAACAGTTTTGCTGTGGTGTCACTACAGATCAAGCTGAAATATCTACCCCCCACACCCCCCACACCCCCATCTTCCCACCAGGAAGTCATTTCCTGGGAGCACAGATTTCCCCATGAATGGAAAGACAAATCCCTCGTCTGGAAAGAGATGTGGGTGGGGCTATAAAAGGCAGATCATTTAATAAGGCAGAGCACTGATATGCCCCCCCCCCCCCCCCTTCTGCCGTACCCTCACAGATGGTCGCGGTCACAGTTGGAGGATTTTCCCCAACACACATGAGGGCTGCCTTCTGGAGGAGGAACGGACGCTTTAGCTGCGGTCCCGCGCTCCGTTGTTCCGCCTTCAGTCGATGAATGCGACTGATTCCTGCAGAGGAGGATAAACGCAGAGAGCTGTCCTACACCTGGAGCTGCTGATGCATCACAGGTGCCAGCCCGTCATCAACTTCCTCTGCAGTTATCCTGAGCAGCCGGGACGAGGCCGCTGGGAGAAGATAGCAGACCTTCTTAATACTGGGGGGTATCAGTCACATCTGACAGCAGCCCCAGAGGGCTGGGAGCTTCCTTCAGTTAATGTTCAACCACTTGGCTGGAGGTGTGGAGGAAACACAAGGATTTCATGTCCTGCTGCACTTTTAAACACTTTTGATATGAGACGAACAGAAAAAGAGAAACGTTTGCTCTGTGCTCTCAGTACTCTTAACTATTTAAACATCTTAAAAAACGTTCTGCCCAGTATTAAAAAAACATCTCGCATTTCTGAAGCTTTTAGAGAGTTTGGTCCAAAAACAGAAGCTTGAACATTTCTGAAGCTTTTCAGCCAGACAGTAAAACTGAACAAAAAGGATTTTTCTGATCTTCATTGTTTAAAAGTGAGTCATGTGAACCTCAATACTAACACGCAGTTATGTAAAATGAGAACTAAGGTTGGAGCCGGCTGGTTTGACGGATCTCTGTTCTCACATTTAGAACAAGAAGCTTCAGAAATATACCCACCATCTCTGTAGAAAACAAACTAGGAGCGTTCTGTGAGGAAATGTGTCCATGGTTGCTTACCATCAGTTTAACCCAACTTATCATACAGTTGGTGTCATTTTGAATTTCCCCTGAGGCCATCCTGCAAATCTCTGACACGGAGATGTGTCTGCCCCCCCTCTGGCTTTCCTTTGGAGCGCACACAGGTTCAGATGTGCTGCCATTTAGCTGACTGATGGGCACTGTGATGGTCCTCGGCAGGCAGCGGCTGATTTATCTGCTTGTTTTCCTGCTCAGTCAGTCAGCCGTCCTTAAGGTCTCCTGCTGAAACCAGAGCTTGACAGGAGGAGGACTCGCATCTCCGTGGAAGGCTCATTCCACTTCCAGGACCAGAGTGTGATTTACAGAGATTGTGCTGAGTCAGACAGACCGATCAGCGTTCTCATGAGTACATGCCTTCAATAAGTATCTGAAGCAGCTTTTAGCTATGAAACAAGTTATGAAATGGAGCAGTGCTTATGGACAATGTACCGTGTGGGGTCATTGGGTTTGTTCTAAATTGGTGAGACCGTGATGAAGGATGTTCTCCCCTTGCTGGAGCCCCCAGTCCCATCCAGTCGCCCCAATGGCTTTAATCTGTAAATGAGGCGCCTTTTTAGCCTTTCTTCTACTCTCTATGGATGTAGCGTCTGCCTATTTAGCTGGCCTGAGACCTCTGTGTCGAGGGATTTATCATGACCCAATCCAGGCTGTCGGTGCTTCAGTGGGACAGAACCACACTTCCTCGGACGACCACAGGTGGTGCTCCATATCCAGACCCATGTATACTCCTGGGATGGAGGGTGGAGTCATTTAAATTCTAAATCTTCGGCCAACACACATGAATGGGAGTTTAATTTAAGGTATTCTGAAAGTCTGTTCTGGAAATTCCAATATTAAGTTAACAAAATCTGGAACTTCTTATCTGATGACATGGAGTTTGGCTCTTTGGTTGCCGTTTGTTTGATTTTGGAGCTTCTTCCGTCCATTTTCTAACATTTCCCACAAAAGATTGTGGGGTTGCTGGAGCCTATCCCAGTAATTGTTTGGGTGAGGGCAGGGTACACCCTGGACTGGTCACCAATCCATCACAGAGCAACGCAGAGATGCACAACCGCACACTTACATGCACATGCAGGGACATTGTAGAACCACTAATGAATCTATGAAGCATGTTTTTGGACTGTGGGAGGAAGCAGGAAAACACCCACACATGAACGAGGAGAACATACAAACTCCACTCTGAAAAACCCAGCTGGGATTCAAGCCAGCGTTCCTGTAAGAGCTAACCACTACACCACTGTGCAGCCTTTTTCAAGAGTCTTCTCTCTTTGAATTGACTTAAAAAAACTTTGATCAAATATTAAAAATTAGAGAAGAAGCTTTTTATGTGGAGAGAAAATAGACTCCAATACCATACGTGCGTAATGCTTGATTTGTGCGTACCTTTGAATATCTGTTTAAGAAAGTGGGGAAATGTCGAGTTTCAAAGTGTTAGATAAGAAAACTCTGCTGACCCAGCATTCTAGCTGCATTTAAATGCATCACTTACAAACGAGACGTCTCACATCATAAATGTGCTTTTGTGTGTTCGTAACAAGTGATTTGTGCCTAATTTATAAAGATTTGTGCGTTTAGTAAGTTTCAGGCTGTTGTCATTTTCATAAACTGTTGTCATTTTGTTTAAAAACAAAGAACACTTTATAGTGGCTGAGGATGGAGGTTTAGGCCTGTGCCTGCAGAGCACATTCTAGAGCTTCTCAGACTGCATTGTCCAACTCCTCCACACACACACACACCCCCCTCCCCCATTCCAGGGTTGCATCCAGCCACATGCCCATCCTCAGATGTTTTTCCAATGATTGGACAACCCCATGTCTCTGTTTCTTCTACACTCGGCTCCTCCCATGGATCCGTTGAGTCCCCCAGGGCATGATGGGATTTCTGTTTTGTTGCCTCGTTTGGCAGTTAATCATGTGAAACGCTGGATCCAGCCGATCCTGCAGCCACTGACGCGCTGTCTTGGAAGCGTGCAGCATTTCTAAAACGACTACGTTTTTATTTCCTTTTATAATAGAACTTCTTGAGCTGTTCTGGTCACATGACACGTCATCCTCAAACCCGTCAGAGTTGCACGTCTCTTCTCTGACAGGTGCATTAATACTTGGATTTGCTCAGTCTCTCATATCCCATTGCTGCTCTTCTTCCTGATGAGATGTGTGTTGTTTCCAAGCAAATATTAACTGGCAGGTGATCCATCATGTCTGACTTTAGTGCGTCAGATGTTGAGGATCTGGGGGTTCACTAGGAAACCCCCTGACAGCTATAAGTCAACCATGTGGGGAACTGACACGTCTTTCTCAATCGACTGATCCTGCTCGGTCTTCTGGAGGGTTTCTGGCCCTCCACACTTTCCAACCATTGCTGCAGCAAGACATCTGGAAACCACAAGCTTGCACGGTTACCCTGTCACCCCCCCTGAGTACAAAATGTAGCCCCCACAGCATGAGGAGTGTGTGCCTGCAAAAATACCAGGCTCCATGACAGCTTGTTATAGCGAGACTTTGAGGGCCAGCGAGCATCATTGCAGCATCTCGCTTTACCTGGAGTGTGTTTTTTAGAGTGTATTCTGGGAAACATTGGACAAGAAAACTGCAGTGTTGTGACATTATCTTCGCCTGGCTGTGTCTATTCTTTTCTCTCCTATGTTGGGTTTGGTAGTTAAAACAAAAATGAGTTTTAAAGTGACGTGTGGACATCATGATTAACCAATAATGATGGTCATGGATGTCTCCTGTCTGCAGACTCTGGACTCCTGTCAGTAGCTGTTGGCCTTATTGTCACTCAGAAGCAGCTTTCATAACTGTCAGCACATGTGTGCTTGAATTATTCTACAAAGAGGTTCATGTCCAAGTGGGATGCAGTCAAATGGAGAACACGATGTTTGCTTGAATTTATCTGACATTTTGAACACTTTATCAAGACTGTATGACTAAATTAAAACAAATAAAGACACACTAGATACAAAAAAGTCCTAATCACACATTTAACATCAAGCCTGCAAAAGTCACTAAAGTGTCAAACTACAGAGGAACACTGGAGGAACCTGACAGAAGAGTAAACCAACATGCTGCATGGAACTGCACAGTGTGTCTAACGCTCCACTTTACCACTTTACCACGCAGCAGAGGACTTCTTTTTATGTACCTGTACTTTCTTAACTCTTATTTCTGTTCTACACGTTTTATTATGTCTTCATAACCATAAAAAATAGGAAGTTAAGATATATATATTTACAGTTTTAAACCGGTTCTGATGGTGATACATGAAGATCTTCTGCTTTTCACTGATCTGCTCCTGGAAACTGCTTAGGTCAGCATTGACCAGAGCTGCTCGTTTGGGGATCAGTGAAAGTTTGAAGCTTCAGCCATATTTTCACTGAAGCTGATTGTCTTTAGCCACAACTACAATACGTTTGTGCAGGGAATTCAATCTGCCTTCAGCTGTTACATTCTCATACATCAGATGTATATTAAGCCATAATGCAGTCAACAGCCTGATCTTTGAGTAGTTTATTAATTAACTATTGCAAATATCTAATTGCTATTGGTTGCCTCTGTGGTACAACCTTCAGTGGACTGAATCAGCTGGATGAAACTAATGGGAACTGCTGAGATACCGGCAGTCAGGATCTGTCTGATCTGTTTTCAATGGTAACTTGTTAGGAGAAAAACAGCCATAAATCATTTTGTCAGATGCAGAAAAAGAAACACAAATGATGGCTGTTTCATTTTACAACACTGTTAGTTCTGCTGAATCTTGCTGACTGAGTTACAGGAAAAGCTGTTGAGTCTGGTTTTCACAGTAACATTGTTCATACTTTTTGGACTCTCTGACTGCTCAGACTAAATCAAATCAAATCGAGCTTTATTTATGAAAGAGCACTTCTCATACTTGCACAGCTCGAAGCGCTGTACAATTAAAAACAGAAACAAGCATACAAATAAATCAGTCAATAAAATCAATAAAAAGAGAGCAACCCAATTCACCATCTACACCCCCCCCCCCCCCCCCCCAATAACACACAGACATGACCCCACAAACAATGAAAACCTATAGAAGTAAAGAAATCTTGGTCTGGCTCTGGTGTGAAGAAACAGTATTTAAGAGCCAGCTCAGAAACACGAGCATCGCCACGGTGCCCGCGCAGACTGGGACAGCAATGGGCTCCACTCCACAAGCTGCAAAGTCAGACCCCGACCGGCCCCAAAAGGGCGACAACCATGGCAATATCCCCGGACGCCTGGCACAAAGGATCCCCAAAGAGAAACACTCGGACATAAAACCTTAAAAGAAAGATAATAAGAATAATACATAATATTTATGTAAAAACATAAAATGAAATGCATAAATTAAAATTAGATAGTTAAAATAATATATATTAAAACTTAATAAACAGAGCATGAATCTTAAATGACCATCTAAAAGCCATATTAAAAAAGTGGGTCTTCAGCCTCTTCTAACAAACTTCAGACGTGGTAACTCGCATCAGCTCCTGTATTTACACTGCACTGTCAAAAATGTCCCAGTTTGCCCTCTGCAAACGGGGACAGAGCTTTCCTTCATAGCAGAACGGAGGACTGGACTGCATTTTATACAACAACAAGACAATAGAAAATGATTTATTTACAGAAACGTAATGTTTCACACATTTAATCCAACACACACTCTTCCCTAAATTGTCTCATGTTGAGGTTTGGTTAAGGACCCTCTACGTCACCTTTTAACATTTTGGGTGTCCCCAACTCATTGTTTTGTGATGTGTTTTGTGATCATTATTCATTATTCATCATTTATTAGTTTTTTGTTTGTTTGTTTTTTAAGATCATGTGCTTCTTTTTAAGTTCTTAAGACATCACATTTTTGGTTTTATTATCAGAGTAGGTAATTTTCTTAACTTTTATTTCTCTTTCCGATAAATAAACAGGCATATCAAAGGACAGCTCGGGTCCTAAGGAGTTCAATCACGGCGCTAGCATGTAGCAGTTAGCAGCTGCTGTTTAGCATCTGTCTGCAGCAGGAAGAGCTTAACATTAAAAAGAAACCAAACTCTGTCTTTTTCTGTAGAAATGTCTTTAGAGGTTGTTGTTTAGAGACACTAACTGTCAGTTTAAAGTGTTTTCAAAAGAGTTATTGATCCTGGAAGTCTGAATCTGTGATCGGCTAGCTAGCTTGATTGAACTGTTTCCATCAGTCTTCTGCTGGAACTGTTGTTGTTTTCTGCTGCGTTTTCCTGGAATAACGTTTTATGATCTGTTCATGACATGCAGACTTCTAGTGGAGGATTTATCCGGAATAATAAGAGTGAAATATAAAGCGCTGATCAGAATAAGAATAAATGAAATGTATGATCCTGATTGGACAAAGGAGCCTGATTTCAATCGAGTCTTCAACCACGTGATCGGGCCTGATTTCCGATCACGTGATCGGATCGGGACATCCCTACTGTCCATCGCCCCCCAGTATCCAGGTGAGGCTCTGGCAGCCCCATTACCGAGTGATAAAACAAGTTGGATGTTGGCGGATGGATGTATGGATGGATGGATTCATGGATGGATGTTGTCCATTATACAGTCATGAGTCCTCCAGTCCAGATTTGACCTCAGGGAAGATAAATCTGCTCATCCTGGCAAAAGTGTTCATTATGATGCAGGTACTGAATCAACCATGTAAAGAACGAGGAGAAGCGGAGCTGCAGATTAAAACTCAACATTACACAGTAAATGAGGTATTTTATGTAAAGCTAAACCTCCCAATCATTTGTTAAAATGAGCTTCATTCTTCTGGTTTGTTTGCTTTGTCTCAGTGTTAGAAAAGTGTGGAGATGTTATTGACCTTCTGGGTCAAATGTGATAAAACTCCACACACAGTTTAATTCATCAGATTAAGTTAGTTAGTAACAATCACATGATAACTCAGCAACAGGTCAATGATGCTGTTCTGCCTCAGAGAGATTCAAACACTGAAAAACATCTGGATTAATCCGACTGCATATCTAAAAATCTCTTTCTGCCCCTAGATTACAGTATTTGGATCAAAAACTTTATTTTGATAGAGATGAATACACAGAAATGTTTAGAAGTAGCTTTTGCACGAGTAGTTATCAGTATTTTAAGTTTCATTCCCTCATTTTTTGTTGTCAAATATGAACAAAAAAAACAGAGAAGACCAGTCTCTTCAAAATATGTTCAAATCTACAGACTCTGGTCCTGAATCCATTCAGCATCAGCAGCCTTTTATGTAGAAATACATATCAGTGCTTTTAGGCTTTCCTGCTGACAAACCTCCAGTCATGACACTTGTTTATTCCCCTAAGAGCTTTTACAAAGAACACCTGAAACTTTGAGTACGTCTACAACCATTTTTCTGTCTTAAAAGCAATTCCCCTGCAGCCAGAGATATGAAATTGTTATTCTACAGGAGACAAATAGTGGCTGCCTTGAATTATAAATGAAAGCAGAAGGAACTCAGTTGTGCCTTCATGATTCAGGCAGTCTGGCGTGAGGAGGACACGGTCGCATAACAGGTTTAGACTCACGCACACACTCAGTAACATGCTCTCCACATCACTAAATTCCATATTTTTCTATGCTATTTATTCAGAGGCTCTTTTATGGTTAGAGACTGTTCAGGTCTTACCCACCTTTTAATTTGATTGATAAATGGGTCGTAATCCAGATCTTAGGACTTTCTTAGCACAGTCCAAAAACACAATGTGATGTTTGGGAAACCTTTACAAGAAGGTGGGACCAAGTCATTGTTTTGCTAGTCACAAGTAAGTCTCAAGTATTTGCCCTCAAATCTCAAGTCAAGACTGACGAGTCTTACACCAAGTCCAAGAGCAACAGTTGAATGTTCCAAGTCCTTTAAAGTCCTTTCAATCACAGAGTAATAACATTTACACGAGTTACTGCTGTTAAAGTTCAAGTATTTACATGTTGTCAAGCCGAGTCTAAAATCATAAGATTCATGACTCGAGTATATCTTGAGTTTAAGTCATGTGACTTGAGTGTTCATCTCTGGGAGATACACCTTCCTCAGACCTGATCACTGGAACCACGCAGACCCCCAGTAGATGGGATACAGAAACGTTGATGAACATCAAGATTTTTAACGTTGGAGGTTTTTTCCTTTCTTTTTATTTTTTCTCTCTGTTGGGGCTTTTTCCAGAGATTTATATTGTTAAAGATTGCGGGGAGCAAAGAAGAATCCAGAAGAAAAGAGGACAAAACTTTTGGTTTGGATCTTGAGTTGGGAAAAGCTCTAGTCAGACGCACGTTGCCGTAAAACCTTTCCACCAGTCAATGGGTTACATCATGTGACAACAGAAACTCCGCCCTCATTGGTCCATTCTATTTTTCTATGCACCTGCGACCAACAGGGAACAGAAATGGTTCCAGTCAGTCCTGTTTAACGGGTCGATTCTGTAATGGAAACGCTGCAAAGTCCAGTCTGGTCCGGTCCAGTCAGTTGAAACGAAGCTTAAGTGAGGTTTTTTTCATATTGAGAAATAAATGTGGGTGTTAACCCATTCACTTCCAACTGAAACTCCTTTTGAACCCAAATACACTGTATTACTGGACTCTTTTCCCTCAGATCAGAGCAATAGTTACAGTTTCTGGAAGGATTGTAAATGTGTCAGAAACCTGCTGGGAGAGTTTCTAAAATGAGATTTAAAGGAGTCGACAGTTATATCCCTGTCTGTCAATACAAACTCATTACACACAACTATAAACTGCTTTTAAAGGACTCAGTTCATAAACTTGAGCTGGGATGCTTGTCTTTTGGCAGTAAGCCTGTTCAAGCCTGCAGGAAGTCCGGTCAGAACTTTGGTCTGTTATCAATACAGCTGTAGTTTCAGCAGAAGAGTTCTGTTTGGTCGTCTCTCACACCTTATATCTATGTTTCATTATTTTCCCTTTTTTAAAAAAATAAAGACAGTTATAGAGTGTATTCAAACTTCAAATAAACCTCATCATCTTTCTGTACGTCTGTGTCCAGTGGACATGGAGCTGCTCTCTGGAGGACATAATCGGGTCATCCTGACCCGTGTAATGTTCACTAGATGACCTCCACTTGTACGCCAGGCTGCATTAGCCTCCATCTCATTGCACATGGAAAACAGTCCCTCCTGATGCTTCTGTGCAAACAGGCCACGTCACTCACAGTTTTTGGGATCATATCAAACTGTTTGAGGTCATAACTTATCGCCATAAAAAGGATTTGGCAATACAGCAAAAACCTTGAAATTACAAATAAAAATCCTAACTTAATTCTGGAAGAGCTCAAATCTCTGCAGATGAAAGACTCGGTGTTTGACTCTGCTTAAGGTATTTAACTATCAATAAATGACACAAAAGTAAATCATTAGTTCATCTTAAAATGCATGTATTTAAATGTATCTTGAAGTATATTTTTTAGTTTTCTTGCTCTTTCAGTAAGTTTATTTATCTTTAAATGTTCAAACTTTAACATGAATATTTTCCTAAACTGAGGTTGGATTTGATTCACAGTATAAAGTCCAGTCTGTTCTACATAGAAATGCTTAACACAGTGAATATAGAATGAATAATTGTTAGAATATTAACAGCAGTTCACATGAAGATGCTCCTCCACAACAAATAAATGCAAAGTGTGGGAAGAAGCAGAGTGGATGGAGGTCAGAGGTCATTTTGAGATGAGAAGCGGGTCGATCATAACGAGGAGCGCATTGTAAAACCCGAGGACGGGTTTGTTTCAGTCATGCAGCTTCCTGCTGTTCCTTCATGGTGATGGAGAACAGAACATATGCATGTGAAGCCTAAAGATTATTACAGTTCTAAAAAAAGATTTTAATAAGACAATTGGAATTTATCAAGCAGTTTTCTGTTAACCCTTTAACGCGTCGCCGGTGACGCTTAAACACAACATTTTCAACATACTGTAACTTTTCAATCGTTAACGCGATCATTCTAGTAGATTGCAGCTGCTTTTCTCCTTCATAATCTACTAGAATGATCGTGTTAACGGTTGAAAAGTTACAGTAAATCAAAGAGCATAAACACTGGAGCTAAAGGGTTAAGATAATAGTGACTCCTCCTCCGGTTATTAGTGTTCTATCATTACATAGTCTCCAGTCCTGCAGTTTGCCTAAACGCTGATGATATGACTCAGTGCAGTCAGAGGAGTGCACTGCTTCTACTTAATGCAGCACTAAAGTTTTAATGACTTGTTATATTTAGTTGGAGCTATATTTCTGCAATTTGCATGTTTTAGTGGAGCCAGCTGTGGGATCTCCTGCCCCACCGTGGACCGGCCTACAGCAGGAAGCTTACATCATGTCACGTTGGGGACCAGAACCGGGGTTCCTCAGGGATGAGTCTCTTTAGCGAGTGAGACAACATGGTCGGGTATTGAAATAAAGGGATCCAAGAGAAATTCTTCTTTGTTCTGATCCAAGTAGTGCTCATAACCTCCTGGTACCACGCTTCTGTTCCTCTTGACAACAAAACCAGATGAAGACATTTTAGTCACATTCAGCTCATAAATGAATCATGTGTAAAATTAGTTGGTTTTCAGTTTGTTGGTCTTGATTAATGCCAAACCACTGTTTTTAAGTCAGGACTGCATGTTGGTGTAGCGGTTTGCACTCTCTCTGCACAATGAGATGTTTTTGGTTCTAAACCCAGCTGTGTGGAGTGGGTGATGGTGTGTGTCCCTGCAACAGACCAGTTCAGGGTGTACTCCACCTTTACTTAACAGTAGGTGGATCGGCTCCAGCAACCCATTAACCCCAAAAGGGACTCAGCAGGTTTTGAAGTTGAATGGATTTCAGAATCTTTTTTTTTTTTTTTTTTTTTAATCAAAATGGTTCTGTTTCATCCAGACAGCATCATTTTTTAGAAGTTTTTCTTCTATTCCACTTTGACATTTTTCCCTTTTGAGCTGGTTCATTGGCCTCTTTTAGCTGTGTGTAATATTAGCTCCAGCAGCTGAGCAAACAGGTTTTGTATTTGAGTGTGAACTATATTTATGTTAATTAACCTTTGTATACATTTTTGTTTGGACCAGACAGAAGAGAAAGAAAGTTATATTTAAAAGACGTGGGATAAGGTTAAAAGAAATGAAAAAGGGGGCAGGATCACAAGCAAAAAGAGGGAAATTTCCTCTAAGTTTATCATTATTGTTCCTCATATTGATGTTTATCAGAAGGGCTGGGCCCGTCCTCAGACACACTCATCCACACACTCAAATATCACATATGAAGGTGCCAAACCCCTCCCACAGAATCACAAGACACTTCTTATTGGAACTAGACCTCCCCAGGATGAACAGTGTTTTATAAAGATATTGAAAGGTGGACGTTGAATGAGCACCAAACTGGAGCAATTGTCAACTAACTCTAGAAGAAAAAATAGAAAGAGGGCCTTTCTCAATGATTTCGATGTTGAGATTTTCCTAAAATTCCACATAACTGTAAAATCCTGTGAGTTCCTTGAAATAACCTCAATATAATCAGACTGAGGATGTTAATGTCCACTGATGTCTTCAGCCTGTTGCATGAGAGCCCCATCACTGCATTTATTCTTTTATCAGATATCAGTGTTTTAGACTCACAACAGCAGTACATGACATAAATGTGGTGATAAAAAAGAACCCATTAAACATTTATAATAAAGACTAAAGCATTACTTATAAATAATTCAACTACATTAGTGAATGTGGTTTGTTTCTCTGGTGGACTTGCTGCTTCTGCTCTGTGCTGTTTGTATTTACTCAGATTCACTAACATGACATTAGCGCGTTCAGAGAGGCTGCACGCTTAGACGCAACAGAGCTCATTTCTTGCTGTGCACTTTAAGCATCAGATGAAATAATTTGTCCATTTTAGAGAGTGCTCAGGAAAAACACATGAATAATGCAAACACTCAGTGGCTGTGGTGGGCCTTAATGAGATTTTTGGGAAGATTGTGCTCTCTGAGTCATCTCAGGCAGAAGGGAGGAGTGGCGACGGACTGGACGGAGCTTCAGGTGAATGCCACAGACAAATGCTGAGCTTTGGGGCTGCGGCGTCGACCCCCACTTACCTGCAGCAGCCTTAAAGTGTCTGTGGGGGAAAAATTGGTGTTAAGAAAACACATTTCCATACTCAATATATTCTCTGATTTTATTCAAATCTTATTATCATACCAAATCATAGCTCATAGAAATGCTGATAGATTTGATGTTTTCTTCATCTCATGTTATCATAGTTTTTTAGTCCTTGAGTTGATAGAATTGTAGACACTGTGTTTTATTAAATGAAGTCTGCTCACACTCTCAGCAGCTTCAAAACAACCCCAGCTCTCACTTCATCTCCATGTGAACCGGAAAACACGTAGCTAAAGCTGAGTTGGTGCGAGCAGCGAGCCGTTAAACTGATCTACTTTGAAATGCAGTCAGACATTCGAGCGCTGCGCGGCGCGTGCTTGCTCTGTAGATCATTCGACAGAATGTCTTTATTTTATTACCTTACAGGACACCGTAGTCAGGAAGTTAGCTGTTCGCCACTTGTGATGTACGGTCGCTGCATCTCAATAAAAGGCTGTGTTGACGTTCAAAGTTGTGTGATCCTTGACTCACACAAACCCATCAAGATTTGAGAGAAATTTACATGGTGTCAGAAGAGAGCACGGACTTTTCGCCACGGACATTTTCGGAAGGAGAGCGACGTTTCCCATGCGGTGAGCTGTTACCCGCCGTGTCTGGCGAAAATGGCGGACGGATTTCGAAGACCGGAGCCTTTGATTTTGACGAAAATGTGCTGAGAACTGGCGTGTATTCGAGAGGGATACGATATTTTCATTGCAGCAGCACATGCTGACAAGTCGGACAAGACTAAGGCTTACATTCTGCTCAATATTGCTGGGCCGGACGCCATTGAGCGCGAACGTTCCTTCATGTACGCGGCAGAGGTGCGCAATGAGGCGGGTGCCGTCATCAGGCCGGCGGAGTCCAGGGAAGACCCTGAATGTTTGAAGAGGAAATTCCGGGAAATATGCAACCCTCAAAATAACAGAACAATGGAGAGACACAGGTTTCATTCCAGAAATCAGAAACAAGGTGAGAGCATCGAATCTTTCATAAGTGACTTAAGAATTAAAGCTAAAAGCTGCAACTTCGGCGACCTAACAGAGGAACTGATTTGTGATCGGATCGTTTGTGGCATCGGCAGTGACACTCTCAGAAAATCCCTGCTAAGAGACAGTGAGCTAACATTAGCAAAAGCCATTTCAGTGTGCCGTATCCACGAAATGACAGAGGAAAACAGCAGGACGCTGGCAAGCCAAGCCACAAATATTGACTTTCTTAAACCGATGCCCGATAAACAACATAAACCTAAAGAAAAGCTTTCGTCACGCATGATATCAAACTGCAATAACTGTGGAGGTTCTCATGCTGCCAAAAGAGAAATGTGTCCAGCCTTCGGACAACAGTGTCACAAGTGCAAGAAACTTAATCATTACAAAAGCAGATGCAAAAGCAAAACCCCCAAGAGCGCAGTTAGGAGAACTCCAAGACAATATGTGCATGATGTTGGAACAGAACAGCCTGAAGAGGATTTTGAAGACACATTTTATGTAAATGGTGTCGAGATTGACTGTGTAACCTCCAAATCTGACAATAAAGATGAAGGATTCATCACTCTATTCGTCAAGGGCAGACCGATTGACATGAAAGTTGACACTGGAGCCAAGTGCAACGTGCTGCCTTTAAAGATGTTTGAAGTCATCAGAGGTAACGAACAAATGTTAAAACAGAGGAGTGATGTTAATCTCATTGCATATGGAGGGACCAAAATCGAAACAGCTGGGAAGATCACCTTTTCCTGCACTTTTAAAGGAAAGCAACACCTCCTGTCCTTTTTCATAATAGATAAGGATGTCCAACCACTGTTAGGATTTCAAGCCTGTACAAGCATGGGAATTGTAAAGATGTGCAGAGAAGTCCATCACATCACAACAGAGAACAAAACTGACTTCAACAGGCATATTTTTACACAATATAAGGATCTGTTCAGTGATGAACTTGGAGAACTTCCCATCACTTATTCAATGACAGTCGACCCAAACGTTCAGCCAGTGGTGAGACCAGCACATCGCATTCCTGCTGCGATGCAAGACCGAGTCAAAGCAGAACTGGAGCACATGCAAAAGATGGATGTCATAACTACAGTCACAGAACCAACTGACTGGGTCTCATCCATGGTTGCAGCACACAAGAAGGATAAACAAGAAATAAGACTGTGCATAAATCCTAAAGATCTCAACTCAGCCTTAAAGAGACCTCATTATCCTATGCGGAGCGTTGAGGAGATAGTTGCCAAAATGGCAGGAGCGACAGAATTTTTTTTTAGTACTGGATGCAAAGAACTCTTTCTGGCAGATTAAACTGGACAAAAAGTCATCCATGCTGACCACGTTCAGCACACCATTTGGACGCTACAGGTTTCTGCGAATGCCATTTGGAATTAACTCTGCCAGTGAAGTTTTTCAAAGAACAATGGAGCAGCTCTTTGCAGGTTTTCCATGTTCAGTGATAGTGGATGACATCATAGTTGGTGGCCGCAACACTGCAGAGCACGATGCAAACTTGGAAAAGGTGCCCAAGCGAGCAAGAGAAATCAACCTCAGATTCAATCCAAGAAAATGCAAATTTCGGCAGAGTGAAGTCTCTTATGTTGGTCACATTTTCACGAGCAATGGCCTTAAAGCTGACCCTGCCAAGACCACTGCTATCACCAACATGCCCACTCCCACGGATGTTGCCTCTCTGCAACGCTTTCTGGACATGGTGAACTATCTATCCAAGTACATCCCAAATTTCAGTGACATCGCAGCCCCACTCAGAAAGCTCACTCACAAAGACACAGAGTGGAGCTGGTTCCAGCAGCACCAAAATGCTTTTGATGACCTTAAAGCATGTTTGACAAACCCCCCAGTGCTGGCATATTATGATGTTAATGAGCCTGTCACACTGACCTGTGATGCTTCTTGCTATGGGCTGGGAGCAGCTTGCATGCAAAATAACAGACCTGTTGCTTTTGCTTCTCGCACTCTTACAGACACGGAGACACGCTATGCACAGATCGAGAAGGAGCTTCTAGCTGTCGTGTTTGCATGCATGAAATTCAAGGATTACATTTACGGCAAAGCTACAACCGTTGAGACGGATCATCAACCCCTGGTGACTATTTTAAAGAAGCCTATAACATGCAGCTCCTGCCCGCCTGCAACGAATGCTACTTAGACTGCAGTGTTTCAACATCACACTGGTCTACAAAAAAGGTAAACACATGTATCTTGCCGATACACTTTCAAGAGCTCCTCACTCTCAAAAACCCCAGAGCTCCATAGAAGATGATGCTTTTGACGTCATGTCTGTCAGCTACATCTCCACCAACCGTCTGGAGGAACTGAGGAACCACACGAAAGAAGATCAAGGCTCTGATCACTGTGATCAAACAGGGTTGGCCAGACAAAGAAAGACAATTAGACCCTGCCCTTCGCCCCTTCTTTCCGTACCGGGATGAACTCACAGTAGAAAACGACATTGTTGTAAAAGGCCACAGAACAGTTGTTCCAAAGTCCCTGCGCAGAGAATATGTGAAACTTGTGCACACCGGACACCCAGGAATAGAGGCGACAAAACGCAGAGCCAGGAGCATTCTATACTGGCCTACCATGTCCAAAGACATCATGGAGGAGTTGCTCTCATGTGCAGTGTGCAACAGCACAAAGAAACACCAGCAAAAGGAGCCGCTTCTCCTGCACACAGTTCCAGAACTCCCCTGGTCCACATTGGCAGCTGACATTTTTGAATGGCATGGCAAACACTACCAGGTGCTTGTTGATTCATATTCAGGCTGGTTTGAAGTTGATCTCATGTCTGACCTGAAATCATCCACAGCCATCTGCAAGTTAAAAAGACATTTTGCTGTTCACGGCGTTCCCCACACTCTTCACACAGACAACGGGACCCAATACACAAGCCAGATGTTCAAGGATTTTGCAAAACATTGGGATTTCACTCATGTTACCAGCAGTCCTGAATATCCACAATCCAATGGTCTTGCTGAGAAGGCGGTCTGCAGTGCAAAACAGCTCATGGAGAAGTCTCATCGAGACGGGACTGATGTGTTCCTCAACCTTCTAAATATGAGAAACATTCCCCGTGACTCAACACTTGGCTCTCCAGCTCAGAGATTGATGTCCAGACAGACCCGTGCAGCCTTCCCAGTAAACACTTCACTCCTAACACCTCAACCACTACAAGCTCAGCAAGTTCATGCCCAACTTCTTCACAAAAGGCTCACTCTCAAGCGTCACTATGACAAGTCAAGCCGCCCACTTCAACCTCTACCAGAAGGACAAACAGTTCGCATGCAGACCACTCATGGTCATGACAAACTTGGAGTAGTAAAGAGCATCTGTTCAGAACCAAGATCCTACATCATCCAGTCACAAGGAAGAGAATACAGGAGAAACCGACGCCACATCCTTCCTGTGCCAGAACAGCTGCATCCAACACACCTCGCAGACGACTCTGACAGCGCAGCTCAACTTGATCCCAAAGTGCACAATGACGAACGTACACCTCAGTCACACCGTGAACCACCAGCAGAGTTCACGTCCACTGCATCACCTCTGAAGAAACCCTCAGGTGGTAACTACATCACACGTTCTGGGCGTGTCTGCAAGCCCAACCCCAGATACATGGACTGAGTGTTAAAGGCCGAGCTGAAAAAAAAAAAAAAAAAAGAAAAAAAAAAAATCATCTTGTCTTCTGTATTCCAAGTGATGCTTTGTTTAGTGTTCTGAACATAATGCCACTGTTATTATTTTGCTAAATATATTTGTCTCCGTGCTACTTTAAGTTAAAGACATTAAGCATTTTGTTATACTTACTTTCATATGCATGGAAGGCATATGCTAAAGAGAAGGGATGTAGATCATTCGACAGAATGTCTTTATTTTATTACCTTACAGGACACCGTAGTCAGGAAGTTAGCTGTTCGCCACTTGTGATGTACGGTCGCTGCATCTCAATAAAAGGCTGTGTTGACGTTCAAAGTTGTGTGATCCTTGACTCACACAAACCCATCAAGATTTGAGAGAAATCCACATGCTCCTTCAGTTCTTTTATATGAGCCCGCCCACTATCACCGGGATTGGCTAGAAGTTCAAAGTACCGAATCGATTGATGTGTCCAAAGACCAATAGAAACATAGCACTGAAACGATGCAAGCCGCAGCTTGTTTTGGTTTCAGTAGAAGCGCATAAATTATGACA
Source organism: Oryzias javanicus (assembly GCA_003999625.1). Classification (NCBI taxonomy): domain Eukaryota; kingdom Metazoa; phylum Chordata; class Actinopteri; order Beloniformes; family Adrianichthyidae; genus Oryzias; species Oryzias javanicus. The sequence continues at coordinate 7,521,825 of CM012447.1, read as the reverse complement.
GTTCCTATTTGGAACCAAACTGTGGTGCCCAATCATAGTTGTTACCAAGTGACAGATCAAACTTGTTTTTCTGTGTAGCATTGCCATGAGCTACTCAAAAGGAGCTACTGGTGGCTCGCGAGCAACGGGTTGGAGACCCCTGGTCTACTCTAACTCCAGCCACCTTCATGTCTTCATTCTCTGCATCCAGAAACCTCCTCTTTGGTCTTCCTCTAGACCTCTTTCCTGCAGCTCTAGACTCAGCATCCTTCTACCAATATCTTCACTGTCTCTCCTCTGAACATGTCCAAACCATCTCAGTCTGGCCTCTCTGACTTTATCTCCAAAACCTCTAACATGTGCTGTCCCTCTGATGGATTCATTCCTGATCCTATCCATCCTGGTCACTCCCAAAGAGAACCTCAGCATCTTCATCTCTGCTACCTCCAGCTCTGCTTCCTGTCTTTTCTTCACTGTTTCTAGTCCAACAACATGGCTGCTCTCACCACAGTCTTGTACGTCTTTCCTTTCATTTGTGCTGAAACTCTTCTATCACACATCACACCTGACACTTTTCTCCACCCATTCCAACCTGCTTGCACTCTCCTCTTCACTTCTCTTCCACACTCTCCATGACTCTGTACTGTTGACCCTAAATACTTAAACTCCTCCCCCTTCTTTATCTCTTCTCCCTGTAACCTCACTCTTCCACTTGGGTTCCTCTCATTCACACACATGTTCTCTGTCTTACTGCGGCTAACCTTCATTCCTCTCCTTTCCAGGGCAAACCTCCACCTCTCTAGCTCCTCCTCCACCTCTCTAGCTCCTCCTCCATCTCTCTAGCTCCTCCTCCATCTCTCTAGCTCCTCCTCCATCTCTCTAGCTCCTGCTCCACCTCTCTATCTCCTCCTCCACCTCTCTAGCTCCTCCTCCATCTCTCTGGCTCCTCCTCCACCTCTCTAGCTCCTCCTCCACCTCTCTAGCTCCTCCTCCACCTCTCTAACTCCTCCTCCACCTCTCTAGCTCCTCCTCCACCTGTTCTCTGCTCTCACTACAAATCACAATATCATCTGCAAACATCATAGTCCATGGTGATTCCTGTCTGACCTCATCAGTCAGTCTGTCCATCACCATTGCAAACAGGAAGGGGCTCAGAGCTGATCCCTGATGTAATCCCACCTCCACCTTGAACTCCTCTGTCACCCCGACAGCACACCTCACCACTGTCTTACAGCCCTCATACATGTCCTGCACTGCACCAACATACTTCTCTGTCACTCCAGACTTCCTCATACAATCCCATAGTTCCTCTCTGGACACTCTGTCATCATCTTTCTCCAGATCTACAAAGACACAGTGGAGCTCTCTCTGACCTTCTCTGTACTGTTTCTTAAAAGTCATGCAACAATCCTCTTTTTTCAGCTTCCACCAGTTTGTCCTCTTCTCTGCCTTTGCCCTCTCTTTCTTCATCTTCTTCATCACCAGAGTCATCCTACACACCACCATCCTGTGCTGTCTGGAAACACTCTCACCAACCACTACTTTACAGTCACTGATCTCCTTCAGATTACACCGTCTACACTAGATGTAGTCTATCTGTGTGCTTCTCCCTCCACTCCACTCTTATAGGTCACCCTATGTTCCTGTCTCTTCTCAAAGAATGGATTCACTAGAGCCATTTCCATCTTTTTCTAAATCAACCACCATCTGTCCTTCTACATTCCTCTCCTGGATACCAAACCTGCCCATCACCTCCTCATCACCTCCTCATCACCAACATGTCCATTGAAATCTGCACCAATGACAACTCTCTCATTTCCAGGGATGCTCATCATCACTTCATCGAGGTCCAACCAGAACTTCTCCTTCTCTTCCAGCTCACATCCTACCTGTGGGGCATACCCACTAACAACATTGAACATCACACCCTCCATTTCTATCTTCAGACTCATCACTCTAACAAAGAGTTAACAAACTCCTCCTTTAAATTCAAATTCAAATTCAACTTTATTTATATAGCACTTCTCCTACTTCCAAGCATCTCAAAGTGCTTTCCACAGTAACATAACAGTAAAACAAGTAAGATAAAACAAAATAAGTATACATTAAAACATTAAAACACCTTAAAAAACCCAGCAACGTACACGTCCCGTAAGTACACAGAAATAAATAAAAAAAAAAAAAAGTATATACACATGCATACATAAAATCAAAACAAAAACATGTGGGCATGTAAAAACTAAGTAAAAGCTATACTAAAAAGATGAGTTTTAAGCTTTTTCTTAAAAACCTCCACAGTGGACGAAGCCCTCACATCCTCAGGCAGGCTGTTCCACAGGCGAGGTCCACAGTGCTTAAATGTGGCCTCACCGTGGGTTTTAGTTCTAACTTTTGGGACCACAAGCAGACCTGCACCTGAGGACCTGAGGGTTCTGGGAGGGTCATAAACTAAAAGTAAATCTGTTAAAAATGAAGGTCCAATACCATGTAAGGCCTTGTAGACCAATAAAAGATCCTTGAAATCGATCCTGAAGCTGACCGGGAGCCAGTGCAAAGATTTCAGAATGGGAGTAATGTGCTCCTTCTTTCTGGTTCTGGTTAAAAGGCGTGCAGCAGAATTTTGGACTAGCTGCAGCCGATTGATAGTGTTTTTCTTAACACCAGAAAGAAGAGCATTACAATAATCTATTCTAGAGGTTATAAAAGCATGTATCAATATTTCAGCACTGGCTCTGGAGAGAAAGGGACTCACTCGGGCAATATTTCTAAGATGATAAAATGCAGTCTTTGTAACATGGTTTATGTGCGCTTCAAAAGATAGATCTGCATCTAAAATCACACCGAGGTTTCTGACTTTACTACACACATTCAGGTTCAGAGTTGATAAGTATGATCGGACCCTAAAAGGTCGTCAATGGGTCCCATGTCATCAGGAGACACAGCCACATACAGCTGGGTGTCATCAGCATAACAGTGAAAGTTTATTCCATGTCTCCTGATGACATCTCCAAGGGGGAGCATATACAGGTTAAAAAGTGTGGGACCAAGAACGGAGCCTTGTGGCACACCACATGTCAGTCTGTGCCTCTTAGATGACAAATCATTTACGCTGACAATAACATTTCTTCCTGTGAGGTAGGATTCAAACCAGCTGAGTACAGTTCCAGTGATTCCTATCATCTCATGCAGTCTGTTTAAGAGAATAGAGTGGTCGACTGTATCAAAGGCTGCACTCAAGTCCAGCAATACTAAAACCGATGGGTTTTTTGTGTCAGTGTTGGACCTGAGATCATTTATAACCTTGACCAGTGCCATCTCTGTGGAGTGATGTGCTCTAAAACCAGACTGAAATTTTTCTAAAACATTATTTTTATTAATAAAGTCATTTAACTGAATAAAAACCAATTTTTCTAAAACTTTGCTTAAAAATGGCAGGTTTGACACTGGTCGGTAGTTGTCTAAATTTGAAGGATCTAAACCACTCTTCTTCAGAGTGGGTCTCACCATGGCAGCGGTTAACAATGTTCAGGAGCTCCTCCTCACAGGATGAAAACACTGACTTAAAAAGGGAAGTGGGGATGGGGTCGAGAGAACAGGTTTTAGTTTTAAGTTGAGAAATCACTTTCCGAAGCTGTGTAGCATCAATCAAGGCAAAACTTTCAAGCGTGTTTTTACAGGCCAAGGGGAATGCAACAGAATGAACTGATAAGGGTTGTTGGCAGATATTAAATCTAATTTTATTTATTTTATCAGTGAAGTGGACTGCAAACTCCTCACATTTTGTATTGCTGAGTATAATATTTGGACTAAAAGAGGTTGGATTGATTAACCGGTCAATGGCAGTGAAAAGAATCTTTGGCTTTGAGTAATTGTCTGCTATTAATTTGGAGTAATATTCCTGTTTTGCACGTTTGATAGAATTGTTTTATTGAATTAATTTGTCCCTAAAAACTTGGTAATGAATTGTTAGTTTTGTTTTGCGCCATTTTTGTTCTGCACTCCTGGAGTTTCTTTTAAGTTTCTTGGTTTCCTCTGTTCTCCAAGGAGGAGATACTTTGGTTTTAACCATTTTTATTTTCAAAGGAGCAACTTTGTCCAATATTGATGATAGTTTGTTATTTAAATTTTGGACGGATAAGTCAACAGATGGGCTTAAATTATCTGGTTGATTTCGTTCTAGATGTGAGGTGAAGTTTGCAGCCACTTGAGGGTGTATACAACGTCTTTGAAGTTTCTTTGGAGTTTTCTTGTGTCTGACAAAACCCTTAACAGTAAAAAACACACGAGTGATCTGAGATCCCGACATCCACAACAGAGGTCACCGTGGCCTTAAGGCCACAAGTGATTAAAAGATCCAGAGTGTGACCCCTGTTGTGGGTGGGCACCTCGACATGTTGAGTAAAACCCATTGTTTCCAAAATGTTTAAAAACTCTTTGACATACAAGTCTGATGGATCATCCACATGTAGGTTAAAATCACCCAGAATAATTATTCTACTAAAATCCATATGAATATCTGAAAGCAATTCTGCAAAGTCTGAATTAAAAGATGAGTTACGTTTTGGAGGTCTATATACTATCAAACACAGCACAGTTGGATTATTAAGGACAATGGCCTGGTATTCAAAAGATGTGTATTCATTAAACATTTTGTCTTTACAATCAATATAAGCAGACATGATTGCAGCAGTTCCTCCCCCCCTTCGTTCTTTTCTATCCTTGTTTTTAAAGTAAAAAAGGGGTGGAGTCGCTTCAGACAGTGAACCAGTTGAACCACAATTCCAGGTCTCTGTTAAAAACAGGCCATTTAGATTATTATCCAAAATCAAGTCGTGGATAAGAAATGATTTGTTTGATAGTGAGCGTACATTTAAAAGTGCCAGATTCAATTGTAAAAGGTTACTGCTGTGGTCAGGTTCATGGTAAGTTAATGAGTTGTGAATCTGCACTGGTTTTAGGTTATTGTGATTCCTGTTAAAAGTTTTGGTGCGAGTATTGGAACGTTTTGATGTAATTGATTGTATTGGAAACGTAACATGTTCTATGGAGGGTTTTGAGCATATCCCATCTAGGGGGCTTAAAGGAAGAACAGAGATCTGTTGTGGTTCAGGTTCTGCATAGGTTTTGGCAGTTGGCAGTCAGTCCTCTTTAAAACAATGAACAGTATGTTGAAGGATAACTTAAGATAACTCCTCCTCCATTTCTCTTCCATCTCCACCATGATGGAACAACTTGAACCTGCTCCTCAGCTTCTAGTCTTGCTACCTTTCCACCTGGTCTCCTGGACACACAGTATGTCTACCTTTCTCCTCTGCATCATGTCAACTAACTCTCTACCTTTTCCTGTCATAGTTCCAACATTCAAAGTTCCAACTCTCAGTCCAACACTAGTGACTTTCCTCTTCTCTCTCTTCCTATGAACCCTCCTTCCTCCTCTCCTTCTTCCACCAACAGTAGTACAATTTCCACTGGCACCCTGTCGGTGAACAGCACAGATGGTGGTCGTTGTTAACCCGGACCTCGATCGATCGGGTATGGATATCATAGATCTGATTCACAGATTTGATTTGGCAAAGATTCTAGGTCGGATGCCCTTCCTGACACAACCCTCTGGATTTATCCGGGCTTGGGACGGACACAATGAAACCCTGGCTTGGGCCCGCTCGTGGCTACATTCACCAAGCCTTGCTGATTGTGGTTAATGTGTTTGCCCCTAGAAGCAGCATCAAAGGAACCCAGAGAGCACGCAGTCCTAGCTTAAAAACCCATTCTAAACTGTCACTCTTTGCTAATAGTAGTGGGATTGTGGAGCATTTCACACATTAACACACAAATGATGGCTGGCACATAATCTATTATGCTGCAGGATCATAACAAGCTGTTGGTCTCTCCCAATACCGCTTTGTTCCTGAACCTTGATGTTATTCTGTTCATGAACTTGAAGGTGAAATCCATGTGAGAATGTTTAATTTAATCTACACTGCTCACAAAATGAAAGGATCACTTTTAAGAAACACATTAGATCCATCAGATCTCAATATGAAGTTGGATATCTATCCAAATAACAACAGATCAGTGTCTTAGTAACAAAAGGATGTCAAGTCTTTTAATGAAATAAAAGTTTTCAGTCTACAGAGGCTCAATTGTGTAGACACCATCAAATCAGAGTGAAATGAAGATGTGGCAGGATAGTCCATTTTCTCCAAAACTTCATTTCTGCAACTCTAAATGCTTTTCAGTATCTTGGTGTGCCCCCACGACAGCTTGTATGCATGCTGACAACGTGGCGGCATGCTCCTAATGAGACGACCAATGGTGTTGTCTTGTGGCATTTCCTCCCAGATCTGTGTGAGGGCATCCCTGAGCTGTTGTACAGTCTGAGGAGCAACCTGGTGGCGCCTAATGGACCCAAACATAATGTCCCAGAGATGTTCTATTGGGTTTAAGTCAGGGGATGGTGAAGGCCATTCAATTGTTTCAATTCTTTCATCCTCCAGGTACTGCCTGCAGACTCTTGCCACGTGAGGCCGGGCATTGTGGTGCATTAGGAGGAAACCAGGACCTACTGCACCAGCGTAGGGTCTGACAATGGGTTGAAGGATTTCATCTGGATACCTTATGGCAGTCAGAGCACCATTTCCTAGGCAGTAGAGGTCTGTGCGTCCCTCCATGGATATGCCTCCCCAGACCATCACTGACCCACCACCAAACCTGTCATGTTGAACCACGTTACAGGCAGCAGAACGTTCTCCTGGTCTTCTCCAGACTCTTTCACGTCTATCACAGGTGCTCAGGGTGAACCTGCTCTGGTCTGTGAAAAGTACAGGGTGCCAGTGGAGGACTTGTCAATTCTGGTGTTCTTGATCAAATGCTAGTGGAGCTCCACGGTGCTGGGCAGTGAGCACAGGGCCCACTACAGAACGTGGGGCCCTCAGGCCACCTTCATGAAGTCTGTTCCTGATTGTTTGGGTAGAGACATTCACACCAGTGGCCCTCTGGAGGTCATTCTGTAGGGCACGAGCAGTGCTCAGCCTGTTCCTCCTTGCACAAAGGAGCAGGTATGGGTCCTGCTGAGAGGTTGAGGACCTTCTACGGCCCTGTCCAGCTCTCCCAGAATAACCAGCAGTCTCCTGAAATCTCCTCCATGTTCTGGAGATTGTGCTGGGAGACACATTAAACCTTCTTGCTGCAGCACGTGTGGATGTTCCATCCTGGAGAAGTTGGACAACCTGTGCAACTTCTGTAGGGTTAAGGAATCTCCTCATACTGCCAGTAGAGAGAATTACACAAGACAAAATCAGCAGGAGTGGAAAACCAGCCAAAAAAGATCAAGAGGAGAAACTTGAAATGACCTCCACATGGAACACCAGTCCTGTTTGGAGGGTTTTCTAATTGTTGCCACTGAAGTGCACCTGTTGTTAATTCATGAACAAGCAAAGTTGTGCATAACAGCTTGAATTATAGAAAGAAAAGGAACAACACCCGAGACTTCTTATGTAAAAATCCTACAAATTATAAAGATAGGTATATGGATGAGTATATGGATTTCTAATCTTGTATAAATTAACTACACAGTCTGCCATAAAACCCTTATACGACTTCACATTATCAGGACTTTTAAAAATCAACTTTCCAACAAAAACAAAGTTCTTATCCAAAAATGGTTCTGAGACGCATCAGGAATGTTATCGTAATTCTACAGAAATTATGTTTCTCTCCTGGGTTCCCCTGAATCTGTGTAGTGAAATATTAGAGGTTCTTGTGTAGAGTGCCATCACCCCTGAACCCAGAGTACAATCATGCATCTACTCAAGGAAGGTGCTTGTTTATTGACTATGTCAATATGTTGAAGCAAATATGCTCATCTGCTTCACCTTTTATGCAGATGTTCTTCCTGCATGCGTGACCCGCCACACCTGAACCAGAGACTTCAGTACTAATCTAGTTTCCCATCAGTGCAGAGCCCTGCTGTGTCTGCCAGTAGCGAGTATACAGTTGGAGACGTTGGCACTTCAGCAGCCTGCAGCTTTCTAAGGAGCTCTGACAGTATTTTTCAGGGTCTTTGCATTTGTACGGAGGTTTAAAGTAGAGGCTAGATTAGGCAAATTAAATTTGTTGAAGTGTGTCGCGGACAGGCTTTCCATGAACTGCTGCTTCAACCTACAAAGGACACTTCCTGAGCCGTTTACTTCCTCTGGGGTGATGGAGAATCTGTTGATGTTACACTTATCTGCTTGGAAAGCTTTTTAACTAGATGATCATTCTTGATGGTTATCCATCACAGAAAAACTGGAAAACAGAAAAACAAGTTCCTCAAACAAAAATGTGCATTTCAGTCAGTTCAGAACTGATTTTACAATAACATCATTCCTAAATGTTTTGGGCATTTCCATTTGACCAGAAGCTACATTAATTCATAAAATCATCACATAAATTAATGTTGATCTCCATTCAGGTATCCAATGTCCACATACAAGTTTGCAACCTTAAAACCCGTGTTTTAAGTAAAGCAAGGCAAGTTTATGTTATAACACTTTTTATGTACAGATAAAATTAAAAGTGCTTTACTTAAAACATTACTAGAATCATTCATTCTTTTTTTTTTTCTTTTTCCTTTTTCTTAACCGCTTTTTCCCTTTTGGGGTTGCGGGGGTGTCGGAGCCTAACCCGGCTGCTGATGGGCGAAGGCAGGGTTTACTAGAATCAATCAAGATAAATAGTAAAGGTGTGATTATTAAAATAGGATTAAACGAAAGTAAAAAGATTTTAATTTCAAAACAAGCATAGATAAACAGTGCGGATGTAAACTTTTGAATCTATATTATTCAAATTCAGCCGAGAACAGGTGAGTCTTTCGCCTGGATTTAAGGAAACTGAGTGTTTAGCTGATCTAAGGTTTTCTGGGAAGTCTGTTCTAGATCTGTGGAACATAGAAGCTGAATGTAGCTTCTTCATGTTTAGTTCTGACTCTAGGAACTGATAAAAGACCAGATCCAGATGACTGGAGAGGTCTGGCTGGTACATACGGGGTCAGGAGGTCAGTCATGTATTTTGGTGCTAAACCATTCAAAACTTTATAAACCAGTAACAGAACTTTAAAGTCTATCCTCTGACAGACAGGTAACCAGTGTAAAGACCTCAGAACTGGACTGATGTGGTCGACTTTCTTGGTCCTGGTGAGAACCCGAGCAGCAGAGTTCTGAATCGGGTGCAGTTTTCTGTAAAAACACTGTTACAGTCATCAAGTCCACTAAAGATGAAAGCATCCCATGATTTAATCATCGTATACTTTAATGATTTGTTCACAAATCCCTCGTGATAATAACCAAATGATGAAAAACACATTTATTTAAGAATTGTTGGAAAAGCTCGTTGATGTAAAATTTGATTTGAGTTTTTTGATCGTTGTGTCTAAAAGATTTCACCTAAACTTGAACGTTTTCAAATGTCCTGCATGTCAGACGAGCAGCAGGTCCTGACGGTGAAGCTGAAACTCTCTGGGGTCAGATCTGTTACCCCTCAGCGGTCGGTCAGCTCATTGTCTAACTGACCAACCTGTTTATGCTGCCTGCTGGGATGTGTGTGTGTAAAGTACAAGCAGTAGAGGGATGCTCTCAGGGGGCAGGTTTACTGGTGGATCACTTTCCCTCGACTGTTGTTGGTCTAATGGCCCTCTGTCCATCACCTTTGAGCACAAAAGCTGGTGTTTTTGTATGCACATCTTGTGGGGAGGAACCAGGTTCTTCTCAGTTTCTCAGGACAGGGTCAGCTCATGTTGGGAGGCAGACTGCTTCAGCTCTTTATTACTTTGAGGAGTTTAAAATGTTCGACTCCAGCTATTGGGATTGAGCAGCTTCTTCTTCTGAGACCTCCTGAGCAGAAAACATTCTAGTCCTGTTAGGCAGCCTGAAGCAGCGTTAGTTAGAGATCAGCTGCTGTAGTGATGGAGTCTGTGGTAGTTAGGTGGAGACATGAAACATGCATACCTTAACTTGCATCATAAAACAGATGATTATGATGATCTCCTTGTGTCATATTTTAGTTTGTTGCTTTATTTTGGTTGATCAGAACCTGACTCACATTTCCAAACGTTTGTCTAGCCTCAGTATAGTTATCATGAGTATAGAGAGTAGACCTCAGGGCAAGTGAATCACTACATCATCCTCTTCATCTTCATCATCTGCTTCATTCAGAAACTGTGGATAATCACCAACACACACTTCTATCTGGAGAAAGTGGGATCCGTCCAGATTACGTCCACAATTGAATCTGCAGACTATGTAACTAATTTACAATCAGCGTGTGTGGAATACTTTAATTATTCACTCTAATCCGTGATGAAGTGTTGAAAAGAGAACAAATTTGCCACCAGACTCCTTCCTGATTACATAATGCAATGAAAAGGAATCATTTTCTTTTTGTTGGAATTCATCAGGACTCCGATTCTTTCCTAAATCCGCGCCTCCGTTTACAAACCTGCAGTAAGCCTCCAATATTCTCTGCTGCTTTCTGCAAACACTCATCATGGACGGAAATCTCCCGACTGTTATTTATCAGAGCAGAGCAGCTTTTTGGCAGTTTTTATCTTCTCACAAAGACCAGACCTCTTGATTGCTACAGCATGGTCAGACACCAGAACCAGTCTGAATACTCAGGTGCAACTGTACTACTCTTCCAGTTCTGGAGTGGTCTTCTGTCCACTTATTGATGTTTAAAGTGCAGAGTTTAAGAATTTTTTTTCTTTTAATTTAACACAGAAGTTTTTCTGCAATTGTTTATCTTTTCTAAACGTTTAGATCTTTCTTTTCTTCTTTCAGACTTTCAGGTTTTCAGATTACACTGCATCTTTAACCAGTTTTAACAATTACATCTCAGGATCATCCAGTTTCGTTCTCCTAGCAGGATCCATTCTGAGTGAAGGAAGAACCACTTAAAAACCTTATAAACGTCATCGTTTAGAATTGTAGTCACTCACATGGGCAATGCAATTTGCAATTTGGGGTTCAGCGTCTTGCCTGAGGACACCCTCATGAATTGGTGGGCAAGGTGACAAATGTAGAGACAGACAAAAGCAAGGCTGTGACATCACTAATAGAAAATGCTTTACCATTGGTTCCAAGGAAATGAAGTCAATTTAGTTGCAATTTTTCTGGGGTACAGACTTCACCACTTTAGGACCATATCTGATTGGCCAAATTATAACTTGAATAACTTGCAATAAAGGAAATATATCATGAGAAAAAATTGGTTTAGCAAGAACTTGTTAAAAAGAGACACCCAAGCAAGAATGGTCATTCTGACAAACAGAATGACTGAGTTAAAGCAGTTTCTTTTTCGAAAGACTTCTATGGGATTTTGGCTTTCTGGGACCAGCTGGTACTTCCTATTTGGAACACAAAGGAGTCGGGGATAATCTGTCCAATTCTCTATATATAGTTTATGGTGGGAACCAAACCTGTGATGTTGCGATCAGAGGTTGACAGCTCTACCTCTGAACCACAGTCTCCCAATTAGCTAGTAATTGTCTTGTTGATATACGTGGTGTAGAGATCAAAAGACCTTCTTTAGGTCTCTCACTGGACCAACAGTTTAAGCCTTCTTTTCTTCTGTGCGTCTTACCATTTTGGGCTGTTTCACTGCACAACAGGAAGCTGTTGTTATTACATCACTGTGGTTCATTTCAAGTCAAAATAGCAATGCTATTAAGCCTCTTTTCCACTGATAGTCCAGTCTGGTAAGGTCTGGTATGGTACGGACCAGTTAATTCTGCCCAGTGTTTCTACTCCATTAAGCTTTGCTTCCAATTGGTTTATTTTCACGGTGCATTCATGGTGTAGACCGCTAGCGCATCACTGTAGTGCAACGACTAAAAAAGCAACAACAATGGAGGTCATCCATCAGCTCGCCTGTTTCTTGCTTTAGTTCTGATACATCATGAAGAGCAGAACCTATTGTTGTTTGAAAGAAGAGTACCGCCATGAAGAGGAAATTTGAATTGTTATCTTAGTGCTATATTGGCACTAGAAAGTGATGACGATGTCATGCATTTTTCTATGGACCTACAACGGATGAGGGCCCTTGAGAGGTACGTGTTAGAATGGTTTAATGGGTCAATTTAACAATGGAAACGCTCAAAAGACCGGACTGATCCGGACTGGACTGTACTGGACTGCTAGGTGGAAACAAGTCTTTATTCATGTTTTTATGAGTACTTCTATGTACCATACCAGTCATGAGTACAAGCTGCTCCATCTCTGTCTGGGTTTAGTACTTTTACAGCTGAAGTCTTTCATTCTGTAAGGTGTCCTTAGGAGTCATGAAAGGCACTGGCGAAGAGACAGGTTATTTTTGTGATCACAGGCGGTGGTTGGATGGCTCAGTGTAGGGCTGCAATGCAGGAGACCTGGGTTTAGGCTCCAGGGTGTCCCCTGACCTCCATCCAGATTGGGTCCTTAGGCAAGACCCTTGATGCTGCCCCGTAACAGGGGTGTCTGTGCCCCTTCAAATAAAAGGTTGTGTCAGGAAGGTCATCTGGTGTAAAAACTCTGCCAAATCCCTGATATGGAACAGTGGCTACTGTCTTGCTGTCATGACCCTAAATGGGATAAGGTGAACATTATTTTTATTACAAGTGTCCACTCATTTTTACGAACCGGCGTGCAGAAAACAAAGATGCACGGAACAAGGTGGCGTCATGCTTTCATCTCCTCTGTCACACCGTCAGCAGCGCTTTTCAGAAAATCACACAATAACGGTGCTAATTATGATGGTCATCAGCACCCGCAACCAGGGGCAAGTGCTGCTATTATTAGAAGCAACACGTTTTATTTTGGAAGAGAGAATTTAGTGCTTGTTGACAGCATCACGCCTCGTCTTTCTTCTCACTTCACTGATGCGTTGCTTCTTTCGCCTGACTTCTAATCTCAGCCGTTCATCACGCTGGCTTCTCCATTGCTTCTGTCTGTCTGCGGTGGAGCAGGCGTCTCGGGCCTCGCTGGTCAACAGTGGTGGAACCCACACAGATTTTGGAGGATGCTTAAGATTGTTCATTTAGTTGACAGACTGTGCTAGAACATCCTCTGCTAACTTTTCCAGTGTTTGTTTTTGACTGCAGCAGCCAAGAAAGTCTTTATTTTGGCATGCTGTCTCTGCAAGGTGCTAAACTTCTATTTTAGACTCAACATTCAGCGGTTCCTGCCTCAGATCAGAAGTTGGCAGAAGCCTCCCCTGAATCACAGACAAGTACTAAAATAGTGTTACACAGTTAAACAAGCTTAGTATCAAGTTATTCTTAACTAATCATTCTTGTTTTAAAGAGCCGCAATTATCTTGAAAGTCTCTCAGTTTCTGCAGGACTTTTACTGAGAAATCGTTGCAGACTGACGAAGGCTCAGGTTGAAAACTTCTTGGTAGAAGATGCTAGGACTTCTGTTCACCACTAGATGTCATTGCTTTTTGTTTGGATGAAGCCTCAAAGGAGAAATGTCAAAATGTTGTGGGTGTTCCAGCAGCCGTTTTGTTCTACTCGTTTCTAATCTTGCTCTTTGTTTTCTGTTCACATCCGATCTCTGTTCACCACTTTGCATCTTTTTCTACTTTATCATTGTCTGTACTTCTGTGCTAAATTCTTTAGCATTGTGGTAACAGCACTAACAGGATTTACTTTGATTTAAAACGTTTTTTTTTTTTTTTTATGGCGGACATTTTTCTGCGTTTTGTCGTGCAGTTTTTCCTAATGTTGCTGGTCATCTCTATGCAGTAATCAACATACTTTAGAAATGACATTGAAATCTTCTTGCAGTGTGAGAGACAGCTGTTTTCTGGTTGGAGCTGATCCTGCAGGTCAGACCTTCAACACCAGAGCTGCTGGTGATCCCGGTGGAGTCCAGAGTTCAGTCTGTGCTGCTCATTGTTGGGTTCTGCCTTTTGTGTCTGTCTGAGGCTCCTGCTGTCTCCTGCCTCGCGCCTCCTTCCTCACATCGCTTTAGCTTGTTAATCCACGAGTCCATGCATCATTCAGTGGAGTTAGCTAACTCTGTGCCCTCATTGGCTCCTTTCAGAGCTCTGAGAAAGCACTTTCACTGCCTGAAATGGGATGTTTGAAAAGGCTTCAGAATGACAAATACCTTCTATAACATCAATGGATTGATTTTCTTTGCATTTCTTTGTCCCATTTCAGTTTTGTGGATTTCTTATTCATCTCAGGTTGTGATGGTCACACTTCTTCATTTTGTATTTAAAATGCATTAAATCGGGGAAGGCGGTGTGCCTGAGTGGGCTGCCTTGTTATGAGCGGAAGTGTGCTTCAGTTTTCTCTCTAATCATTCTGCATTCTGTTAATAACATGATACACCAAAGTGGTTTTTGATTATGGTTTTTGTCGCGAGGCTGTGATCTTAGTCCTCATCAGTTCTTCAGCCGCTCCTCCTCCTCATTATACCCAACAGAAACCTGCTTGAGTCAGAGCACCACTGATGCTCCTGTTTCTGACCAGGAGCTGCTGCTTTCTCATCGTTTGCTGGTTCTTCTGGGTGCTTCTCCACCATCACAGTACCACGGTAGTGTTTCATAAAATGAGTGTAACCACGTTCTCCTAAAGAAGAAGAGTTTTATTGTTCCAAACTTCTTCTGACTTTCTGAGATGGACAAACATCTGTTCCATCTAGTGTTAATTTTGTTGACAAAAAATGTTCAAAAGTCCGGCTCAGACACAAAAACTTGAACTAAATTTATAGACATTCTCCTCAACAAATAAAAACGAAACAAAAATGCTGTTTGAAGACGACATCCAATCATAACGACTGCTGGTGGAGAAGGGCGGGAGCAAGTGCAAAGCGATCCAATCAGAACACAGAGTTCTGCAGACGCTATTTCAATGAATTGAGTTTGTGATTTAGGTGAAAATATGTCTACTCAAGATACAAAAAGAAGAGCACATAAAATGACAAATTTGACTTTTAACGCGACCCTCAACCAGACGTTGTGGACGTTGTGTGAAACGACCATCACAGGCAAAAACGTAACAGACCTGAAGCGACGTTTGCAGACAATCCACCCTGAAATCCACGCAAAGGTTGTTTTTTTTTTTTTTTTTTTTTTAAATTAGTAAAATCTCTGTGTCTTAATCATACTTAGTAAATTAGGGAGGTCTCCTCTAACCATTTTTTCTTTTTTCTTTATAAATCTAAGTCAGGGTTGTACAGGATCAGTCCTCGAGGCCCGGCCTCCTGCTGGTTTTCCAGAAATCCTGCCTTATCTGCTGCTGATTACCTGGATCAGGTGTGTTTGGCCAATAAGGAGCTTCAGTGGCAGCTTGGTTGGAAACATGTCTGACACCTGCCCTCAAGGACTGGATTGGGGCACCTCTGATTTCAAGGTCCGGTCCCACATTTCATCCCCGTGGTACAGACGCTGTTATCAGTGGACTGGTGGTGCAACGGGCGATAGACGGCCACGAAATCAACGCGCGTACAAAATTTGACTGCACAAAAATTGAGACAGCGGGTGACTGTGTCTGGTACCAGCGGTACCGCCGTGCAATGGCTGTGAAGCGCCAGCGCAGCAGCAGTTCCAGTGCGAGATCGGGCCGTGGAGCGAATGCCAGCAACCGCACTTCCGCAAAATAACAACGAAATTCTGAGGTCGTGCAGGTCTGCAGCACGGCCGTCCCCCCCGGTCAGTCTGCGCTTGGATCACTGCTGACAGCGTCTGTTTAGCGGCTGATAGGGAGGATCCGCTTATACGGGATAAAGGAGTGCTCTGGCAGTGGAGTGGCAGTGGAGTGGACTCCGGTGTCTGTATCACAGTGATTCCGCGAACATGCATAAAGCGCATGTGGCAGAATTTCCAACTTTTTTACCCGTGATATGGCTGTAAAAAGCCAGTGGGACCGGGCCTTAAGGCTTTGGTTGTTGAAAAGTTCAGTTCATTGAGACGGCTGTGCTGCATAGGTAGAGTGGTCAGCCTCTGATTGGAGGATCACAGGACCCACATTGCTCGTGGTTTTAGGTTGGTGTCAGTGTGAGGCGCAGTGTGGGACTCTGACTGTAAAGCTTTTTGGGCCTTCTAAGAAGGTGTTAAAGCAGTAAATATACACTATTTACCATTATTACCATTTTGACCACCATTTACATTGAGACAACAGAGCGGTTCTTCTCTCTGGCCCAGCAAAGACTTGTTGCCTATTAAGATTCAGTTAGAGGAACCTGGAGCTCCAGCCTGATGAGAATAGACAAAGATCTGGTCTGAGTCAGGTTCAGCTTCAGGTCCCATCCTGGAACCTGAATGTGAGAAAAAATGTTTTTTTGGGTTCACAGGTCTTTCTAATACATTTGTGGACATTCACTATTATAGTTTCTCCTCTCTAGACATTTCTGTTAGACCTGTGAGCGCTCAAAGAGCCTCAAAAAGAGGCAGAGACTGCAGCAGCACCCCTGGACCTCCTGCTCATCAGCCTGTTTTCAGAACCTGGAGCTCTGAAATGAAGCATCCCTCTGGTGATATCCGTGACATAATTTAATAGAATGTATTAATGTTATTCATGGTTCTGTCACTTCCTTTGATCTGGTTGGAAAGATGGGAGGGAAACTCTGTAATAGTTTGACTTTGTGCTGTCAGATCTTTTCAAGAGCAGATCCATGAAACTGAGCTGTTTTTGTGGAAATCTGGGTGTAACAGAAGCAAGAGGCTAGTGTGGTTTTTGCTTCATTATATGAAGCCATAAGTGGTGCTGCACATCAGTACAGCGCACTGTTAACTTGCAAAGGAAAAGAGGATTTTTAATGAAAAACTTTGAAGTTTCTTTTATATTCTTGGCAGTCATGTGACTTCAGAAGCTACATTGTACATTTACTTAAGCATTTTACGCATATTTTACATATATACAGTATATATATATATATTTATATAAGTAAGAAGGCAGATGTAATGGCAAATCGCTTTAAACATCATTATTTATTTTCTAATAGTAAGGACATGTTTTGATGTTCACCAATAAGAACTTTGTCTTTGTTACACCTACTAAATCAATCAATCAATCAATCAATCAAAACACTCTGAATTATGAATTTTTCCGTTTTGTTCAAGCCAAACATTGAGTTTTCTTTTTCTAGACATAAAAAGTAATTGTCCTCCTCTTACCGTGTCTTCAATGATCTGCCTGATGTCTTTGAATCCAGACCAGGATTCTTCAGCAGACTTCCTGGTTTCAGACCAACGCTGCCTTCCTGTAGGTTACTTGGCCTTTACATTTGAATTTACTGAGAAGCATAAATGACATTATATTAATACACTTGCGCTATTGGGACACATCTTCTCTTTGATTTGCTTCATTTTCTATCTTTGTTCACACTGGAAGTGAAACACACCAGGATTCACTTGCAATAAACACAATGTTTTTTTTCTAGGAACCCTTTCAGGAACAATCCTTTTTTCTTTGAAGATTCATAAACATTAAACTGGAAACTTTGCACAGGGTGCAGGGGTAGAGTGGTCAACCTCTGATTGGAGCACTGCAGGTTTGATTCCTTCCTCACACGCCAGCATGAATCCTGGTGGTTATAGGTCGGTGCCAGTGTCGGGCAGTTGTGTGACTGTGAAACACTTTGGGCCTCAAAGCAAAGTAGAAATTCTTTTATCTGATCTGCTACGCTGTATTTATTCCAGCTTTGTTTTGATAGCGCTCTGGCATGTTGCTGGAGCCTATCTTTTAGCAAATGAAGACATATTCTAAACAGGTGACCATCCTGTCACATTTTAGAAAAATAGTTCCAGTGAGGGAATCAGTCTAATAGCAGCACAAAGTCAACCCTAACAAGAAGGGTGATAAAAAGTGTTTGGAACTGTGATGATGGTTAAATCCTGCAGTACTGCTCAGATAATACACTAACACACTACTAAGCTCATAAATCCAACTGGTTCTAAAGCAGAAATACTGTTTTTTAATGAAGACCAGTCATTTGTTTCCCCAGAAAGACCTGCAAGTATTAAGTAACACACAGAGATTAAAGCTGTGAGACTCTTCTTAATAGAGACATTTAACGCATGGCTGCTCTGCTGACGACCTTCTAATAACTTTTAGAGCCGTTTTCTTCCTTTTATCTACGGTTCAGATAATTGACAGCCTCAAGCATTCATTATTTTTTCTATATTCAATTTGGATGAAGTTTGAACTTCTTAGCAGTTTGTGTAAACATCAACTTTAATGTTAACTCATTACTTTCTTTTGCTGCATTACACTGCCATTACCCATCTAGCTTAGCCCCGCCCCCCGCCCTCACCAGATCAGGTGTCGGTGAAGACAGTGTTTTCTTTTTTCCTCTCAGCCACAGCGGGTGAGCGGAGGACGTTCAGAGGAAACTTTGCTGCTGAAGAAAAGCTTTTACTCTTTTGTTCTTAAGCGGTTTAATGAAAAAATCCTCAGATTTGAATGGTTTAAGGTGTAATTTGGATGAGAGGATGTGAGTAATGCAGATTAAAATGAATGTTTGCTGGAGTTGAGCTGCTGATTCAACAATAGAAAACTCTCAGATGGAGAATAGAAGCGTTCCAGGGTCACAGATTAGAGAGAAAATGTAGAGCGTGAGGCGAAGTGAAGACACAAACTGTTCACTTAATGAGTGGGAATGACAGAGTGAAAAATGGAGATGGAGTGGAGTGGAGGCTCTGCAGGTCTGGAGGATGCAGAGATGGAGAATGATGAAGGGAGCAGCTTCTTGCTTTAGAGGAATGATGGATGACAGAAGGGTTAGACGTTAAGGAGCATTTCATTTAGAGTCCAGGTTCCTGGATTGCTTTGACTAATTCAGTTGACCTGGCTGGGGCAGTTAGTGATTTCAGATATATTTCCCATTCATCATAGTGAGTAAACCTCAGGTCTCCAAGCAGCGAGTTCTCAGTCTGGTGTTTGCTAAAGATCCTGTTGGTTTGTGAAGAAGTCCAAAGCTATAACCAGAATGGAGTTTATGGGGATTGTGGGATGTGGATGCAGGTTCTCACTCTCACCTGTGTCTCCACCCCCACACCCCCACACACACGTACACAAAGGCTCACAAGAGACATTATTAGCTAAACCTGTCCAACTTCTCGTTGGAACAAATTTCTGGCAGCATCTCAATGTATTTAGTCATCTCGACATGACCAGGATGATCTGCTGCAGTTCAGACCGAGCATCAGAATGAGGAAGAAAGGAGATTGAAGCGACTTTACACGTGGTGTGGTCGTTGGTTCCAGACGGCTGGTCTGAGGATTCCAGAAACTGATGATCTACTGAGATTTTTACCCACAACCATCTCTAGAGTTTACAGAGAATGGTCAGAAGAAGAGAAAATATCCAGAGAGCTGCAGTTGTGTGAGTAGAAATGTCTTGTTGATGTCAGATTTTAGAGCAGAATGACCAGACAAGTTCCAGCTGATAGAAAAACAGCAGAAACTTGAATAACCTACTGCAACTTCAACTATTTTTCTATTGAACTGAATTTGACTGAAGGGAAATAAACTTCTGAGTCCTGATTTATGAAATGTAAATTGCTTAAATGACATTTTCTTCATTTTCACAGAAGTTTGATTCCTCTTCAGCCTCCTGAAACACATTCAGATATTTTTTCCTTTACAACCTATTCTTTAAACGTGTCCACATAAATCTTTGTTGTTAAATTCCCACTTGATGAGTTTCCTCTTCTTCCAAGTCCACCTAAACAGAAGCTGTCATCTGAGGGGTTTGGGGATAGAATTGTTCTGCTTTTTAGTGTTAGTAAATCTGAACGGCTAAGCTGCGTGAAGCAGTTTTTTCTTGGATGAAGGAAGTTCTTCTCCTGAATTCTAAAATTCTGTGCAGTGATTTCATCAGGTTTTCCAGAACATTGATTGAATCTTGTTCCAAAGAGGAAAAGAAGCAGATGTAGCTCTTCAGTCTACAAGGAACTTTAGTGTTCCTGCTTCAAACTGATACTGTAGCTCCTACACTGCTTGTTCCGTCGCTCCCACGTCTTCCTTCGGTTTACTTGGAACCAAACATTTTCTGTATTATCTGTGGAGAGGGGATTGCTGTAAAAGAGAGGGCAGAGGATGAAAATGGATGGAAAATAGAATCAGAATCTCCCGACCGAGGAAGATGTGTTTACTCTAGGCGACCGTTTGCATCTGTTTTCAAATGAACTGCAGGAAATCTCTACATAGTCCAACACATTCAGGAGCTACAGATACATGAACTCAGCATATCTGACCAAACCCCACCTATTTACCTTTCAGTCTTTATTAAAGCTTAACTGTAGTCTGTTCAACTTGCTCGCTGTTTTGGTGCTTCTGGACCTCAAATCTGCATTTGATACTGTTGACCACAACATTCTGATCGCACGTCTTCAAGATGACCATGGTCTGTCTGGGTCTGTTTTAGACTATTTGTCTCTTACCTCAGTGGAAGAACTTTTAATATCACTGTAGGTTCATTATCCTCAAAAACAGAAAATATGTCATGTGGCGTACCACAGGGATCAGTTCTGGGCCCAATTTTATTCATTTTATATGTGATCCCCCTTGGAAAACTAATTGGTAAATTTAGCCACATTTCCTTGTCGCAACAAGGAGCAACACATTCAACTGTTTTGCTCCTTTCCAGAAACAGACTTGAATATTTTGACCAGTTTAGTGGATTGCTTATCCGCCATTAAGTCATGGTCGTCTAATAACCACTTACACTTAAACAATCAAAAGACAGAGACAGTGATCTTTGCTCCAGACAACAAAATCCCTTTTATCAAACAGCACCTTGGTTCCCTGAGCTCCTCTGTTCAGTCGAGTGTCAGGAACCTTGGGGTGTTCTTTGACAGATCTCTGTCTTTGGATCGGCACGCTAAACAAACGGTCAAAAACTGTATGTATCACCTGAGGAGTGTAGCTAAAGTCAAAAACATCATATCTAGACCTGACCAGGAGATGATTATCCACGCTTTTATATCTTCACATTTAGATTATTGTAATTCACTTTTTACTTGTTTTAGCAAAATCTCTTTAAAACGTCTGCAACTGGTTCAACATTCTGCAGCAAGGCTTTTAACAGGAGCCAATAAACGAGCACACATAACTCCTTTACTGTCCTCTTTACATCGGCTCCCAGTTAAATTTAGAATTGATTTTAAAATGTTACTCCTGGTTTTTAGAGCCTTGCATGGACAAACTCCCAAATATATGACTGACCTTTTGACCCCCTACTCTTCAGTCCGGTCCTTGAGGTCTTCAAATCAAAATCTATTAAAAATTCCAAAGACCCGCTATAAACCCAGAGGAGACGTTGCCTTTCAAGCCGTTGCTCCTCGTCTTTGGAACGACCTCCCGTTGTCAGTACGACAGATAAACTCTGTTGGGTGTTTTAAAAGTCAGGTCAAGACGTTTTTATTCAAAAGAGCTTATAGGTAATTTTATTTTTGTCTTTTATTGTGTTTTACCTTGCTTTTACTGTCTTTCATGCAATATGTGTATGACTGGTTGTAATTGTATTCTGTCTTCTTTGTGAAGCACCTTGTGATTTTTATCTGTGAAAGGTGCTATAGAAATAAACATTTACTTACTTGCTCACCGTTGAAGCTCCAATCAGAGCTTCAGATTCTGTAACGAGGCAGGGAAATGACATGAATGTGGACCGTGGCATCAGAGAGCCTCTCAGTGATGACTCTGACTTTTCTGGACTGCTGTTAGCAGCTCAGGACCTGCGCTCCTCAAACAACCCTCCCCCGCTCCTGCCAGGTCCGCCGGTGCAGAGCAGCTTTGTTTGGTTTTCCGCTCTCTGGAGGCCGAGGTGAGTGCTTTATAGTGCTGTGGAGCTCCCGCACCGTTCCAGTGTCGCACCGCCCCAGAGTGCAAATATTTGGTCATAACAAAGACGCCGTGTGCAGATTTTTTGTTGGTTTGTGGCTTTGTTTCCCTGTAGACAACACAGCATTTCCATGTCTTTTTGTTTCAGTGCTACATTGCAGCAGGTTTTTTCAATTTCAAAAGAATATCTTCATGTTCCAGTTTCTTTTTCTCATTTTAAAAGCATCATGTTTTGGGTTTGAAATCCAAATTCAGTCAAATTGGAGCTTAAACAGACCAAGGCTGCTCTTAAACCAATGACTTGAAGATATTATCAGAGGGAACTGAGATGAGGAGGTTCAGCTGTCAGATCAGTTTTAGCTTGAAGTGGTGTGAAGGTGAAACTCACAGAAATCAATGGAGGGGGGGGGTCTGAAACTCCAGTCTCTTAGGACTGCTGGAGTCTCTCATAATGTCTTTACATTGAAGCGGATCAAGATCCCTGCTACTGCTGCTCATTAAAGAGAAACAGTTAAAGTTTAAAAAATATATAACTTTAGATTTGAATTCTTTTTATTGGAACCGTGTCTCAAACCAAATCTCTGCTAGGGGTCATTTCTCATCATTAAAAAGCAGTGATTAAGAGTGAAAATGATCTGTGGGTAGAAAGATGCTGTTTTGCTTTGTTGCCTTTGTGAGGATAGATGTTTCTGCTGGTGTTTACATCTGCAGGACGGATTATCTGACAGGATTTATTACAGCAGCTGTTTATCGTAGGAAGCGTCTGGGAGGGGAAGATAGCCGTAATTATTTTCCGCTCAAAAGGGATCGGTGAAGATTTGCCTTTTAAACAGCGGGCTTCCTTCCTGTCTGCTGCTGCCCTCCTGAAGCTCAGACCTGACTCAGGAAAGATCTCTCTGTTCTTCTTTAACGCTTTTCAGAACAAGAAAACCGTTTTCCTTTCATCTACGCCATAGGTGTCAAACTCTGGCCCGCAGTGTAATTATATTTGGCCCTCGAGGCAATTTCAAATTAATATTAGAGCTGGACCGCCTGTATTATACAGTGGCAGTGTTGTAACACCACATTCACGACTCTTACTACAAATCCCACAATGCTCTGCTGTTGTTTCGGTGCAACAGAAGCAGACACGCCCCCTCCTCTGTGTCAGTAACGGTCTTGGATGTATGAAGGTAGTGATCCGTCTTTACTTCAAAAGTCTGCAAACAAAAAGGAGGTATTCAACTTTTATTTAAATCTTATTTTGTATGTAGTAGTAGTAGTAAGAGGTTTTTCCTACATAGAGAATTTGGTGTCGGACGCCACCACCTAATTTACAAGCAGCACCAGCTCCTGTGCACCAAAAAGAGGGGAAAAGTGTCTGATTCCAGGGGCCCAGACTGAGATGACAAAATGATAAAACAGAAAAAAGAATTCCGGTAAACCAATAACAAATAAAATATATTTTTTTTTGTCAAGGTAACAATATTTATATATTACACTGTGGGGGGGGGGGGGGGGGGGCATCTGGGGAGGGCTCTGGTCCGGGGAGTCATTCAGTGTAGAACCGCTCCTGTTATCAACCAGTGAAAAAAGACTGCAGAGATTTATCAATAAACACTCTGATGGAGTCAGATATTTTCTGGTGTTTATCTGAGGTAACACTGGAAGTCTTTAGAAATAGATCTGGGATGTTTTCATTGTGTTTCCTGATTAGTTGTTCAACTTTAACACAGTGACAGAGCTGGATGATGATGTCAGAGATGGGCAGCCATGTTGGATGGCAGAAGAGTTTGTGTATTTCCATTGCAGTTGATCTGTTATCTTACAGCCTCCTGCATGGGGGGGTCCCAACATGTGACCCCTCTGACCCCCTTGTGCTGTAAAGACGCCATCAGACTTAATCCTTTGTTCAGTTTAGAGTTCTAAAAACATTTACATTGTGGATAGGTTCAGAAATAGATGATAGTGATCATAAAGATTCATTCAGTTTGAATATCTGATTTTATTGATCAAAACATTTTGTGTCGCCCCCACCTTAAAGGTTCAGAATGTCTGAGCTTAAGTTTGTTTTTATTTACTCTTAAACCCCTTAAATCCAAATCTGTTGCTCAGCACTGAAGAATTGGTTCATGATCTTGTGATTTACAGTTTCTTTAAATCTAAAAACTCAAACAAAAGAATTATCAGCGGAAAAAAAGCAGACTGAAGATGCAGATGTTGCTTTTTGGTAGATGCTGAAGGTGCAGAGACAGCTGGCTCCTCTGACAGCTGCTTCAGTTGATGTGACAGATGTGATGGAGTGACAGATCCACAGAGATCACTCTCAGTGGTCAGAGCACAATAAATGTGTCTTCCTCCTAAAGTCTGCAGACACAGCGAGCCAGCAGAACATGAAGTGGGGGGGGGCTGTTATTGAAGTACACAGATGTCACACACTGAAAGGCATGATTGGAATGAGTAATCCTGCTGGAGAAGGAGCGTCCGCTGGGGGCGGAGCCGTGTGGTTTGATCTGCTGCTGTGTGAGATGAGCCGTTGTTGTTCCTCCAAACAAAAACTGATGCTACAACAGAACGCCATGGCAACCGGCGCGTCTCCTCAGGTAAAACCAGCCGGCACAAACGGTCAGGAGTGGGGGGTCACCAAAGCCTCTCCAGCACTGTACAGACCCCTGCTCTGTTACAGATAAACACATAAAACACTCTCAGGTCTCACCTGCTGCTGCTGGTCAAATCCGGGGGGGGGGTCATCCAGTTCATCCAAATAAAACAAACAAACAACGCTTTTTGTTGTGTTTTTAACAGTTTACACAAGAAGAGCTTTGTGTGTAACTCTCTTTGTTACTCTCCAACCCAGATAACAAAGACCACAGTGAGTCTAACTGTGTCCAGAAAACCACAGAGAGACTGAAACATCTGCTGGAAGCCACGCCCCCTCTGCTCCTCACCTGTCCGTGCTCTCTTACATCTACGTTCCCTTCTTTCGTCATCAGAACAGGACATTTCCCACACTTCAGACTGTATCATTCCTTCATTTTAGGCGTTCTAAAGCGTTCGCTTTCATTTATTACCGTTTTCATCATTTTCATTTAGAGAACATTTAAAGTATGAACCCTTCTGACCTCCTTATAAATAATTGATGCCCATTTCTCTGTGTAAATGATGATAAATGAGTGTAGGGCTGCACTAAGTGATGACATTCATCTGTTAGAAAGAGATTCTATCAACTTTATATTTGTTCTAACCACCTGTTAATTTATCAATGAACTTGATGGGTTTTATCCTCCCGCTTCTCTCCTCCATCGTTTGACGGGACAGGACAGGCTGTGGATCTTCTCCTTATCCAAGCATGTTCTTGGCTGGTTTTCACCGCAGCAGACGGGATCTCCAACCGTCCGGTGAAATGTGAGCCGTTGTTCTGAGGATCCTTCTGAAAGGGGCAGATGGCTGCTCTGTTATTTTTAGACTTTCTGCTGCACACCTCAACCTTTCAGAGTTCATCTTCAGAGCGTCACAGTGACCCCACATGCAGCTGTAAGTGTTTCGTTTTCAAGACTTTTTCTGTCCTGTTTTCTGAGAAGAAAGCAGCTTTAGTCAAGCGTAGCAGCTGAAACGGGGTAAATCTCTGCTTCACACCTCCTCTGTCAGTAGAACTGTGCGGCTAATGCAGTCAGCAGACTCAACGCCCTCTTTGTTTTGGAGTATTTCTATCCAAAAGCCAGAACGGGTGACGTGTCATGAACACGACTCTGATGGGATTTTCAGCTGAGTTCTTTTTTTCTGCTCTCCATCTCTGTGAGCTGAAACTCGCAGTGACACGTGAAGTAATCTGGTCAACACCAGCAAACCGCCACGCCGCCTTTCCCCTCACCTGGGCTCAGCCCTCCAAAGTGACAGAGAGGAGAAGAGAGAGAGGATTGTTGAATCTGAGTTGGAGTGTAATCACAGGTGCACCCCCCACCCCTCGGTTGCTGTGGCGACGCCTGCCGCAGGGCTCTGCCTCTGCAGACTCCAGCAGCAGCATCTGAGAGGAACATGAAACCAAACCAGATACTTCGGTTATGTAAGCCGCTGCGCCAGCTGCACCTGCTCACGGGCACCAGAGCCAAAACTGGACTGGGTTTGTACCTGTAGAGCGGTCCAGGACACACCCCTGTACCCCTCAGGTGATTCACCTGTTGCTTGATGCAGGAGGTGTCTGTATACGACTGGTCCACATCTTTCAGTGTGTGAAAAACTTCTACTGTTGATCCACAAACTATTTCTCCCAATCAAAGAGCCACCAAAACGGACATTCCGCCTCCTGCAAGGTACCATGGTAACGGAGGACAGTATATCTAGTGGTGGAGTCATGTCATCCGGTGAACCCCTCCAGCAGGGTTTCCCCTCACTTGAAATGTGTCTTTGATCAAAGACTCTGAAGGACAATTGGACATTTTATTTTGAGAGCAGGTCTGTGTTCTCTGACTTCTGAGGAAAAACTGAACGTTTGCAGGTTTTAAAGCAGCTTGTTGAAGTGAAAGCTTTAAAACCAAAAGTGCTCATTAATTTTCCTGCTGTTGAAGAACAAACATTGAGCTGTTAATGTTTTCCTAGACGAGCATGAGGACGTGCTGCATGTTCCTCAGACCTGGTTGGAGTGAAGACTCCGTTCCTTACGGTCTCCTCAGGCTGTGCTGGTGAAGGTTGACCGTTGGTATCCAAAATCTAATGTTATTCTCATGTTTGATGTGTGCAGGTTGAGACTGCATCGAGTCCATCAGCTCATTACTGATCCACTTTAGTTTACTTTTAATGTGAAAGAATGTATCTCCAATTTTACAACCAATGTAGGTTACTTATGATTTGCACATATCCTAGCAACAAGACTTTGAACCATCTAAATATATCCACTTGCCAAAGGGTCACTATAGGCTGCCAGCCATGAAACGCCTGTGTAAGATAGGCGTGCACGTGTCTGTGCACGTATCTGAAGACGTATCCATTATTGACTGTGTGCCCTGAACAGCAGCTCTGGATGAAGACAGAGGTGCAACCAAAGCGTTTGTGTTCAGATTCTCAGGAGTTCTGAGACGGAGCAGACAGCAACCAGCTCCTGAACTGGTCAGGTGTTGGTGTCCACATTGCAGAGCACATGTCCATGCAGGTATACACACTGACAGAGTTATTATATTTGAGCATGAGCAGAATCTTCTTCCACCTCATCCTTCAGCTCCAGCTGTGGTTTTTATCCGTCTGTTTTTGACTGAAAGCCTTCAACAGAACTGAGCCTGACAAAACAGAAACACTCGAGCTGGATTAAATATACCGACCGCTGAGGTGTGGCCACATGGAGGGGAAGCCCCGCCTCCTCACCCATCTCCCTCTTCCTCCCAGCAGGGTCCGTTTGGACTCTCCCAGCCCTTTGTCTCAGTGTTATCTCCTGGTTCTGTGTCCAGATGTGTTGCTGAATGGAAAACCATGTGACTGTGACGTCGTGGCTGAATGCACCGTGGGCGACGCAGTGACCCTGGAGGTCAAACTGACCAACCTGAGCAAGAACTCGGTGGGCCCGCTGGCGCTGACGGTGGTGCCATTTCAGGACTACCAGAATGGAGTGCAGAACTACGACATGGATGAAGCAGTCACCTTCATCGGCTCCAACATCTTCTACATCGACACGGTCAGTCAGTGAGCGCCTCAGCATCAGAGCGAGCAGCAGACTGCTTATTAAAACATGTCTTTGGGAAGGATTTCCTGTTTCTATCATTCCATCTACAGTGAGAATTTAGGTTCAACCTAAACAACAAACAAAACGCAAAGAAAGCCAACCTTTAACCAGGAGCAGATTCATTCCTGGGAGTTTAGTAAACATGTCTGGATGGGGTTTCTTCAAACTAATCAGAAAAAAGACAACATTGCTTGAGCTGTTTGTTAAGACACACAGAACTTGAGTTTGCATGAACACTGAGTGGAGTCAGCTGTGTTCCTGCTCCTGGTCGTGGCTCGTCCCTCAGCTCTATCTGAATGAACTCTATTCAGATACGTAGTTGTAGAAGCTCATTCTTCTTTACCAGTTCTGGTATCTCCTGTCCGTCCTGGGATAGGATCTCTCCCTCATGTGGGAATCCTTCAGGGTTCTTCTTTTTTTCCTGATTCAGGGTTTATTTAGTCTGTTTAGTTTTAGCTATGTTTTCATATTTTATGACTAATCTTTGCATCTGTAAAATTACCTGCATGAGGCAAATTCTCTTTGTAATATTGGGCTACAGCAGTGTTTCTCAATTATTTTTTTTCCTCTTTTGCACCCCCCATACTATCTGCTGCAAATATCATCTGTATCATTAGTTAATTTGCTCAAGTTAGATATAAATCTCTTCAAAATATTATACCTTTATAATCATTAAAAAATATTTTAAAAATTATCTAAAAAACTTCTAAATAATCAGTTTTATTATTGTTTCTTTTTTTTCTAGAATACTTCCAAACTTCCAGACAAAATAAAAACAACAATCTTTCCATGTTTCTCTCCACAGTAGTGATGAATTCTGTCTTTTCTCAGAGGTTCAGTTCTTCTGCATTGCTTCACTATAAACAGCGGCTCTTTCTGCTACCAAATGGATTTTTAGGTTGTTTTTGTCTTTATTTAATTTACTATCAACTACTATGTAGGATTAACTTTTCAGTTTTTAACTCTATACATTTTAAGCTTTTTTCCTCTTAAACACATTTGAAGTGAACAACACAAAACTCTACAACTACAATCCAAAATACAAATGAAAGTGTACAAAACCAACAAATAAAGACATTTATTCACAATAACATTAAGAAAGACTAAAGAGTCTGAGCTTTGAGGATGTAATCTGGTTCTTCTGTCGGTGATGATCTGCAGATTCTGCACAGGTTGGTAGTGGAGTTCTAGAGAATGATTTCCTGCAGATTCTCTTCATTCATTCTATCAATAAAAGTCAAAAGGTTCCAGTTTTTCTTCTTTACTAATGATCTCATCTTCTTTACGTTTCATGTTTCTGTTCTCTCTGTCTCTTCTTTGCTCTTGCGCTGCTGCACGTGTAACCCCCCCCCCTTTCTCTCCTTTTCTTTCCTTCCTATTAAACATTTTTCCATCACAATTCTTGAGGTTTAATTAAATATTCTCTCTCTGTGTGGATATCACGATCACTGTCCTCCAATCAACTGTTTAGTAGCTAACATAACCCCCCCCCAAATGAATTGAATTGAATTTACTACTGGATTTATCAACATTCTGCTTTTTCTTTTTACTACCAGACAAGTTTTTGAAATATTGATTTAAACATTTTCTTAACGTTTTTTGACAGAAAATGATGATAGGTGCCCCGCCCCCTATTCCAGACAATCAAAAATCAAACGGAAGTCAACCCCCCCCCCCCCCCCCCCCCACCTGTTGAAATGTTTTATAGAAGGCGTATCCCTATACTCTCTGACATGAACATTTTCACACTTTTCTCTCTTTTTCAAACTCTCACAGATTTAGAATGAAAACAAAGACATGAGCCATTCAGAAGACATTACACAGAGGAGATTGATTGACAAGGTCAACATCCAATCAGGACACAGCAAACAGTACACTGCAAAAAAAAACATGCAAATTGCACAGAATAAAATCTGGAAACAGTGAGTCTGAACAGCAATATACCAATGAGAGTTCTTGTAAAAAAGCTTTTTATGTCCTTATTTCTTTAAGATCAGGTCAGTCTAGGTTCAGATGCCATCATTCATGGGGCTTTGAGGGAACCTACAGTCTTTCTCATGCTCAGGAACATGGTAAACTTCTGGCTTCATACAGAACAGCTCTTCTGTCTGTCTTCTGTGTCCAGGTGAAGGCCAAAGACAGCTGTGTGTGTGAAGGAGCTCTGCTGTTTCTTTACACCGGAGACTTCTTCCTGAACATCCGCTTCCAGGACGACAGCTCCCAGCGTGGCCTGCCTTTAGCCTGGTTTACTTTGCCCAGCGTGCACATCAGAGCCTTGGACACTCCCCTGCAGGCGGGGGCCTAGAGCCCCGGGTCACATGGTCACAAGTTCTAATGACAGACTGTTCCCATGAATGTAAATATGACTGATGAAAGTAAAGCAAAGCACCGGCAACTTCCTCATGAAACTATGAAACAGTCAAACCACATTCTCAATGCTGACACTGAGGGATGGCTAAGCTAACATGCTAGCTTGTGTTCTCTGTATGTTTGAGCCCTGCAACCCCCCCATGTATGTCTGAGGAGGATCTGCTCCATGAAGACATGCTCCAAACTTTACCTTCACGTTCAAAAGTTTACCTTTTACCGCGCCGTCGTTAGCTTGTTGTTGGACGCTCACTTTTAAGTTTACTTCCCCGCTAAAGATGTTGTTCTGGTGGCGCTGTGGGTCAGTTGGAGTGCAGAAACACTGTGGTGTGATGGTGTGATCATCAGTTTACACATGAACAATAAAGATAAACAGCAAAATATTCACACGTGTGAGATTCTAACCCTAAACACCACAGAGCTGGAGGACAACGGGGGACCGCCGAGGGCAGGGTGGGGGCAGCTGACAAAGAGGCTCCGCCCCCTCAGGCCTCCACATGGACCATAGAAAACAGGAGCCATTAGGAAGGGGGTGGGGCCAAGCAGGTGAGTGAGAGACCTGGATTTGCTAAAACCCTCTTGTAGATGAAACCATAAAGTTTGGAAGATGACATTCTCTTTGTCATGACATCATTGATGTTTAGACATTAAGGTAGCTCCTGTGTATGAACACGGCACGTCATACTGAAGCAGATGCTGACGACAGATACACCCACACATTTGGTTTGGGTGGAAAATTGAAAACAGAGTCTGAACTTTTTCAGTTCTCTCTGTAGCTGTGTCTCTGTTCTTCATGGACCCTAAATTGTTCTCCTCTTAGATTGAAGCATTTGTTACATTTTTAAATCAGGACAAATCTTCAGTGAGTCTCTTCAGCACCACGGACAGCGCTCCATAGAGAGCCTGGAGCTGGTGAGGTCCATGAGGTCATGGCGGGTTCCAGGAGCAGGTAAACCCATGCTGGAGCTCCACGGAGACGACGAGCATGGAGTCTGGAGTGAGTGGAGCCTGAAGGAGGGAAACAATTTGAAGAGGGCAGATCTTATTCTGAAGAAGCGGAATGATCGTCTGATCTGGACTGTGTCAGAACGTTCCAGTGCTTTCTGTACTGCCATTTCTGAGGAGCTTTTTGATGTGAGATTCAGTCGCTGTCCTGCTGGAGGATCTCTGACGCTGATCTGTCATTGGGATCCTTTTGGTTTTTGGTCAGGCCGGTTACCACAGAGCCTCTTAATTTTAACCCCACAGTGCACACAAAACCTCCAGCAGTGTGACTCAGAGAGAAGCAGCTGGTCTTGATCAGTGAAGGGGAAGTTTTACAGGTTCTTCTATTTCCTCAAGATAATAAATGAAATATTTGAACAAACAAGTAAACAAGAATGAATGTCAAATGCTTTCACATTTTAGTCTGATAAAGTTGTTTTTCCAAATCAGAATAATTATTAAAACATTCTACTACACCGTATGGTCACGTGACTGTGGTAGACTCAAAGACTAATGATGGTTGATCAGTTTTTGCTGCATCTCATGCGTGATGCAGCACACGCTGCACACGCTGCACACGCAGCACACGCTGCACACGCAGCACACGCAGCACACGCAGCACACGCTGCACACGGTTATATAGAAAACTGAATCAAATGTACTTTAATACAAGTTGTATTTTCCAAGGTCAATTAGATTTTACTCATTTGAAAAGGATTCTATAAATAAGACAGATCCGTCTGGTTGTATCGTAGGAATAGAATTTGATTGATTAATTAATCGTTACACCTCTCTTTGGATGGTGACATTCTAATTATGGATGTGTAATGGTCAAAGTCTCTCCTGCTGGGGAAATGCCGTATACTTCCATAACACGTTTCTAGTTTGCTTCAAGGCTCAAAGTTCTTTACAGTCACAGTCTCTTTCACCAGCACACAGTCTGCAGCTGGACGCCGGCACCAACCAATCAGCAGCAGCAACGGGGGGTTCAGCGTCTCTCAGGGACACTTCTGCTCATGGGTGGGACATGTGGGAACCTGCGGTTTCCTGACCAGAGGTGGAGCGCTCTATCTCAGCACCATGGAAGTCCTGATATCAGAAGAAAACATCCATGTAAACACCAGGAACATCCACTGATCCCTGATCTCATGAAATATTCATCTCTCCTGAAATGTTCGGCGCCGTTCCCAACAGTAAGCTAACTGTCCCTGAAACTGATCAGCTTTCTTATCAGATAGCAAGACTTTGTCATTAGCCACCAAGCTTCATTACCTTGCAGCATTTCCATCATTGGGATTCTAATCAGCTTAACAATCATCCATCAATCTGTGCTGAAGCAGTCGCTGCCCAGTGTTAGTTCCAAAATTGAAGAAAATCAGTCTTCTTGAGAGCAAACAAGTCGTTTTGATTTAGAGGCGAAGAAAAGCCCAGAGCTCTGCGGAGGACAGTCACGTTCGTCTGCATGAAAATATAAATGCAAATGAATCTTCCAGAAGCCAGAGTTCAATCAAATCCCTCTCTCTCCTCTCTTCCATGGCAGAGTGTGAGTAGCGTCCATCCCCATATTCCTGCAACCTTGATATGTAAATGATGGCAGAGGAGAGAGCGGATTAAGGTGTGAGCTGAAGAAAGACAAACACTCTGACACCTGCAGCTCTTTCAAACCTGCAACTCCAAGAAGTCTGAGAAATGCAGCCTCCATGCACGCCGGTGCACTTCCCCACGCTCGCCGCCGCCGCAGCCGAACCCGCCAGTACTGACCTGCAGACGGGGGTTTGTGATCGCAGGAAGATCTGACTGTTTCACGTCAGAATGTTCACCTTTATCTCTGCAGGAAACCAGAGTCTTTCTGAATCAAACTGATCCTTCTGCACACAAGAACACACACCTGCACACACACACACCTGCACACACCCACACCTGCACACACACACATCCCGATATGTGAACATGCCTGTGCGTGTGTGAGTGACGTGGATGTGAGTGTTTGCTCTCAACACTAGAAATAAACTTAGTGATTCAGGAGTCAGTTGAGAGTTTTGACCTCTTGTTCTTTTTGCTGTTTTATGTTCTGAATTTTGCACAAACTGTTTGCATGAAAATGGTGGCTGATGGGTAAATTCTGTTTAGTCTGTCCAGGTTTTTATAGTGAAAGAACAAAACGGTCTAAAAGATGGAAAATACAGATCACAGCAGGGATTTATTGAGTATAAACCCCTGTTGGATTTTATGCTAAACTATTCATATTGATTTTGTTTGCATCATTGTGCGTGTGCATGTGTGTGTGCGTGTTCTTGTGTGTGTGTGTGTGTGGGGGGGGGGTACTAGAGGGGGTTTTAGAGAAAGTAAAAGATGGTAACAGTTGGTAGTAACATCATAAAACAACCAGGTATAACTAGCAATCCGGGATGGGCGGGGCCTGTCTACACACACACTCAGTAGTTACACACATTCCTGTTGGCTAAAATAATCTTCACATTTAAACTAGTTGAATGTACACAATACAACTGCAGCTCAGACAACAGTCACACAAACCTACACATGTAAAGCCTTTCAATCCGTTATGCATACTATTAGTGTCTAGGTGACCCAACACCTGTGCTCAGGTGAGTGTGTTTTACTAAGATGAATGATGATGGAATGTGCAAAAGGGGGAGAGCACCTGGCTGTCCCTACACCAAGACCCCCGCTAAGGCAACAGTAGCCAGGACCCCCCTACACCCGCCACAGGGCCGCCGAGGGGACGCCGAGGGGACCCGCCCACCAGGAAATCCTGCCAATCACCCAGACCAGGGCGCGCAGGCCCGCCGCAGAGGCCCCGCACGCCAGGGAAGGCACGGGAGCACAGAGAGTGCAGGCCCCAGCCCAGCCAGAAGAGCAACCCTCCACCGCCCCAGGAGGAGGCGCAAGGCCCACCCCTGGAGAGCCCCCAACCCCAGACTAGCACCCCACCAGCACTGAGCATCCCCCCATCCCACCCCAGCTACGAGCCAGGGCCCCCAAAGAGAGACCCCCTCATACTCCAGACAACCACCTGCCCCCGCCGCAGGAGGTCCAAGTGGGAGCAAGCCAAGGGGCCGCCCACCCCCGCCCAGGAGAGAGACACTCAAGAGAAACGGGGGTCCTGGAGGAGTGATGTAAACAACACCCGACCAGACACACCCACTGATGGAGGTTTTGGAGAGGCCCAGTTCTTGAGAGCAGGGACCAGAACCCGAACCACCGAGACCCGGACACCCTCAGGCTGCGATGTAGTTTGATTCCCTGCTGGATCTTAAATCTCTGGGACCCCTCTTCCCAAGTGGACAGAAGCCCACCGGGCTCAGGAGACCGGCACCCAAGAGACACGACCACCAGGCCGAGGGTCCCCGGCCCCCGCCGGGGATGGGGTAGGGGACAGAAGGTCGAAGGTCCCACCTTCCTTGTGTGATGCATGCATGTTTGTTTGTTAGAGTGTATATTTTGAGGTATTAGAGGTGTGTGTACTAAAGGGTGCAGTTAAAATTAGTGAGTAGGGCCTTGAGAGGACATCTGATCGCTCACAGTGATGCACCTCATCTGGAAAAACTTGATGAAATCATCTGAAGCGGATGAGGACACTGTTGGTTTTGCTGGTGCTGCTGCTCGTAGATGACTGAAGATCTGCTGAAAGCTTATCTGAGGAAGGACGATGTCCATCATCAGAACTCCTGCAGGGGAGCATCAGCAGGAGTAAGGGGAAGCGTGCGCCTCAGCCTGACCTGGACTCAGTTCACAGGTGAGCAGTTTTGTTTTTCCTGGAGAGCATGTCAGAGTCGGAGGCTGCAGAGTTCACCCAACCCTCCTGTCTGACATCACACAGCTGTTTGTGGAATTTCACAAACTAAAATCTCTAAGCAATGTGTGTCTAAGTCCAGGCCCAGGGGCCGGATCCGGCCCTCTGGGTCTTGATCTCGTTTCTAACTTGTAGAATTTTGACAAAATATATTTTTATGGAGAGTAAAATATTGAAAGTTATTTAAGGTTTAAGTTGATTTATTCTGGAATAATATTCCTGACTTTTTATTATTCATAATTATGTTAAAAAGTTACAGTTTTAAAGTTTTTAAATGTTCGTTTTAAAGTGTTCAATAAATGTTGATCCTGTTCGACTCACGACCTCAGGTGTGATTTGGATTTCGGCCCCCTGTGAGAATTGAGTTTGACACCCCTTTTCCAAGGTGTTCTCAGGTGTTCAGCACATCAGAAGATCAGGAAGTCAGTCTTTCAAACCATCATGCAGCTGCAACAGGATTCAGGCTTTTGAAACTTTTTAAAACAGAAATCCTGGAATTCCTGTTTCATCTAAAAGCAGAAAGGAAGTCCAAAAAATGCAGACATCTAGAAGTCAGAGATCATTGCTGTTGTTCTACTACTCCAAGCACATTCTGGTCTATTTCCTTGTGGTATTTGAACTATGATGAGACTTTTTTTAACCCTATTTTTTTTTTTAAAGTGTTGTTTTCTATGACACATTTTCTCCAGGGCGGCAGGAGTTATTCAGCTCTGAGTTCTGGGCGGGACTGCAGGGATTCCCATCATCCCTTGTTTACACTCTCCTGCTGACATACAGCCCCTCACAACTACCAATCTAACATTAACGGTGCAACAAAGTTGTCCATTCGTAGAGTTTAGATCTAGATTCCAGCACAGACGAGGAACCTGAACAAAAGCAGGGGTTGACAAGATGCCTCCAAAGAACGCTGAAGCTAGGGAGGACTGTGTGTCTCTTGATCAGCTGTAAACGAGCTGTTACAACAACAAAAGGAGATATTTACATCATTACTTCATCAACAGCAAGAAAACTTTTCAGGGTTTGTGAAATTAATTATGGAGACGTCTCTGACGAGACTGGATTTCTATAACCTAAGAAGTACAAGATATTAAAACAATTCTGCAATAAACTCAAAAAGAAGTTGATGAAATAAAAACAAACCTAAGCAAACAGAGTGAGCAAAGTAAAACTACAAAATGACATCTTTAAAATATGTGAAAGCCTTCTGACGGTCACTGACGAATTAGACCACCTTGAAGGCCAATTGAAAGGGAATAACCTTATTTTTGACGGGGTAACTGAGTCACCAAGTGAAACCTGGCGGAGTCAGAGGGTAAAGTCAAACAAATTATCAAGGAACAATTACAGATTCCAGAGGACATAGAGTTGGAAAAAGCACAGCGAGCAGGGAAGACTGGAATCAATCAGAACCGACCGAGACCAATTCTGGTGAAGTTTCTACGACTGAAAGACAAATTGAAGGTACTACAGTATGCAAAGAAGCTCAAAGGAACAAACATGTACATGAATGAGGACTATACAGATGCTGTAAGACAAAAAAGAGAGAGCTCTCGTCACAAATGAGAGACGCACGTGAAAGAGGAGAAATAGCATTTTTAAGAATGAAAAGTGGTTAAGCATGTATGCACAACAGATTCAACCAAATGCTAAATAAATAAATACAATTAAAACAAATAAATAAGAATCATTTTGATTCATGGCATCTGCTCAGTATAATCTCAACTCGTTTGATTTTACTCAATGAGTTACCAGCAAGACTTGGAGCAGAAGTCACCAACCTATATGAACCTGAGGGCTACTTTATGGGTACTGAGTCATACGAAGGGCTGCCAGTTTGAATGAACACATTTTGCATAGTTACAGTTAGTTATACATCACTAATAATGGATAATGATCCTCCTCTATGTGAAGACACTGATTTCTCACCATAATTATCAACAATGACAACAAGCTAGGAGACAAACATCAATATTCAGCTCTTTATTATTCTCAGTAATTGTTACATTTTCAGATGCAGCTCACAAGTGAATTGGTCTAATTTTAGAAGAGACCTGAGGGCACCTGGTAGGGTCCTTGAGGGCTACCTGGTGCCCGCGGCACCACGTTGGTGACCCCTGGTGTATAATGTGAAAGATGTAAATCAAGCTTATAACAACTTTTTGAAAATATTCTGTTCATTATGAAACAAACATTGTCCAATCAAAAAGTTCAATAAAAGACATAAATCAATAAAATGTTCTTGGTTAACAAAAGGACTAAAAAAAAAGGCAAGTAAAAAGAAAAATATTCTGTCTAAGACATGTATCAAAGTAAGAAGAGTGGCAGCTGAAAGAAATTACAAATTATATAAGAATAAATTAACTAATATATTACAGACATGCAGACAAATGTACTATGACAAAATAATTGATTATAATAAAAACAATACGAGAGGAACTTGGATGATCTTAAATGGATTGATCAAAGACAGAACAAAAGATAAAGTTTACTTTAATTATTTTATAGATAATACAGGTGAAGATTATAATATGAATAATATAGTAAATAGCTTTAACTCATTTTGTGAACATTGGGCCTCAGTTAGAAATAAACACTCCAAAGAATGAAGTCAACACCCCATGGGACCCAATAGAGACAAACATAAATTCTATTTATCTCTCACCTGCTAGTGAAATGGAAGTTAAGCAAATTCCAAAACAAAGCATCTGAGGACTGTAATGATATTGATATGATGTTAATTAAAAAGGTGATACATTATATTTTAAAACCATTAACTTATATTTGTAATCAATCTCTCCAAATGGGAATTTTCCCTGAGGAAATGAAAACTGCTGAGGTCATCCCGGTCTATAAAAGTGACGATCAACATCTCTTCACAGATTACAGACCAATTTCTTTCTCAATTTTCAAAAATCTCAGAAAAACTTTTTGACGACAGATTAGAAAAATTCACAAATAAACATAAACAACTGAACGATAGCCAGTACGGGTTCAGAACAAACATGTCAACATCAATGGTCCTGATAGAAGCCGTGGAGGAAATTTCAAATGAAATGGATACAAAAAATTCTGTTGAAATATTTATTGATTTTGAGAAAAAAATGAGATAGCTATGGGGGGCAGCATGGAACTGGATTAAAAGTTATTTGACTGATAGACAACAGGAATATCAATCAAGACGTGAGGGAATTGTATGTGGTGTCCCTCAGGGCTCAATTTTAGGTCCCAAATTATTTAACCTTTATATAAACTATATTTTCAATGTTTCAAAGTTATTAAAAATAATACTATTTGCAGATGATACCAACATATTTTATTCGAATGATAACTATAATACACTAATAAATACAATCAATTTTGAACTTAAAAAAATAAAATCATGGATGCACATAAATAAACTATCTCTAAACCTAAAAAAACTAAGGCAATTATGTTTGGTAATTCTAAAGATAACTCTGAATTACCAATATATAGAGACGATATTATAATAGAAAAGGTACCCCAAATTAAATTCCTTGTCATAATCATCGATAACAAATTAACTTGGAAGCCTCATATTAAATATGTCCAGAGTAAAATATCTAAAACTATTGCAATATTTCATAAAGTAAAATATGTTCTGAAGTACAAATCCTTGTATACATTGTACTGTTCATTAATATTGCCACATTTCATATATTGTATTCAAATATGGGGAAATAACTATAAAACATCACTAAATGGTCTTTTCATCCTTCAAATACGTGCAATTAGGACAATTCATAAAGCCGGATACTGTGATCATACTAACATGTTATTTCTAAGTTCCAAGGTAATAACATTTTTTGATTTTAGTTATTTGTATACAGCAAAACTTCTTTATAAAGCTAACCATAAATTTTTACCACATAATATTCAGCAGCAGTTTAGACAGAGGGATGGAGATTATGCATGGACATGGTATTTTCAAACAACCAAAAACTCCAACAGGGAGAGAGAGTGTGTGTGTGTGTGTCAGTGTGTGGGACAAAACTGTGGAATAGGCTTGAAAAACAATCTAAACAATGTACAGGCATCAAACTATTTACAATCAAAATGAAAGAGAAGCTGGTATCAAAGTACACAACAGAATAATAAAAATGACTACAACTTAAAGAACTTTTTTGATTGTGAGATGGTGACTGTGGATGTTAATTTGTATGATTTTATTGTGGAAATAGGAAAAATTGAAAGTTATGGTCATATTTTATTTTATTGTTTGTATTTATAAACTGGGAATTATTTATGTCACAGGATAAAGACTCAAGAGGAAAGGCCTAAATAAACATTTGCTTCTGCCTATCCCCTTTTCAAACATGTATTTACTGACTTCAGTTTGTGACTTTTTTGACAAATGAGAATGTATTGTTATTTTTTAATGTCATTTTGCTATGTAATGTTTTTTTTTTTTTTTTTTTTTTTTTTTTTTTTTTTTACATGTTTGAAACAAATCTAAATTTCGTGGATCTATTTGTCTATGATGGAGCGGAGCAGGAAGACTGTGTAGCTCCTATAAAAACATCCAGAGTTCAGGTTTCATCATTTAAATTAGTGTGAAAGACAGATACATCTCAAACTTCTGTATATTAGAAAAGTCTTTATTGAAAATTTAATTTTATTTATTTATTTTTAAAAATGTTAACATGTTCCTCTTAATGTAGACATATGATAATAATAAACATATTAAACATTATGTAAAATGTTAAAATATAAGTTCTCTTCTTCCCACTCCTTTTCAAGCAATCAATCAAACTCTACTGACTTTAGTTAATAATCACAAAGAATGAATGAATCAAATGTGACATAAGTGTGTTTGTATTGTTGTTTCTGTTTTCTATTTTCTAATCAATGCATCTAATTATTTATGTAATGAGATTGAAATATTTGTGTTTTGTCCTGTATTTTTCAATCTATGCTTGAAATAAACCAATCAATCAATCAATCAATCAATCAATCAATCAATCAATCAATCAGTCAGTCAGTCAATCAGTCAGTCAATCAATCGATCTATAAATCAATCAAACATTTGTGAGAGAAAGGAAAGTAAAACATTATCATTATTTAGATAATAAAAATATGAGAACATTTTTGTTTTTTAATATCTTTTTTAATCCGCTTAAATGACATAAAGATTATGATCGTTTTTAACAGCTGATAAACATCTGAACTGGAGCAACAGTTCTGGTGGAGTTCTTCATGGAGACAAAAATATTTTTATACAGATCTGTTCATCTTTCATTTCTTCAAGTTTTTTTTAATCCGGACAAAACTTCACGAGTCTTTTCAGCACCACGGACAGTGCTCCGTTGGAGGTCCATGAGCTGAGGAGGAGCGGTCATTGTGGGAGTTTGGGGAGGGGCGCAGTCCCGCTGCGTGGGGAGGAAGGCTTCCAGGAGCAGGTAAACTCATGCCGGAGCTCCGCGGAGTCGTGACACGCTGACAAGCGGGAGGAGCCCCCCCCCCGTCCCCGTCCCCGTCCCCAGCATGGAGTCTGGAGTGCGCAGAGCCTGAGAAGGGAAATAATTTGGTGCCACGCGCGAATAATGAAAGAGTCCCCGAAGGAAAAGAGGACAGATCTTCTTCAGAAGAATCAAAGTGATCCACGTGGATGAGGAGTTCTGAAAGCGCAATGAAGCCGGACTGCCTCTGCGGACTGTGCGCGCACGCTCCCGCTTCTGTGCTCCAAAGCGCGTTTGCCTCCCTCCACAGCCTCCACGCAGACTCAGCTCTCAGGAAACTTGTTTGCGCAGGAACCTGTTGTGGACCATATTTGATGTTGAAGTATTTTTAGTTCTGATTCCGGAATCAAGAGAGAAAGACGCGCGAAAAAAGGCTCTTTTTGTTTGTCACTTCACAGCCTCTCCGCCACGCGTGACCCTCCCCTCCTCGTGGGCGCATCTGTCTCCAGGATGCTTCTTACTAGTGAGGAAGATTGGTGGATTTCACGGACAGTAGAGGTGTTTTTCTCCCCGCTTTAGGCGCAGAATGGCTCCTGTGAACAGCCTCCGTGCCGCTGGGGCTGCGGTGAACAGGTTGCTGTTGCGCTGAAACTTGCAGAGCTGCGGGAGGATGCTCGGGTGCAGGACATTTGAATCCGCTTCTCAAAGTTAGAGAGGAGCCTCAGGGACAGCAGGCAGAGGAGGACACGCATCTCCCAGCGCCACTTGCTCACTTTCTATGCTTTGAGGAGAGAAGAGACCGACCGGCGATCCTGGCAGCAGCTTGTTGATGGCACTGCGCACAGGGAGGACTTGGTTTGGGCAGGTCTTGCGCAGGGTCTCTCGGCTGCAGGGCTCCTGGTCCAGGCGATCGAGCAGTCTTCTTTGCCTCTCGGCGAACCAGGAGCAGGATCCGGGCATCTGTCACCGGGATCACTACAGGGCGGGACACAGGTGCGCTGAACCCGGCGTCCGCGCTCACCAGAGCGCACCTTTTTGCGCCACCGCCGCCTCCAGGCGCTGCCCGCACGGCTTCCTCCACGCCTGCTGCGCCTTTCCTGGGAACCCGAGGGGACATGAGCCCCTTGGTCGTCGGTTCCTGTTGGCCATGAAGAGACAGAATGTGCGGACCTTGTCCCTGATCGTCTGCACGTTTACGTACCTGCTGGTGGGGGCCGCCGTCTTTGACGCCCTGGAGTCCGACTTTGAGATGCGGGAGAAGGAGCAGCTGGAGGCGGAGGAGAGGCGTCTTCAGGGGAAATACAACATCAGTGAGGATGATTACCGCAAACTGGAGAGCATCATCATGGAGGCCGAGCCCCACAGAGCCGGGGTGCAGTGGAAATTCGCGGGCTCCTTTTACTTTGCCATCACGGTTATCACCACCATAGGTGAGTCTGCAAAAAAATCTGCCGCGCAACAGTTTGGTGACGGACGCCTGCTCCACGCAGAGCAGAGAGGCGCCGGGGGCTGGAGCCCTTACATAAAGTTTTCAGCAACACGTTGCAGCTGCGCGCAGATGCAGGGCGCACCCGCGTGACAGCGCGTGGAGTTGGTGCGTGTCAAAATCACACACCTGGCTGCGTGGAAAACACGCAGAGCTGCAGCGGTGCGTGAGGGCATCGGCGCGTGGTGCTGAAGGGACAGCGCGCGCCCTGACGTCACGGCTCAACCTGAGGATCACTTTACGCACGTTTCCAAACACCGCGCTCTCTAATGTTGCAGCTTCCCTCCGCGTTTGGGCTCCTTTGTGACTTTGGGAAATCCTCTGGATTTCAACGCGGTTCGGTGCAGACGTGTCAGACGCTGAGCTTCATCACGGTTCAAAAATCGTTTTTATTAGATCAAGGGGCGCAAATTTCCACTTGAGCTCTTTTGTACGTTCGTCTTCAGACAGATTCAGCTCTATAGAACACAGAAGTCATTCACCCTTTGACCTGCTACTCACGTGAAAACAAAAAGTAAAAAAAAAACATAAAAAATATGAAGATTAAAAGATTTTGATACAAATAATTATCTGGAAAAAGTGAGAAACTAAGTGAGAAAAAAGATTTCTTTAACATCCAAGTTACTTCTGAACTGTAGTCTATTCCAGATTGCTTAAAAGTAATTTGTAACTTACAACACATTTCAGTTAATAGAACAGAAGCACAGCAGAGTATTTTACCTTTAAATGAGTACGATTTGGTTCATTAACAACTTCATTATATTGTTTATTTTATGATGAAGTTACAGGAAGCACAACTGGAGGAGCTCAGCTTTATCAACCCTTTAACACCAGAGCTCCAGTGTTTATTTAATTTACTGTAACTTCAACCGTTCACACAATCGTTCCTGCAGATTGTGAAGGAGAAAAGCGGCTCAACGTTAAAGATTTTGTGTTTGAGCATCACCGGCGACGCCTCAGGTGTTAAAGGGTTAATAGTTCACACTGATACTTTGTCTTAATTAGAACTATCACTTTACAAAGCTGGTTAAAATGACGACTGCACTAGTGAGCTCACATCACTCAGATGGACAGATATTGGCTCTGGGAAAAAGACAGGACAACACTCACTTATTTAACAAGAACTTTGTGTCATTAAAATGATCAACTTCTTCATGTCTCCAAACAAACAAAAGACGTTTTGTGGTTTTTATCAGCCTCATGCATTCTCTGCAGAGAAACTAAAGATACTGGATGGGCTAAGACATTTTATTATTATTTTATTCTACTCAAGTAAAGCCCTTTACACTACAACAAAAGGTAACGTGTCACCTTTGAAAGGAGCTGTAATGAGTTCTGCTTCTTTAGTGACAAAAATCAAATCTAGACAAAATATTTAATGTCTGAATGATTTCTGCTTAAAAAAAAAGATCCATGAAAACCAAACCTGGAATCATAGTCAGGAATTTGAGTGTGGATCTGAATGACAGATGGCAGAGAACGGGACGGTCCCAGGACGGCGTGCTGCAATCATGCTCTGAAGCTCAATCCTCTCACTGTGGACGTACTTGAATCAACTCTCAACCTGTTGAAGCTAATGAGGATTTTCAGGTTACATTTGAGTCTGCACCTGAGTCTTTCTGAGGCACAGGTCTAAACGCTGACAGTCAACAGACTCACCACTGTCACTGAAAAATGAACTCAAAGGAGAACTTCAACAAACAGTTTGATTCTCCAGTCAGAACGGCTGCCGAGAGTAAAATTATCTTTGTATGAAATGAAAATGCTACAGAGATAAAGAAATAAGCAGGTCTGAGTCAACAGCAGCCGTTTGTTCAAGATAATTAAACTCCATGCTGTCACGAGAAACTGTAGAGACACACTTCAGAGGAGATAAGAGAACATGAACATTCCAGTCTGACACAGAGCTGTTTCACTCCTGAAGCAGCACACAGTTAGGCGTGTGGACACGGTCGAGACAA
The DNA here is from genome assembly GCA_003999625.1 of Oryzias javanicus. Taxonomy (NCBI): domain Eukaryota; kingdom Metazoa; phylum Chordata; class Actinopteri; order Beloniformes; family Adrianichthyidae; genus Oryzias; species Oryzias javanicus. The sequence continues at coordinate 7,478,321 of CM012447.1, read as the reverse complement.
TCTGCTGCAGTTCAAACTGAATTACAGAATGAGGAGATAGATCACCCAAGAAACTGAGATTTTATGTATGTACTGCTCACAAAAATGAAAGGAGGACTTTAAAGAAACACATTAGATCCATCAGATCTCAATATGAAGTTGGATATCTATCCAAATAACAACAGGACAGTGTCTTAGGAACAAAAGGATGTCAAGTCTTTTAATGAAATAAAAGTTTTCAGTCTACAGAGGCTCAATTGTGTAGACACCATCAAATCAGAGTGAAATGAAGATGTGGCAGGATAGTCCATTTTCTCCAAAACTTCATTTCTGCAACTCTAAATGCTTTTCAGTATGTTGTGTGCCCCCCACGAGCTTGTATGCATGCTTGACAACGTGGCGGCATGCTTCTAATGAGACGACCAATGGTGTCTTGTGGCATTTCCTCCCAGATCTGTGTGAGAGCATCCCTGAGCTGTTGTACAGTCTGAGGAGCAACCTGGTGGCGCCTAATGGACCCAAACATAATGTCCCAGAGATGTTCTATCTGGTGTTCTTGAGCAAATGCCAGTGGAGCTCCACGGTGCTGGGCAGTGAGCACAGGGCCCACTACAGGACGTGGAGCCCTCAGGCCACCTTCATGAAGTCTGTTCCTGATTGTTTGGGTAGAGACATTCACACCAGTGGCCCTCTGGAGGTCATTCTGTAGGGCACGAGCAGTGCTCAGCCTCTTCCTCCTTGCACAAAGGAGCAGGTATGGGTCCTGCTGAGGGGTTGAGGACCTTCTACGGCCCTGTCCAGCTCTCCCAGAATAACCAGAAGTCTCCTGAAATCTCCTCCATGTTCTGGAGATTGTGCTGGGAGACACATTAAACCTTCTTGCTGCAGCACGTGTGGATGTTCCATCGTGGAGAAGTTGGACAACCTGTACAACTTCTGTAGGGTTAAGGAATCTCCTTATACTACCAGTAGAGAGAATTACACAAGACAACATCAGCACGAGTGGAAAACCAGCCAAAAAAGATCAAGAGGAGAAACTTGAAATGACCTCCACATGGAACACCAGTCCTGTTTGGAGGGTTTTCTAATTGTTGCCACTGAAGTGCACCTGTTGTTAATTCATGAACACCAATACAGATGAAATTGATGAACGAGGCCCTCAGCTGCTGAACCAACAAGAACATGATCAGAAAGGATTCATTCAATTCATACCAGGACCAAGAAAAAAAAGGGTTCCTTTCATTTTTGTGAGCAGTATACATGCACACTCCAGCCTTCTCCAGCAGCACTGACAACAGGACAGTAGTCCATGGCTGCATTGTCCAGGTCTCATGATCTTGTACTGGAACATTCTCAAACATTCTTAGTGGTGTCAGTGGAGTCACCTGCGTTCAAGTCAAAGTGGTGGAGTCTGTTGCTAAGAAAAAAATTATTTATGTAATATTAGTTATAATTCGTGAGTTTTTTCCTTCCTGGAAATAAAACGACTCGATTCCTGAAGCTCCGCCTGCCGTCCACTTCATGTCGTCATAACAGAGAAATCCCTGTGTCTGCATTTCTCCCACGAAAATAATCCAAACTTCTCCAAAGATGGATGGATATACGATATACCTGCCTTTAGTATGCCTGGACATCGCTTCACTGGTTCACAAACCAAATACAGACTGTGCCGGACAGGGGGGTTGGGGGGGTTTTAAAGGAGCCCCATGTCTAAAGTAACTAAGATGTTTGAGCTAAACTGGAAGATATAAAGTATTCTGCATATAAAATGAAAGTTTTTTTGCTGATTATCACTGTCTCTGTGGAGAAATTGAGTATTGTGTTCGTCTGGGGGCGGAGCTTTCAGAGCAGACTCTTCCTGGAGAGAGCTGTTGGCATCGATCTTATGTCAGCACATTTCCAACCGCTCGTTTTCATGGGTATGGGAGGGGCTGCTGCAGACAGTGCAGGTTTTTAGAGGATTACTCTTAAATGAATGAATGGATCAAAATACCACTTTGGGGTTCTTTATAGAGAGGAATGAACAGGAAAATGCATTTAAAACCTTAAAAAGTGGAATCTTCATAGTAGGGCCTCTTTAAGGTTAGCAGTTTTCCATTTTTTCGAGAAGAGCAGATTGAGCAGGAAGAGAAGACACTTCTGTTGATTTGGTTGATGTGAAAAAGGAATACCAATCGTAATTACTGAGTATCGATTAGATCATTGATTGATTGATCAGAAGCATAATCCTTTGACAGTGGACATGTCATCGGTGGCACAAAAAGCCCTCTTTGATGTTCTTTAACTCTTTGATAGTTTAAAGGATCAAAGTGAATCATTGGATTCTGATGTGTAGAAAAGTAGCTTTGCATGTTGGCTTTGCACTTCATGTAACACATTACAAACATAGAGAGTACACTCATGTAAAATGTGTACTAACATACTGTGTACTTGTATTAGTAAAGGTTCTGGTATCTATTGGGTTTCATAACCCAAAAGCCCAGATACTCTAAATTATTGTTATTATTGCTTTTCCTGCACTAGCTGTGTGTGCTCTGCTCATGGTGCTACACAAACATGAGGAAAAACACACAGAGTGAGAATTATTTGTCCAAATGTAGAAAACAAAAACCAATAACAACAAACAGTGGTGGCAGCATCATAATAGGGGAGGCTTTTCTTCTTGAATTTTTCACTCTTTGTTCATCAAAGTTTTATATTATGTCTCCTTTTTTACTGTGAAAACTGCAGGAACACTCCAGCAAAGCTGTTAACAGATGAAGACGTGATGGCTCACTGCTGTCACTGGGACATAATTCTAAAAAAAAGTTACAAAAACAGTCCATGAGAACAGATACACAAAGAAACCTGGCTATCTATTGACCTCTCACTCCTCTCAATGCTGAAGACAGAGAATCTCACCTTCCATCCACGGCTCCGCGGTTCCTCTGCGTCCTGCTTTAGTTTTTGAACCATGTGGTGTGCCCCATGGGCTGTGGTGCAGTGGGTGCTGCTCTGGGCTCGCACAGAACATGGTTCTGCCAGTCTGCTGACCTGACCAACCAGATGAAATCTTCTGTAGGCTTGATGGTTGACCAGTAAAAGACAGGGCTGCTGCGGACCCCCCCCCCCCCACACACACACACACTCTTGCAGGACGCGTGGCATCTGTGTGTGTGCTTCACTCCGCCTCCCCGCCTGTACCCTTATAGTAGCGTGTTCTTCAAGCAGAGTGGGGGAGGTCACATGTCAGCCACTTTGAGATTCTCAGATGAAGACTCGGGCCAGTGCAGAAAAAAAAGGCCTGACAGTGACACAAACCCAGGGAGCTCACCGTCAAACCCATCCTACCTGCAGAACCGCCAGCAGAACGCGGCGTGACACTGCCCCCCTCCCCCCACTTCGCTGCTATTTATTCCTCGTGATTAATTGTTCCAAATGCGACACTTAGGGATGAAAACATGTGGACGGCGTTCAGGCTGAGACGCAGCCTCCGTCTATATATACCTGTCTTTACCAGCACTCTGAGCCGTGTTGCCGGGAGACTAAAGGCAGCTTAAAAGGTGAGAGCCATCCCTGCCAAATGCCTGGAAATATCAACATGAGGATATACCATAGACACGTGGAGATCAGGGGCAGCAAATGTTGTTAGGGAGCTAGACACAGAAACAAACCACTTTTAGTACAACAAATAGAAAAAAGTCAATAAACTAGTATCAAAGATGTTTGAAAACAAAACACATACAGGAAACGTACTATATATCTGTGTGACAGAAGGCGCTGCGCTCTCTCTGTCCCAAACAGTTTTTCTTCCATGCATGTTGATATGACACACAGGGGTGCTGAGTAGTTTAACCCTTTAACACCGGAGCTCCAGGGTTTATGTTCTTTGATCTACCGTAACTTTTCAACCGTTAACGCGATCATTCCAGGAGATTCTGAAGAGCCGCTTTTCTCCTTCGGGTGGATTCTTTCTGCGGCTCCATGGTGGGTGTTGGGGGGTCCGGGCTGCTGCTGCTGCCCCGGCGGGGGGATCGGGGCGTGGGGGGTTGGCCGGGCGCTCTCCCCACTAATAGAATGTGTGACAGAATGAAAGGCTTTATGTGTCTGTTTGTATGACTAAGTGTGTGAGCTGCAGTTGTATTGTGTACATTTCAACCAGTTTAAATGTGGAGACTATATTGGCCAACAGGCGTGTGTGTAACTACTGAGTGTGTGTGTGTAGACAGGCCCCGCCCATCCCAGTTTGGTATTTAGACCTGGTTGTTTTAGGATGTTGCTTCCCTCTGCTGCCCCCCCCCCCCCTTCTTCTCTGTCTGGTCCAACAAAAAAAAAATCACAAAATAGAGTTTAGCATGAAATACAACAGTGTGCAAAATCTGTCAACAACAACAGTTTAGCATGAAATACAACAGGTGTGTATTGTGACAGTAAAATCTGTCCAACACTAGAAGCTCTCAGTCCGTATCTGTTTGCTCAGCTGTTGGACAGGGTGAGTTTTAAAAAACTGAAGAACTGTAGTCACAGTCCTCAGAGGAGACCAGAGTTTAAATGCTGGTAGACCTGGCAGACAGCTGGACATGAGTTAGTGCTGAGGCTCACGGCTCAGCCGCTGCACGGGCAGATATGTTAGTATCTGATCACATTATGCTTCTGCAGTACAGCAGCATGTCGAGCTGCAGCTCTGAAGCTACGTCTTTACCAAGACTCTCCTCCTTATGACTGACTCACAACTGCTGCTTCACTCAAACATGGATGAAACCTTCACTAGTTCTGATTTCACAAGATGAGCTTAACATGATGGGAGGGTGCCATCGGTTATGAAGGCAATCTGAATCCATGACATCATGTTGTCCTTATTGGAAGAGCTCAGTCTCATTGACTGACTTTTGTTTGTTTATAGCTGCTTTGAAGGGGGTTTTTGAGTTTTCTGCTGCCTTGGCGGGGCTGCACGGTGGCACAGTGGTTAGCACTCTTGCCTCACAGCAAGAAGGTTCAAATCCCAGCTGGAGGATCAGAAACACCAACTGGGACCTTTCTGTGTGGAGCTTGTATGTTCTCTCTGTGCATGTGTGGGTTCTCACCGGGTACTCTGGATTCCTCCCACTATCCAAAAACATGCTTCATATAACCTATGAAGCATGTTTTAGTGACTCTAGGTATGAATGTGAGAGTGACTGTGTGTGTGATTGTGGCCCTGCAACAGACTGGAGACCTGTCCAGGTCTTTTTGCCTTTGCCCAACAGCAGTCGTAGTAGGCTCCGGCACCCCCATGACCCCGAAAGGGACAAAGCGGTTAAGGAAAATTAGTGAATGAAAATGAATGAATGCTGCCTTGGCAGGACAGACAACACTGTCCATTCCTACACAGGTGTTAAACTTCAGGCCTGGGGGGTCCAACAGGTAGCTTTTCATTAGCAAAGTACACCTGATCCAGGTAATGCAGGGTTTCTGGAACACCAGTAGATTGCCGACACTCCAGACTCGGAGTCTGACATCCCTGCTTCAAGAAAATGAGCAAATGATCTTTCTTTTGTACATTCAGAACTCATAAGATCAGGGGTCTCCTACTCAGTTGGGTTGGGTCCACTGAAGCCTGGCTGAGGCTGGGCCGTATGGGGTTCCATTTGTGACAAAAATATGTTTTTGCATCCACTGAACATGTGTTCATGTCTATGTACCACTAAGCAATATCTTCTGCATGTCCTGTGAAACGACAGAAGCAAACCACACTAGCAACTGTTGCTAAGGACTTTTCTGATGACCAGATCCAACAGCAATAGCAAATGCAAAGTTTTAAACATAAAGCTGAAACATCAAAAAGCAAATACAAAGCTATCATCAAAGAAGCGTGCACATGCAGAAGATATTGATTAGTAGATATTGAACTGTCATATAAGTGTCAGGGGCTGCAAATCTTAACTTGGTGTCTGCAAACGACCTGCGGGTTGCCAGTTTGAGACCCCTGCTTAAGGATGTGAGGAGTGAATTACTTTAAAGCCCCCAGAGGAGCTGCATTTTTTAAAGGACATGCTGCTTTGTTCAGCCCCATCAGCATACTGTGACAACAAAAACCCTAAAGAAAATGACATCATTTTCTGTTTGTTTGTTTTGTTATCCATCCATCTTCTTCCGCTTCATCCGGACCGGGTCGCGGGGGCAGCAGTCTAAGCAAAGATGCCCAGACTTCCCTTTCCCCGCCCACTTCCTCCAGCTCCTCTGGGGGGCCCCGGGGGTTCCCAGCAGCCGAGAGACATAGTCTCTCCAGCGTGTCCTGGGTCTTCTCTGGGGCCTCCTCCCAGTGGGACATGCCGGACACCTCTCCAGGGAGGTCCAGGAGCGTCCGGACCAGATGCCAAAGCCACCTCAACTGGCTCCTCTCGATGCGGAGGAGAAGCGGCTCTACTCCGAGCTCTCTCCGGGTGACTGAACTCCTCACCCTATCTCTAAGGAGCGCCAGCCACCCTCCCGGAGAACTCATTTCGCCGCTTGTAGTGGATCTCGTTCGTTCGGTCACGACCCAAAGCTCATGACCATAGGTGAGTACTGGAACGAAGATCGACCGGTAAATCGAGAGCTTTGATTTCTGGCTCAGCTCTCTTTCACCACAACGACTGATACAGCGACCGAAAATAGCGGACGGCTCAATCCGCCTGTCAATCTCACGCTCCGATTTTCCTCACTCGTGAACAGACCCCAAGATATTTAAACTCATCCACCTGAGGCAGGAGCACTCCACCCACCGAGGAGGGGCAAACTACCTTTCTCCGGTCGAGAACCATGGCCTCAGATTTAGCGGTGCTGACCCTCATCTGCTTCAGATTCAGCTGCAAACCGCTCAATGCATGCTGGAGGTCCTGGCTCGATGGAGTCAACAGAACAACATCGTCTGCAAAGAGCAGAGAGGAAATCCTGTGGTTCCCAAACCAGATCCCCTCCGGCCCTGGCTGCACATAGAAATTCTGTCCATAAAGACTATGAACAGAACCGGTGATAAAGGGCAGTCTGCCGGAGCATGCACCGGGAACAGGTCTGACTTACTGCCGGCATGAGAACCAAGCTCCTGCTCTGGTCGTACAGAGACCGGACAGCCCTCAGTAAGGCTCCCGGACCCATACTCCAGAGCACCCTCCACAGGACACCCGGGGAACGCGGTCGAACGCCTTCTCCAAATCCACAAACCATATGGACTGGATGAGCAAACTCCCAGACCCTCCAGCACCCTGAGAGAGTGTAGAGCTGGTCCACTGTTCCACGGCCAGGACGGAAACCGCACTGTTGTTCTTGAATCTGAGGTTCAACTATCAGACAGACTCTCCTCTCCAGTACCCTGGCATAGACTTTCCCGGGAAGGCTAAGGGGTGTGATTCCCCGGTAGTTGGAACAACCCTCGGTCCCCCTTCTTGAAAAGGGGACCACACCCCAGTCTGCCAGTCCAGTGGTACGGGTTCTGTCTGCCACGCAATGCTGCAGAGATGTGTCAGCCAAGACACTCCCACAGCATCCAGAGACTTGAGGTACTCAGGGTGAACCTCATCCACCCCCGGAGCCTTGCCACCGAGGAGCTCTTTGACTACCTCAGTGACCTCAGATCGGGTGATGGACAATTCCACCCCAGTTTCCTCAGCATCTGCTTCCTCAGCAGAAGGTGTGTCATCAGGGTTGAGGAGATCCTCAAAGTATTCCTTCCATCGCCTGACAATGTTCCCAGTTGAGGTCAGCAGATCCCCACCTGCACTAAGAACGGTGCCTGCAGAAAACTGCTTTCCCCTCATGAGGAGCCGGATAATAATAATAATAAACTTTATTTATAGAGCACCTTTCGAGATAAAAACCACAAAGTGCTTTACAGTAAAACACAGATTAAAACACAAAATAAAACCAAACATAAAAACAGGACATAAACAGAGTTAAGAAAAAGCAATTTTAAAAAGATGTGTTTTTTAGCTGCTTTTTAAAGGAGAACACTGAGTCAGCAGATCTGAGGCTGAGAGGTAGGGAGTTCCAGAGGGATGGAGCTACTGCTGCAAAGGCTCTGTCACCCTTAGTTTTTAACCGTGTTCTTTTGGCAACCAGCAGGTCCTGGTCACATGATCTGAGTGACCTGCTGGGAGTGTACGGCTGCACAAGGTCTTTTATGTAGACTGGTGCTTGGTCATTTACAGCTCTGTATGTTAAGACCAGGATTTTGAACTGCACTCTGTAGCAGACAGGGAGCCAGTGTAGCTGGATCAGCAGTGGGGTGACATGAGAATACTTAGAAGTTTTGGTTAAAAGCCTTGCAGCAGCATTCTGGACAACCTGAAGACGTTCTAAAGATTTTTTACTGAGACATGTGAAGATGGAGTTACAATAATCAAGACGAGAAGAAATAAAAGCATGAATGAGCATCTCCATCTCAGAACGTGACACGACTGGACTCAGCTTAGCAATATTTTTCAAATGATAAAAACAAGAACGAACAAGTGCACTGACGTGGGAGTCGAGAGTTAAAACTGGGTCTAGGGTTACACCAAGGTTTCTGACAGATGACCTGACAAAAGAGGCGAGTGGACCAAGCCACTGGATGATCTGGGGGTGGTATTTGTCAGGAGCACAGATGAGGACCTCAGTTTTGGTTTCATTCAGTTGGAGAAAATTGTCATTCATCCAACTCTTGACAGAATCCAGACACTTGTGTAAAATCTTTATTTTAAAAACATCCTGTGGTTTAAAAGATACATAAAGCTGAATGTCGTCAGCATAAAAATGATAAGAAATGTCATTAAAAGAACTTAAAATATGATATAAAGGCAACAAATCTAAAATGAACAGTAATGGTCCTAAAACAGAGCCTTGTGGCACACCAGAAGTGAGGGATGCAGAGGAGGACTTAAACTTGGAGGAAACCACAGAAAAGGATCTGCCAGTGAGGTATGATGTGAACCAGTCTAAAGCAGATCCAGATACTGTCTAGGAGGACGTGATGGTCGACAGTGTCAAAGGCTGCAGTTAAGTCCAGTAGCAGCAGCACAGAGCAGTTTCCTGCATCACTCTGCATCAGCATGTTGTTTGTGACTCTGAGAAGAGCTGTTTCTGTGGAGTGAGCTCTACGAAAACCTGACTGGAACTGATCCAAAATGGCGTGTCTGTCTAAAGCAGCTGTGAGTTGTTTAGCAACAACTTTTTCTAAGAGCTTTGAAATAAAAGACAGATTAGAAATGGGTCTGTAGCTGCTCAGGAGGGAGGGGTCAAGCCCAGGTTTTTTAAGGAGAGGAGCTATGACAGCTTCCTTAAACAGCTCAGGAACTTGACCAGACAGCAGAGATGAGTTAATTATGGACAGGACGCAGGGACCAATGGACTGAAAGACATCTTTGAGCAAAGGTGTTGGTAACAGATCAAGTGAGCAGGAAGACGACTTCATTGTGCCCACTAATCTGACCAGTTCAGGGAGAGAAACAGGCAAAAACGTGTTGACGGATGGTTTGCCAGAATCTCTTTGAGGCCAACCGATAGTCCTTCTCCATGGCCTCACCAAACTCCTCCCAGGACCGAGTTTTTGCCTCCAAAACAGCCCGTTGTTTTGTTATCATTGACTTCATTAGAAATAATCCTGTACTAAAGACTGGCACTGAGAAATCACCTGTCAGATGACAAACCATCATGGGAGATGCAAACGTTTTCCTAGTTGAAGTTTGTAATGTTAAAGAAGAATATTTTTACAATATTTTGGGTTTATAAAGATGCTTTAGAAATGTTTTGAGGGTTATGGGTGTCAGAGTCATGAATTGTTCTTAAATGATGTTTGAGCCTTGCAGCAGTGGATGCAGTTTATTATTTTGGGCCCTTCTTTTTTTTAACTTCTTCCCTCATATTTAAATCTTGCTGTTTGCACTGGTTGACCCGTTTAAGGTCTTTCTTTGTAACTCCTTTGGAATTTAATATTAAGTCCATTCTGCCCCCTTCGTTTTAATCTCAGACGATCAGGAAGTTATCTCTTTTTTAGGTTTTGGATTATTCTTCTTTGCACTGCAGCGTGAGAGCTGCTACCTGATGCTGAGAGGAATCCACCAGAGCGAGACGCTGAAGGTTAAATCCTTTAAGAATTCATTCAACCTCCCTGCTTCAAAACAAACATTACCAACATGCAGACATTAAACGCTGGATGGCGTGTTGCTTTCAGGTCAGGCTTGAACTCACAGGAACTTCCTGTCAACAGAATGATGGACCAATGAGTTCTGGGTTTTTGTTTTTTTACTGTGAGACATTTGAGAGTAATATCCCTTAAAGACTCATGAGTTGAGTCGAGCGTCTGTAGATTTTGGTCCTTCATTTCTAACTACAGTTAAGACTGTCAGGTATATTGGGATTATCCGTCCTGATCTGGATTACAGCTGTTGGATTGAGCTGTTGTATTTCCTGGAACGCCATGAGACATCCTTAGCTGTGAACTGGTGAATGAGCTGACTTAAACTGCAATAGGGAAGAAATTTCCAAAAGTCCGAGACTGAAAAACATGCTCCCTGAAAGGTCATGGCGGTGAGGGATGTACTCATTGATTTGGTAACAAAACCTTATTTACCTGCGTTCAGCTATTTGCATAGCATCAGACTTTCCCCTCCCATAAATAATAATAATAATAATAATAATACATTTTATTTATATGGCGCCTTTCTGGGCACCCAAGGTCGCCTTACAGATAAAAACAAAACACAGCTTAAAAATATGACAGTCATAAAACTTATAAAATGTATTAAAAATTCAGTTAGCTAGGGTGGATATGCCAGTCTGAAGAGGTGAGTTTTGAGGTTTTTGGCAAACTGGGGGAGTGAGTCCATGTTCCGTAGATCAGGGGGAAGGGAGTTCCAGAGTTGGGGAGCAGAGCGGCTGAATGCTCTGCCCCCCATGGAGATGAGGAGATGAGGGGGTACAACCAGCTGAAGGGAGGAGGAAGACCTGAGGACCCGGGCAGGAGTGGCAGCATGGATGAGGTCACAGAGGTAAGGAGGGGCGAGGTTATGGAGGGCTTTGAATGTCAGAATGAGGAGTTTGAAGGTGATCCGTTGTGGCACTGGCAGCCAGTGGAGCTGCTGCAAGACAGGTGTGATGTGAAAAGTAGCGGGGGTTTGTGTAATGATCCGGGCGGCAGAGTTTTGAAGCAGTTGAAGCTTACGTAGAGTTTTGTTGGGGAGTCCAGATAAAAGGGAGTTGCAATAGTCCAGACGGGAGGTGATGAGACTGTGCACTAGAACAGATGTGGAGTGTGGAGTGAGGGAGGGACGGAGACGGCGAATGTTACGGAGGTGGAAGTAGGCGGTCCGGGTGATGTTATTGATATGGGCAGTAAATGAGAGAGTGCTGTCAAGGATGACACCCAGACTCTTAACCTAAATAGTCTTTGCCTTTTAATGTGATGTTCAGACAGGCTTGGAATGAGAAGGTCTCATCCAGGAGATGCCTGTAAGCACATTGAGAGAATTTCCAGGAGAAAAGCAGATCTGATCTTTCATGCTGACCAAAGGCTGCTGAAAGCTTCTGTCTCTCGCTCCTCTGCTGTCATTCTCACGTTGAATCACAAACTGATGTGAAGAGGACTCGTGACGTGAGGTCCTCGAAGCGTGCACGATGCATCAGTGTTTGGTGGTTGAGAGAGGTGGGCTGGAGTGCTTCTACACAGAGTCCATCTGCTCTGCATCTGATTGGAGGACTACATGTTCAGTATCACTTATGGAAATGTTTGCCTTTTGCTTTTCCTGCAGGGCGGCGATGCTCCTCCATTCCTACCAGTTGTGCTGGTTTGGTTTCTCTGAGCTCTTTTGTAAGCATCAGAGTGGTGAATTCTGAGAGCTGTCAGTAATCATGTTCAGTGCTGTTTGAGCGTCACCAAAGGTTGAAACAAAACTGAACTTCTGGTGATGTTTTTTAACATGAAAGAGTTATTATTCTTCCTTCTCCTCAAAAATGTTCTTTGAAGATTCCTAAGAGGAATTTCCAGGTCAGCGTTTATGTGTTACACAACAGGATGGTGACAGAGAGGATTTACTATCACCAAAACGACTTCTTACATCTCATAATGGAAGACATCACTCTCATGTTCAGCATTTGCACTGGATAACATTCTTGTAGTTTGATGAAGAGCCTTCATCCATCAAAAGTAAGAAAATTGTTGTTAATAAAGGCCGGCTCCTCTGCTATCGTCCCATCAGCACCAGTGTTACATCAGCTGGTATGTTCTGTCGATTAATGAGAGTTCCGTTTCACTTCAGATTTATCTCCACTTTGTGAGATCAATGCTGCTATAAGCTAACTCTTCATCTCTCTTCCAGTGTGTTCCTCCTCTTCCTTCTGAACAGGTGAAGTTGTAAATGCACTGTCTGACCGTTTATTGAGAAATGATCGGAGGCATTCACACTGGCTGTACTTTGATCAGAGTAGATTATTTTCACTTTGCTGAGAGTCCCACTGGGAGCTTGATGGAGGTCTCCACACAGATCGATGACGATGTGTTCCCATGGAGCTGATGATCTCTGTGGAAGTCTCTGGCTGTGGAGCCGGCTGGTCTGTTTTCACTGCTCCCAGGGTAAACTGCACACGAGGACCCTGTGTTCTGCACAGTTTGGACCCACGGCTTTGCCCTGAAAAAACACATGACAAAGATATTATTAGCCTAAAAGACAAATAATATCAAAGCCTCCCAACCTTAAAGGGCCAGCTTCTCTTTGGTAACAATTTTATTTTCATGTAGAATTGTTATTTTATTCTTCCACCCAAGTAGAAAAAATACTGGTTAAATTAGGAAGCATTGGATTTTCTTCCACACTGCTCCTGTTTCACTTTAGCCAGATCCTTAAATAAAGGGAATTTATGAATAAAAATACTCTCTTGTTTTAGCATGTGTAAAGTCTCTTATTTTGGAAGTGTAAAAACTGAATCTTAAGAAAGCAAAGAGACTCTTGATTTCTTAAAACTAGAAGTCGCTGTAAGACCGTTTTTCTCTTCCCATTATTTGAAGACAATCTGCCAATGGGAGAAGGATCTGTTTTTGCAGTGCATACATAACTTCTATGACAGAACAAATTAGATGATTAAATTAGAGTTGTTTAGATGGCTAAGTATGGAAGAGGCAGGTAAACTGCTTGATGGAGAAATGAAAACAAAATAATGATTAGATGTTGTCTCTTGTTTACACGTGCGTGATCTACATATTTGAAAATAGATCTAAATGTCTTCACGTCATGTTTCCATGCAGGCTAAACTGAAGACAGGGTTTTGATGGGAGAGTTTTCTACAACAGAAGTTTTTTTTTCTCTTCTTTTCACTAAAGCTCTGAACATGAACTTGGATGTGATGACACAAACATATGAAGAGAAATAAGTATCACCCTGATTCATACATGTGTAATTCTTGATTTGTGTCTAACTTTGAACATGCAAATCTTAAAAATTACGCACAAATCAGCTCTTACACACTCACAAAGCATCCAAATCTATGGTGTGATTTATTTCACGTTTCACAAATTCGTCCATGAGTGATGCGTTCAAATACTGCTAGAATGCTTGGTCATCAGAGTTTCTTATCAGCCGATTTAAACTTAGATTATAAATAATATCCTGCAAAACTTGACATTTTCCCACTGCGTCATTGCTGCTCTAATCTATATTTTTATTTATTTGCTGTGAGTCTGTTTCATTACAGATCTGAACATATTTTAATGGCTTAGTTTCTCAAATTAGGAACAAAGATGTTTTACCTTTTAACTCTAATACATTTTTTATTGTCCCAGAAGAAGTTAAATTGCTTTTTGTTTTTTTCTGTTCTCCAACCGTCCCCCCCACCACATCTGTGATATTTGCATCTCCTGCTTCTACAATCTGCAATTACTGCAACACTTATTGACCCGATACATATAAATGACTTCCCTTAGGCCCGTTTGTCAGTTTGGGAGCTGAACATCTTCCATCACTTGTCATTTAATGGAGTGTGCTTATAAATTTTACAGAAAATATATGCAGTTTATTCTTTGAAATATTGATGGCGTCTTAAATATGCATGGCGGGCTAGCTCACGTGTGCGCTGCAGACTGCATCGAAGTTTGGAACTCAGACACCACGCCGTGTCAAACGCTGGCGAAAGCCCACACTTCATGCCGCACTTTGTTTAATGCATGAGAAACGCTGCTTAATGGAGAACTCTTGTTTACTTCAACTTGACTTGAGTCAGACAGATGAGAAAAAACTTTTTTGTCTTCAGAGACACTCAGGAACGCAGACGTCTCCTCTAAAGGAGAACTTCTACAGGCAGCGCTTTACTTTGGAAGTGATCCATCATCCAAACAGGTTCATTGCTAAATCCACACGTCTGCAGAGATAATCACATATAGTGAGCGCTGTTGTTTACATCAGCTTGTTTGTTGACATGTCCTTGAACTCTGGGCTCAGGTGTCTTGATTTTTCTGCAGGTTTCTCTCACCTTCTTCCTAATCTTTGGCCTCCTCCACAGTCTGAACGTTGTGATGACTTCTCTTTGAATTTTACTTTGTCTGACTTTTCTTTAATCCAAGCTTGAATATTTACAGCTTCCATTTTGAGGTGTTTCTTCAACATATCCTCATCATTTTCAGTACACATGAAGTCTCTTCTGCAGCACAGCTATCCCACATTATGATGCTGTCAACGTCGTGCTTCCCAGTTTAGATGGTGTTTTGATAAGTGCAGTGAGGAACCTCCTCTCTACAACGACAGATCAGTGGGTGTTTTTCTGTCTTCGTTTTGCTTATTGAAATTCTGTCATTGAAATAAAGCGTCGTGGCATTGAAGGGCAGCTCTTTTACACTCTGGATGAGGCTGGTTTGAAACCCAAACTGAGTGGAGCCAGGTCAGTTCAAAACCACCAGGGAGCAGACTCGTTGCATACAAATAAGCCAGCTCCCTTTACTGTCTCTTCCTAACAGGAAACATTGTCTCCATGTTTACATTGTATTTCAAAGACAGTACAGTTCAATGTACAGTTGAAAAATAAATGGAAACAAACTTCGGTGATCAGTCGTAAAGGTTTGAGCTTTGGTTGAAACCTGGCTAAGATCAGCCAAACCAGTGGGTCATGTGACCACAATAGTTCTGTTTGATCCCGACATGAAGAGGATGATCCAGAATCAGGTCTTTGGTGGAAATGTGGCATGTGCAAACATACTTCAAGCCCTAGTCACATGCACCTGCATCCCATTCACATGCTGCAGGGTTTGGGTTCTCCGTGCCGTGGAGGGTCATAGAGCAGAGCAGCTGCATCTTCAGGTGTGTCCAGCAGTTTCCATGAGGCTCGTCCAGCCATCTCAAGGAACATCATGAAAAAAGGGATTCGCTGGATTGAGTGAGCCTAGTGTCTGATTGTCTGATCCAAATGTCCAGTGATTACTGAAGCAGGCTTATGCTACGCTCACAAATACAACTGCCACTGCACGATTGGACGGCATTACCAGCATCTTCAAGATTTAAAGTATCCGCCCAAATTTTTTTTAAAACTGTTGGCGTGGTCTTAAATGTGGACAGTGAAAGTCAGATGGCCAACATTTTTAATACCTCTTGGCTACCGGGCTGTTGTGGCCCTTGATATGGATAACCACTGTCCAGTCAGACCTGCTGCTAGCCAGAGATTGGCTGCTGCCAATAGCTGGACTGCTAAACAACCTCAAAATTTTCCCAGGTGCCCACTGACAATATCAACTAGAGTAAAATCATGGTCACAGTAAAATGTTCACTTCTTCTTAAAAACTTGGCGTCCACTGTACAACATGGAAAAATGTGACTGTTTCCACCTTATTACAAACGCCGTTGCCCCACCGCCTGCTTAATTTGCTGAAAAACCTGGATTTAGGTTAAAGTCAGTATTTAGCTTTGGCTTTTTGGCACATGTGACGTAGTGTTAGCTGCTCCAGCAGGGCAGGAGCTCATGAGGAACAGGTTTGGAGATCACTGCTCTAGTCAGGGGAAGGTGTGCACACTGACACAGGGTTGGCAGGTGATATGTAAGTGTCTGTAATAAGGATGATTCTCCATGAATCACTAATGAATGACTACAACTCCTCAACATGTTCATCGATGCAGAAAATTAAGAATTGGCTCGTCACAGCCTGTGCCTAGATTCAGAAAAATGCTGAGCTGATGACATTTCTCCATGCAGGCTCTCTGTGAGTGTATGTGCAGGCCTGTAGGGGTGTGTGTGTGTAGTGGGGGGTCTGTGTGTGGTTCATCTCCCCCCCCCCCCCCCCCGTGTATTAAGTCCCTCCAGGACTTTGCAATGTTGTGATTGCAACTATTAACAGGCAAAGCTGAGATTTGTTGGTTCCTGCAACGTTACAGTTTCATTACAACTTTACAGCAACTGACCAATCTATGACAACATTCATGGATGACAACACAGCTTCACAACTGTTTCCCTTCCAACTTCTTCCTGGGAGGCGGGTTCTTTGTTACTAACTCTCTTTAGCCCTCTGTATTTTTCTCTGTAAACTGGGTGTGAACAGTCATTTGTGGGGGTGGAGGGTGGAGGGTGGAGGGTGGGGGGGTGCTCCTCAAACATGGAGCACAACATGAACAGAGTATGAAAGGATTTGTGATCATTTCACTATCATGTATACATGTGTCTTTGTATTGAATCCTTTTATGTAAGGAGCAAAAACAAAACATAGTTGGCCTTAAAATACCTTTAACTCATTGTTAGGAGAAAATCAAAATCGTGACTTTAAAACTGTGAATCGAACTGTTGCTTGACTGAATTGTTTTGTCCCCAGTCTGTAGGACGTTCATACAAACTAACCTCTGATTGTCTAATTTCCTCTTTTCTAACAGTCAGGCTGCACACAAGCAGCTCACACATGTACAGCACAAGCGGGCTCTCTGAGCAGAGTCCAGGGTTTTTTTATTTGAGGGGGGGGGGTGTTAAAATGCATTCAACACCTACTTTATCCTTACTTACCCTTATGTATTGTTTTAGTGTTCAGACGCTCTGTCATTTATAAAACCATTTTTGCTCTACAACCTTAACATTTTCGGTGGTTCACCTGCATACATATTTGCCCATTTTCTGCCTGTATCCAGCGGTAGGAGGAGTTGTTATGAAGGTCTGAGGTGTACGTCATGTTGCATGCTCAAGAGAACTTTTTATTTTCAGTCAAATGAACCAAAAGTTGGAATGTACATTGTTTAACCGTTTGTTGTCTTTGAGGCTTCTCCTAAACGAATTCTTCAGAACACAGGAACCCCTGACCTTCATGTCTAAGCCGCGTTATCCAGAGGTGTGGAGATCAGACGGCGCTGATGGCGTCCTTACATCATGCTTCGTATGCGAGCTGATCCCCCCGTTCTGTGAGTCAGCGTGACACAACTGAACTGCTGGGAGTCCCCGCCTGCAGCTCCAGCAGAAGAAGGGTTTATTGTTCTGTCACACACAGAATACTATCTGATAATTTACATAATCTGTCGGGACATTAACACGCAGCGCAGAAGCATGCTCCTGGGTTCTTCCCACCTGCTGTTCTTTCTGTCCTGCTGGACCCTGACAGGCTTCTTCTGTGCGGCTCGGCCCTGTAATGCACTCCCACGCGGTCTTATCAGAACCACTTTATTCCATCTGCAGAAGAGTGGGAGTGTGTGGTCTCCTGCATGAGTTATTGGCTCTGAGCAGCAGCATGAAATCAGCGTCGGCGGCTTGTGCACAGTGTGTGGTCCGTGTGTTCCTCATACATGAGTAGTATCTCTGATACTAAATGCGGCACCCCTAGAGGGTGGAAAACAAATAGTGTGATGTTTCAGTGACAAAAAAATAATGCAGTCACGGAACGAAAAGAATAAACTTACAGTTCTTGGAGCATCACATCAGTTTATGCTGTTCTGAGCTCCTCCAGCAGGCTCAGATGTGCATTCACAAATGTACCAGCGTGGACAAGACGTGGTCATTTGATACATTTGGGGTCTAAGTTTGATTTATTGTATGCATACATTTGTTGAATAAAATATTTTGGTGATTAAACCACAAAAGGAAAACAGAGAGCATCAAGACCTGAGATGACAGAAGAATGATTGCAGAGGAAAGATGAAAGGTGATTGGCTTCAATGAGCTGATCATCCCTTCCTCTCTCTCTTTGGGGTCCAGATGACTCCAACCATATATTGATGTGTGATTCCCTCCATGACAAATGTGGACAAAGGGGGACAGGATTCTATGTCTGCCATGGACATTAGTGAGACTCAAAAATCAAAGATAAAATAAAGTTCAGCGCACTGTCTTGTGGGGTCCAGATGACCCCAATGTTAATGTAAACAAGCTAAGGAGAGAGGAAGGGTTACATACTTACTCCAATTGAAATTGTATTTTTAATGTGTTCCTGTTGAATTTTTCTGGTGGTGAAGGACAATTGTAAAAGAATTTAGGATTAAAACTGCATTACTGAGTATTTCTTCATTCAAATCTATAGAAGAGAAGATGGAAACTAGAGATTTAAAAAAGCTTTAAAACATATTTTTATGGGCGTGGCCAAAGTCTCCCAGTTCCATTCTCATGCATCCACTTGCAGAAAAATAGATCCATGAATGTCTTTCTTTTCCTGGTCTGAGCTGGAATCTGGATCAAACATGTACAGCTGGATAGCTACGATATTGCTTGCCATTTTTTTTCTTTTTACATTTTTTTGCTGTGCTAAGGTTAGCTTTGGGTGTTGAGAGGCTATAAGCTAGCAGGAGAGAGAGTAAACAAAGGAATGTTGGGATATCAGTGAAGGGTTACTTAAATCCCGCCCACATCTCAGAGACCAGTTTCTAGAGCTCCTCTAGAGAAAAACTGACATAGGCTCAAGATTTTTGCTAAAAATGGCAAAAATTAAATTAATTAATTAAATTAAAAGACCACTGGAAACATATATGTTTTAAACAAATATATCGTTGAAGTGGGACTTTAAAGGGTTACCAAACAGGACAGTTGGAGACTGACTCCACCCACAGCTGAAATGTGAAAATCCAGTCAGAGGGGTGGAGATGGGCTACAGGACCCCCCCCAACATATTTATAACAACATTCAAAGATATGTAGATAAGACAATAGAACAAAGCCAGGGGGTTAGCAGAGTTTACACACAGGTTTTAAAGAAGACTGAAATCCAAGTACAATTGACAAGATTAAATTAAAATCAATAAATAAAAAAGGTTAAGATCCTAAGAGCCTAACAGATTCTAGAGCCTCGAGGGTCTTGACAGCTCTGGGGTCTGACGATACTTTCACATTTTCAACATAGTTTCCAATTTAAATTAAAAAGAGGCGGAACAGGAGTTTTTTTGGAAGAAAACATGCTTTTGAAATTTTGCTGAAATTTTGCTGAACAGATTAATGATATAATTTATAGGTGTTTTGGAAATTAAATAAACCAAATAAAACATGTTTATACAATATGTTAAAGTTGTCAAGAATGCTATTTTGTAAGAAAACACCAAATTCTTGGGAACTGGACCGTCCCATTACTGGATACAATCTGATCTTTATTTGTAAAGACTGCTTAGTATCACTCACTCAAACGAGTCATATCTTTTTTTATTAATTCGTCAGTAAAACGTGATGCAACTGACAAAAAATGTCAGGAAATCACTCGATGAGATTTGAAAATGTGAAAAACCAGAGAAGAAGTTGCATCAGTGTTGGATCCAAAGACATCTATCAGAACAACTATCAGAAAGTAACAGAAGTTTTCACTGCCTGGTTGTCATTCAGCAGCTGTTTTCCTGTGTGGGGAACTTTCTGAGGCCTGCAGCTCTGCTGGACCTGCTGCATGCAGAGCAACATGTCACTCTGCAATCATCAGTCAATGATCAAAAACATCAAAATGGAAACGGACACAACATCAAACAATTTCAGCCCAAACATAGCAGTAAAATACCTGCATAATTGAGAGATAAAAGTGTGAAAAAATGAGTACAAAAGTAAAGAGCCAAGATATCATGTTTATGAAACTGGAAGCTCCAACCACAGTTCATCCAGCTCCATGCTCCACAGAGACATGAAGGACCCGTCTGCACTAAATACTCACATCCATCACATCTACAGCCAGAAGAATCTTTACAGCAGTGGTCCCAACCCGGGACCGTGGTACTGGTATCGGTCCGTGGGACAGACAAATAAAAAAAACACAAGCATCTTTATCCATTTAAGTTATAATCGGATTCTTACTGTTTTATTTTGAAAAACAAAAGGATTATCTTGATGACATCCGTCTCAATCTTAACGAATTAGGAGAGATTTTTCATTTGAATGGTTCCTACTTAAAATCTAGTGAACAAACACGTTTAACCCTTTAACACCGGAGCTCCAGTGTATATGTTCTGTAATTTACAGTAACTTTTCGACTGTTACCACGATAAGAACAGACGAGCCGCTTTTCTCCTTTAGAATCTGCTGGAATCATCGTGTTAATGGTTGAAATGTTGAGGTATGTTAAAGATTTTGTGTTTAAGCATCACCAATGACGCCTCAGGTGTTAAAGGGTTGAAGGAGCTGCAGATAAACTCAAAAGCTGAGAGAAACCGGAATTAAAAAAAAAAAAATCCGACTCCCGCTGCAGCCTCGCTCAAGCCGCTCCATTAAAGTATTGCTTGATATTAAACCGGTCTGCGGCCTCACAAAGGTTGGGACCGTTGCTGCACAGGACAGTGCATTCCCATGGATCATGATGCTAAGAGTTTCCATAGCAACGTTTGAAAGCTCATGATTCCTGGAGGCTTTTTGCACCTTTCTATTGATTTTTATTTCTAATATTTTCACCAAAAGCCTCAAAAAAGTCAGTATTTAGGGAGCATGTTTGTGTATGAAAGCAGGAACCTGAATGTCTGCATCCACATGAGCTGCCCTTCCTCTCTCATTTTAACCCATAAATGAATGCAGACTGATCAGTGAAAGGGAAAAAAGTGCATTTAAAAAGGCTAGACTGCAATAAAAGCTTTCAGCAAATTTAGAAAACAGGCTTTTTCAATTTAATGTCTTAGCTTTAAAACGGCAAGCCAAACAGGAAACTGTTGATGAATAAAATGTTCACAGAGGTGATCAATAGGGCTGGGTATAGATAAAAAATTCCAGAAACATTTTCATTCTATTCACCAGTGCCTGGACTGATTGGATTCTGTTTTTTTTTTATTCTTTCGATCCTCTCAATCATTTTGATTCAGTTCAATTTAGAGTGTACACATTTAGACACATCTGTTTAGAAATACATCAATAATCTACTATATGTTTTGAATATATTTATATTAATCTGATCCAGTTCACAGACTGTAAATGTATCAGTGAAATACTGAGATTGTTAATATCATCCAGTTTTTCATGGATTCTCTAAAGGAGAAGTTCTAACTAAAATGTTCAGATCATTAACATTATAAACATTGTTCTGCTTCTCCTGGAGGGAGTTTCAGTTTGGCCACTAGATGGCGATCGCGCTTTAGCAACTTTAGCATTGCACTTATTTCCAGATGAATAAGTAAAGAATGAGCAAAAAATAATTCTCCCGTGACCCAGTGGCAAGGGGTTCAAGGACCGGTACTGGTACCACGGCCCGGTGGTTGGGGACCACTGCATTACACCACAAATGAGTCACTTTAGGAATCCAAGTAGAGTGAGATGGTAAAGTTACATCACATCACAGCTATGTTAGCTTTCCATAAAAAGACCTGATCAAAAACAGATTTACTTGAAAGTGCTGCTGCTCTATTGGAACAGTCTTATGGCAATTGAAAGATCTTGATGTCATGAACTGCAGCTTTGAATTGGATGATTGTTGTTTCCTGGAAGGATGAAGCAGAAGCAGATGTTGATCAAACGGGCTCCGGGGCGATCCCTGTGAAAGTTCAGCGTGATCCTGGATCCTTAGCGAGGAGTCTTCAGACTTCAGCTTGAGCTGAAACATTGTGTTTCAGGTCTGTGCACTGAGGGCAGCCGGGCGCAGCAGGCCAAGCAGCATCAGTTCCTCCGGGGAGCTGATTTTAGCGAATGCAGCGGTAGCGCCAGTTGCTTAGCAGCGCTCAGCGGTCACATTTCCCGGCACTGGGCAGTAAGCTTCATTAGGTGGAGCCTTTCAGGGGATGCAGAGCGACACCTGGGACAGCTGGAAGTCTTGCCAGAAGCAGCCTGCAGGATGGGGCACGACTTTGAATGTCTGGAAAGATTGTAATAATTCTGCTCAGGCTAAGATTATGCCCGTCACGCTGGGCGGCAGCTGCTGCTCCAAGCATGGGTGTAAGATGACCTCTACGTTTGTTTGGGTTTTGATGGAAGGCTGAAGGAGATGAACATCAATAAGCAGTCACGTGCCATGCAGGAGAAACAGAGGTCAGCTCACAGAAGCAGTGATGCTGCATCTTTTGCAGATCTTTAAATGTGTCCTTTCAACAGTCACCGAGGGGGAGGAACCTCTCTGTCTTCATGGACAACTTTTCTTTTATTGAGAAAATATAAAAAAAACAGTTTGAATATGAGCAGCAGAAAGTCCAAAGACGGAGACATGTTTACGACTGCGTTACATCAGCCTTCCCTCTGACTGAGAATACAAAGTGCTGCAGTTATTCAGGGAGAAGCTTGTCAGGTTTTCCTGAATAAAAGATTTGAGCTGCCTAACATCTCGGCTGATCACGGCCTGCTTGATTCTGCTTCATGCTGGAGAGGCGTCCAGACTACAGGAGGACTGCTGCATGTTCACACTGTGCTGGAGTGTTTATGAGACCTGCACGTTAGCCTGGTGACCTCTGAGAAACGCTGGGTTGTGTTCTGTGAAGACATGAAGACGAGACTTGGACCAGCGGCCCCGGGCTGCAGGGTTACTGACATGCCTCTGGAAAATGGAATCTGTGTCACAAAGTTTTCCACTGACGAGCCAATAGGTAGGTTTGAGATCACCCTGCGCCCCGCCTGCATCGTCGGTGAGACCAGGCGCCCGAGATGAAGGCGAACAGTGAGACTGTATGAGAACAGGAAGTTGGGGGTTGTCCTCAACATTTGGTTACATTTTAATATCCCTCTCCCCCGTAGTATGATCTGTGCTATTATATTATTTTTAACATCTAGATTCAAAAATAACCGCTGGGATCATTTAGTGTACACGGTCCTAGAGAAGTAAAAAAATATGAAATTAAAGTTCACTTTTAAAGGCAACGATAACACACATAACCACAGATGATTTGAAATCTTATTTATTTTTACATCATTGATTCACTACTTTCCAGAAAGAGTCACAAAGTATGCAGATGTCCTTCATTTAGCGCCAGTCATTCCTGATGAGCAGTGCATCAAACTACAGAACCTGTCAGGACACAGTTTCCCACAATGCATTGTTTTGTAGTCAAGGTGTGGGAATCCTCAACCTGTTTTTGAACACTAAGATGAACCTCCAGGAAACCTCCAGAAAAAACCACACATGCAAACTCCACCCACACAGGGTTTGAACCCTACCTAAATCTTCTGACCCATTCAGTTTGTTTTCAGCACCTCTAAAACTGAGAGTTGGTATCAACGATTCAGCTCAGATCATTCCCACGAGCTTGAGTCCAGAGCTGGTGTTTGATGGTCTGTCTGCAGATGACCAGAATGCTGAGGGTCAAAGGAGGACAGGCTCAGTGAGTTCAGAGCGATTAGGAGATGACTTGGGCTTCATCATCACTCACCATTAGCAGGATGGTCTCATACGTCTGTGGAACAGAAAATCTTCAGGTCTGTCTCACACTTTGAAGTTTTCATGCGCATCACAAAAGATTGACATACAGATAGAATGACAGGCTCTGACTGAGCATTTCTAACTTTCCCATTTCTAATAGATTTTTTTTTCAGCAAAGTCTCTACAAAACAGCAAATCCAGAGTTTTTTTGGGTGAAAGGGGAAACTTTTTCAAACTTTCAGCTTTCTTGTCTTCATCTATTCAATAAGTCCTGCTGACATGCCTTAAGCTCCCAGCATGCTTACTGGTTTAACATTAATGATCCATCCTGCAGTATAGCATGGGAGTTGTTGGTTTTAAGCAGCATTCTGGGGCTCACA
Source organism: Oryzias javanicus (assembly GCA_003999625.1). Lineage (NCBI taxonomy): Eukaryota > Metazoa > Chordata > Actinopteri > Beloniformes > Adrianichthyidae > Oryzias > Oryzias javanicus. The sequence continues at coordinate 7,454,328 of CM012447.1, read as the reverse complement.
ACCAGAGTTTCTGCTTTGGCCAGAGCAGAGACCAGGAAAGAGCTGGAGGTCTGGAAGCTCTCTGAGCCATTTCTGTCCAGATTCCTATAGAAGAACTAGATTGTTTGTCCATGAATTAGACAGCATCACCTCATGGTGCTGTCATGCAGAGTGAAAGTCAATAAAGCTGGAAGTCCAAAAAAAGTGAGCAGATCATGTCGTTAAATGAGAAACTAAAACATTTCAGATCTACTGTCTGGTCCTGTAAACATGAAGCTCCTTTTCCTCGTGTCAGTGAACACCATCAGTCACAGTTTACTAACCTGTAGTGCAAATGAGGTTCAAAACATCTGAGCAGGAACTAAACATCTTCATGGGCTTATCTCATGAGATGTGATTCCTACACTGTAAAAAAAGACTGTGAAATTTACAGTAAAGCTATGTAAACTACCTACAGAATTATATTGTAAACAATAAAACAGACTGTTTGTTTAAATAACAGTTAACCTTTGTAAACCATTTAACAATATTTTTTTGTAATGTTTATGACAATAATTTGTAGTTATGATCAAATAAACTTGTTAAAACTACAATAATGGTTATAGGAACAGAGAAATGCTGTAATTCTCATAACAGAACAAATTAGTCAATTAGTTGACAGTCAAATGTTGTAAAATCAATCAATTTATTCTGTAGTTTTTTATAGATTTGGTTTAAAAACATTTTTTTTCCTAATTAAATCTTTACAATCCAATTTGTTTATGTTATTAATGTCATCATTCTGCAGAAGGCTAAGGTAAAATATGTATATAGCATTCTGCTAGCGACTCTTTCTTATTTTATTAATATAGCCTTTTACTGATGGGATGTTTAAGCTACTTTGTTTTATTTGATGTAAGGTTTCTCCACAGTTCCAAGCTTAACGTTGCCTGTTGGCATCACCTGAGCGTCTCCATTGAGGTGGACATGTTTTATGTTATTCAACTTGGAAAGTTGTATGTTGAAAAAATAATGCATTTATTTGTTGAATAAAGATGCTGTCAAATAAGTAAATTTTCAAGAAATATGTTTTTCCCATCATTCTTAATAGAAGATGTTTTGGCATTGGTGTAGCAATCTTTTTCAAGATTCAGAGTTATGAGGTGGCGCAGAGAAAGGTGCTTTTAACCTTTCAATCAGAGTACCCTAGTTCAATCCCTAACCAGGGCAATACACCAAAACTTCAGTTGTGTCAAATCTGTGTGTTTACCGTCCACCCTGTGTGTACATGGGACTTGAAAACAGTTTTTGCTTTTAAAAAATACAGATAATACACTATTTATCTACAAAACTGTAGTGATAAATCAACAACTTTTTGGGGTAAAATTCACATTGTTTTAATGTAATTCAATTTATTGTAAGTCACTGTAAATCAATATACATCCTTCATCGGTTAAGTTATTTACTGTGATGCTGTATTTTTTACAGTATTTCCCTGGTGACCGCAGCTGCCAGCGTTTCCCTGTAAAAACAACAGTTTTTTTTTACAGTGTACCCCACGATCACCTTCATCCTCACCTCCACACTCACACTCCTCACATCAGTTTCTGTCTCCGCTGCTTTCCAAGGTCTCACTTTTTCTGAAAAGACATTTTCATGTAGATTCCATGTTCACTACTGTTTAAGTGTCTGTTCTGTTTAAGTCTTTTTGCATTTCCTTAATGCCTTAGTCAAGTTCCCCAGTACAGAGTGTTGATCTGGGCGGTGCTGTGGGTTTTTGGGTTGTTGTCTGGGCCCTTGGGGGGGTCATAGAGAGGCGTGACCGAACCTTAAGAGGAGCACTGGTGTGTCCAGGACGGGGATCACAAACTTTTTGAACCTGAGAGCTACTTCATGGTCACTGAGTCAAACGAAGGGCTACCAGTTTGAATTAACATATTTTGTTTAATTATAGTGAATTATACATTATTAATAATGGATAATGATACACTACTATGTGTTCTATTCTCATCATAATTATCAACAAGCTGGAAACAGATAAATATTGACATCTCAGTAATTGTTACATTGTCAGATGATCACTTCCATGCCCCATTTCCACTTTGTTGTACCATGTTTATCAATTATGTAACGTCAAAGAAAAATCAACGTATACATTTTTAAACACCATGTGAATTAGTATAACAGGCTGGTGACCCCTGCTCCAGCAGTTCTATTGAGGCACCTCAACGAATGTCATTAACCCTTTTGCTGTCCTAGGTATGTTGACATTTGGAGATGGGTCATCTGGACCCCGCGAGAGAGCACAAGGGACTGTACTATTGTCATGTGTGTGGTCACTGTATTGTGGAATATTTATAATGGATGTTACACACACTTATAACATACAGGTGATGCTGTCGTCCTTATGACACATTCCAGTTCTTACTGACTGCGCACAAATGCGACACATCAGGGTGTGCACATGGTAGTATAAGTCTGTGTAGGACGCCCACATAAACTAAACTTTGATTGCTTAACTCCTGGTTTCTAACAGTCAGGCTGCATGCAAAGAGTGCAGACTCATCACATGAACATCACTAACGGGCTCCCGGTGAAAACGACACGCGTGTGTCTCACCTACTACTGACCCTTGCGTGTTGTTTGAGTGTTCACTATGACCTGTTGCCTGTAGCATGCTCGTAGAAACAAAAGTCCATAAACCATCGGCTCTCCCGGTTACTGAGCGGTTCTACAACCTCGATGTTTCTGCGGACCACCCGTGTGACCTGTACAGGTAACTGCGGACCTCCACCTGTGAAGGGAGTTGTTACTAAGACTTAACATTTAATCATACAGTTATACGTATGAGAGAGAAAATTCTCATTTTTATGGATTGTCCACACAGAGAGGACCAGGCTGGGATTTGAACGCAGCACAACTGTACCTACACAAAGACTGACCTCTAAACTCCTGTCTAACTCTATTCAAGATAAACCCGTTGACACTTTTGCTGCTGATCCCTTCATCAAGAAATGGAGTCAAAACTACAAGTACATCATAGAAAACCTAAGAGGAGAAAATACATCTAAATGTTACCATTAAACTCCAGAACAACGTCACCTGAAAGATTGAGAATCTTCATCAGCAAAGTAGATCATTATCTATCCCATCTTTAGCTTCAAGCCCAATGACGCAAATTTCTTTGTGATTTTGGGCTATATAAATAAAATTGAATTGAATAGCTTCATAACTTAACAACATGTTTCACATGCCGCTTTGACTAACAGTCAGCAGGAAGTTTACGTGTTTTTAAAGCCTTCTTTTAAACTTTCAATGAAACTATTGTATACAAATGAAGGCGCTTAGAATTTTCATTACTAACTGTATTAATGTCTCAGTCTTTAACAGTGGATGACATCGGATCCTGAAAACTGTCTTTTTGCTTTTCGAAACAGGAGGTGGAAATTTTATTGCTAAATTACCAAGAAAAAACATCTCTTAAAAAACTCTTAAATAAAACAAGTAAGACGTTCTGTACATGTCATCCACTCTCTCCAGTGTTTGGGGGAAACCTTCTTGGGGACCAATCTGGGCCTGAACTGGACATGACTAGACCTAAACTGAACCAGATCAAAGCCTAAATGGAAACTGATCTTGGCCTAAACTGAGGCCATTCTAGAATTAATCTGCACCTGATCTGGGCCAGATCTTGCCAGTTTAACACACTGCACTTCTAATTCAGGTTCATCTTATGAGTCAAATCCAGCAGCCAATAATTCCTGGGAGTCATGCAAGGGTTGTGTTTAATGTTGGAATGCCGCTGATGTGAAATCCTCTGCTGGGAAGAAAGCCTTCAAAGAAAAGAAGAAAATTGGTAAAACGTCCTCTCATATGAAAGATGGAGTTCTCATTTGCCTGGAAGGTTGCAGAAACATGAGTCACCTCCGTTAATACCCTTCTCTCTGGGGTTGTTTGCGTCCCCACAGCTTTGTTCTGGGTGCTGATGTGAACCACGGCTTCACAAAGAGGATCTGATACGCTGCTGGGTGACTCATTGTTGATTGGCAGTTTTCAGGAGATAAGATTCCTGTTTGTGAAGGAATGTGTGTGATATGAGGTGGAGAGATGAGTTCAGTACTGGTTAGATTTCCCTCCAAAGATTTATAATTACATCGTCACAGAAGAAATCTGCATGTCTGAGTTTGTGAAATGTTCATCTGAAAACGAGACATTTTTCTTTTGAACTTACAAAAACTGTTGAACTTTGTGAACCAATCCCCGTTTTCACCTTTCCTCCCACTGTTACCATCCTACACTGAAATGTCTGGGAAGTGCAGAGATGTCAGAGAACAGCTTGCATTATGTTTTGTTCAATAAAAGTTCAATCAGCGATGATCTGTGAGGCCAGGCTGAAGAGGGGAGACGTCCACAGCAGACCTGGACTTCCATCACTCTTAAGTCTCATGTCCAAAGACTGGATTGGTTTGGAACTGGTGAAAAATGTTCATTTGTTGAGTTCTTCAGAATGTTGCATTCAAGTCTAAAAACAAAAGCTCTCTCTGATGCGTATGCATTAAGAATGTGGAGCACCAACGTCTTGTTACGGCGTCCCCATCAGCTTTTTGATCCCAGTTTGTCGTAATGAAGTTTTCATGTCAACAATATGTTTTAGACTGGCCTCGCATACAGTAATAAGAGACTTCAGAGCATCTCTATTTGAGGGAGATGCCTGTCAGTTACTGATCAGAGTTCTGACCAGAAACGATCTGACGTTTGCTCGGTTCATGAGATTCATCTAAACCACATGTCAAAATGAAGGCCGGATCATTTTACTTTATTATTACGAATGACCTGATGGTAACTGATTTGATTGCATTTTCTCTTAATTGTTAGTGTGTTTTGATGTTGACAGGGTTTGTAAGTCAGTCCATTCGGTCTCCATTCAATGGTTACCTTTGCCAGCGTGATTCAGGGACCATGAGCAGCATGAGGCTCAGCAAGTGAAAGAGCTGCATCACTTCAGTGGTTCTCTCTAAGACACCTGAGGAGTGAGCTGCTTTCTATGTCACAGTTCAGCCTCAATGTACAACATCAGTTGTTACTGTTATCCATCACAGCTCTGGTAGGTTTTATACAAGTTCAGAACATCTTCAGCTTGTGGACAAACATTCTTACCCCAAACTTCCTCGTGACACGGAGCCGTCACAGCTCAAACTGAGCAGAGAGGTTAGGAGTGATCTGCCTTGTGAATGAGGTCATTTCCATCTCCGTTCAACCCTTTTCTCCACGATTCTGCAGAACGTGTCACAGGATTTATTGCTTCATTTGAATGATTTTCTTACACCGTAGACGTACCTGAGGGAGCAGGCAGAGTCTGGGAGTTTGCAGCAGCAGAGACTTTGCAAACACAGCTGAGGCCAGAATGATGAATAATTCAGACGGAGCTGGGAGCAGCGCAGCATCACTGAGGCTCTGAGCAGAGCAGTGTGTGATGACTGGGATCATGTCGTTTCATGGTGCGGGTGAGGATGAAGCCACACTGCTGATCAATCTGGGAAACGGAGCAGACAGTCAGACAGGTTCTGGCTGTAGAACCGATGCTGTTGGACAACATTTTAGGATTGTTGCCTTTGACTGCAAACATGGCATATCAAGCATGTAAATGAAACACAGAATTCATCAAAACAGCTTGAAGCTTGTCTTGTTTTTGAATCTGTTTCATTCATTCATCACCAGCAGCTGAACTCAAACCTACTACACGCTTAAACCATGAGAGTCTCTAAACCAGTTACTGTAAATCAAAGGACATGAACACTGGAGCTCCACTGTTACAGGGTTCAATTCATGCTGCTAATCAAGAACATTATCTTTTTGAATCAGTTTATGTTCTAGGCGGTGGTGCAGGGCTTAGCGCTCTTGCCTCACAGTAAGGGTTTAAGGGCAGGATAACCAGTTTAGCTATTGTTTACATTTGAATTTCTTGAATGAAGCCCAATGAGGAAATTGATTGTGATATTGGACTACACAAATAAAATTGATCTGAATTTAATAAAGAAGGGCTCTGCTTCAAGTTGTAGCCACAAAAGTATTACATCACAATAGTTGATATTATGGTGAATTCTGGTATTTGAATTTGATTTTATTCCCATTTATATAATATTATATATAAGATATGATTGTAAAGCACTATTTCCTCACAATGTTATCCACAAAGGCATCATATATGTTATCATAAATGTTTTTTTTTGTATCAATGACACATCAGACACAGGTCATGTGACTGATTTGATACATAGGAGCAAAAAGGGGGGGGGGGGGGACCTGAAGAGGAATAAAACAAAATAGAAGCGCATCTATCATCTGATGCATCGGCTTCGTTTTGGATTTAATTTTGACTTTTGGACTCGCTTGGACTTTTGGGTGACAGGATTCTTTCATTACGTTTGGATTTTTTTTCGTTTAAGATGATCCAGGTAGTAATGAACACTACAGGAAATAGCTGATCGTTAGGAGGACCTTTCTGTGTGGAGTTAGCATGTTCTCCCTGTGCATGTGTGGGGTTTCTCCAGGACTCCGGCTTCCTCCCACCATCCAAAAACATGCTCCATAGGTTCATTGGTGACTCTAAATTGTCCCTTGGTGTGTGACTGAAGGCCTGTGACAGACTGTCCACCTGTCCAGGTGTTTCCTGTCTTCACCCATCAGTAGCCGGGTTAGGCTCCAGCACCCCCGTGACCCCGAAAAGGACAAGCGGCTAAGAAGAAGAATGAATGAGTTTATGTTCTCACCTGTATTCAGATGAATCAAGCCCATGTGATCCACCCACAGTCACAGCTTCTGCTTCAGATGAAGGAACAACAAATCAATCCAAAACTGTTGTTTTACCTTCACATCTCAAATATTTGCAGCTCTTCATTTTTGTTTTCATAATGCTGAGGTTGAACACATTTGCTGTGGAGTTTTCTCAGATGTTGGATCAGTAGAATCTGTGGTTGTACAGCAGCTCTGCTTCTGCGGCGTCCGATCCCACATGGAGCAGGAGTTGAAGATGCTCCGGCCTTTGTTTTCCAAACAGTGCAGACCTTTTCTCTCAGCGTCCCCCTGGTTCTTAGAGGTCATTTCTCCTTTGAATGCATTTGTCTCGATGCCTTAGGAGGTCTTTAGAAAGAGAAGTGAACCCCTGAGGCTGGGAGGTATTTCCTGTAACATCGCTGACCTCCAAACATTTCTTACATTTAAAACTTTATGAATAACACAAAGGGAAATTTGAGTTTGTTCCCAACATAAAAAAACCTCCACAGCTGAGCTCATGTTGTAACAAGATTCTACAAACCTTATGGCAAAAATCAAGTAAACTGAATAATAATTGAATGAGAAAAGAAGATTTTGAGAGGTTTTATTTCAGCCAAACCCCTCCTTGATCTTTTTTTCCCGCCGCAGGCGTCTGTTTGTGGCGCCGCTGCAGCATCAAGGAGCTGGACTGGCTATCTCTGTTTTTCAGACAATTTCTGTCACACCTGTTTATTCTTTGCCTCCCTCTCATTACCATTCTTGGCAATGGGCCGCTCCGCATTACCAAAGCCCATATGTTGGTAATATGTCTGTTGGCTTCCACTCTTTATAGCCTCATTAGCTTCTCTGAGATTTTGTTTGGCATCCTGAAGAATACTGCTCCTCTGCTCAGATCCATCAGGAAGCCGTCTCCCTCTTCTATCCAGGAGGAGAGTGTAATTATTCTCAGAGAAAAGGAGCTCCATCCTCCAACGTGCTCATTGCGAGAATTAGTCTGGATTAACAGATGAACCTGCGTGTGAGCGGCTGTGTGAATACAAAACATGAGTTATCTCAACGTAAAAGAGGTTTCTGATTCTCTGCACCGTCTCAGAGTCAAAAGCTGAATTTTTATTTTACAGTTAAGATCGTTTGATTTCTGGATTTTCAAAAAAACAGCAGAAATCCTTGAGATTTTACCAGTGAAAGTCGTCTGACTGAGTCTAGCTGTTATTGAATATGACAAATACCTAACCATGTGGTTCACATTCATACACCAAAGCACTTCCCAACCGCGGTCACAACAAAGCAGGTGTCTACTTACAAAATCAGACATCAACCCTGAACCCAGTTTCTGCTAAATCACTCATTTTTGTTTCATTTGTTTAAAGTTCATTTCTAATGAAACAGTTATTTGTGATCCGGTTAGGGTTTCATGCAGCAGGACGCAGAGTTTTAGCCACAGTTAGACTGTTCTTTCCTTGACCGAGGACTTGGGCACCAGCTGGCCTTCTGTGCATCGTTCTGCAAGCCACATTGATTTTGTTCAGCCCACAGCTCTGAAGCAGCAGCGCATGCTGTGCCCCGCAGCTCCATGTCTGACAGATCAGCTGTTGCTACAGAATCCTGAAAATGCTTTTCAGGGTGCTCCCTCACTGTAAGAAGACATGAGATAACAGTAAGTGATGAGAAAGCAGACATGCCAAAGCAGAATGACCCCATCCGTTTGAAGGTTTGCTTGTCTGTCATCTGAAAGCCCCTCCTCTTTGTTTCAAGCTAACCGCTAAATTAGATAGCCCAAGCAGTAAGGAGTCAGTATTCACACCTCTCTTATGATGAAGCGTCATATAAGCACATCGTTTAACAGCTTCACCTGTACGTCACAAGTTTGTGTGACTTTCATTATCCTCATGAATACTTCACAACACAACACACGCGGTCTCTTGAGGTGGCCGTATGAGCCTTAAAGGGCCATACCATGAAAATGTCACTTTTTGAGCTTTTAATTGTATTATACTGTTCATTCCTTGTTATAAACAACCCCAAAGCCGTACCTGCGCTCTTAACAGCAGCTCATACTCACAAAGACGAGCGGCTTCTCTTGAGAACCGCCCCTCCAGGAAGAGTCAGCTCCGCCCCCAGGCTGACACAAATATTTCTCTGCGTAGTTAGCGGTTATCAGATAGCTTCACCCCCGGCTCGCGTATTGTACAGACCCTGGCTGTCTGTGTTGTTAGCTTCTTAAACAATGATCAAGAATCAATCGTTGGGTTTCGTGTTCAAACTTCCTGAAGATACTTCTGGTGAGGAATTGACATGATGGGTCCTGAACGTATCCGAGGATGGTGCAAGCATACGAAGATGACGGCAGGAGAAAGGGAGCAGACTATTTCCTGGTGGAGAAAGTCAACTTAGAGAACTGGTTTGTTAATGGATTATGGAGTAAAGGCAGAAAGGTATGCATGAAAAGTATTTTTGATAAGAGATTAATGATACTTCAAAGAGAAAATAAACATTCACAGCCAGTGATAATCAGGATAACGGTTTCATCATTTCAATAGATCCTGAAATGTTCATGATTATCTGCATTTTGAGCCCATTTGCCATCACCATTCTGTTTGTGCCAAACTTTGGGGATAAATGCCCAGAATGTACTGTGTGTACACCAACAAAGAAAAAATGTTGATTTTTTTTTCATGGATAACATAAAAGACGGCTCTAGAATGATGTCATGAAATAAGCTAAAGGCGGAGCTTCAGAGACCCGCGTCTAAAGTAACAAACTCCTGTTTGAGCTGGAATTTATTACAATCAGGACACAGCTGGAAGATATATGGTATTCTGCATCTAAAATAAAAGTTTTTTTCTCACTGATTATCACTGGTAAGGGGATAAACAGACTCTCCCTGGAGTGAGCTGCTGGCAACCATCTTACGTCAGCACGTTTCACCCGCTCGTTTTCGTGGGTATGGGGTATGACCCACTTATTATCACGTTTGAGTCATTTTCACTGCTTACATGTCTGGTGGTCGGTGCATTACAACAGAACTTACAACTTATGAAATCAAACCACTCAGAGGAAACATTCTGTCACAGTCCATGGTTGAAATCTCTTTTCTGCTTGAGGTCGCTTTTTTAAATTAATTAGGATTTTTATCATTGAGCTACATTTTCAATTATTCTTCATAGACCCAAACTCTTCAGCTTTGTTTGAGTGTCTTTCATTCTGTGTTTGAGAGTCAGATGTCATGTTGTCATTGCTTTTATTAGGTAGATTTTTCTGTTTTAGTTTTTTCAAAGTAGAAAGCCAATAATTAAGGACTAAAGCTGAGAGTTACACTGTTTGTTTTTTTATTATAGTGAAATTAAAAAGTACTTTATTTGATTATTATTATTTACACCACGGATCAAGTATTTTGTGAGTAATCAGTAAGGTATTCAGGTTGGTAGTAACTTCCTCACGACTGAATTTCTCTGACTAAAGCAGCAGTGGATCCACTGTCATGACTGACCCACAACAACAGAGAACTAAAAACTACCCCAACGATGAATTACTCTCTGCTTAAAGGGAGCCTTGTTTCTCTTCACCTCAGAAACATTGAACTCTCCTTGTTAACAGTGTGGAGACTCAAACAGAGAAGTTAACAAGGTGTTCACATCTACGCGCTCCCATCCTTTCATTAAAACGCTTTGACCTGCAGAGATGAAGCCACCAGGGCTCTGAGATAATGTGAAGCAGATTAACCTGCAGATCAAACGATGTTGGCTTCAGCAACTGCTCTACATCAGAGGCTGCACATGAATGCTAATGAGGAGCTGCACTGATGTGTTATCAATTATGGAAAATGCATAGAAGATCACCTGAAAAAAATCACAGCCATCAAACGAATCAGTCAATTAATAAAGCTTTGGTTGTTATTTAAAACCATCACATAGATCTGGATGAGTTTGCGTTCTTTGCTGTTAATTTGATGCTTGAATACATTCATTCAATCTGGGTAAATACTTTACGGTAGATCAGGGGTGTCCAAATCCAGGCCTCGAGGCCCGGCCTCCGACTGGTTTTCCAGAAACCCTGCTTTATTTGCTGCTGATCACCTGGATCAGCTGAGCTTCAATGGCAGGTTGGTTGAAAAACACGGATACCGGCCCTCGAGGCCTGGATCTGGACACCCCTACTGTAGATGCCTGTAAGTAGATGCGTCTCGTACAAAAACACACTTATTGCTGCAGCATCAGTAAGATGAAATGCTATAGAGCAGGGGTCCCAAACTTGTTCTTGAGAGGGTCACATAACAGTTTTCTCCTCTGATGGGGGTCGGGGTCAGTTTGTAATCTAACAGAAAAACTGAAACAATCTAAACGTTTGTCTAAACATCAACAACTGTGTTTTTCCAGAAATCTCCACTCAACCATATTTGAAGAATCTCTGTCTGTAATCTTCACAGAGAAAATGAATCTAAAACATTCCATAAACAGAGAATCCTCTCCTGTCAGGATTCTGTAGAGACGTTGGAGATCTGCAGATCCTCACACAGATCTTAGAACATCTGGATCTTTAGGGTCATTTTGTTGTTTTATTTAACTTATCAATAATTATTCAGTCATGTAAAAAATGAAAAACTGATGTAAAAAAAAAGTTTTTAATATTTATAAGTTTAAAATTTGTTATTTTGTTAAATTGTGTTTATTTTCCTCCCAGATAAAATGTACAAAATGATAAAAACAATTATTTATTGTTCAACTTTTAAAGTGAAACAACACAACAACTACCCAGAATACTAATCAAAATGTTCAAAATGAAAAGAAAAAAAAATGAAGAGTATTTTTAAATCATGGTGAAGGTTGGTGTTTAGAAATAGCAAAAATCTTTACCTGCTTTCTTCTGTCAGTCTTTGATCTGTTCTGGAGAAAGTTGTTCTATGTCTGCTCAGGTTGGTTCTGGAGTCGGTTCTGGTTGAAATTCTTTTTTTGTAGATTCTAAATTCTGTCTTCTTATTATCAATAATAATAAAATCCTTTCAGATTTCTGTTCTTTTTCCACAGTCATGGTTTTAGTTTTTGTGTTGTTGTTTGTCGTCGTCACACTTACTCTGCTCTGACTCTCCCTCATGTGCACAAACGGTAACGAGCGTTGCACACACACACGTGTGTGTGTGATCTTTTTCCCTGGGTTATTGGGGAGTTGCATTGTTACCCCCCTGCTATAGAGGGACCAATTCAGACCTGAAGTGTATTTGAAAACAAAAGCAGGAGGAGACAGAACAGCGGATGACAAAACCACTCCAGGTCCAATTCAGAAGCACGGCAGTGATGAACACACTCAGTCTGATTTCTTTGATTAATTTGATCTCTGTGATTTAGTTTAAATACCCTCACTGATCCTCAGGTGTTTCAGGTCTGTTGTCTTTGACAGGTAACTGTGGACTTCTAATCCATGGAAGCCTCCTAAATGTGTGTGTTCTGGTAACCATCTGTCTCCTTTGGTCCTTCCATTTTCTGAAAAGCTTCAATAAAATGACTTCAACTTGCAGCCAGCAAATGTTGGCTCAATAAACAGGTCATGTGACCGTCTCTCTATACGTATTGAATGAAAAACTCCAGAAAAGCATGAGTGGAAGAATATGGGAAATGTTCTATACTTCCATGGAACTTTTCTGCATTCTTAGAAGGCCACCCCCACCCCCACCCCAGCCCCACACACACACAAGTGTAAGAATGGCACATACTTATATCCACCAGGAGCTATGGGGCTTTAATGTCTTGCTCTTCAACACAAAGGTGGGCAAGGCAGGAACCAAACCTGTAAACCTCTGATCAGAGGCTGACTGCTCTACCTCTGTACCACAGCCTTTGGGTTGATGGCCGGAGGGATGGATGGATGGATGGATGGACGGATGGACTGACGGACAGATGGACGGACGGTTGCATACCTTCTGATTATTGAAAGTGACCAGCCGCCACCCGACTGAGACCACTCCCTCTAGGCAAAGGTGGCGCCCAAGAGACACAGAGAACTCTCGACATTTGATTTGATATAAAATTATTAAAATATTAAAGCATGAATGTGTGATGAATGTGTTAAATCAGAATGCTGAGACCCCCCAGACCAAGAAGATACAAATATAAAATTCCTGGTAAGATTAGGATTACTGAGTTGATTGCAAAAGTCAGCACTGCAGCTCAAGGAAAACATCAAAAGAATGAAATGTGTTCCTCAAAGAACATCTTACACAAAATTCTGCAGACAATGCAGAGACAGACTCGTGTTGTAAACAAGAAAATCCCAGTCAGTACGAACCAACAACTGTGCAATCCTCTTAAAGACCAACAAACCACCAGAACAAGCCAGGGTGCAAACAGTTACACTCTGCAGCAGGGAGTCATGGTAAATCTCAAGAACGATTTAAGATCCCAGCAAGTGTTATGAGACCTCAAGAGCGCCAGAAAACAGAAGATAAAAGACCTAAAGCTGAGAAGACCACTCTGACAGTCATGTTGCAGATGATTTCACCAACTACGATGAGGAAACCATCACTCGTCAGTTTAAAGTGTAGAAACCTGAATTTAAAACCAGGAAAAGAAAACACACCAACTAAAAATCAAATGTACTGCTGTATCTGTCTCTGAGGAGCAGTTATCGTCCAATCATATGAATTCTGTGCACAGAATATATCAGGGAGGTGGTGGGGAAGCAGTACATTCATCCAAAACATGTCAGCGGCCATCATGGAATGTGTGGCTGTGCACCTAAAGCAGAGACATGCAAAGGTTTGATTATGGGCTGCATTAATAGACGTCCAGGTTCATATGCTGACACCTTCTTCACAAACACGTCTGAAAAAAAATGGATAAAAAACAGCAGTTTGTTTTTCCAGGGACCTTAAACTTCAGGGAACTCAACTTCCAAGCCTGTGACTAACACCGAGATCATTTTTGTCTGAATGAAAAACACAAGTCAGACCTAAAGAAAATAAGAATCACAAAGCAAGTGATTGTTTAGCAGCTTCCATGAGAAGGTTGTGTACTGCAGGAACACAAACAAGCAAAATGTCCATAAATACATTTAAAACAACCAGAAGAACCACAATGATCATTGCATTCCACATGTTTATGTGAGAGACAAAAGAAAACTTTTAAAAACACATTATTTGAATCCCATTATGTGATAAACATTAAAGTATAAACAAAGAAGAATAGTACAGAAACACTGTGACGGCTGGGGTGACAAGAACCCAGGAGCAGAGAACCAGGCTTGGACTCGGAAATGCAGTTTGAGTTTTAATAAACAAAAGACGCCTCACAAGAGGGAAAACTGTAAAACGACACAAAACTAAAGACTAAGAAAAACACTTGAAGAACTGGAAACTTACAAAAGGAACTCACAGTCTTAACAGGGACGCACCGACACTGAGAACTGAAATGCTGCAACTTCAATAGTCTTAATTCCAAAGTGCAGACAGCTGTGCACTCCTCCACAGAGAGCAGCAGGGAGGAGGGGCCATCCAGGAGGAGTGACAGCTGACCTGCAAAACACAAAATGTCAGAAAACAAAAACCACACAGCCGTGTCACACACCTGGCCAACAATTAGCACAAATGTTCACAAAAACAACAACAAAAATTCTCATAGGGATATATTTGTTGAAACACAGTATATCAAGAAACCATCAAGAAATCTTGTATTAAAATCACAGAAAAACAAGATACATTTGAGTTACTATAAGGTAAAAACCATTACTGTGTAGGAAATTGCTAAAAATCAACATGACAGATGCATAAATGCAAAGTACTAAGTACAACTGTACAAAAACAAACAAGTTAATTAAAAATAAAAAAATAACTGGATGCTCAAAATATTATTTAGCCCTAGATCACTATTGCTGGGTGATTTTCACTTGAACAAAAGTATTTACAGGATGTTCCATGTTGGATATTTATGAGTGTCCCACATGTCCCAGGAATGGGTGGACCAAAGGTTGTAGGATCTTTCTGTTTTTATTTTCCATTTTGTTACATAAAGCGCAGTTGAAAATTAAAAAAAACAACTCCTCTAATTTAACATGTGCAGTATTATATATCAGGTAAATATTAGCCAGCAACAGTGATGGTGTCACTTTTTCCAGCAAAAGTGTTGCAGGGTAAATATATAAAATGAAGCTGTATAGAATGATGCATTTGACTGATACATGTTTAGAATGTGTAGATCTGGATTGCTAAAGCAAATGAACAACCTGCAACTATAACTGCAGTGAAGTCAGAAGATTAAAAAGAAAAAAGAAGAAAAACTTGATTTGATTCAAACAACTTAATTTCAGGAAAACCAAAGAATAATGCTTAAAATGAATCGTGAAAGATAAATAAGTGTAGCGTAAAAAGGGATGAATATAAAATGTTCACTCCCAAAGTTGGTGGAAAAATATTAATTTTATTAACCTGGAAATTTAATAAAATTATCCTCGGGGCACCACCTTCATAATGAAGGAAATATTACTCGTTAATGATCAGCCACTACCTCTAATCAACAAAGTAATAATCAATTAATCAATCGTTTGTACCCTTTGAAATAATGATCTCTGAACAACAAGGTCCTTTTGAATATTTATTGAATAACATGAGGTTAAACAAGCAGAAATTCTGGAAGTAAAAGCATGAAAAGCAACCAGCATATGTGGAAGATAGAAGATAGATTTCAACTAATAACTAGAAATAGATAAATGAGACTAAACAAAAGATAAAAAGATTGAGGTGAGGAATTCTAAGTGTGTGGGTGCATTGTGGGTTGTGCATAAAAAGGTGTTTCACTACTGAGTTGAGGATGAAGGCGATCCTCAAAAAAAGGAAATTAAAGCAGAGCAAAGATGTTATATTTACAAAAATAGTTCATCTTTACTCTTACCACCAGCAGTCGACTGAGTGACGTTCGACTTCTCACCTAACGGTTTGGAGATCTGGTTCTGTCCGATCCGACGGAGAAGGGTGGTTAATCCCGGTACCGGCTGGATGCTTCAGGAAGGCCGTGGAGGCGAGATCTTCAACCAGATGTATAGGCCATGGTTCTGTTCAGTTCAGTCACTTAGCTTCTGGGGTGTTTGAACGATTTCTCTATTCCCTGTTGTGACCAAAACGTATAAGTTGCAAAGCTGGCGGGACAATGAAATGTATCAAAGGCTCTAGCGTTAAGAATCAGTTTCAAAATAAAAGCATCAAAAACTGTAAAAATGTTGGATTCAGTCTATGAAATTGGCTGGAGACAAAAATGTTGAAAAAGGAAGAAAATCGTGATCTTAAGACTGGAACTAAAGAGGGTTTGGTTTCTTCTAGAAAACTACCAAAAATGGGAATCTTGGGAATCGTGTTTATTCCATCTTTATCCCTCTCTCTCTTGTGTGATGTTTCTCTTGTCTTTCTGTTCTTGTTGTCTTTGTTCTTTTTGAGTGTCCTGTGCTGTGCACATCAGGGTTTTGAATTTGAGAGGCAGGACCAGTTTCAGCCAATCTGTGGGTATTGAGGTATTTTACGATTAGAGAGAATTTCCATCTCCCAATGAGCTGGAAATGCAAATATCCGGGGTGAAACTTTATCCTGGTCTCTGGGGGAGATTTTCTTTATTGCTGAATAACAAGAAGGTGGGTTTCTATCAAACAAAGTTTGGACAACCTATATACAGGTATGTGTGTGAATCCTATATGTGGTGAAATAAAACACTTCCCAAATCTACATAAACACAGAATCAACTCTCCAAGCTTTGATGGTTACACATGATTATTTCATGGATTTTAACCTCAAAGTAGTTATGAATCTTCTTCTGTTAGGAATAAAAGTCCGATTATACATATTTAATAAACAGGATATTTTCTTCTGGAGCTGTGAACAGATGTTTGACATGTTGGATCCAATTAACCAAAGTTCTGTCTTTTAAAACATGATAAAAGGTTACGAAAGGTCACGTGTTTCACACTAAGGATCTTGAAGGTCTCTGTCATGGATTCCTACAGACTCCACAGGGGGTCGACCTGCTGGGACCAAAAGGTCTTTTTTAGGTGACATGTCAAAATTAACCATAGTTTGAACTGCATTACAGCAAGGGTTCTGGCCGGCTTACCAAGAGTTTAATGACTTGACGTCTGAGTGTGAAATAGTGGTTTTGGGAAACTTTATTGCTCCTCTGCTGGAAGAGGAACTCTGTTATCTTAGGGAGATGCACTCCAAATGAAAGTTGGCTGACTAAAAAGGTCAACACAGGTTATCACAATTATTTCCAAAGGTGGAACGCTGCAAAAGAAAGTTATGTTTTATGTAATCAATGAAAAATCAGGTATGTGAATTATCTGGTAAAATTCTACAATGTTTAAACAATCTGGGACCAAAGCACCATCAGAATATTGTATAACTTTCTCTTTTGAGAAACTCTCAGCAGAACATGTCAGCCCCCAGCGTGGTCTGTGTTTAACGATGAGACTGCAGGTCAGGTCTGTCGGGATTCTTCTTGACCTGAAAAATAAATCTCTGTTCATTGATAAACGCTGCCATAAAAGCAGAGGATAAAAACGCTAAAGGGCCATAAAAAGTCCTGCTGCGAGAGCAGGAACGTTCTGAGAGAAAAATCGGCTTTTACAGGAGCTGCAATGATAACAGTGACAGCTCAATAAGGCTGCTCCACGACCCGGCGGCTTCCGCGTGGGGGGGCTTTGCTAGAGAATAATTGGATTGTCTGTTTTCACTCATCTTTATACGGCACCTTTTCCAATCTTATCTGGTTTTTTATAAGGCGATTTTCTCCACCCAAACTCACGAGTCCCAGATGCTAATAAAGTATGTCTCCTTCATATAAAATACTTTTCTGTTCCTTATCTCTAGTAGAAGCATAGGGGGAGGGGGGAAGGGTATTGTCTGGAAAACCTTTGAAGCCACACTCAAGCATAAAGTTGGGACTTTCAGGTGTGGTTTCTCTGAGAAGAAAATCCACTGATGTTGGTCCTGCTTAACTCTTCCACTCAAAACATATATTGATCTGTGATTCCTTCCATGACAAATGTGGACAAAGATGGACAAGATTCTATGTCTGCCATGGACATTAGTGAAAAGTGAAGCGCACTATCTTGTGGGGTCCAGATGACCCCACTTTTAATGTAAACAAGCCCAGGAGAGTGGAAGGGTTGGGGCCCTATAAGCGAATTCTAGTTTTGGGGGTTTAAATGGATTTTACTGTCACTATAATATAATGTAGTATAATATAATAATACATCTAATAATAATAACAATAATATCATCTGCATCTAATTGTAATATAATATCCTCACTATATTCTCAATTCAATAAAGAACCCCAAAGGGGTATTTTGATCTGTACATGCATTTATTTATTTAGTGGGAGAAATGCAGAGACAGGGATTTCTCTGGGATGAAGTCATTAAGTGAACTGCAGCGGCAGGCGGAGCTTCAGGAATCTGGGTTGGGAAGAACTCGCCAAATTTAACTAATAATTCATAAATAATTCATTTTTTAGTGGTCCAAAGGTAATATATAATCTTATATATAGATATAGTTCACTCTGAGAGGCTTAAGAAAATCATGGTTGGGTCCTTTTAAGTTCACAAAGCACTAAGCTGGATGAAGCACTTTGGAAATAGTGAGTATTCATAAATACATGCTTCTGCATCCTTAAGTCATCACATATTGATGTTTGGCTAAGGACGCCTCAGCATCACTTTTTGACGTTTTAGGTTTTACGTGTTTCTCGGAACACAGTACCAGATGCAGTACTGGCTGAGACGTACCTGAAGCAAGAACTGAATGCTGACTGGTCCACGGCATGTGTCCGGTACTGGTACCCTAACCAGTACCACTGCGTTCTGCATCCTGTCCTGGACTGGTTTCCTGGTTTCCGGCTTCATGGAGGTTTGGGAGCCATGATTTGATGGGAACAGCCAGAACAACAAAAAATGACTAGTGGGGACACCCAAAACGTCAAAAATTGATGTGATTGGGTCTTTAACCAAACATCAATATGTGATGAGTTGTGAGTGAGACTGCGTCGTGCGGTCAGGTAGTTTTGGAAAGGATTGGTGTAGACTTCCACCTCTCTGCACTGAGAGGAGGTCCAACAAGCATTACTATGATGCAAACATGTTACAACTACAGTTGGGATTGGAGGTTCTGGAGATGTTGCTGAGAATCATGAGATAAAGCTGTCTGCAGGTGGAAAATGGTCTAACCTGTACGGGGCATGCAGGTGGTCCACATCAAACTCAAAGACCTCTCAGTAAGCCCGTAGTGAGAAAGTGTTCATGCACATTTTTTACTCCAGACATGCTGGATGTGACAGGCTGGGTTATAGGAATACTGATACATAATGGTAAGTAAAGGTAAAGTTGCTAAGGCCTATCATATAAATTCTTCATTTTTTCAACCCCCCCTCCTTGAACCGCTACCTTAACGTGGTGGAGGGGTTTGAGTGCTCGAGGGATCCCAGAAGCTATGCTGTCGGGGGCTTTTGCCCCTGGTAGGGTCTCCCATGGCAGACAGGTCCTGGGTGACGAGCCAGACAAAGAGCGGTTCACAACCCCTTTATGAATATGAATATCAATGATTCCGCTACGTCGCCCGGATTGGCGTCACCGGGGCCCCACCCTGGAGCCAGGCCTGGGGTTGGGGCTCGGAGGCGAGCGCCTGGTGGCCGGGGCTCCTCCCATGGGCCCCGGTCGGGTCCAACCCGAAGAAGCGACGTGGGATCACTCCCCAGTGGGCCCACCACCTGCAGGGGAGCTCTGAAGGGGCCGGTGCATTGTGGTTTGGGCGGTGGTTGAAGGCGAGTGCCTCGGCGGCCCAAACCCCGGGCATGGAATTTGGCTCTTGGGACATGGAACGTCACCTCTCTGGGAGGGAAGGAGCCTGAGCTGGTGCGAGAGGTTGAGAGATACCGGCTAGATATAGTTGGGCTCACCTCCACGCACAGCCTGGGCTGTGAAACTCAGTCCCTCGAGAGAGGCTGGACTCTCTACCACTCTGGAGTTGCCCATGGTGAGAGGCGGCGGGCTGGGGTGGGCTTACTCGTAAGCCCCAGCTCAGCCGCCAAGTGTTGGAGTTCGCACGGTGGACGAGAGGGGTCATGTCCCTTCGCCTTCGGGTGGGGGACAGGTCTCTGACTGTAGTTTCGGCTTACGGGCCAAACAGCAGTTCGGAGTACCTGGCCTTCTTGGTGTCTCTTGAAGGGGTACTGGAAAGTGCTCCAACGGGGGACTCCGTCGTCCTTCTGGGGGACTTCAATGCCCACGTGGGCAATGACATTGGCACCTGGAGGGGCGTGATTGGTAGGAATGGCAGACTGGGGTGGTGGTTCCCCTTTTCAAGAAGGGGGACCGGAGGGTGTGTGTTAAACGGGGAATCACACTCCTCAGCCTTCCCGGGAAAGTCTATGCCGGGGTACTGGAGAGGAGAGTCCTTCCGATAGTCGAACCTCAGATTCAAGAACAACAGTGCGGTTTCCGTCCTGGCCGTGGAACAGTGGACCAGCTCTACACTCTCTTCAGGGTGCTGGAGGGTTCGTGGGAGTTTGCTCATCCAGTCCATATGTGTTTTGTGGATTTGAAGAACGTTCGACCGCGTTCCCCGTGGTGTCCTGTGGAGGGTGCTCTGGGAGTATGGGGTCCGGGGAGCCTTACTCAGGGCTGTCCGGTCTCTGTATGACTGGAGCAGGAGCTTGGTCTGCATGGCCGGCAGTAAGTCAGACCTGTTCCCGGTGCATGTTGGACTCCGGCAGGGCTGTCCTTTATCACCGGTTCTGTTCATAGTCTTTATGGACAGAATTTCTAGGCGCAGCCAGGGGCCGGAGGGGATCTGGTTTGGGGACCACAGGATTTCCTCTCTGCTCTTTGCAGATGATGTTGTTCTGTTGGCTCCATCAGGCCAGGACCTCCAGCATGCATTGGAGCGGTTTGCAGCCGAGTGTGAAGCGGCTGGGATGAGGGTCAGCACCGCTAAATCTGAGGCCATGGTTCTCGACCGGAGAAAGGTAGTTTGCTCTCTCTGGGTGGGTGGAGTGCTCCTGCCTCAGGTGGATGAGTTTAAATATCTTGGGGTCTTGTTCACGAGTGAGGGAAGATCGGAGCGTGAGATTGACAGGCGGATTGGAGCGGCGTCCGCTATTTTGCGGTCGCTGTACCGGTCCGTTGTGGTGAAAAGAGAGCTGAGCCAGAAATCAAAGCTCTCGATTTACCGGTCAATCTTCGTTCCAGTACTCACCTATGGTCATGAGCTCTGGGTCGTGACTGAAAGAACGAGATCCCGACTACAAGCGGCTGAAATGAGTTTTCTCCAGAGGGTGGCTGGGCGCTCCCTTAGAGATAGGGTGAGGAGTTCAGTCACCCGGAGAGAGCTCGGAGTAGAGCCGCTTCTCCTCCGCATCGAGAGGAGCCAGTTGAGGTGGCTTGGGCATCTGGTTCGGATGCCTCCTGGACGCCTCCCTGGAGAGGTGTTCCGGGCATGTCCCACTGGGCGGAGGCCCCGGGGAAGACCCAGGACACGTTGGAGAGACTATGTCTCTCGGCTGGCCTGGGAACGCCTCGGGGTCCCCCCAGAGGAGCTGGAGGAAGTGGGCGGGGAAAGGGAAGTCTGGGCATCTTTGCTTAGACTGCTGCCCCCGTGACCCGGTCCCGGATGAAGCGGAAGAAGATGGATGGATGGATGGATGGAATTTTTTCAACCCCTAAAAATCCTGCAGATTGTGCAAAGAGCCATTTAGAGTTCTGTTCACTGATAATTGCAGGTCCCCTTCGTGCATCCATACAGGTTTGAACAAATTGTAAAAGTTGTAATAAAAAACAAAATGTTTGTGCCAGAGCAACCGACATTTTTGAACTGTTAATTTTTTACAAACACACACAAAAAACTTTATATTCATGTTTATTATATTCAATTGTAACAACACAAAAAAGTGAACATTTTGAAGTTTTATTATTTTTTTATTTTGCTTTAATACAAAATATAACTTTAATGACAAATGTTTTATTGAATTTTGGGTGAACACATCATTTTATTTTAGTAGCATAGGGCAGAAGTGCTGCTGTCACTTTAACCCAATGCATTATGGGAGATGCAGTGTAAAACTGATGCTGATGCTGGACAGACTCACATCTCTGAGCTTCATTGTTTTGTTCACTGTTTCCACGGTTTGACATGGGAAGCTAGAACGCTAAACACAAGCTTAAGCTGGTATTTTGTTGGAACTGTGAGACTTTATGAGCCAAAAAAAGTGAGGATGTTAACAACTTTTGATTGGTCAGACTGATGGCATGACACAGTTGGGGGGGCAGAACTACAGCTAGCTAAATCACGGGGCCGTCATTGTTATTGAAAAGGCTTTATTGCAATCAAATACAAGAAAAAAAGTATTCAATGGTCTTTCATATTCCTAACTATCGAGTGTTTAATCAGAGCCTGTTTGGATGAAAACAGAGCTGATCTCCCGGTGATAGAAAATGTTTTTAGATCAGTGAAAATGAATAATTTACATGGAACACCTGAACATCTCTCACTGTACTAGAGTGTGGTGTAAGGACACTTTGCAACAACAATACATGTTACAGGGTAAAACAACAGGACAGTTTGAGGCTGACTTTACTCTTAGCCCAGAGTTGAAAAATACAGCAGAGACGGGGCGGGCTGAGTATGGGAGGTGTGGTTCGGATCTGTGATTGACAGTGAGGTTGGCTTGTGGTTACATAGTCACTCTGTGAGTGGTATCAGGGAAAGTGATGCCAGTATCTCCACCAGTATCCTCAACCTCTACTATAGAGATTGAGGATTTTTCTCCTCCATCTTCCTCTGAGGCAGGCTTTCATAGTCCAGACCAGAGGGAACCTTTGTCTGAGGGGTAAAATGATGCTTGCATCATAAGCTAAAGGCTAACGCATTAAGCAAACAATCCCAAGTGAAATGTTCATTGCAAATCCATCCCCAGGACGGAGTTCTATGGATTCAACACCAATTTCACTAAACCTTTGTTATCTAACTTCCACCTCCACTGAAAATTTTTTCAAGCCAGTAGATTTTTGAAGACCAAAGGCAAAACACCTGCGAGGCATGCTAATGCTAACGCTGATGATCAACCGTTACAGAATCAAAGATGCTTTTAGACTGGAACTGCAGATCATAATGATGTTAAACATCTGAAATAACGTGGGACTTACACCAGTTGCCCAATCACAAAATGGATGTGTAATACCTCATTTCAACCTGTAGAGGGCAACACAAAGACAGCTTTAGACTATGATTTCAGGAATTAAACAAGTTTACTTTAAATTGTCAAATATGTGTAAAGGACCAACAGTCAGCACTTTAAAGAGGTCAACAGACAAAAAAAGTTGATTCATTGTTTGATTACCCTTCAAAGGGGTCCTACCATGATTTTCTTAACCCTTTCAGAGTGAGCTATATCCATATATATGACCATGTATTACATTTGGACCATTAAAAAAGAAATTATTTATGAAATATTAGGTATATTTCATGAATTTCTCCTTACCCGGAAATAAAACGGTTCGATTCCTGAAGCTCCGCCAACTGCTGCGTGCTGCTGCTGTGAACTTCATGATGTCATTCCAGACAAAATCCATGTTTCTGTATTTATCCCACAAAAATAATCCAAACTTCTTCAAAGAAGATACGAGATATCTGCCTTTAGTAGTACACATGCTTCTGCAGGGCTGTGCAGGACCAGCTGTCATGTCTTAAAAGAGGTGACGTAACAATTCTGGTGCTGTTAAAATTGAAGGATGACCTTAAAAAATATCCAAACATAACATATAGTAGCATTTTTAGCTACTTTCTCAGTTCAGTTGCTGCAGATGTTGAAGCTCTGAACAATCTTAAAGCTCCGAGACATATCAATACCTTCATAGATGATTATTTCTGCTGGAGTTAGCACACAGTGCTGATCAATTGTAACCTTATGGCTTCATGTGTTTGTGTTTACATGCTGCCAGAGCCAATGAGGGTTGCATCACGGTGTAGCTTTAGCCCGTTTCATGGTTAAAGTCAGCTGTGGTTTAAACATGGGTCATTTTTGAATATCTGATACCAGGAGATGCAGCAATTCCACAGAAATATCTTCCTGCTCTTGTGACACTGCTGTCAGGTCTCTGCAGTACCCGGAGTCTCTTCTTCTCTGGTGGTCTGGAGGAACCCAACCAGAATGTTGGATACGGATTTTCCTCCGTGGTACTTTATCCACAAAATGAAACGAACATACATATAAAGTCTTAAGTGGCTTCTTAAGATTTACATTTTTCATCCACATCCTTCTGACTTCATCCTCGCCTGATAGACGGTAAAATCTGTCAGAGGAGGACAGCTGCACTCCCTCTTCGTCAGCGGTCCATGATCCACACAACGCTCCTTAAGACACACATTTAATTTAGTTTGGGTGTTAGAACAACCACGAGGTGCACAACATGAACCTGAGCTGTGCAAAGACATTTTTGAAACTTTTGAGAGATTAAGTAAAACACGCTTCTAAAGTTTGTATGCACCGCTAAAGTTAACAAAACCGCCAACTTTCAATGGAAACCAATAGCGCTGTGTAACTTCTGGTTGCTACACTGGAAGTTGCAGCCATAACCCGTTTTACATCAGCAGCCCCAGGAATAAGGTGGATAGGAATTAAAAGTAATATGCATTTAAAACCTCAAAAAGTAGAATTTTCATAGTAGGGCCCCTTTAAGTGTGTGAAATTTATGTCAGCATTACGAATACTTCACAATACAGTTACGTTCCACCTTCATGATGTCCCTTGAGGTGTCCAAATGAGAGTCAGGACAACAGAAAAACACATCTGTGCTTACATGGGTTGTTCCCCTACACAACGTCCCGACAACCCCAAAACCGCTATAGCACCCATATGGGTACATGTGACTAAAGCTTAATCGCTAAATTTAGCAAAATATTGTTATAGCTAAGAATAAGTTATACATGAAAGAAAAACTTGGTATTAAACATTTCTACAACCTCATGGAGAAAAAAAGTGATTTTATGTTTATACAAACTGATGATACAATAGTTTAGAATGTGAAAAAATACTCTAAGTCTCCATGTTTCTGCATGTAAGAGACGGCTTGCTGCTGTCTCTGATGTTCAGCTTCAATTAAAATGTCAAAGAGCAGAACATAGAAAGTTAGTAGGGAACAAGGAAGAAATCCTCAGTTTAATACCAGAAGTATGTCATGCTGATCGAGCGGATGCTGGTCAGAACCAGTCATGTGTCCAACTGAACAACTTCCACATTTACCTGATTTAAAGGAACAATAGAAAGTGCATCATCTTAACCCTCATCTCAACACCGTTTCTTCAGAAGAAGGATTTCTCCTGCGGGCTGCTGGGAAATGTTCTACTTTTCTTTGCTTCAGGAAAAAATGTTAAAAAGTCATGACATAATAAGAGAATGATTTCATAAGTAGATGAATGCAGCTGATCTGAGCAGCAGTGACTGTTCCTCTCACACATATTACTCTGTGGGCAGCTTTTTAAAAGAAGTCGTAGTAAAGTGGACTGCAGCCAAACAAAGGCTGAGTCATGCAGCTCAGGATGAGAGTCATTCTGTTATATTAATACATGTGTGAAGAGGCCTTTTGAATGAGACCTGCGTGAACAACAAAAACATAATGCACTGATGCATGTAATAAGACAGAATGCTGTTTACAATGTGGATTGTTTATAAATATGTATTTCATGCTGAAAGGGTCTGATGTTTTTCCAGTCCTTCCTTTGACCCTCATGACCTGCGACGTTCTTTTTCCTACTCCAATAACATGATCTGGAGGAGCATGACCTCAGCTCATGTGACAGTGAAGATATGAACACTAAAACTGAAGTTATGTTATCCTTTCAGCATGACAATGATAGTTTTCTACATGTTTTCTACTAAAGACTGGTATGACAGCTTTCATGGTGGTCATCCTCTAAACCACGTGTCAAAGTCAAGGCCCGGATTCAGCCCTCCAGATAATTCTGTTTCATTGTTATTAATGACCCGATGTTATCTTGCGCTCATTTATAACTTGTATAATTTGGACAGAATATATTTTTATGAAGATTAAAATGTTCAAAGTTATTTACTGTATAATTCCGCTCTCCTTGGGGTCCAGATGGCTCCAACCACATATAGTTACGCGATTTCTTCCATGACAAATGTGGACAAAGGTGGACAGGATTTAATGCCTGCCATGGACATTAGTGAAACTCAAAAATCAGTGAAAAAAAAAAGTTCAGCGCACTGTCTTGTGGGGTTCAGATGACCCACTTTTATTGTAAACAAGCCAAGGAGAGCGGAAGGGTTAAGTTAATTTTTTCTGGAATAATATTCCTGCATTTTTATTTTTCATAATTATGTTAAAAAGTTACAGTTTCAAAGTTTTAAAAATTGCCATTCTGCTAGATCTTTGGACTATTTTGGCATTTGCTAAGATTTTTTAGCTGTTTTAGAGTTTAGCTAATGTTTCAGCTACATGCTAGCAATTTTGGATAAATTAGGATTTTTTAAAACTTTTTACTTTTAGCTGTTTTTTTCAGATGTTATAGCTGTTATAGCTAAACCTAATTTTTCTTATTTAGTTTTTTAGACTAATTTGGCATTTAGCTAATATTTAAGCTGGCTATCAGCTTCAGTGTTTTCAGCTATCAATTTCAGCATCTTCAGCGCCCAAACTCAGCTTCCAGCATTCACACTTGCATTATCACTGGTAATACTATATATCTAGTTCATAATTATGTAAAAAAGTGACACTGACTCCGACAGAAGCTCAACACACCGTTTGATGATTAGTGTGAACAACTCAAGTCTGTAAATTTACTTTAGCCAAAAGCACAACACAGCTCTTGAATATGTTGTCTGGATCAGCTGCCATCATGTTCCACTCCTCAAAGCGCTTCTTCTCTAAGACTGGGGAAAAACCACAGAAAGCACTGGAATCACCTTGGATCCACAGTCTGGAATTTGATGTCAATTTCTTTGGTTTCTGGTGTGTCTCAACTTTTCTTTGAAAAGTCTTTATGTTCTGTTTAACGAGAGGTCACATTGAGGTCATCATCTCAGCAAGTCATGGAAGAGTGAAACAAAAACCACAGTGGTCAACACAATGATGAGTGGCAGTGAAATCTGAGACGATTTCACTTCCAAGTCATGAACTCCTAAAATGTGGACTCACAGCTCTCCCTCCCTGAATGATGACTCTATTTTCAGGGGTCTCTGTGCAGACACTTTTTCACACCTCCCACTATGCTTTGTTCATGCGTTTGAACAATGACTCAAAAGAAGACAAAAAGAATGTTCTGTTAGGGAACATGATGCAGAATAAAGGTTGGCGTCAAGAACTGAAGAAAATCTGTCTTTTCATGTCTTTTTTCAAATTACTTTTATCTAGAACATTAGCGGCTATTTTTGCTTTTGACGACTGGGAGAAAACAAAGAAATCATCTGCAGTGGTGTGAAAATTAAAGAACGTTTAGCTAAAGTTATGAAAAACTGTCAGTATGCAAAATTACTTTAAAGGGACCCTACCATGATTTTCTTAAGCCTTTCAGAGTGAACTATACCCATATATCTATGATCATATATTACCTTTGGAACACCAAAAAACAAATTATTTATAAAACATTAGTTGTATTTAGTGAGTTTTTTCATACCCCAAAGTAAAAAGACTCCATTCCTGAAGCTCCCCCTGCCGCTGCGTTTGGCTGCAGTCCATTTCATGACATCATCTCAGAGAAAGCCGTGTTTCTGCATTTCTCCCATGAAAATAATTCCACAACTGGAAGATATACGGTATTCTGCTTCTAAACTGAAAGTGTTTTTTTTTTTGTACTGGGTAAGGGGATAAATTGAGTGTTGTATTAGACTGGGGACGGAGCTGTCAGAGCAGACTCTTCCTGGAGGGAGCTTTTGGCAGAACATTTCCAACCGCTTGTTTTCATGGGTATGGGAGGGGCTGCTGCAGATAGCACAGGTTTTTAGAGGATTACTCAGAAAAGCATGAACGGATCAAAATACCGCTTTGTGGTTCTTTATAGTGAAGAATGAACAGTAAAATGTATTTAAAACCTCAAAAAGGAGAATTTTCATGGTAGGACCCTAAACCCTCGTGCTATCTTCATGGTCCACATGACCAAACCCTTACATTGTGTTGTAACCACTTTTATGAAAACTTTTTTAATGTTTAAATGTGTCAAAAGAGGAAAACACTTTATTAAAGGATATTCAGAAGAAACTTTCTGTTTCTCAGAGAAGAAATAAAACATCCATCATAAAGGCTAAACCAAGTCCAGTTAACTGTTCATTTATCCTATCTTTCCCCACTGATCCATATTTCTGTGCATGTATACTATAATAGGTGTCCTTTCTAAACAATTGGTAGAGATCTCACAGCAGCAGAGGCAGGGCATCACCTGAAACAGGTCTGGAGGAAAATGAAGTATTCGTTTACTTGAGAAGTTTGAAAATGAGAAAAATGTGAGCTTTGACAGCAGTGAAATAAAAAAGGTCTGTTCAAGGAAAATCCGCCTAAATTATACATTTCTAGAAATGTCTGCGGTGCTTCACACATTAAAATTGCATTAGGGCATGCAAGTCAAATTTATGTGATTAATGTGTTAATTTTTTTTTCACTCTTGCTGTAAAAATCTTTTCTTTTCAGCTCACTAGACATCTTGGATTCTTCTTCTTTCTCAAATGTTTTCCAAGTATTTTGTTCTATCTGATGAGAGGCAGAACATCTCAGAAGCTCTCTTCATAAAGGATGGTGTTCTCTCTGCTAGGCTGCACAAACAGTGGCATTCACCTGTGCACACACCAGCACCAAAGCCGTCGAGCATCGCAAAGCTCTGCTCAGAGAAGCAAATATGTCTGTTCCTAGGACAACAGCAGATAATAGAGACATTATAGCAAAGCAAACAGATTACACAGTTCAGTGCAGGAGCAGATACCACTCATCTCATCAGTGACATCAAAGGCAACATTTAGCCAGTGAAAACAAAAGCTTGTTTTATAATAACGCACAGCTTCCACTCAAAGTAATTTTATTTTGCAGTTATTTTTATCTGCTCTGATCGTTCACCTGAAAGAAGAGCTGCAGGATAAATAAAAGTTTTATGTTTGAGGTGAGCGCATCAGTGTCTGACAGAACCAAGGCAGAAGTTCACACCATCCATGAGGCTGCAGAAGAGTTTTTACTTCACGGCTGCGCTGCAGGTCTGGAAGTCTAAAGGAATGTAGGTTTTTCTGTCTTGGAAAAGGACGTCGGCGATGCTTTCAGGAGCTGGATTGCTTCATTCTCTGAGACCAGTTTTGTCTCTGACAAACAAGGAATTTAGACCTTTGACAGAGATAAGAGAATTATCTGTCCGTTTCTGAACGTTCGGAGGCTTTTCCACACAGTGGAGCTGCTTCTGACGGCTGCTGAACTGATCACTATGAGACTCAGCAGTTGCATAAGGAGAAGTCTGCAGAAAAAGATCATTAAAATAGCTGCACACGATGGAGCTCACCATATTCTTAGTGTTCACACGTTTGAGTCGTGTTGCAAATCAAGTGAAAGCTGTTACCTCTTCACAGCTGCCACTGTCATCCATTATGTCCTCATTACTTACCAGGAATAGATTTAAGCAATAAAAAAAATCAACATTAATTAATTTGCTAATTTGGAAAGAAGACAGATGGTCGCTTAAACCAATCAGTCCTTCTGACTAATTAAACTTCACTTTTGGTTTGTCAAAAAGCATTTCTCACCAAATCTCCTATGAAATTTTATTCTTAAAAAACTTTATGTCAGAAATGAAAGCAGCTAACGAGAAGGCACTGCCACAGATAATCACAGATCGCTTTATAATTGTGTGGTTTCATGTTTCCTGCTGTATTTGTTTGGGAGCTGCAGAGGAGGCAGAGAAACTCTCCTGCTCGCTATTCTGACACAATAATGTAATTCAGATTTACAGACTCAGATTGAATTTATTGTCCCTGGTGGGAAATCGTGTAATGTGGTTACCTGCACAATCCACAACCAAAGAGAGGATGGAGGGGCGGAAACACGCTGAGAGCTGTTTGTCTACAGTCAGGAAGAATAGCAAGTTTCATTGTTTAAAAAGCTAAACCGTCACAGAGTTAACCCAGTTCTGTCATCTCAAGCCCAAACAGAGCAGCGATCACTTCATCTGCGCTCAGTGAATGAGGACGTTTCTGAAAGGATCGATACAATCTCTGACCTCCCATCAGGAATGACAACACACGTTTGGTGCTGTGTTCATCAGGAGTTTGTCACATTAATCCACCAGCAGGACAACCTCAGAGCTCTTGGAGTGTGTATCATGGTCCATAAATCCATGCAGAAAGGATTCAACGAACTGTTTGGTGATACGATACAGTCCGATTCTTTTCTCAAAAACACAAGTTCTAGATATTTCTCATTCATATGGCATTTAGAGATATAATTAATAATGCAGAGAGTTTGACAGA
This sequence comes from Oryzias javanicus, assembly GCA_003999625.1. Lineage (NCBI taxonomy): Eukaryota > Metazoa > Chordata > Actinopteri > Beloniformes > Adrianichthyidae > Oryzias > Oryzias javanicus. Next base: position 7,424,120 of record CM012447.1, on the reverse strand, counting down.
GAAATGTATTGACTTGGAAGAATCAAGCCTCTGATTGGACGTCAGAAAAAGACAAAGATGTTGGTGGTAGACAACAGCAGTTTACCAGAAAACAATTATTGTCTATTGTCAATTATTGTTATTCTTGATTGATTTCATACCTTTAAACCAACATATTCTTGTTCATATCTGTGCTTTTCAAACGGTACTCCCACTGCCCGATCAGTTTTTTTGATACGTTTTTAATCTCTTTTACATTCTGATCACACAGAAGCTGCTGTGGTCAGATAGTCCGTTCTTAAGGAGAATTCTGTAAACCTGAACTTTTGATTCTGAAGAGGACACAGAATGAAGCCATTTCTAAGAAGAACTTTTGTGTCTTTTGTTACCAGCACATTTTTTTCTTTTGTGATCTTGATGCAGGCTGCATGGTGGTGCAGTGACTAGCACTCTCTCCCAGTGAGAATGTTCAAATCCCACATGTACAATCCCAATCGCACATGTAGGTGTTCTCCGGGCGCTCCGGCTTCATAGGTTCATGATTACTCCCCAAAGTGTGACTGTGAGTATATGAGGAGACAGGGGGCCTGTCCTGGGTGTACCCCACCTTCACATCACGGTTGCTGGATTTGTTCTGGCAGCCCAGTGACCCTGAAAAGGATTCCACTGTTCTGAATATGTATGTACGGCTGTATAGATATTCAGTTATGGTTACATGGAAAACTGTTTCACTCTTTGTTCCTCAATTATGAAAACATGGTCAGTTCCAAAGAATTGATGAGTTTGGATTGTTGGAGAGACCAGGTGACCCTTCCAAGTGTTTGCATTCAGAAGCAGAAGAACAAGTTTTTAATGAAACATTTTAAATGGCAAACACTGATCTGGATCAAGTTTCATCTTGTGGTTTGCACAGCAGGACATACAGAGGAAAGACAAATGCAGAAAAAGAGGAGTGTGTGGTTAGCTAAAGCACGGCAGTAAAAAAAACACTGTGAAGGAAATTCACTGCAGACTGGAGCACTGTAGTGACACCATCTGTTTGTTTGCTGCACAGAGGAATGTCTCCATTTGAGTCATTTTGATCATTCTTAAGACAAGCTGGATCTTCCCAGCAGACCAGAAACCTTCTGGTGATGGGATCTGATCTTCTGCAGATGCTCCTCGTCTGTCAGACCTCAGAGCTGCATGTTAGGACTTTAGGAGGCACTTTAACTTCGAGTAAGATTTCTCTACTTTGGATCACTCTGTTTCTGTGACCCCTGTGATGTCCTGGTGAGCCATCAACTGTGACTGGGATAGGCTCCAGCAACCCCTTTTTCCAAAAGGGATTCAGCAGGTTTAGAAAATTGATGCATGGGTCACCTGAGGACACGAAACATTTCCTCAAGGTTTGCTGGGTTTTATTCCATTAGATGTTACAGCGAAGTTCTGATTTTGGTCTTGTTGTGCTAAGCCCTTTGTCCTTATCTACTTAGTCTGCCATGTTCCCGTACAGGGTCAGAGGTCACTGGAGCCCATCTCATCCACTGGAAGGCAAAGATGGGATTGATCTGGATGGTTTGTTAGTTCATGCAGGGCTCACCACAGCTCCTTTAAAACATGTTCACATTTTTTTAACCAATATTTGCTATAAAGCTTTTTAGTTTAGCTTTCCAAAAATGTTTTTGGTCTTACTTTTTGTTTAATTGAATGTGTTCTCAGGAGTTGGTGTGGGACTTCATTTATAGTGATGTAACTCATTGTTTCTGCAGATTTTCAGCATCTACAGCTTCAGGGTAAACTTGGAGTCCAGAGATGAACTTTTTAGACAGAACATCAAAACTCACTGGACAGTTGAAGCTCAGATCTTCAGAGAGGATTATTTGATAAATTCATCACAATTCAGGTTACTTTTCCTGAAACTTTAAAAACTAAGTTTTATCTAAGTCTTTTTTAAAGAAAGTAAAGTTTCTTTACTCAGGATTTAAATATTTTTCTTTTATTTATGTGAATCGATGCAATGGTGGAGAATTAAAGTTATTCAGTTTTTAAAAAAAGCAAAATAAGATTCAATTTTGTTGCCAAGCTTTTTTTTTCTGGCTTTGAGAATTCATTTAGCGTCTCAGTTGTCAGATGAAAAATGCATTTTGGTTATTTTACATATGCTTGTTTCTCTTGACCTTGGAGGAAATGTCAAAGGTTAAAAATTTGAGGTGCTTTCATGAAGTCTTGTGAATAATGTAACAATGGAAATAAGAATCCTTCTTCGGATAGTTCACTTATTCAAACTTCATATTTCACTGATCAATTTAGAACGTCAGGTTCAGCACTTTTTACTGGTGGAGGTCTGCTGTAAGACGGAGCAGATGACAGCTGTGAAGGTACAGGATTAGTGTTTCATAGATTGTCAGGAAAACAATGAGAAGAACTGTGGATTAGGTTAAAAGTTGTTTTTATGAGCCTGCATTCGTCCCACCACATTTCAAATGAGTTCCTGTGTCTCATTGTCATTCCAAGTGTCTCTGCAGCTCTTTGATTGCTTTGTTCCTGGTCTGTTTACATCCCATCCAGTTGTTCCACTCCGAGCACTGACCCTATTCAGTCCGATTAGAAACAAAGCGATACTATTTCAAAAGATGGATCATAGTTCAGTTCCTGGTCCTGGACCGGAGTCTGCTTGAGTGTATTCAGACTGAAAATGTGTTCCACATTATCGGGGGGAAACAAACTGAGGTTCACTTTAAGCAGACTAAATGTCAGTCATTTTCTAGGCCATTTTGTCCCTTTTGGGGTCACTGGAGCCTAACCTGGCTATTGATGGGCGAGGGCAGGGTTCACCCTGGATACGTCGCTAGTCTGTCACAGGGCCACAATCACACCTAGGGACAATTTAGAGTAACCAATTAACCTACGAGGGATATTTTTGGATGGTGGGAGGAAGCTGGAGTACTAAGAGCGCTAACCACTGCACCACCATGCAGCCCAAATTAAATGTGTCCAATATATGATCCCACTGAAAAATGTATGCAACATTACCAGATGTTTTTCTTTAACAAAGTATCATACTGTGAGCTGCAGTGCAACCTGGAAGAAAATCTTACTGTATTATTGCTATAAACAACAGAGCATTATGGGAAAATAAAGAAGTTTATGGTGTTATTTAATAATCAACTTCATAAGAATATTCTGGAAACATTTCATCTGTCTCAGCGAGGCCAGTCTGCCAGATACGAAGTCTATTTGATTCAATTTTCTACTGGAAATAGCAGAATGCATTATGGGAGTTAAAGTTTGAAATGTGTTGCTCCATGAGTTAGCATATGTCCAGGCATGACAAGCTGCACTCCGTATGATCTGAGACTTTGCCGTTAAGACAACCTCCAGAATGTAATTGCAGTCCTGCAGCATGTAGGACTCATGTAGGTGTGATCACTGTTGTGTTAGGGATAATAACCAGGCTCACCTTAGAGACTAATGTTCATAATATAATGAGGCAAATGCTTAAGAGCTGAATAACAGTAAAACAGTTGACTGCACGCTTCAGTGACGTATTGTAATTGTAAGACTGGGTTGATAAAATCAATTAAACGATCTGAATTGGATCCATAAAAGTAAAGATCGATCTAACGCATAATGCTTAAGTACTCTATGGAAGTTTTTTTTACTCATAATTATAAGTATTATTCCAAGTAATATTCAATTGATAATTTAGTTTGCAAATCCATCATGCAATTTAAAAATGCATTTTTCAGTTTACAATTCATTATTCATTTCAGGCTTGTAAAATGACAAATCATTTTACAATTTACACTTCAATATAAAATTTACAATTCAGTATCATAATTTTCAAAATAAAACATTGAATAAAAACTAACTCAGTTGCATTATCAATTGTTATGGGTTTTTGATGTCATAATTCAAATGACAATGCATTTTTCAGTTTACAATTCAATATTTTAAAAATGACATTTCAATACATGGTTTGCTCTGAATTCATTTTAAAGTAACTTAAAATCTATTGTATAGTAAATTCTAACGCTCTTGTTTGTGTCAAAACTCATTCCAACTTGCAGAACAGCGCCCCCTGCTGTATGCATTCTCAGTTTCATTCAGGTGCTTCAAGTCGGTCAAAATTCAAAATGTTTTGCATTCTGTCAGATGCTCATCAGGGCGGGGCCTTCCACCTCATGACAGTTGCTAAATCCCACCTCCACTTCCTTTCAACCTGTTAAAAATATGAAAGACTCAATTAACCAATGGAGTTGTTTGGTGTCGGAGGTTAGAGGAGAGAATGCTATCTGATAAAGAGTTATCTTCTATCAGCTAAAGTGTTAGCTTCTATCTGGATGACTTGCAGTGCAACCGCTGTGTGACAGCTTTTAAAGAGATGTTAGAGCTGGAAAAGTATTTATACATCAGAACAAAATATCCAGAATATTTCTAAGAACTTCACAACTGTTCATAAAAAAAAAAGTGTTTGCTTTTGTTTTTTTTGTTTTTTTTTTTTATTCTGTTACATTATGAGACAGAACCTGAGTAACTTGTTAGTTCATTCTGTGATGATGTTTTTATTGTATGTTAAACTAAATGTTTTTACTTTTTTGTTAGTTTGATATTTATAGTGATTTAAATTTCCTCCAACAGCATCATTCTTTATTTCACCCTCAGTAAATGCAGTGATGATCAGATGTAATATTCATTTAAATACTTGTTCATATTGAGATATAGCAGAACAGAAAGTAAGTCTGAGTAAAATCTGACCTTATTTGGTTATTATTCGACAAACTGAACTTATTGATCAATCTCTTTTCATGTGTTTCAGCTCAGAGAGATTTACAATTAAAAACAAACATAAAATACAAAAAAGAGAAAAATTCAAACCAACATCAATTTGTTTCTGGAATCTCTTCAACCAGCAGCAGATCAACCACAGATCATCACCACAGAACCCTCCAGAACCAGACAGTAACAGGTCCACTACAGCTGTGAGGCTGCATGCTGGACCAGAACCGGTCCAACTAGAGGAATCCGAGAATATAAACACGACTAAACCAGGAAATACGATACAAAAGAGGAAACAGAACTTCATTCATGTCAGCGACGCAGCTCGATTTGAGCAGCAAGGAGCAAATCAGGCAGCGCAGCCAAAATGCAAATACCTGAAGTTTGTCAGGTCGCTGTGCCGCATCAGCCAATCAGGAACTCCGCTTTGGTTATGTGACGTTCTCAGTGACTCAATCGGTGGGTAGAATTGATCCAATCCGAGCGTTTTGTTCTGTCACACCACTGCAGACAACCCCAGCAGATCTCACTCAAGACCCCGGGAGAGAGACAGCCTGCTCGGGTCTCCTGAACTCTGATGTTTTACTTATTTTAATCAAGACAATAATAAAAAGAGATTGTATTTTTCCCTCTCTCAAGTGAATGCAGGACAGCCTTTAAACTCAGTCACAGAGACACAGAGACACCATGAGAGCAGCTGTCATCCAGACACACCCCCAGAGAGAGTGGAGGTGTGGGTGCTCGCGCGCCGGCTGCATCGCTGCGCATTCGGCCGTACGCTTTCCATGGTGCTTCTATGCAAACGGGCGTAGCAGAATTTTAGACTTCTTTTGTCTGTATTGACTCTTCTTTGGGGTGGCCGCTGGAAGGCCGACGCATCCGGTGTGTGAGCACCTTAACATTCACAGACATCCACACACAGAGGATTGTCTAGCTCAAGATCTCATGTGTGACAAGCGGAAAGCAGCGGATTCGCCACGCAGTGAAAGAGGGGCGGGGCTACCGATTTGAGGCTCAGAGGTTGTGGAGCTCTGATTTAATGGGAAATGAAAATGTGTAGATTTGGGAAGATGTAGTGAAATCCTGTAAAAGTAGAGGAAACAATTTCACAGTGTGAATACTCCCTGAGTACACCTGCAGACTTGAACCAGAACTTTAAAAACCAAAAACTGGTAAAAGTGTTGCTGATCCGGCTTTAAAAGGTTGTAAAACCACCAACACACTCACGACGTGTGTGTACAATGACACAAACTCACAGGACAACTTCATTAGGTCGTTCTGACATCTGACAGGGACGTTCTAAAGATAAGAAAAAAAACAGGTTCTGCATTAATATGACATGGTGGTTCAAGTGCTTGAAAAAACTCTTTAAGTGTGTTTTCAGTCTGGTTCAGCTGATGTGCAGTTTCCTAAACCAGATCAAATCAAGCAGTCTTCTTGTTTGCAGGCATTACATATGCTTGAGTGGGAGGATGGGAGGCCAAATGGGAAATGCCAAAATCAATATTTAAGAATTCAAAACACACAACTTATTTGGAATGGATGAATAAATAAACACTTGTTTTAAATCAGAGAAAAATACAAACTTTTCTTTTTTGGAGGCAGTTCTGGCGCTGGCTGCCAGTGATGGTGGGTGTTTGTGATTCTGGTGCTGAATGCAGGCAGAAAGGATCTGTGAGAGAGGAGAGATGGCCACTACGAGCCTTTATCTCAAACATTCCCGCTCTCATTCCTGTAGAAACTGTTAGAAAAGATGGAAATGCGCTCACAGTAACATCGTCTGAGAATTGAAGTGGCTGAAACCTGTTGTTTGCTACACAGGTTCATTTTCAAAAGTGTTTGCTGTGAGTCAGCAGCTCCTGGCCTAAAGAGAAAGTGTAATTAAGCTAAAAGCCTCACTGGCTTCCCCCATGACTCTTTTCCAATCCCTCCTCCAGCCCCGTTTACCTCACCGGAAACTTCAGACTAATTGGACCCCCTCCCACTGTAATCTTTGAGCCCAAATAAGATTAATGAACAGTCGCAGTCCTGCGGCGTGCTTCTGTTGGCAGCGCTCTTGCAGGGATTTCTTGCTTGGTCATGTTTGCAAACAAAAGCTGATGTTGGGCTCTCTGAGTAAAGGCCATTGGTCCCCCACTTTCAAAGCACTTAAGCAGAGCATTGCAGCTCTTAACTCCGCTGTCTGTCCTGTCTCCTCAGGATACGGTCACGCGGCTCCAGGAACCGACGCGGGGAAGGCCTTCTGCATGTTCTACGCCGTGCTGGGCATCCCGCTGACCCTCGTCATGTTCCAGAGTCTGGGCGAGAGGATGAACACTTTCGTCAAGTACCTCCTGAAGCGCATTAAGAAATGCTGCGGCATGAGCATCACTGACGTGTCCATGGAGAACATGGTGACAGTAGGCTTCTTCTCCTGCATTGGCACGCTCTGCATCGGGGCGGCGGCCTTTTCCCATTATGAGGACTGGAGTTTCTTCCAGTCGTACTACTACTGCTTCATCACCTTAACTACTATCGGCTTTGGGGACTTTGTGGCCCTCCAGAAGAACCGGGCCCTCCAGAAGAAGCCCCTGTACGTGGCCTTCAGCTTTATGTACATCCTGGTGGGCCTGACGGTCATCGGGGCCTTCCTTAATCTGGTGGTGCTCCGCTTCCTGACTATGAACAGTGAGGACGAGCGGCGGGACGCTGAGGAGCGGGCGTCGCTCGCCGGTAATCGGAACAGTATGATCATCCACATCCAGGATGACACGTTGCTGCGGGGGCGACGGCGGCGTGAGCCGTACAGGGCGGAGGTGACCGACCTGCAGTCGGTCTGCTCCTGCCTGCACTACCACTCGCATGACTTCGCCAGCTCCTCGGGAGGGCCCGCAGGCCTGGGCTGTGCCTTCTCCCATCAGAACTCCCTCAGCTCCCAGCTGAACCCCCATCAGTACTTTCACTCTGTCTCCTACAGGATCGAGGAGATCTCACCCAGCACCTTGAAAAACAGCTTCTTCCCTTCGCCCATCAGCTCGGTGTCTCCGGGTCTTCACAGCTTCACGGATAACCATCAGCTCATGAGGAGGAGGAAGTCTGTATAGACCCAGAACTGCCGGGACAAGCACCACTCCTCTTTTCTACACAACCTTCCGATGCTGCTCCTCTTCAGATCTCCTCTCAGCACTTTGTTTCCCAGTTGGGTTGTATTTAATATCAGTATTTCTGGGAAGCGAAGCAGAAAGCTGCAGAAGCGAACACGATGCGATGCAAAGCATGAAGCATGGATGTCTATTTTTGAAAAAGAGAAAAACTTGACAGGAACTTCCTTGTTACAAATTTAAGGTAGAAACCATCACCTTTGGTTGAAGATGCACACTATTGAAATACTATTTTTCAAAGGGAGAATGCTTGTTTCACCTTAACTTGAAGATAATCATCATTATTATCATTCCATTGTCTCTCTGCAAATAGAGAGTTTAAAATAAAATGAAGCATCAGGTATTGTTTTCTAAAAGCAATCATATATTTTAATGCTTTCACCTCACTTTAAGCCAAATTCTTGTTGCCAATATTAGCATGTGAATTATCATCATTTACTAGTACGCCATGGTTTTGTGACTTTGTTTCGTCTGTTCTCAGAGCAGGTGTGTGAATGCATCTATTTGTCAAAGGATCATGCTGCTGTTCTAATTATTTCCTTTACATCCTCAAAGGTCAGGTGTGGCTGCAAATCATTTCTATGACACGACCCAACAGTATTTTTAATTTAAATTTCTTCTGATGATTTTTGTTTTTGTTCCTTCCACCTGCGGTTTTAAGGCGTCTTCAAGGTCACACTTCCTGTTTCAGAGCTCAAACACCCGGAGCCGTCACCAGGGGGCAGCGCAGGCATCAGCACTCATGGCTGAATCTGTTTTAAGATTAACAAGTTTGAGCAACTTAGTTGGCTCCTTTTTGCCAGTTTACTGTTGTTTGGCTTCTGTCATGTCAGCACCATATTTGACTGAAGATATTTGCAGGAAAAAAAATGCCATCCACCTTCAGAAACTGCTGACTCTCTTTTGACTCAACCCAGAGGCTGCAGGGTGAAGGTGGGATGCAGGTCAGATCAGGACTGATGTTCAGAAACAAATTATTTAAAAATACACCCACAGACAAACCTCTTTCTGCATTTTTCAACCCAATTGAGCCATAGTCAAGCCAAAATGATATATAACTCTGTTTCAGTTCCTTTACAGCGTAAGAATGTGTAAAGTCTCAATAGAAACATTAAACTGAAATCTGGATCCCACCGAGCGAAGCAGCAGATCAGCTGTGACCTGCATAGTCCCAGGAGCTGCAAAAATGTTGCTCTACGACACAATGAAAGTATTAAAAAAACAACATTATCAATTAAATCACATGACCTAATTAAAAAAGAATAATGAAGTCACAGAATCCAAAGAAACCTGCTTCTGTTTTTTTTTTTTTTTTTTGATTTGTTTTATCACATCAAAACTGATCTCAAAGGTAGATGAAGCTGTTCTGCGTGAAGTCCAGCTTCTTTGGAAAATACTTGGAGGATCAGTCATGTACGGCCGACACGTGGAGCTTGGTCTTCAGGCTGGTCCTCCGAAAATGTGCACAAAATACTGACTAGAAAGAGTGACAGCAGCCTGCAGTTCAGGTAGGGACTGAGAGTTAAGAATAAATGTCTGATGAAAGGAAAGACAGTTTGTTTATACTTGTGTCTATTTTTTTAAATTTAAAGATAAAGCCAATATAATGAGGAAAACAGCCAAACAGTCTAAATCAAACCAGCAGTGATGTGTGAGGACAAATCTGTGGAGAAGATTTCTGCATTCCATAGCGCAGGCTCAAAAAGCCACCGTCGTGCTGGGGGGTGGGGGTGGGGGTGGGGGGTTGGATGAAGTCGGGCCCCGAGGCCCCCCAGCGCTCAGAGAACCTGATCTGGAGTCTGCTGCCAACCCCAGCTCAGATCCACCAATGAGGAGCTGCTGAGGATTTTGATCCAAACTGACAGTTGATGGCTTCTGGATGCACTTTGGAGGCGTGTGATAAACACACCAGCGCCGACGCAGACGGCATGAGCTCACATGAGCATCAGGCTGCAGACCAGACCACGTAACAACAACAAGAGGATCCATTCTCCTTTTTGTAAGAATCTAAATTGGAACAAAAATGTTTAAAAGAGCTGAAAAGTCATGAATTTTCATATGGAACATGATAATTATTCAATTATGACCAACTATCTTTATGGAAAAATATAGTGAATGCTTTACAGCCATTTTCCTTTTGTATTGAATTCAGATCCACTTAGACCTTGATGCAGACCTGAGCTCCACAGGGGGTTAGGGAGATGATTTTCTGCTGGAACATCTGACCAGCTGTGAGTGTTGATCCGTTCAGGTCCTGTTTCTGATCTAAACCTCTCACTTCATCCACAAAAGAGCTAACTGTTGTTCCTGAGGCTAAGCACTTCATTTAAATGCAAATCTTTACTCAGTCTGTGATCCTGGATGTCCACTTCACCGTCAGTTTTTGTTGTTGTTCTGTTGCTTCTGCCAAACTCAGCCTTTGTGGGAGATTTCTACAGCTTTCACCGACACAGGCTGCATGTTCTTCCCTTTTAAAGGCCCTAGAAATATTCTCTGCTTAGTTGAGAATGATGTTCAGTACTCTGAGTAAATGGTAAAAGGCCATGAATCCCATGCATTCAAGACAAAAGTGGCAGTCATGCAGTCTGAGATAAACTCTAAAGTCAATATTTCAATACAGAGACGTACTCACATTTCCTGTATGTTTATATGATCTTTGGACTAAAAAGCCTTTTTCTGGCTAAAATGCATTTTATTTTTATCTGCTAGCGTATGTGCCTTGAGAACAGCAGCGGCTGGAATCTTGAAGCAGATGTCATTCAGATACGGTCTGTTACAAAAGCAACCAGACACCTTCCAGTCATTTCTGAGCGCAGGTGTAACGACAGCTGCCGAAAGGTTTCCACGTAGAGACCGAAACAGACCAAACCTTTTCACATCTGCAGTTTTATTCCACTTCCATCTTAGTGTGAACTCTTCTCAATGTTAAAGTAAAGCCTGAAGATTTTCTGACATTACAGTTTTTTAGAGAACTTAGTTCCAGTTACTTCTGGATTGCAGCATGACGCTCATGAAGGTTTTTAGATGCTTTCCTTGTTTCCAAACCTGTTTCACATCATTTCTTTGGCTGATATAAATCACAGACACCAGTTGTTTCACGTTAGATTTCTTTCAGCCCTTGTCGTGTGTGGATAAAGAAGCGTCCGGCTGCCGTGGTCGCTTTGCTTCACGCTCCAGTTCAGTGAACCGTGCTGATGTCGGCTGCAGAGCCGGACCAGAGCTCGGTTCTGTGGACGGCAGAACATGGTTGCTTCTCACACTGACAACAGCAAAACTGAGGATTTGTCCCCATTTGAAGTGCTTGTTTTTCTTTGGCACTTTTGACAGCTCAGCTATTGATTTATTTGCATTGTGATGCAGAACAGTGGAATGCAACGGCTGCGTTCACAGATTACTGTGAAAAGATACAAACAATCCTGGAACAGCAAATAAATCTGCTGACTTTCTGCTAAAACACAGCCTCAGACACTAGATGGTTGCCATAGCAACGCATCCATTGGCTGTGCTGATGTTTGGATGCACCAATCTGATGAGATGGTAAACAACCAGCGGAATGACAAACCTGACAGTCTCCAAACAAAGAAAGAAAAGTTTCTGTCAGCAGAAAATGATTTCATGGTTTAAACAAGCAAACATAGATTTGATCTATTTAAAAAATAGTTGTCATTACATAACAGGATTTCAAAATAATAAGTATGATTTTCTTATTTTCCCTGCATGAGTCTTTATTTTTTCTGCTGTTCACTGTTTGGAAAGTTACCTTTTCTCTCCTGTAACCCATTCGGGCCTAAAGTCATGTGCTTCCATGACAGTTCAGCAAGAATTCAGTTGAATCTTTTCTTTCTGCGCCCCCACCCATTTGAATTCTTCAGTGAAGCCTTTCTCCCCACTTCCATGAGAGGAAGGAAACGTTTCTGATCTAATTTTCCTCTTGTTGTTCCCCAATCATTTACACATGCACAAATATTACGTCACTTCCTCTTTGAGGCAAACATTGCGACAGTTAAGTAATTTGATTTAAATTTACTCCTGTAATCTGTATATTTTTTGTACGTTTGTTGTTCCAAGATTGTAAACTTTGTAAGTCATCATCAGAAAAGAGCTTCCTCTGACTGGATTACAGCGTCAACAAATAAAGTAACCTCATCTAAACGCAACTCTGCATAATACTGTATTTTTGTCACAACTAACAGTAGATGATAGAGTGACAGCCATGCAGTCAAGAGCCATTCATCTGATCACTGTTATTTTTCAGATGTTGGGAACAGTAAAGAGGAGAAGTGACACGTTTTACTCTGAGATCTGAGGTTTTAGCCGTTAATCACTCGTCTGTCTTTACAGAGATAATAAAGTGTCAGTAAGTGGCGATGCATCATCTTACCTGGGGGAGTAGGCTGCCTTCAAACAAAGCAGCAGAAGAAGAAGAAACCTTTAGTAATCCTCTTGTAGTTCTAGGAGGATACTCCTGATTCTGAACATTACTGTTTTTATTTAGGTTTCTTCATTTATAAAGTAAACTTTTTCATTATTATAACATTATTTATTATTAAATACATTTGAAGAGGTTATTATTGTTATTAACATATGAAGACATACTCTGACTGTAAAAGGCTTTAGCTTATGATGTAATATTCGAGCATGTGTAAATCAACCAGGTAGCTGTTACAGATTAGGTGCAACACCCACTTCCTGTTTCTGACCCCACTTCCTGTTTCGACCCACTTTTCTCTTTCAGAATCTCCTGGAATTACGATGATTGTGTTAAAGGTCAAAAAGTTACAGTAAATCAAAGAACTGGGGCTTTGGTGTTAAATGTGAAGCTTTTCAAAATAGATCCAAAAAAAGAAAACCCTATTCTATAAAATACTAGAGGTCTATTTTTAGCCAAGATGTCATGGACACACACACACACACACACACACACACACACGTGAATGTTAAAGGAGCAGCAGGCTGACGGCGTTGCGAGCGTCTGGACGTGTTTCATTTGTTTTGCAGCGTTTGCTGCGACTTCCAGGTCTGCAGAGTTCATCTCAGCCAGCGGTGCCGTGTTTTCCTCCAACTTGGACACAGGCACATATTGCACTATCTTCCATGGTCTACAATATCTCAACAAGGCTGAGTTCCATTTAGACTTTATTAAACTGATTTTTTTCTTTCTTGCAATAGTTTCTTCTGCAGGTTTCATGAACAAATGAGAGCTGGAGTCAGCTTTGCCTCCCTGTGTGGACAGTAAGTCCCCCCACAAATGCCACTCTTTCCCATCATGAAGAGGACAGACTGTGGAGACACATCCAGGACAAAGATCGGACAGAAAACGGTGCATTTATATCGTCTCCTTTTGTTCTTCTTTCTGGATCAGTGTGTTCATGGTGTGGTGTGGATGACTTACTGGGCCGAGCAGCCCGGGGAAAGACGTGACACACTTGAATAAAACTGCTGATCCTCCCTCTGAAACCCTCTGTCTCGATGTAAATGAATAATTTTTACTACCAAGTCTATTCTGAGACTCAGAGCAGCGTGCATTATTAAAAAGGATCTTGTTATTTCACTGCACATTCATTCAAATGACCTGACGTTGAGCCTCAGGTCAGTTTGTTTGGTCTAAATTTATGTGGAAGAGATCAAACTAAACCATGAATATCATCAACTGCACATAAATAGATCAGAACAGGAAACAAACATTTGAGGAGTCCACCTGCAGAGGACCGCCCCTCTGACAGGTACACACATCCTTACAGTCGGTGTTGAATACATTTAAAGGGTAATCAAACAGGGAAGCTGGCGGTTGACTCCGCCCACAGCTGAAATGTGAAAATCCAGTCAGAGGAGCAGAGCTGGGGAGCAGGACTGCTATCATTACTGGAGCTGCAGGTCATGATGTGGGACTTCAATGGTTTGACCGATCATGAAATTCAACTGTAATGCATCAATTCAACCTGTAGGGGTCAGCACACAGACGGTTTTTGACTACATTTTCAAGAATTAATCAAGTTTATTTTAATTTTGGCAACGACCAACAGACAGCACTTTCAAAGCCCCATTTATAGAGGTCAGCAGACAAGAAAAACAGTTGATTTAGGGTTTGGTTACCCTTTAAGGTCGACTCTCTGGATCTGACACACGTGAATGCAGCGTGTGGGTGTGGGTGTGTGTGTGTGGGTGGGGGCGGTGTATGTGAACACGCACAAACCTAAAGTGTGTTTGATGAATCAAGCTGCATCAAAACAAGGCAGCACACATCTTCAGGACGCTTCTCCTGAGCTTTAGAAGATTCATTCTTTCATTCAACAGGAGTCATTGGTTAACAGAAAACTAGACTAGAAACAAACAGTTTTGAGATATTCCACACACATTTGCTTTAGAATTTTAAGAGGAAAAGATGTTCTGGTATTTCTCTGTGTTTATTCATTTCAGTATTTTTTTACATAACATAAAAGATAAAATCCTGGATTTGAGCAGAACGCCACAGGCAGACTCCCAAACGCTGCAGACAGCAGAGCATCACGCCGAGCTCGGAATCAGGCGGGAAAAAGGTTTTGACCTTCATGAGAAAACCTGAGTCAGCAGATTTTCAAAATATGAGACATAAATCCCAGTTTCAGATTCCTTCATTTCATTTGTTTTTAAATTGATATTCTCTGATTGTCAATAACACGTTTTCGATGAATACAAACAGAACTGGAATGTTTAAAATCTTGAGTTAACAGACAGGAAATAAAGTTTCCAGGGACATGCTTTGATCATTACACACATTTCATTGTTTTCAATCAAATTAAGTATAACATGGACTGTCTATTTTTTTTTTTGCATGAGTATACATGAATTTTTACTTGATCCAGTTTTCACTTTCCAGCCTGTTGTCCTCCACTCCTCTTTTTCCTGTTTTCTCTGTTCTTCTCTTCTGGTCCATGCAATGCAGCTGCATGTTTAGGTGGGAGAACGATCACGCAGCATCCCCTTTTTTATCCCTTCCCACACCACATAATTACACCGTCAGCCGTGAACATCAGGCAACTCCGACGGCAGCACAATGCGAGCAGAGGCAGAGGGGCGGCGAGGCCTTCTCTCGCCTGTAATTTTCCCTCCTAAATGATCATCTAAGCTGAGCCAAGCTGTTCTGGAGGGAGATGTTTGCACTGAACACAAGATATGATGAAGTTCAGCAATAAGCAGCTGCTGACATGTTTTCTTTTTGTTGGTGGTTGAGGCAGGACAAAGAGAAAAAAAGAGTCTGTACAACTCAGCTCCACGGAGACATTACAGGACAGACCCTGAGAGTGATGCCACTGCACTGGAGCAACGGAAACGAAGCCTTGCAGAATAATAAAGATCCTGTTTCATGTGAAAATGTTTTCCACTACTCTGTATTTCATGTCAATAAGACTTAAATCTTGTTTATTTTTTTGGCTGATCCCTGTAGGAGACACCACAGAAAAAAGTCCCAGAACTGTCGGATTGATTTGGCTTTGATTCAAGATTCAAAGTGTTTATTTTCACATGCAACAGGGAAGCAAAGTTCTCACTGCAACACAAATCTTCCTTTGATGTCTTCCCTGTTCCAACGTGTAAAAACAAATGCACAAAAACTACAAGTAAGAAGAAAACATAAAATAAAGTATGAAAAAGGAGGTTGTTCCCTTTCTGAGACAGCCCAAATCTAAATATAAGAGAAGGTTTAATAGTATAAAGCAGAGTTATAATAATATATAATAACACTAATATTTAATATTTGGGAGGACTAAAGTGGCCTAAACTGAATCAATTTATCTTTTCAGTTTTAAAGTTACTGACCTGTTTGATATTCCACTTAACTTTGATCATTCTCAGTTTGGGGGTTTAAGATTCCAAGATTTAAAATACTTTATTGCAATTTTTAGAAACAATTGACTTGTGGGTGGTCAACCAGCAGCAACAGGGTAATATGTACAAAGAATAAAAGATAAGAATAGAAATGAAATGTTAACAGTATCATTACTGCTATTTTTTTTTTTTTAACTCATCCTGTCCAACAACTGAGCAAACAGATACAGGCTGAGAGCCTCTAGTGTTGGGCAGATTTTAATGTCACAACAGGGGTTTATTGAGTATAAACCCCTGTTTTATTTCATGCTAAACTTTATTTGTATTGATTATGTTTGTTTTTGTTTTGTTGGAACGGACGGAAAAAAGAGGTGGTGGGGGGGGGCAAGATGGCAGCAGAGGGAAGCAACATCATAAAACAACCAGGTAAAAATAGTAAACAAAAATGGGCGGGGCCTGTCTACACACACAAACCTGTTGGTTGAATATTCTCCACATTTTCAAAATGTACACAATACAACTGCAGCTGCAGCTAACAGACTTAATCATACAAACAGACACACAGAAAGCCTTTCATTCTGTCATGCATACTATTAGTGCAAAGGTGAGCTGACACCTGTGCTGTTATTGTTATTAATGATAAACTGTTAAAGTATAAGACAATTTGAGAAAAATAAAAGACATAATGATAACAAGCAGGACATGCAATAATAAATATGGTTTAAATTGTAGTGTGTGTTAAATTCTTTTCATAAAAATATACGATAACGCTTAATCAATTTTAAGTGTAGCTATAAAAACAAAGAGAAAACCTAGAGTTAAAAAACATGGATATTTTAAATCTATTTGAGATAAAAATTTATGAATGGAAAAAATGAATTAAAAAAAGATGCTAACCCCTAATCATAAATAGACATATTTGTGCTAATACATTCAGTACTCACATTTCTTGTTCATCTTTTAAGTTTGTCAAAAAGACTGTGAAAGGAACTGGGAAGAAACAAACTCTTATTTTCCAGCCCCTAAAAATGTTTTTATTAAACCGTGAACCGTATGAATCCGTCACACAGCAGTCAGATTTTTCTCCTGTTCTTGATAGGTGTAGCTGTTGTCAGATCTGACTGTTTTAACAGATTCAAGTTAAAACCTGAAAGTGTTGAAGACCTTTCCTTTCAAGAGGATTTCAGAGTTCCTCTCCTTCTTCAGAAACAGGACAGAAGTTATGAGCGCATCGTGTTTCTCTGCATGTGATCCCACACATGATGTTGACATCAGGGCTCTGTGGGGGTCAGACCATCTGCTGCCCACCGCCCTCTTCCCTTTGTCTCTAGGAGATAGTACACAGAGATAGCTGTGTTTTAAGCTGGTTGCCTAGCTGCAGAGACCATTTGTAACAGCCGGATGCCTCCATGATGGCACTGCAATCAACACAAGAATGGTCTAGAAATGTGTCTTTGTTTGGATTTAAATTTGGGAAAAATGGAAAGAATTGTATTATAACAAGTTAGATTGAAGTCAGGATCGTCTTCATGTTTGGTAATGGATGTTTATCAATGATTTTTGAGGGAAACTCCAGCAGAGGTTTGCATCCCTCCATCCTTTCTAAAAATAAATGCCAAGGAGACCACAGAACTCTGAATGTGCAGTGGAGGTCTCTGAAAGTTTAGGTCTGTGATAGTGGAGGTCTCTGATAGTGGAGGTCTCTGATAGTGAATGTCTCTAATAGTGGAGGTCTCTGATAGTTTAGGTCTGTGATAGTGGAGGTCTCTGATAGTGGAGGTCTCTGATAGTGGAGGTCTCTGATAGTGAATGTCTCTAATAGTGGAGGTCTCTGATAGTTTAGGTCTGTGATAGTGGAGGTCTCTGATAGTGGAGGTCTTTGTTAGTGGGGGTCTCTATTAGTGGAGGTCTCTAATGGTAGAGGTGTATGACAGTGGAGGCCTTTGAAAGTTTAGGTCTCTGATTGTGGAGGTGTCTGATAGTTTAGGTATTTTGTAGCAGAGATCTCTGATAGTGGAGATCTCTGATAGTGGATATCTCTGATATTGGAGATCTCTGATAGTGGATATCTCTGATATTGGAGAACTCTGATAGTGGAGATCTCTGATATTGGAGATCTCTGATAGTGGATATCTCTGATATTGGAGATCTCTGATAGTGGATATCTCTGATATTGGAGATCTCTGATAGTGGAGATCTCTGATTGTGGAGATCTCTGATAGTGGAGATCTCTGATAGTGGAGGTCTCTGATAGTTCAGGTCTCTGATAGTTCAGGTCTCTGATAGTGCAGATCTCTGATAGTGGAGATCTCTGATAGTGGAGATCTCTGATAGTGGAGATCTCTGATAGTGGAGATCTCTGATTGTGGAGATCTCTGATTGTGGAGATCTCTGATAGTGGAGATCTCTGATAGTGGAGGTCTCTGATAGTTCAGGTCTCTGATAGTTCAGGTCTCTGATAGTGCAGATCTCTGATAGTGGAGATCTCTGATAGTGGAGATCTCTGATAGTGGAGATCTCTGATAGTGGAGATCTCTGATAGTTTTGGTCTCTGATAGTTTTGATCTCTGATAGTGGAGATCTCTGATAGTTTTGGTCTCTGATTGTGGAGATCTCTGATAGTGGAGATCTCTGATAGTGGAGGTCTCTGATAGTTCAGGTCTCTGATAGTTCAGGTCTCTGATAGTGCAGATCTCCGATAGTGGAGATCTCTGATAGTGGAGATCTCTGATAGTGGAGATCTCTGATAGTGGAGATCTCTGATAGTGGAGATCTCTGATAGTTTTGGTCTCTGATAGTGGAGATCTCTGATAGTGGAGGTCTCTGATAGTTCAGGTCTCTGATAGTTCAGGTCTCTGATAGTGCAGATCTCCGATAGTGGAGATCTCTGATAGTGGAGATCTCTGATAGTGGAGATCTCTGATAGTGGAGATCTCTGATAGTTTTGGTCTCTGATAGTGGAGATCTCTGATAGTTTTGGTCTCTGATAGTGGAGATCTCTGATAGTGGAGATCTCTGATAGTGGAGATCTCTGATAGTGGAGATCTCTGATAGTTTTGGTCTCTGATAGTGGAGATCTCTGATAGTGGAGATCTCTGATAGTGGAGATCTCTGATAGTGGAGATCTCTGATAGTTTTGGTCTCTGATAGTGGAGATCTCTGATAGTTTTGGTCTCTGATAGTGGAGATCTCTGATAGTGGAGATCTCTGATAGTGGAGATCTCTGATAGTGGAGATCTCTGATAGTGGAGATCTCTGATAGTTTTGGTCTCTGATAGTGGAGATCTCTGATAGTGGAGATCCCTGATAGTGGAGATCTCTGATAGTGGAGGTCTCTGATAGTGGAGATCTCTGATAGTGGAGATCTCTGATAGTGGAGATCTCTGATAGTTTTGGTCTCTGATAGTTTTGGTCTCTGATAGTGGAGATCTCTGATAGTTTTGGTCTCTGATAGTGGAGATCTCTGATAGTGGAGGTCTCTGGCACCATCTGCTGTTCAGCTGTACAATAACCGTTCCCCTGTTTTGTATGTGGGAGTCCAGGAGTGACTTTTTAAATCAAACCCACCAGAGAAAAAGGAACAGCCTTCCTCACCAGCTGAGATGGCTAACGTAGTTCAGTTTAGCTGCTGCCGTTTGAGTCTGGTTCAGTAGCAGGAGGAGCCGTGTGGAGGGGCAACCAGATCCCCTTTGAACCAGCAGACAGCAATCACATTAAGTCAAGCCCCTTTATCTACAGAGTAAAGACTAAAGTTCCTTCACTCACAGAGTAGAACAATGCAGGTCCTCTGTAGGTCTTTAATTAGTTCACTGCAGGAAGAATCACAAAGCAACACCATACAGACAAACTCACACAGACCTATCAAAGGCAGACAGATTCATGCTCTACCTAGTGTTGATAAACAAACCAGAATAAAGTTCTCACCTGGATTTCCTGCTTCTTGAAATGAGCTAAAATAAAGTCAATCTTCAGAGCATGCGGCGTCTGTCTCACTTTAATGACAGACAAATACAGGAAACTAAAGTTCCTGTGAAAGCAGCTCATCAGCACAGCGCTGAGCTTCACTCAAGACGGACGCTTGATCTCCAGCAAAGTTTCAGGCCGTCTTTGCTTATACTTCCTGAAGGAACCATTGGACATCTTACAGCAGCTGGAAGTTTGGTTTCTCCCTTTTCTCAAAGTCATGTCAGTTTCAAAAAACCATCACAATAATTAATTGTCAATAATCACAAGTAAACTTTAACTCATTGACTTCTCATGAGAAAAATGTGAGCATAAAAATGACTTTTTGTACCCAAATGTGATCATGTGATCAGAGGTTTTCTTTCTCATCCTTGATGGTTCCCAGCTGACCACGTGTGGTTCAGGGTTTGAACCAGGGGGGGTTGGGGGTTGGGGTGGGGGATCTAAGACGCAGCTCAGATGTGAAATCCTTTATTACTTTAATCTGAGAAAAAAAAAATCAACCCAACTAAAAAAATAAAAAAGAACCAGCAAGTAATGATTTCAGTTTCACTGCTTATTTGTTTATTTTAAATATGTTTAATAAATATTTAGTTTACATTTATACTTTAATTGAGAGTACGCATTCTTAGATTTGATTCTTTGTAGACAAAGATGTTTTAGTCAAAGGTTTATCAGGGATCACAGATCTGCATAGCTCACTTCATTCTGTTTGGGTCAAAACTCTTCCAGTTCTACAATAAAAAAGATGAAAAATTCTTCCACTGGAAAGGAAGTTTATTCTTGATTGTGGACAAATCTGAACACATCTCTTTGTGAAATAGTGTCAGTGTAATGATGTAGACCTGGAATTTATCCCCTTTTTTTAGCAGGACATTCAGGCATCAGTCATTCAGACCCCCCCCCCCCCCCCGTTTTTTTTTTTTTTGATGAGTGCAAGCTGTTCAAAAGCGACATAATCATCTCAAAGTAATTTTCTTTATTGATTCAAATCAAATGCAACACACGAAGAACCAGAATTAAAAAGAGCCAGGAAGGGAGCAAATACTTTTCCTTTGCACCTGTGCAAGAAATGGCAGGTAAAGTCATCTTCCTCCTGCAAGCAGAAGAAGTTCCTTCTGGTGGTCAGGGGGAGGAGTTAGACCCACATCAGCTGCTCCCCCTCTATCTGTCTTCATCCCTCATGCCTGCAACATGATCTCCTGAGTTTGAAGAACAAGATGTTAATGGTGGTGGATAAATTGGACCTGAACAGCTCAGCGTAAACTGCCTCACAGAATTGTTTTTAGAGTATATTTGAAGGAGACGGCCTGAAGGTGGAGGTGGAAATCTTAATGTCCTTTAGAACAATAAAAGCTTCCTCAAAAATGTTCCAGGAGACTGAACCTCCACACTCGACCCACAAGATTCAAACGGTTTCTTCTGACAGTTCCTCTGACTCACACGACTGATCTAAAGGGGCATCTGCTGCCATCCATCAGCTACTTCCATCCTCTCCACACTGGGCCTATACATAGCTTGGCATGTGCTCACTTTACAAAGGCATTGAAATAGGACTGAGGGAATGGCTGCCATCTTTGTTGTCTAAGACCTTTAAATATTCACTCTGTACACAACAGCTGCATGTCAGACACCCTGGAGCGACATGAAGGCAAAAATTCAACACATAACTGAGGATCAAAGTTGATTTTTCCTTTCCGGTTCCGGGTCACAACAAGCAGACGTGTCTCCAGCTCTCCTCAACTCTTCGTCTTTTAAAGTTGTCCACTTCTTCTTCTTTTCCTTTTGAGTTTTCCCTTCAGGGTCTCCACAGCGAATCATCTTCCTCCATCTAAGCCTGTCTTCATCATCCTCTCCTCTAACACCAGCCACCTTCATGTCTTCATTCTCTGCATCCAGAAACCTCCTCTTTGGTCTTCCTCTAGACCTCTTTCCTGCAGCTCTAGACTCAGCATCCTTCTACCAATATCTTCACTGTCTCTCCTCTGAACATGTCCAAACCATCTCAGTCTGGCCTCTCTGACTTTATCTCCAAAACCTCTAACATGTGCTGTCCTTCTGATGGATTCATTCCTGATCCTATCCATCCTGGTCACTCCCAAAGAGAACCTCAGCATCTTCATCTCTGCTACCTCCAGCTCTGCTTCCTGTCTTTTCTTTACTATTTCTAGTCCAACAACATGGCTGCTCTCACCACAGTCTTACAGCCCTCATACATGTCCTGCACTGCTCCAACATACTTCTCTGTCACTCCAGACTTCCTCATACAATCCCAGTTCCAAAGTTACAAAGACACAGTGGAGCTCTCTCTGACCTTCTCTGTTCTTCTCTATCAACATCCTCAAAGCAAATGCAGCATCTGTAGAGCTCTTTCTCTGCATGAAACCATACTGCTGCTCACAGATGTTCACTTCTGCTCTTAGTCTAGCTTCCACTACTCTTTCCCATACCTTCATTGTATGGCTCATCAGATTTATTCCTCTGTAGTTACCACAACTCTGCACATCTCCCTTATTCTTAAAAATGGGCACCATCACACTTCTTCTCCATTCCTCAGGCATCTTCTCTCCACCTCTTCTATTTTTTCTTCTCTCTCATTCTCTTCATTCATCAACTCTTCAAAGTATTCTTTCCATCTTTCCATGACACCACTGACACCTGTCAACACATTACCATCTCTATCCTTGATCACCCTAACCTGCTGCATGTCCTTCCCATCTCCGTCTCTCTGTCTTGCTAGTCTGTACAGGTCAGTCTCTCCCTCTTTACTACCTAACCTAGCATACAAGTCATCATAAGCCCCTTGTTTGACCTTTGACCCCTCTACTTTCACCTTACACTGCATCTCCCTGTCCTCCTGTCTCCTCTCCTCAGTCCTCTCAGTGTCCCACTTCTTCTTAGCTAGCCTCTTACTCTGTATACACTCCTGCACCTCCTCATTCCACCACCAAGTCTCCTCATCAACTTTCTTTCCTGATGACACACCAAGTACACTCCTCCCTGTCTCCCTGATCACATGACCTGTAGTTATCCAATCATCTGGGAGTTCCTCCTAACCCCCCAGATCCTGTTTCAACTGTTTCTTAAAAGTCATGCAACAATCCTCTTTTTTCAGCTTCCACCAGTTTGTCCTCTTCTCTGCCTTTGCCCTCTCTTTCTTCATCTTCTTCATCACCAGAGTCATCCTACACACCACCATCCTGTGCTGTCTGGAAACACTCTCACCAACCACTACTTTACAGTCACTGATCTCCTTCAGATTACACCGTCTACACTAGATGTAGTCTATCTGTGTGCTTCTCCCTCCACTCTTATAGGTCACCCTATGTTCCTGTCTCTTCTCCAAGAATGGATTCACTAGAGCCATTTCCATCTTTTTCTAAATCAACCACCATCTGTCCTTCTACATTCCTCTCCTGGATACCAAACCTGCCCATCACCTCCTCATCAGGGGGTGTTTTTGTTCAGCTTCTCCAAATCTGATTCTCAAGGTTCTTGGAACTTCTTTTGGGTCTTTTGGGCCCAAAAATGAGTCCAGCTCTGCTAAAAAGATGTCATCTTCAAATGATGTTCCCACAGCCCAGACTATGAAACCAATCAAGAAATCATTCATTAAATCATGAAATAAATAAATGCTTCTCAAATCATTTAAAATTGAATTTTAAATAAATATTGATAAATGAAATAACACATTAATATATTTTATGCCCATTTTAAATAACTAATTACACATTTATTTAATAATTTCACATTAAATATGTTTATTTAAAATGGTCTCTTCCAGGGCTCTCTTGAAAAAAAGGTTATAAATTTCAATGGGATCCACCACTGGTTAAATAAAGGTTAATAATAATACACTGGACCATTGAAATAACTAAATGTGTCATGAAATTTGTAAATATGTGTTTTATTTATTATTAATACATTACTTATTATTAATTTAATGGCTATTAATTTATTAAATGAATGGCTATTTTAATGCTTGTATGCCATGTAAACATTTGTTTATTGATGTCCACTTTTATTTGCCAATTTTAAATAATTAATGGTACATTTATTTAATAATTTAATGATATATATATTTACTTCATTTGATCTCATTTAGTCCTTCATGCGCTCATGAACTCTCTACATCCATGAAGTCTTTGTCTTCATCTCCAACCCTCAGCATCCTGTTAGTTACCATCATCATCACTGTTCCCCCTTCTCCATCTGCTTCCCTGCATTGATCTCCAGAACATTCATCATGATCTGATCCTCTGATGGATTCATTCCTGATCCCCCCTGGTCTCTCCCATAGAGAACCTCAACAGGTGTCTTTTTGACGTGTTGTGCTTCGATGCTCTCTGTGGGTTATGTCTTCACATAAGTGCTGTTTCAATCAAAATCTTTGTCAGATTTGAACAAACTAAGGGTGTAAGAATGCAGAGCTGATCAACCAGTCAGCCTGCCCCAGGGCAGCTGTGGCTACAGTAGTAGCTTACCACCACCAAGTATGAATGAGGTGTGAAAGAATAATGGGTATTCATTGTAAGCGCTTTGAGCGTCTGGAAAAGCGCAGATAAATCTAATCCATTATTATTATTTAACCAACCTCCCATTGAAGCTCCTTATTGGCTACTATTATGGTTGAGGGTCAGAGGGACCCTGGGGTCTTCCAGACAAACAATCAACAAGTCTTCATAGAGAGGACAAAGGTGGGATTTGAACCAGCGTCCTCTGTGAGACAACAGGTCAACCACTGCACCACCATACAGCTGCTAAAAAATAGAAATAGTAATTTAATTGTCAGCAGACCTCTTTAATTTGGTCTGTAACCCTTTCAGACCTGAGGCGTCGTCGGTGACGCCTAAACACAAAATCTTTCACTTTTTGACCATTGATAGGATCAATATTTGAGCTGCTTTTCTCCTTCATGATCTACTGGAATTATCCTGTTAACAGGTAACACGGTTTAATAAATCAAAGAACATAAACAATGGAGTTTCAGTGTTAAAGGATTAAACACTTTTAATCAAATGTTTACATTTTAAACGCTTCAATAAAAAGCACATTTTGCTTTTAACAGACTCAAACGTATTCATTGTATAACATTTAATTTACTTTTTTTATTGTTTTTCTTTTGTCGTCATTAACAGAAAGCTTCACAAAACCCCATAAATAACTCCTGGCACTATTGATTCAGAGACAGAAATATGAAAGCAAAACACATCTGAACCAGAGCAGACACTGACACAAAGCTACAAGAGGGTTCTGTAATCACTTCCCCGCTTAAACACAGGCTGCAGGGTGAGACTGCGGCTGGAGGAGCCCAGCTCCAGCCGCGGGGCGGCTCCACTGTGGCGGTCTCGGGGGCAGAACAGCTGAGGCCATTACCCAGAAACTGCCTCCTTCTTGAGGGAAGTGCTTCTGAGGGAAGCAGCCATGGAGAGAAGAAAAAAAGAGACGAAAATATCCACAAAGTTTAGTCTATAATTGGCTGCGCCTCTTGGGCTTTTTTTCTTTTTTGAGTGTGAGCTCGGCCCAGTCAAGAACAGTGGAAGCCACCTCATCTCCCAGTGAAACTCAACACTTTCCTCCCTGGAAGTTCCCTCCCACTCCTTCCACCCATCCATCCACAAGGTTGCAGGAGCTCACCTCAAAACATTTTTGTCTTCAGCGTACACTGGATTGGCACCCTGGATTGGAAGACGTCTCCATCCTGTCTCTGGTTGCTGCAGGGGGACGTTTTGGACTTGTTGTGACCCGATGATGATGCTGCTGTGGTTCTGAGTGAACACTGAGGCCACAGGGAGGGATCCGCCACCAGGAGCGCTGACTGACAGGCCAGGTATGACACAGACTTCAACGGAGCTTTGACCTTCTTTTCAGATGCACAAGAAAATAGAATCTTCCATTCTCCTGGAGGAAACATTTAGAAAACAAGTCGCTTCTGCAGCCACATATTTGTTATTAGGTAAATAATAAAAACTAACGGCTGACAGAGCAGCAGAATGTGGATTCAGGTTGTTTTTCTGTTCCTTTTTGGTACAATTGTGAATTATTGTTTGAAAACCCAAATATATCAAAACACAAAGGTGAAAAACAGTATTTGAAGGATGAATCCAAATCCTGTTCAGCGGCACTGGTCCAGCTGGCTGGATTGAATATTTAATTTTAAACACACAGTAATTGGCATAATTGGAGTAATCCGCACAGTGTGGCTTTTCTGCTCATTTACAGCAACAGTGAAACCAAGTGACAGAAATAGCAGAAAATCAGATAAGGAAACGAGTATCTGGAGGCCAGAGCCCACTTTCCCCCTAACGGTATAAAGCTTTGGTTATTTCACCTTCTGCTGCGTGGTCCTGCTCGCACAAAACCTTTTATTCATGTTCTGGGGCCAGGTCTCCCCTTCATCATTGTTCCTGCAACACCTGAAGGCTTTCTCCTGCTTCATTTAGTCTCACTTTAAAATCTGCATGTTCCTGGAGCATTATCTGAGCATCAGTCTCATCTATGAATGAAATGAAGGATTAAAGCTCACAAATGCAAACTTTGGATCAGACTGTGACAAACTAAAACACCATATTCAAACATAAAAGTTGTTCTCCAAAGACATTACACTCAGTAATATTAATATGTTAATGTAGACAGGGCTTTTTCATAATTAATCATCTGCAGTTCTTAATTCAACAATGATAAACTGTTAAAGATCACACTTAATTGGGCAACAATGCATTTGTAATATCTGGGTTTTTTTCTAATCTTCTGTCAGTTTTGTGTTATTTTGCTTGGAGTCAGGAGGAGGTTGTTTAAATTATTGCTCTTTCAGAAATAGAAGTTTTATATCTATTCATTTTTTCTTTAATAAATGTGAATTATTTTCAGACACATACACAGGTACTGCTGTAGAAGCCCCAGAACTGCTTTAAAATCAAGGATTTTAGAGTAGAAGCAATAACAACATGTCCAGTCATTTCTGAAAGAGACACATAATCACATTGTTTTTGTGACAACCTGCTTTGGTCACAATGATCAGTTCAAGCTAAAACTGAACTAGTGGTTTGTAAAGAACACAGGGTTTTTTTTTTTTACGTCTTTGGGAAAATTTTCTCAAGATTTTCATCAGGTCTGTGGAAGTTATTCAAAGTTCATATTCCATAAAATGGAGCTGCTAAGCTCATCGGAACAGCCTTTCCTGTAGTTGCAGTGACGTTTCTCTGCATCTGAAAAGAACATTTCCCTTTTTGTCCTTTCTCTCGCCTTGACAGAAAAAATATGCGTAAAACGTAAAGCAGACTGCTAGAGCCGAGTGTTCATTTGTATGAGAACCAGTGTCTCCTCAAACCGGAGCTTCCGGGTCTTCTACCCTCTGAGATTTACATTCTGATGCTGAGAAGAGCTGAAAGTCTGATGAAAGATCACATAAGAAATCAACAGTTGGATGATCCCGAGCACCTGGAGATAGAAGTCTAAACCATCACTTCTGACCAAATGAAATGAAGGAAGGAAGGATGAAGAAACTCGTTTTAAATATTTTACATCTAAAACTTTTTTAGTTCTCAGGCAGATCATTTACTTGAATCTCTTCTTTCATCCATTTGAAACACAGTTTCTTGGAGAAACCAACAATCACATAATCACCAAATGCATGATGGGAATATCTGACACAGCTTCTGCACTTCGACTGCATCTCTAAATGTTCGTGTCCTTTTCACGACTTTTCAAGTTATCTCACTTGTTCAGGGTCATTTGAGAGTGTATCTCATCATGAGAACTCCTCTCCCCTGATTTTGTTTGATTTCTGCAGAACCATCTGCTCTAATCACAGAAGTTTAGTTTTGTTTTGGATATTATTCACATTTGATTTCATCTTCAGTTTTTATGTCATCAATGGTACACACGTGTACTTTTTCCTGCTTTCATGAAAAAGGTATTTTTCTGGCATTTTTAACCAGCTTGACTTATTAAGTTTAAGTTCGTGTTTTTTATGTTGATTAGGTTTAGTTTACTTTTCCGAGACTTTAACAAAACACAAACATGAAATGACTCAAAATAGTCACTGAAATTCAAAACGGTTTTCAATACATCACTGCATTGATGACAAACTTCACAAAGTGTAGAACCATCATCTTAAAGGAAGAGAAGACCCACTCTCATGAAAATTGTGTTTTTGGTGTTTTAATGCGTTCTTGTAGAATTTTACTGATGATAGAGGACATAGTGTATGTTAAAAAAGGCTCAAAATGGCATTTCTTAGTATTTCAAGTCAAGGACTGAGACCAAACTGGATAAAGGCTTTCTTGCTTGATGCCACAATTGTTGAATTGCATCAGTGGAAAAGATTGAGAGGAAAAGAATGAAAACGCTAAACAAATAAAATTCATAACATGGCAGAATCTGAAACCATGACACAGCACATTGTGCCTTAAAGATGGACCACCAAAACATTGTTAGCTGATAGTTTTTTGGCCACATTTCAAGACTAAAGACCATATGAACATCATCATTTTTCTTTTTTTGGTTTCTAAAGGAATTTCTATAAAAAGTATAAAAATTAAAAATTAAAATGTATGTTTTATTGACTTGGAATCATTTGGAGACACAACACTTTGTTAAAAACAGATTTAGAAAAATATATTTTTTTAAATATTTAATTATTGAAGCACAAATGTAATTTTGCAATGCTATGTGGCCACAAGAGGGGGCCCAATCTAGGGTTTCATTGTGCCGGTCCCAAGCCCGGATAAATACAAACGCTTGTGTCAGGAAGGGCATCCGACGTTAAAACTTTGACAAATCAAGTATGCGAATCAGATCTATGACATCCACGAGGTCCGGGTTAACAACGACCGCCATCTGTGCTGTTCACCGACAGGGTGCCGGTGGAAATTGGACTACTGTTGGTGGAAGAAGGAGAGGAGGAAGGAGGGTTCATAGGAAGAGAGAGAAAAGGAAAGTCACTAGTGTTGGACTGAGAGTTGGAACTTTGAATGTTGGAACTATGACAGGAAAAGGTAGAGAGTTAGTTGACATGATGCAGAGGAGAAAGGTAGACATACTGTGTGTCCAGGAGACCAGGTGGAAAGGTAGCAAGGCTAGAAGCTGAGGAGCAGGTTCAAGTTGTTCTATCATGGTGGAGATGGAAGAGAAATGGAGGAGGAGTTATCTTAAAGGAGGAGTTTGTTAGGAGTGTTGTGGAGGTAAAAAGAGTGTCAGATAGAGTGATGAGTCTGAAGATAGAAATGGAGGGTGTGATGTTCAATGTTGTTAGTGGGTATGCCCCACAGGTAGGATGTGAGCTGGAAGAGAAGGAGAAGTTCTGGTTGGACCTCGATGAAGTGATGATGAGCATCCCTGGAAATGAGAGAGTTGTCATTGATTCAAGATTCAAGATTCAAGATTCAAGATTCAAAGGGTTTATTGTCATATGTACAGTAAAGAAACTGGTTTCCCTGTACAATGAAATTCTTACTTTGCAGCTCACTCTGAATGCCATAAAGATAAAAAAAGTTTTTGGATATTTACAGGATGACTGAAAACAAGGTATATATACGAAATAAACAAACTATGCATATGTAAGTCACTAAGATATTTACAAATCAGTTGTGCAATTTACAGCGGTTATTGTGCAAAGGAGACTGACAGAACTGGATAGTGGGGTACATGTGCAGTTATTAAGGTGCATTAATAGTGCTGAATAGTCCAGTAATGATATATATATGATAAATAATCCAGATGTGCAAAGGTGCAGTCTGCTGTTGCAGACTCCTGTCAGCTGTTTAGGAGTCTGATGGCAGAGGGAAAGAATGAGTTCCTGAGTCTGCTGGTCCTGCATTTCACACTCCTGTACCTCCGGCCCGAGGGAAGGAGAGTGAACAGACCTCGTTGGGGGTGGGTGGGGTCTCCGATGATGGAAGCAGCTCTCCTCAGGACCCTGCGCTTGTAGATGCTCTGCAGTGAGGGCAGAGGAGTCCTGGTGATCTTGGACGCAGTCTTCACCTCTCTCTGCAGGCGTTTGCGGTCCGTGACGGTAGAGCTGCCGTACCACACTGTTATGCAGCTGGTTAGGATGGACTCAACAACGCAGCTGTAGAAGTTGCTGAGGATCTTTGATGACATGCCGAACTTCCTCAGCCTCCTCAGGAAGTACAGCCGCTGATGAGCCTTCTTCACCAGCTGCGTGGTGTTTAGTGTCCAGGTGAGGTCCTGGCTGAGGTGGACCCCAAGATATTTGAAGCTGCTCACCCTCTCCACTTCAAGACCCCGGATGAACAGCGGCTGATGAGGGCTCCTCTCTCTCCTCATGTCCACTATCATTTCCTTGGTCTTGTCTGTGTTGAGGGTGAGGTTGTTGTCCTCACACCAAGTCACCAGAGAGGCCACCTCTCTCCTGTAGGCTGCCTCGTCCCCGCCAGTGATGCGTCCTATCACTGCGGTGTCGTCCGCAAACTTCAGGATGGTGTTGTCCTGATGAGAGGCTGCACAGTCGTGGGTGAACAGGGTGTAGAGGATGGGACTGAGGACACACCCTGTGGAGTGCCAACGTTAGTAGTAATGCTGGCTGAGGTCCTGTTCCCTATTCTGACAGACTGAGGCCTGCCAGTCAGAAAGTCCAGGAGCCAGTCACAGATGGTGGGGTGCAGTCCGAGACAGAGTAGTTTGTGCGTGAGCTTGTGGGGGACCACCGTGTTGAATGCAGAACTGTAGTCAATAAAGAGCATCCTGATGTAGGAGTCTTTATTCTCCAGATGTGAGAGGGAGATGTGCAGTGCTGCAGCGATGGCGTCTGAGGTGGACCTGTTGGGCCGGTAGGCGTACTGCAGGGGGTCTAGTGTGTCCGGAATGCTGCTCTGAATGTGGGTCAGCACCACTCTCTCAAAACACTTCATAATGATTGGAGTGAGAGCTACTGGCCTGTAGTCATTCAGGCAGGTGGGGGGGCTCTTCTTAGGGAGGGGGACAATGGTGGTGGTTTTGAAGCAGGAGGGGACAGTTCTCTGGCTGAGGGAGAGGTTGAATATGGAGGTGAGAACGTCTGTCAGCTCGTTGGCGCATGCTCTGAGGGCTCGACCAGGAATGTTGTCCGGCCCTGCCGCCTTGCGGGGGTTGATCCTCCTCAGGGCTTTGTTTACCTGGGCTGATGTGACGACTGGTGGGGGTGAGGAGGGAGTGGTGGCTCTTGAGTCGTTGGGCCCCCTCTCTGCATGGGGGGAGGAGGTCTCAAAGCGTGCATAGAATGTATTGAGGTCGTCCGGCAGGCTGTCTGTAGCCCGAATGGTACTGGAGCCGTTCCTGTAGTCTGTGATGTGCTGCAGGCCCCTCCACATGCGCCCAGAGTCAGCGGTGGAGTAGAAGCCGTCCAGCTTCTCTCTGTACTGCTTCTTAGCTGATGTGATGGCCTTCCTCAGTCCGTACTTCGCAGCTTTGTACTCAGTCTTATTGCCGGATGTAAAAGCAATGGAACGAGCACGCAGCATGTGACGTACCTGACTGTTTATCCAGGGCTTCTGGTTGGGAAACTTCCTGACTTGGATGGTGGGCACGATGTTCTCCACACAAGTGCTGATGTACCCAGTCACATAGTCAGCAAAGTCCTGTATGCTGACAGAAGAGTCCTCCAGAGTAGCTGCAGCTTTAAACACATCCCAATCTGTGGTGGTGAAACAGTCCTGCAGTGTGTCCTCAGTCTCGGGTGTCCAGAGCTGAACCGGTTTGGTGACTGGAGCTGATTGTTTGAGTCTTTGTCTGTAGGCCGGGTAAAGGAACAAAGAGATGTGGTCTGAGTGTCCGAAGTGGGGGCGGGGTGCGGCCCTGTATGCACCTTTTACATTGCTGTATACATGATCCAAGGTGTTCTTGTCACGGGTGGGGATGTTTACATGCTGGTGGTATTTGGGAAATACGGTCCGAAGATTGCACTGATTAAAGTCGCCCGCAACAATAAAAACAGCATCAGGGTGAGCCGTCTCCAGTGCGCTGATGACGTCATGGAGCATGCCGAGTGCCGCTGTAGAGTTGGCTCGTGGAGGAATGTAGACAGCGGCCAAAAACACAGCTGTAAACTCCCTTGGTAGATAATACGGGCGGCATTTGAGCATCAAAAACTCCACATCAGGCGAGCAGTGCTGATGAACAATCCGTACATCCTCACACCACGTGTTGTTGATAAACACACACACGCCGCCCCCTTTCGCCTTACCGGAGGCTGCTGATCGGTCTCCCCGATGAATGGAGTGCGTCTGTAGCTGAACAGCGGAGTCTGGGACGTTTCCTGAAAGCCAGGTTTCGGTGAAAATCAGAGCGCAGCACTCTCGTATTTCCCGCTGTGTTGTAATCCTGGCTCTTAGCTCGTCCAGTTTGTTTTCTAGAGACCGCACGTTAGCTAGCAGAAGGCTGGGCAGCGGTGGTCGCGCCGCACGGGCTTTCAGCCTAGCGTGGAGTCCTCCCCTCTTGCCCCTCTTGCGGCTCCGTTTCCGAAGCACTCTCCTCGGGTCGGCTAGCTCATAGGAAGCCGGCGAGCCGGAGCCTTCCTGATGCCGGTGATGGACACGGGGACGAACAATGAGTTGTAGATCCGAAGGTATAAATCCGTTGTATCCAAAATGGTGCAAATCGGCAATGTCAAGTAGTGCCTGTCTGTTATATGCCAGCCCTGCATGGCATCTATGGAGTGCGGAAAGTGCAAAAAATACGCAAAAAACTACAAAAAGCTGGCATTCTAGAGAGACGCGAGCAAACACGTTCGCCACGGAGGGCGCCATGAAGATATATTGGTGCAGATTTCAATGGACATGTTGGTGATGAGGAGGTGATGAGGAGGTGATGGGCAGGTTTGGTATCCAGGAGAGGAATGTAGAAGGACAGATGGTGGTTGATTTAGAAAAAGATGGAAATGTCTCTAGTGAATCCATTCTTTGAGAAGAGACAGGAACATAGGGTGACCTATAAGAGTGGAGGGAGAAGCACACAGATAGACTACATCTAGTGTAGACGGTGTAATCTGAAGGAGATCAGTGACTGTAAAGTAGTGGTTGGTGAGAGTGTTTCCAGACAGCACAGGATGGTGGTGTGTAGGATGACTCTGGTGATGAAGAAGATGAAGAAAGAGAGGGCAAAGGCAGAGAAGAGGACAAACTGGTGGAAGCTGAAAAAGGAGGATTGTTGCATGAATTTAAGAAACAGTTGAAACAGGATCTGGGGGGTCAGGAGGAACTCCCAGATGATTGGATAACTACAGGTCATGTGATCAGGGAGACAGGTAGGAGTGTAGTTGGTGTGTCATCAGGAAAGAAAGTTGATGCAGAGACTTGGTGGAGGAATGAGGAGGTGCAGGAGTGTATACAGAGTAAGAGGCTAGCTAAGAAGAAGTGGGACACTGAGAGGACTGAGGAGAGGAGACAGGAGTACAGGGAGATGCAGCGTAAGGTGAAAGTAGAGGGGTCAAAGGTCAAACAAGGGGCTTATGATGACTTGTATGCTAGGTTAGGTAGTAAAGAGGGAGAGACTGATCTGTACAGATTAACAAGACAGAGAGACAGAGATGGGAAGGACATGCAGCAGGTTAGGGTGATCAAGGATAGAGATGGTAATGTGTTGACAGGTGTCAGTGGTGTCATGGAAAGATGGAAAGAATACTTTGAAGAGTTGATGAATGAAGAGAATGAGAGAGAAGAAAGAATAGAAGAGGTGACTGTTGTGGAGCAGGAAGTAACAAAGATTAGTAAAAGTGAAGTGGGAGGGGCTTTGAAGAGGATGAAGAGTGGAAAGGCTCTTGGTCCTGATGATATACCTGTGGAGGTATGGAAGTGTCTAGGAGAGATGGACGTGGAGTTTCTGACCGGGTTGTTCAACAGGATCTTAGGTGGAGAGAAGATGCCTGAGGAATGGAGGAGAAGTGTGATGGTGTCCATTGTTAAGAATAAGGGAGATGTGCTGTTGTGCGTAACTACAGAGGAATAAAGCTGATGAGCCATACAATGAAGGTATGGGAAAGAGTAGTGGAAGCTAGACTAAGAGCAGAAGTGAACATCTGTGAACAGCAGTATGGTTTCATGCAGAGAAAGAGCTCTACAGATGCTACATTTGCTTTGAGGATGTTGATAGAGAAATACAGAGAAGGTCAGAGAGAGCTCCACTGTGTCTTTGTAGATCTGGAGAAAGATGATGACAGAGTGTCCAGAGAGGAACTGGGATTGTATGAGGAAGTCTGGAGTGACAGAGAAGTATGTTGGAGCAGTGCAGGACATGTATGAGGGCTGTAAGACTGTGGTGAGAGCAGCCATGTTGTTGGACTAGAAATAGTAAAGAAAAGACAGGAAGCAGAGCTGGAGGTAGCAGAGATGAAGATGCTGAGGTTCTCTTTGGGAGTGACCAGGATGGATAGGATCAGGAATGAATCCATCAGAAGGACAGCACATGTTAGAGGTTTTGGAGATAAAGTCAGAGAGGCCAGACTGAGATGGTTTGGACATGTTCAGAGGAGAGACAGTGAAGATATTGGTAGAAGGATGCTGAGTCTAGAGCTGCAGGAAAGAGGTCTAGAGGAAGACCAAAGAGGAGGTTTCTGGATGCAGAGAATGAAGACATGAAGGTGGATGGTGTTAGAGGAGAGGATGATGAAGACAGGCTTAGATGGAGGAAGATGATTCGAGGCTGTGACCTCTGAACGAAAGAGATGAAGAAGAAGACATGTCATTTTGAAATGCAACTGTCTTGTGCCCAAAGTGTCAGATTATAACATTTGTCTCCATTAAGCTTTGAGTTAAATGGAACCAATGCTACAAAAACCCAGTCAAACATTTTCAGTCTCCTGTCCTAATAAGCTAATAAATTTAAAGTACTGGAACCAGGACTAACGGAACTGTGTGACAGCACAGAAAGTGGAAAGTTCTTGAATTCATTTGTGGATGATGGTGTGATTTTCAACAGTAATGTTCACAACAATGGCCCTGAAATCATTCACCCCCCTGGACCTGCTTCCCCATCTGCTTCTGAAGATGTCAAATCTTCAATAGATACATTTTTGTTCCTTAACGGAACATGGCATTTGTAGGTGAAACTGCAGGGCCTGGAGAAGAACCGTCTGGAAAACAAATCCAAGCAGAAGCATCTGTGGAAATATCAGAGCTCTGATGGAAAAATGATGAGATGCTTTTCAGCTCCTGAGAAATTATTACCTTCCAAGCTGCACCGCTCAGACTTTCCTTAGTGTCCCATGGGTCGCTCCCCCATGGAGAGAGGTTCTTCCTGTCAGGATGAGCCCATGTTTAGGCTGTCCCAGTCAAACATCATCCTCCTGAAACAGCAGAAATCACTTTGCCTGTTGAAGATCCGGAGCAGGAATAGTTTTTTCTTGACTCTCTCATAAGAGGACGGTGTCCTGCCTGCATTCTTCTTTAACTCACACGAGTGAAAAAAGTTTGGCTGCAGCTTTCTTTCTCCCATCTCGAGTTTTTCCTGCGTGGTGGAGTGTATTTCTGTCTGAGAAGAGACACGTTTGCAGAAAAGTAACTCTGGACAACAGGAAGGAGACATTTTTCTATCTTTTAATTTTCTCCACAGGAGCTTTTGTAGACGTTGAAGTTGGAAATTGGTTTTCTACAGAGCTCCTATCAAAGTAAATGTGAGGCAGCAGACACTGCAGGAGTCTGCTCCTCACAGCAATCCTCCATCCCCGCAGGAGGTCCGCCTTCCACTTTGCTCTCCCTGCAGCAGGAGAGCGTTTGAAGGTTCAGCTTATGAATGACTGATGACAAAGGGTTATGGTTATGCAAGAATGGAGAAAGTAATCTGCAAAGATTAAGTGTTGATGTTTCTGCTGTCCCTTCTGCAGACCTGAAAACTTGATGGTGGTTGTCAGATAAACAAAGCAGACCAAAGCCGAGGCTGAGATGGAATCACGACTGGGGTTTCGGCTCGGTCTGATGTGCGTCATCCTGGCCTTGACTCTTTCCCAGCAGAGAGTTAAAGCTCAGAGAGCAGGTGAGAATCCAAATAAGAAGATCAAACTTTCTAGTCTTGCTCACTGAATTTAATCCTGCCTAATCTGTGTCCCACAGGGTGTAAAAATGTTCACTATGACTTGGCTTTTATCCTTGACACTTCATCCAGCGTGGGCAGGGACAACTTTGACAAGATTCGGCAGTGGGTTGCCAACTTGGTGGATTCCTTTGATGTGTCTCCTGATAAGACAAGAGTCGCTGTGGTTCGGTACAGCGACAGACCCACCATTGAGTTTAACCTGAGCCGACACAGAACATTAGAAGATGTAAAACGTGCTGCCCGAAACATACGCTACCTGGGAGGGAATACAATGACTGGAGAGGCAATCAGCTACACCACCAGCAACATCTTCATCGAGAGGAACGGGGCCAGGCCTCAAGCCAAAGGTGTGCAGAGGGTGGCCATTCTGCTGACAGACGGTCGAAGCCAGGATTATGTTCTGGAGCCCTCGCAGGCGGCTGCAAAGGCCGGGATCCGCATGTTCGCTGTGGGTATTGGGGAGGCTCTGAAGGAGGAGCTGGAGGAGATCGCAGCCGTGCCAAAGAATGCGCACGTCTTTCACGTGACCGACTTCAATGCCATTGACAAAATCAGAGGCAGACTGAGGAGGCGGCTGTGTGAGAGTAAGTCAGTGGTCTGTCTGCATGACTTCACCTCGAAGCCCCCTTTACCCAGCATGCCACTCCCTCACACTACTTCTAATCTAACTGCACTTATTTTAACCTTTAACCAGAGGAAAGACCCTGACCACAAACCCCACCCTGACCACAGAGAGCTGCAGCAGCACACCGCCTAGCCCCGGTTTTTGTCAAGGACCAGTCCTGGACGGGGGGCTTGTAAATGATAGTTTCTTAAACAGGACATATCTGTGGTGAAGCTGCTTTTGGACGCTGCTTCAGAGCGGAGGCGTTAAGTGCTGCAAAGCCTGTCGCATGCTAACCTCACGGCTCTCACCACTATTGTGCTCAGAAATGTCTTTCAGCTTGGAAAGCAGTTCACACAAATGTAATCCAACTGCTCTAAAAATAAAGACTTTTGATGCTTTTGGTAGCTGGAGATGTAAATCTGAGCTGTTATTAGCTAGAATGGTGAGAATGCCAATAGCTGGAGAACAGTTTTGTTCCCTTGTAAATCCACTGAAATGCCTCTGACCTTTCTACTGGAGTCCATTTATCTTCCATGGAGCAGCCAATAATGAGGCTCGCATATTATAAAAGTTTGAGCGGAAATACCCAAAAGCTAAATTTACAAAAGGACAGAAGCTTCTGAAATCGTCAGGCGAGAGCCTGCAGGCACATCAGTGGTCAGCACCGCAGGCTCGCCAAGCAACGCTGCTTATTTTCTCTGGGAAAAAAACAACTGGAATGTTTCAAGTGGGTCCAGTGCAGCCTCTCAAATGTCCACGTTAGATGTTTCCACTTTCTAATCTATAGGTTTAAAAATGGGCCCCATTTATTTCCAGCTGCTTGATTTGAGCATTTGTGGTCTGACTGAGTCCAGCTGCAGGATGGCAGAGGGGAACACAGGTAATTAAGATTAAAGTTATCAGTCTTTGGGAGGAGGAAAAAAAACAGTGGTTTTAGGTGTGTAGGGCCCAAGGAAAGGCAGCTTTTATGTTTCTTCCTATTTAAGTCACAGTCGGATCCTAAAATTATAGCTTGAGGGCCACAAGTGTAGGGAGTTGCTGAGCATTGTAGCATGTAAAGAATTACTACAGTGCCTTTCAAATGAGAAGGACTCTTTCCTTCATTCACAGAACTTCTTTGGTATGTAAGCTGCATGAAGGTGCATATTTCACAAAAACAACTGGAACACAGCAGACAAAAAGGAAGTCATTGCAGCTGGATGGAAAACTTTTCCTCAGCTCCTCAAACTTTTTGGGCATTCTGAAAGATAGATCAAAGTAAAAACTTGCACCAAGGTCAGCAATCACTTTGACAAGAACTCTCTCACAACAGACCAGATCTATGGACAGCTGGGGGGGTTTATCCTCATCTGATCAGAACTGCGCTCAGACCCAGTCAGTCTGCCGCTCTCAGAATGTTTCCTTCAGTCTGATATGAAAGTTTTAAGCAGTTTAAAAAGCTAAAGTCTTTTGAAGGTTGTTACATTGAAGACCCACTCTGATGAAAATCACATTCTTCTTCTTTTCTAATAATGGAGGGCATAGGTGAAGAGAATGAAGCTTCAATAAGCATTTCTGAATATTCAAATTGTTGTGAATCCAGAGCAGAGATGTAATATTGTTTGAAAAATCTTGTAGGTATGACATCAAAGCTAGTAGCTACAAGCTCTCTGCTCTGCTCCATTCTGATGTACGCACATGCAGACTAATAGATCCAAGAGTGTCTTTGTTTTCTTCATCGGAGCTGGATTTAAACTGGGTTGGAGAACTCCAA
The DNA here is from genome assembly GCA_003999625.1 of Oryzias javanicus. NCBI lineage: Eukaryota > Metazoa > Chordata > Actinopteri > Beloniformes > Adrianichthyidae > Oryzias > Oryzias javanicus. The sequence goes on along the minus strand of CM012447.1, from coordinate 7,386,088 downwards.
TATTGCTCCAATAATGTTGGGTTGGAGTTGTCTTTAAGTGACCGATGGATTTCATTGAAGGGTTGTGAGGGTTCCCTGTGTTGAGGGTGACAGCTCTGATGCAGATCGTCAGCAGATGATCTGAAGACTTGACTCAGGAGAAACAATCATTGTAAATTATTTGGATGAAAAAAGATCATTAGTATGATGGGATTGATGGAAATCCAGCTCACTGATGCATTAGCTTTGATCCAGCTGGATGTCTTGCGGTTTGTTTTCATTCCAAACGAAACTCAATTAATATACTTAAAGTGGAATTCTTCTTTGTGTAGTTTTAATTCTGCAGAATCTCTTTCCCCTTATTTTCAGGAGTCAGCTCTGATGACCTCCAAAACCCTCTTTAGATCTTCAGTTCTTCACTTTGGTTCCACCCACTAGTGCGTGCTGGTGTGAGGCTGTTCATAGCTTAAAACTTCTAAAGTAGGCGGTTTGGATAGTTTTATAACAACTTTTTCATTTCTAATAAATGCCTCAGACTCATAGGGTTAATCTGCTTAGTTTAGAATGGAAACTCTTTCTTTTATGACTGTTTTTAAGACCGCATGTGTCACCCTACCCCTGATTTTTCAAAAGCTCTAATTCATAAACAAGCACTTTCACAAAGTAAAAGTAAAGATTAAACAATACCAAAAAAACGTTGTGGTTAAATGTGAATAAACACACAGAACAAAAGTCACTTTGAATCTGAATCAAACTGAATCATGAGGACAACACCAGCAGTGGAATCATGCAGCAGTCAAACTGAAACTCTGGATCTGCAGCTGCAGTTTTCAAATCTGAGGTTTCTGTTGTTAAAGAGAAGTTTTTTTCAATATTTACGAATGGAAAACTAATATTGTTCACGGTGAGATGTATCCCACACAACCCAAACATCAGGGCGTCGTCTCAGCTTCTTAAGTTACGAAGAGTTTGGCACAGACCCAACCCACAACTGTGGAGTCTGGTCTCATGCGCCCGCTGTGGGTCATGTCTGGTTTGTACAAGGCTCCGTTTAGGAAGCCTCGCTCATTGTCACTCAACCCTTGATGGTTTTCAGTGGATCACAATAGATGCGAAGCACAAGCCGTCCAAGCCCTCTGCGTCCAGTTTCCCTCCTTATTTGATCCTGTTCAGCTGCCATTGAAAACAGAAGAAAGCCTCTGAAATATGAAGTTGTTCCTGCTTTAAGTCTGAATGTTACTGCAAAATCATCTGCACTCGGAAAAGAGAAAAATGCAGAGCAGACTGAGCTGCTGCCGCTGCTGCTGCTGCTCACACTGCTTATAAGTCTGTTTCAGAGATGAATCCAGAAAATATCCAGGACCCTAATGTGTGCATGGCAGTGTGTGTATGCATTCAAGAGAGAGCGCATGTGTGTGTGCATGTGAATGTATACGTGTATTCATACGTGTGTGTTTTCTCTGATGAAAGCTTTATCTGTCATGTTTAAATCAAACTTCAGCCTCTAACTGAACTCTTCTCCTCTCAGATGTCTTGTGTCCAAAGATGAAGGTCCAGCCGGACCGGTTCAAGCCCAACAGCACCAGCTATGGTTTGAAAGAAGTTCCAGGTAAGTTCTTAACTGTGTTTTGCAGTCAGCTCCTAGTTTCTCTGTATTTTCTTCTGGAAACAAAGACTTCTCTTTTTTGAAGTTAGCTCACATATTTTTCTCCATTCCTGTCTAAGTGGAGGAGGAATTCTTTATGTTGCTTTTCTCTTTTCACACTGTTTGATTTATTTGCAAAAGAAACATTTTCTCCACACACGTTTGAAATCATGTTTCAAACCGTTGTGGCTTCTACTTACTGACAGAGCATGAATGTTTATCAGAGGATCATGCAGGCTGTGTGACCTCTGAATGCATCAAACCCAAACGCTGCATAATGCTGGACAGACTCTCATTTCTAAGACGAGATGTGAAAGCATGCATAAAGCATGTGGCAGAAGGCATTCAGCATTGTTCTGCTGAAATGCTCATTTTAGTCTGTAGACCCCTGCAATCCACATGACTTCATTTTCTAACAACTTTGTTGGATTGATTAGTTAGCAGCTTGTTGAGGGAAACCAGCAAGAACCCCCGACACCAGCGGGAAGGTCTTTAAAACAAAAACCCTGCGATGAAGTGTGAGTGGTGATCCTCAGAAACCCTCCATGATGTTTCTATCATCTATTCAGTCATAAGGAATTATGGTTTTAGTCTGATTCAGGAGCTTCACACACAGGAAGTACTTGCTGCAGCATTTCGGTTGGCGCCCTTGACAGGATGTGATGGCTTAGTTGGTCATGTATGTGGTTTAAACCACCCTGAGAGTTGTTGTTACCCTCCCAGTAATGCTGTTTAACATCTGAGGCGTCATCGGTGACACTTAACACTAAAACTTTTCAACCAATAACATCATCAATGTAATCCCAGGAGAATCTGAAGGAGAAAAGCGGATTGATAAACGTTGATCGTGTAATCAATTTGAACATTTACAGCAAATCAAAGAAGCTAAAGACTGGAGCTCTGGTGTTAAAGGATCAAAGCATCAGAGTTCAATAGTCACCTGTCAATCAAAGACCAGATCCTGGTCGGTAAAATTTGAGGGTAAGAAAAAAGTTGTTAAAATTTGATTTCAATAAAAAGCAAAACATAGATTTATGTTGGATTTTCTTCTGTTTTCATGAATAACAAACCCTCTCTTTACAAAGCCTGTTTAGTAAACTAAAACAGTCAGTATTTTCTCTAATATTCCAAACAGTTTTTTGGACGAACACTAAACTCATCGCAGCCTTTTTTTCTCATTTTTGTCTGTTGTATCTTAATATCTTCGTTGCCATCAAAACATTCTGCTTTGTTTAGTTTTATGTACAGAAATATAGAAGTTTAAAGTGTAAATCAAGTTCAGTGTCAAACAAACGTCAACTTTTAACTCTGAAACTGCGTGAAAATCCAACATTTCTGGGTGCAATGCCCATCCAAAATGTTAGAGATTGCTGTTGCTGCATTTTAAGGAGCAGTTAAAGGAAGTTTAAAAAATATACAACAAATGTATACAGTCAAAGATATATTGAAAGGATTTTAAATTAACATTGATGAGTCTTGTGTTTTTTCATTTGAACGAGAGAAACCATTTTGAATTTATTTGTTCACTTTTTTTACTCCAGAAAATGTTGGTGTCATGTTGAAGATTTTATTACAACAAAACTGAATGTTAACATAAGAATTCATATTTTGATTTTGTGTTATATCTTGATTCATATGGTTTATCCAAGATTTTTGTTTTTGTTATTCAGTTCATTCATTCCAGTTCAGAACCGTATTTTCATTTATTTTATCTGGACCTTAAATCATATTTTAACACAACAGAACACATGTAAAATCTGAAGGCTTCAAGAACATTTCATATTTTGAAAGATCTGCATGTTTTTAACTTTTTTGAGTTTACATACATATGTTATAATCCCCTGGCATGTTAAAGTTGCGTGCTGATGAGTTGTTTGCACGGTACTCATGTTTTCTGTTACCTATTGGTGAAAACAACATAAACAAATAAACATTGATTTTCAGCAGAATGCTTTAATGCTGCATTAATCTGCTGTTGGTTTGTTGAAAGCTTGTTCCAGACATACAGAGGTTCCTCCAGTTTCAAAACTCTTCCTTCAGATCATCATATTGATGATTAGACATTAAAAGTCTTTTAACAACAATATATTTTGACTTTTTTCTAAGTATTTCTTCCTCATGTGCTGGAAGTGTTTCTGCATGTCTAGATGAGCCTCTGCTCCTGGAGAACCTCGCTGCTGCAGAGGAATCTTTTAGTTTCTGTTGACCTCTTCTCATGGATTCATACACGCCTCTTTTCAGGCTCTCATATCCCCGCCCACTTGTGAGTTTCTTACACAGCAGCAGCTGTTGTTGAATTTTGCCTCATTGTTCATGAAGCTCCGCCCCCTCCGAGTCTGTTTTGCTGCTGTCTAAGCTGCTGCGTGTCAGGTTTCCCTCTGAAGTCTTGAATAGCGTTTATCCAGAGAAGTCGGACGTTGTTACAAGAGAGCCGTTTGGGGGAAGAGAGTTCCTGTCTGCCCCCCCACCCCCGTCCATCACTCTAAGAGGAAAACCAGACGCGGACGGGATGCGTTTGGACTCCTGATGTTCAGCTACAAGGAAGAGGATGTCAGAGCGGCGGAGGCCTCTTCTCCCAGCAGTCGTCTCTCTGGACGGCCCTCAGAGCTCCCGGATCAATTGTTCAGATGATCTAGAAGATCAATGCAGCTTCGCCTTTTAAAAGCTGCAGGACTCGTGTATGCTGCATGTCACGTGTGTTTTTGAATCCAAAAATCTCTCTACAAAACATTTCAACCACGTTTGTTGTAAAAATGATCAGTTCCAATGTTTCAGCTGTGCAAATCTGGACAAAGATTGACGTTTGTAATCCTGACTTATATCAGGATTTTCTGAGATGATCTGGTAAAGAATTTAACATTTACTTTAAACTAATTTGATTTTAAAACATAGATTTATAAACTATAGAAGGATTTTATCTGCTCCAGATTCTAAACTGCAGTTCCAACTTTATTGCCTGAAAATCAAGACGTTTCTTTCTAAAATCCTTTTTGTTGTAAAAGTTTGTTCTTTTATTAGAGGACAGCAGAAATTGTCATGATAAATGTTCCTGTCAGAGGAAAACAGAGTCACCCAAACGATTTCAAATCCCCTCTTTGATTGTCTTTACATGGAGTGTTTTAGTCTGTCCATCTGTCTCTAACTGAAATGAGGAAATCCATGAAACATTTAGTAATATAAATCCTCTCCAGTGGAAATAAAAGTCAAACTTTTTTCTGTCAGGCTGGAGTCTCAATATTTGACTCTAAATCAGCAGTGAGAATAAAAACTTGTTTTATGACCGTCCAGCTGAAGAAATTAAGAGTCTAAATCAATCATCTGAATGTATCGAATAGTTTTTGTCTTTTGGCAAATGTTTCCACGTTCCTTCAAGCTTCATGTCCTCTGTCACTTTTCTAATCCCAAACTAGCTGAATAAATACTTAATGAAAGAGAATTCTGTTGGCTTTTTAAAGTCGATTATTTGAACAAACAGTTGGATTGCTCTGAAACCAATGTTCTGACTCTGAATTAAAATGTGGTCACGGCAACACAAAACATTTACAAAAGTTTGCCTTGCCTCAAACTGCAAACACAGCAGTCATGTTTGAATGTGCCCAGCCCTAATTTTGAGTTTATCAATGGGAACATCTTGGCTGTGACTGAACGTCACTATGGTTTGCATTTATCTGCTGATGAGAAGCTTCTCCAGTTCAGATGGTTCTGCATTAGTGAGGCTGTTTGTGGGATGAAGTGCAGACCTCAGAGGTGAGCTTCATGAAGAATGAGGCTTTCTCTGCAGCAGATTCTTGTTTGGTGGATTCAATGACAGAGTGGACAGAGCGGTGGACATTTAGAAGCCTGCTCATTAACTCTGGTCAGCACCATCACCTCACAGCCAAGAGGTTCTGCTTTAAATCCGTCCCGTGTGTCGAGTTTTTCTCCTGCATGCGAGTTTTCTGAGGAGCTCCCCCAGTCCAGAAAACTGTTGGCTGGATGATCGGATGGAAGGACGGGCCCTCAGCAGTCATGATGCTCAGACTCTGTTAGATGTCAATAAACCCCACGGTGTTTTTCACAGGGGGGAGGGCCCCCCCCCCCAGCACCTCATCTCTGCAAATGCTCTGCAGTCGCTGCAGTTGTATATGGTATAGAGTATATATTGGTGCTCCTATCTGATCTGGAGGGTGTGGTCTGGTGATTAGCAGCCTGGAAGGATGCCCCCTTATGTCAGCAAAAGGAAGAGCCAATCCCGTCCCATCTGTGTGGATTTTAGCAACCCAGTCTCAGTGAAATGCGTACATATTCCACGACTTTGCACCCTGGGAATACCGTGCATAGTATACGCCAAACACGGTTTTTGTGTGCATATGATACGCAGTTGCAGCCCATTCAAAACAACAGGAACGGCTTTTAGGTTTCGTTTTGATCACGTGGTCGGATGTTTCTCCGGATCACTGATCACGTGACTTTTGAGTTTCTGCCGATTTCTGACAGCGGCTAACAATATGGCGGTAGATCCACTACTTTTTTGGTGTAAAATCCCTCAGAATAAAATATTTTGTGGACTAATCTTTATTTTAGTAATATTTCTAGCGAGAAATGTACCCGTTCCCATCACGACATGCATTTATTTTGGACACACAGTTCGTAGTTTGTCTGTTTTGCTTGACTTTTCGGGCTCGAAAATCGTAAAACAGCAACGTCTGGGGTGCACGGAACAATCACGGAACCGGACGATCAGCAGGATTTGGGACCCGACTCGCATCGGTGCCGGGTCAAGGTTAGGGTTAGGGAAGGTTCCGAGAAACCGCCCGGAACCTTTTTAAATCGGGCCCCGAATGACTTCTGTAAAGCTAGAACGTGATCAGACTGACTACTTCCGGTACAGGAGACGGTCAAACGAGATCCCGAAACGAAGATTATCAAGCATCAAATAATGTTTCTTTAATTTCTGCCTCATAAACAAACACAAATGTCGGGTATTTTAAGTGACAATAACGAGTTATGCTTTCTATGGAAGTTTTTTTATGTCAAAATTCAAAGTATTATGCATTATTCAATTGACAATTCAGTTTGCAAATTCATCATGCAATTTGAAAATGCATTTTTCAATTTGAAAATGCATTTTTCAATTTGAAAATGCATTTTTCAATTTGCAATTCATTATTAAAATTTACAATTCAATATCACAATTTTTTAAAACAAAATATTGAATAAAAACAAAATCAATTGCATTGCATATTGCCATGGGTTTTTGATGTCATAATTCAAATGACAATGCATTTTCCAATTTACAATTCAATATGCAGTTTGACCTTTCATTTTAGATAGACAACTTTATTAATCCATTTGGGACATGCCCGCAGGGAAATTAAAGTAAAATGAAATAAAATGAAATTTTGAAATGCATTTTACAATTGACAATTCAATATTCAAATTAGGCTTTTAATATGAAAATACATTTTGCAATTTACAATTCAATATGACAATTTACATTTCAATATTAGAGTTTTAAAAAACAAAATATTGAATAAAAACTAAATCAATTGCATTGCATATTGCCATGGATTTTTGATGTCATAATTCAAATGACAATGCATTTTGTAATTGACAATTCAATATGCAGTTTGAACTTTCATTTTGAAATGCATTTTGCAATTGACAATTCAATATTTTAAAATGACATTTCAATGCATGGCTTGCTTCAAATAACTTAAGATCTACTGTGTATTGAAATCCCCCATGCTCTGTTTGTGTCAAAACTCATTCTAACTTGCAAAACAGCGCCCCCCTGCTGTAATGCATTCTCAGTTTTATCCAGGCGCTCCAAGTTGGTCAAAATTCAAATCGTTTTGCATTCTGTCAGGGCGGGGCCTTCCACCTCCCAACATTTGCTAAATCCCGCCCCCACTTCCTTACTCAACTAACCAATGGAGTTGTTTGGTGTCGGAGGTTAGAGGAGAGAATGCTAGCTTCTATCTGCTAAAGAGTTAGCTTCTATCTGGAGAACTTGCTCTTCAAACGCTGTGTGACAGCACTAAAAGAGATTTTGGAGAGAATCTTTAGGGCTGCAGTGAACTTCAGACAGCAGCGGTCCACAACCCTCGGGCCGCTGACCGGTACCGATATCTGTCCGTGCGTCACTTGATACCGCGCCACAGACAGAAAAAAAAAAAAAAAAAAAAAACATATGGAGGGGGCTAATTCAATGGTTTTAAGAAGTCTAAATGTTTGAACGTAATATTTGTGGTTATATTTCCCCCTTCACTTCTAAGGAGATGCTAACCAGACTGCTAACTTTAGCTGTGTCTGAATTTGAAGGTGTAAATTGATAACTAAAGCATAATAAAACGACACGACCATCGTAAAACGGGTCTCCCCTGAATATAATCATAAACGTCAATCCACCGTGTGTCCATCTTTATTATCAGTGTTTGTGAAACATTGGAGACTCTGTCATCACATCCTGACACGGAGCGGCAGTCTGGTTAGCATGATGAATTTGCAAACTGAATTGTCAATTGAATAATGCACAATACTTTGAATTTTGACATAAAAAAACTTCCATACTAAACATCCGACCACGTGATCAAAACGAAACCTAAAAGCCGTTCCTGTTGTTTTGAATGGGCTGAAGAAGATGAAGGTTCAGGTCTGAATGGGAAGGGAACGTTTTTGTGGTCAGATGAGACCAAAATCCTGCTCTATGGCTTCAACTCCATTCACTTTTGGAGGAGGAAGAATAGCAGATGACCCCTAGATCCTCATCCATAAACATGGGGGGGGGGGGGGGGGGGGCCTAGAGGAATTGCTCCTCTAAACCCCAACACTGAAATTGGATCACTGATGGGTTTTCCAGTTTTTCTGTTTCCCCAAACACTGAGGAGTTGCTTGAGAAAAGCCTGTTCAGGTTCTGGAGGGAGGGTCACTCTGGTCCGAGCTAACATCAGTTCAAGTTTCCAAACCCAAACTTTCTTCTTCAGAGAGAAGGACAAAAGCCCTCTTGAGATGTGACTCCATCAAGAAACATCCAATCTTAGCGTTTGCCGTCCAGCTGTCAGACATCAAGTTCTGCCTCAGGTTCAAACATGAAAAAGCCTCTCAGTGTTCTGAATTGTTGGGATTCTGTTGGATTTAGATCATTTAGATCAATGAAATCTTTGCAGGAAAAAATGACCAGATGATTAAAGGTTTTTTATATTATTTGCATACAATTTTGAAATCCGGATTCCATTTCTCAAAGTAAAACCACAAATATTAAACAGTACATATACACAATTCCTATATTGTTCTGAAAATGACACACTCCAGTCAGAACACACACAGCAGTCAAAACGAAAACACACATTTGTAAAAATGCCGTCAGTTTTCATTTAACCAATCAATGATCAGACTCTGTTTCATTGATCCCACCAGTTTCACACTGCTATTCAGTAACAGTAACCAATCACCTCTGAAACAAATACTATCTGTAGACAAATCAGAATTCCTGCATGAAGAACACACAGCTTGACCCTGAAAAAAACAGAGCAGCAGAAATCCTGTAACTCTTCCTCATCTCTGCGTCTGGATCAGATTTCATCCACATCAGGCTGTGTCTTCATCTCCTGGAGGGATGAATCCACTCCTGCTTCTGTTTGATCACATGACTGACATGCAAACAGTCATGCGTGTTCCTTCCACCATCATGCTGGACAAAGAAGGGGGAGTATGGAGTGATGATGGAACCAGTTCTGGAGCAGAGCGGCCTGAACTCACCTGCTGCCTTTACAGCACACCTGAGAGCTGTTTTCAAACGAGTACATGTGTTCACTCACCTTCTGCTCATTAGTCATTGGTAATCCAGGGCTGTGTAATGACATGGAAGTCACTTCACAATCCTTTTCTGTGTCGAATGTGTTGAAATGTGTGGAGAGTTTCATAAATCACTGCGTGTAATGTTGTACCAATCTGTGGTGGTGTTTTGCTTCTTGGAGCAGAATTTTATAAACCATGTGGATCTTTTTCTGTCTTCTTCTGTACTTGAGGAAGTTACAGATGGTTTGGCTTCAGCTTCAGAGGCTGGCATGTCGGCCCCTGGCTCCTCTGTTGGAATGTGAGGTGCATTTCTGTGCAGAATGGTGTGAAATGTTTGAGGCTGACACGACAAAGACATGTGGAGGTTTAGCTGTGAACACAGATTTCATGGTCAATCATAAAACCAGTAGAAATTGCAGAGCGTCCCTCCCGGTGCTTCAGTCCGCTCTGACAGCCAGCAGGCCTGTGGCTTCCAGCAGCATCCTCGTCTGACCCTGCAGCATCCTCATCCTCAGCACTGCAGAGACGTTGAAGCGTCTCCGCTCCACCATCCGTCTCTGCACAGAGGCTGATCAGAGGATTGCACCCAGCCCGTTCTTGCTCCCCGCAGTCAGTGAAGTCATCTGGCTTTTTGACGCAGATCCCCCCCCCTGCTCTTTCTGCACCGTCCAAAATAACTTTTTTTGGGTTGATTATATGCTGTCAGCTGCCAGTCCAAATTACAGCTCTGCTCTCAGACGGCCACAGAAATTGTCCAGTGAGCGAGCGAGCGTGCACCACACAGGCACACTCATGGAAAGAACGCCTCCCATCTGTGCTGAGGCCTCCAGCAGCTGATAAGCAGCGAAGCATCCCTCCAGTGCAGAGGATCTCGCCGCGCTGCGAGCGACGAGCCAGGACGTCTGCTTTGAGACAAACCACATCAAATCTGCTTGGTTTGCTGCAGAGCATTGACAAACTCACAGAGTCTCTTCAACACCTCCCTGACAAGCAAGTGAGAACTGCTGAGTCTGAGTGTTTGAAACAGAGACGGATCGGATCAAAGTTAACAGTTTTAAATGTTTAAGGCAGGAGATGGTCAAGAACCGACTGCAGATCATCTGTACTAGAATTTAAAAATGTGAGTCTCTGCTATGAAAGCTTTGGTCTGTGCAGGTAAAGACAGTCTGTGTGCTCCTTCACGATGCGCTGCGTCCTGTCTTGAGCTGTTGTTCTGACCCACTCTGATGAGAAACGCTGTCTTTGTTGTTGTATGTTCTTGTAGCATTTTTCTGATGATGGAGGACATTAATGAAGAAAATTAAGATTCAAATTGCATCTCTGAGTATTTTTTTATTCAAATTGTTGTAAATCTAGAACAGATGAAAAAAACAGCATATTTGTCATGTCCAAACTACGGTTGGTGGGCCTCCCTCTCCCTGCTCAGCTCTATTCTGATCATGAGTCTGGATCTAAACTGTACGCTCCAATATTTCTCACCTTTCTGCTGTGCTGCTAATATTAGGTTGGGGTTGTGAGGGGCTGTAAGCTCATGGGCTAGAGTGTAAACAGAGACTCTTTACTGCAAGGGGGGCAGACTCACTCCCCGCCGACAGCCCCACTCAAAACTCAGATGAATTTCAGCATGAACTCCTGCCACTCTGCAGAAACTATGTCCTGTGTCTGCGGACCGGTAAACCCATGAGGATTTTACCCCGCCCGCCCGCAGAGTATTTGCATGAATCAAGAATCAAGAATCTTTATTATCATTTATGCAGAGCAAAATGAAATTTCTGCCAGCAGCTCTTTGCTAAAGTTTCAAAAAGAATAAGATAAATATAAATATATACAAGGTGCATTACAGTTAAAAGGCACGGTGAGTGAAGTGGACATTGCACAACAGTTAAGGTACTGCAAGAATAAATAGATCAGTGCACAGAGACCTGAAAGTTATTGTTAAGTCTAATTCCTTAGACTTCGGGTGGGTGGATGGACTTTACAGCTCTGGGGAAGAAGCTGTGTTTCAGTCTGTTGGTGTGGGTCCTGATGTTCCTGTATCTCTTCCCTCTGGGAAGAGATACAAACAGTTGGTGTCCAGGGTGGGTGGGGTCTGCAGCTATACGACCAGCCCTCCGTTGGACCCGGCTGTCGTACACTGAGTCGAGTTGTGGGAGCGGTTGACCCACAATCCCCTGTGCTGTTTTCACCACCTGGGCCAAGTCCTTCTTGTCTTTTGCAGTGCAACTCCCGTACCACACTGTGGCGCTCAGGCAAAGGATGCTCTCTATGGTGGCTCTGTAAAAGTTTTTCAGCAGCTGAGAGGAAAGTCCAGTCCTTTTTAGTTGCCTAAGGAAGAAGAGTCTCTGTTGAGCTTTCTTCACTAGGTAGGATGCATGCACCGACCAGGTAAGGTCAGATGTAATGTGGATCCCCAGGAACTTGATGTGGTCCACTCGCTCCACCTCTTCCCCGTGAATGAGAAGAGGGATGTGTTCCACCTTTTTAGACCTCCTGAAGTCCACTATGACCTCCTTGGTCTTGGAGGTGTTTAGGACGAGGTTGTTGTTGGTGCACCAACCTATTAGGTGCTGGATCTCCTCTCTGTAGTGGGTCTCATCATTGTTTGATATGAGACCCACAATGGTGGTGTCATCTGCAAACTTGACAACCATGTTTGTAGGGTGGATAGCAGAACAGTCGTGGGTGAATAGAGTGAAGAGGGCCGGGCTGAGGACACATCCCTGTGGTGTTCCTGTGCTCAGGATCAGAGTGGATGATGTGGAGTCTCCAATCCTCACCACTTGAGGCCTGTTGATAAGAAAGTCCCTGATCCAGAAGCACAGAGAGGTAGGCAGTCCAAGGTTGTGGAGTTTCAGTATCAGCTTGTCTGGGATCACAGTGTTAAATGCTGAACTGAAGTCCACAAACAGCATCCTGACGTAGGTGTTGGTGTGCTCCAGATGAGACATGGCCACATGTAGGGCTAATGAAACTGCATCCTCTGTTGATCGGTTCTCCCTGTAGGCGAACTGATGTCTGTCCAGGGACGCAGGGATGATGTCCTTGATGTGGCTCAGGATGATCCTCTCGAAGCACTTCATGATCACCGGTGTCAAAGCCACAGGGCGGTAATCATTGAGGCAGGAGACAGAAGATGTTTTTGGTACGGGCACAATGATGGAAGACTTGAGGCACACAGGTACTGAAGCGAGCTGCAGGGACAGGTTGAAAATGTCCAGAAAAACTCCAGCCAGCTGCTGTGCACACAGCTTGAGAACACGACCTGACACCTTGTCTGGCCCTGTGGCTTTGCTGATGTTGATTCTCCTCAAGGTGGAGCACACTTGGTGTTGCTGCAGAACAAGCGGCTGAGACTGCTCCTCCAGCTGTAGAGGAGAGCCGGTGTCTCTGCTGTCAGGAGTGCAAAGCGTGCAAAGAAGGTGTTTAAGGTGTCAGGCAAAGTGGGCTCATGGGTGATGATTTGCTGTTTACAATTTCTGTGGTCTGTGATGGTCCTGATGCCTCTCCACATCTCCCGTGGGTTGTTGTTAGCAAAGTGTTCCTCTATGCGCTGTCTGTACCTGCGTTTGGCCTGGTTGATGCCCTTTTTCAGTTCTGTTCGGGCCTTTCTGTAGGCCAGCCTGTCACCTGACCTAAAGGCCGCATCCCGAGCCTTGAGCAGAGACCGTACTGTGCCATCAAACCATGGTTTCTGGTTTGGATACACTTTGATGGACTTTGTGGGCAGGACAGCATCAGTGCAAAACTGCACATAGTTCAGGACAGTTGCTGTATAGGTCTCCAAGTCTGAGCCGTCTTTAAAAACCTCCCAGTCAGTGTGATCGAAACAGTCCTGCAGAGCTGAGGTAGCCTCTTCGGTCCATACCTGCACTGTTTTGATGTTCGGTTGAATCGTGTTCACAACTGCTCTGAATTGTACATCTGAAAGGATCATCTTGATTGATCATTTCTGTGAGCGTTCTAAAGTTTAGATTCCTTCATGAGAGTCACATCTCTGTGCAAACAGGTGGGCTGTGTGATTCACCTGTTCTTCCGTTCATTCTTCTGTTTCTGCACTTCTAACATCCATATGCAAAGAAAGGTTCCACATTCAACTTTTCTCATGTTACACACCTCCGGACTGCTTTTAGCGCTCAAACTGATCAAGAGTATCCAGTTGATTTTCAAAATAAAAGATTTCTGGGATTAAAAAATAACATTAACAAGAAATAACAGGTAATTTATTAGTTCTCCCGCGGCTCAGTGGCAATTGATCCACGGAGCGGTACCGGCCCGCGGCCCGGTGGTTGACGGCCACTGTTCTAGAAAACAACACCTTTTTTCTGGGTGAAAATTCCACTAGGAGCCATTTTACTATAGATCAAAAGGGGATCGCAGTGGAACTTGAAGTGCAAAAGAGACTGTCAGCTGGTGCCGTGTGTGCTCTCAGCACTGGCATCACCATAGCAACAGCACTTGTTTGCTGTGCAAGGGAGTGACCGTTGTGAACCTCCTAAATATGGTCTGTGGTTGGACCACTTCAGATCCCAAACTGCAGGGTAACATACACACACAGACCTCCCCAGCACTTTTCCTCCTCTGGCACCAAATCTAACAAACATATCAATGACCCAACCAGCAGCTTGGTTTCTCAGTTGTTCAGAGAAACGATGGTTTCAGCTTTTCCCCATGAAGCCACAGGACATGGCGGCTGCAGGGTTTGTGCAGTGACCCACTTACAGCCCAGCGGCCCACCTGTCTTCAGAGGAAACCATAACTCAGCCCTGCGGCTCGGGGGGGCCGCGTGTTTCTTTGTGTTTGTGTGAATGGAAGAGGTTGCCATGACTCTCAGGAGGCTTCTTAACTGTGTTCTGCAGGGTTCGACCTGATGGAGCACTTCAGCGTGACGGACATTCTGGGAGGCAGGATTGATGACGACCAGAGTCTGTATGTCCGTCTGGGGACCATGCCGATAGTCCAACAAACAGAGTACGTGAGAACTCCTTCTGTCTGCAAACTCCAAGAAAAACACAAACACAGACAACTGACATTTCACATGATCAAGGTAACAAGGTCCACATAACAAGAAAACACCAAACTTGGCTTGATACTTTCCAGTCGAGTATTTTTTAGCATATTGGCTGATCTGGAGATCTCATGGAGTTTCTTGCATTTGATTTGAAAAACCACATTTATCTGTAAAAGAGAGAATAATTTTGGTCCCACCGCACTTTCTGCTGGACTTCTTGAAAATTGGGTTTTGTAGAATTGAGCCAAAATATCAATGCTGTGACATATTGTGATAGTTAGTCCTGCAACTGATCCTCAATAGATTCTCACCAAGTATCAATCTTTTATTTCTGTTTAAAGTGGTTGTGAAATGTTATTTTTTTGGTGAGACGTTCCTTCGGAGGTAGATAGGGGGCGCACATTTCAAGACTGGCTGTTGCAAACACCAATGTGTCTGGCAGCTACTTGAATGATTTCATTTTGGTTCTGTTGTTTACAACAGCATTTGCACTAATAAATTCTACTGGTATAATATTTGTAGACAGTATTCTGATTTGTAAAGGTGTCTGTTATCAAAACAAGACAAAAGTTGTTTATTTTGAATGGGTTCAAGCTAAAAAGAAATGGGGATATATTTTCCTTAAAAATATGTTCTTTTATATAATGTGAGTTTTTAGAGATGACGTTGACCATTTATTGGAGTATCACAATATCATTGATATTGTGATCCATGTATCGTATGGTGAGGTACCCAGTGATTCTCAGCCCTAGAATTGAGCATCATCTGCAGAAACGCCATCAGTCAAGGTTGCTGTATAAATACATAGACACCAGACAGATTCTGCTGTAATTATAGTGTAAAAATGGCATTCTCCTAATTACTTCTCAAAGTATGTGCTTGAAGCTAGAGCCCCTACTGTTCTATTCCCCGACTGCTGTTTCATTTAAATAAGGAATGCTTGCATTTCTCTCACATGCAGTTCATTTAGCTAAAGAAGGAGTCAAACATTGGTTTATGCATGCAGACAAAAAACTGCCGTTTGGCCTCTAATCCAAGAAGCTTTCCTAAAAAGCCCAAATCCAGCCGAGCTTTTTTAAGCTTCCTCTGCCTTTGAACCATCCCGGATGAATGAGCGTCTTCACAGATATGTTTAGGCAGACTGCTGGTGGAAGAGGAGGAGGCTGAACCTTCTTTTACACCTTCTATCAACATTTGAATAGAGTGTTTACACAGACTTAAACGCAGCATTAATAATGCTCTCTTTCTGCAGAGACGTGTTTCCTCAAGGACTGCCAGACGAATATGCTTTTGTGACGACATTCAAGTTCAGAAAAACCTCCAGACGAGAAGATTGGTACCTTTGGCAGATTCATGATAAATATGGGATCCCACAGGTGGGCAAAAACAAGCTTCCAGCTTCTTTTTAAATGCTTTGAAGGTTGCAGACTCACACCTGCACACTCTGTGCCTTGACAGGTGTCCATTCGTCTGGATGGCGAGAACAAGGCGGTGGAGTACAACGCCGTGGGGCTGACAAAAGATGCTGTCAGAGCTGTGTTCAAAAACCCTGAAGTTGACAACTTGTTTGACCGCAATTGGCATAAAATTGCTCTCAGCGTAGAGGCCAAGTCTGTCTCCCTGTACCTGGACTGCAAACACATCCAGACTCTGCCCATTGAAGAGAGAGAAGACATAGATATCCACGGGAAGACTGTAATTGGCAAGCGAGTGTACGACAGCGTGCCGATTGACGTGAGTCTCTGCCTTCATTGTCAGAGCAGATGACTTCTGCAGGCTCCTGCTGGAGGTGTGTGAGCTGACTGTGTGTGTCTGTGCAGTTTGACCTCCAGAGGATGATGATTTACTGTGACTCCAAGCATGCAGAGCTGGAAACCTGTTGTGATATTCCCAACGCGCCAGTGAGTATAACTTACTCCAAAGTGGTGTTTTACATCTTCCTCCTGGCTGGTTGAATGTTTTTCTACTTCTGGAGCTTCAATGTGACTGAAGATCTGCTCCAATTCTGGAGATTCCTGCTTACTTTCACAAGTATTACCAATATTTTAAGTTTACAAACAGTTAACCCTTTCACAGCTGAGGCCTTTTCTGTCATGACTGAACACAGAGTCTTTAACATACTGTAACGTTTCAACCGTTAACACGATCATTCCGGCAGATTCTGAAGAAGAAAAGCAGCTCTTTGAGCCACTTTTCTCCTTCTCTCCTTATGGAGGAAAATAGACTCAGCAGGATTTGTACGTAACTTTGGGTTTGTGTGTACGGTATTGGATTTGTGCGTGCATGATTGTTAAATTGAGCACAACTTTACATTTGTGTTTGTGTATTTCTATATTTGTGCGTAACCTTGGATGTGTGCACACGTAATTCTTCATTTGTGCATGCGTTGATTTGTGCTTTACTTTGTGTTTGTGTGTAATGTTGGCTTTGTGCATATGTAATTCCTCATTTGTAACAAGTGCAAAAATTTCTACCTTAAAAAATACAAAATACAATTAACCTACACATAACTTCAAACTACAACATTTTGAAATTAACTACACATAAAAAGCTCAAATCACTTATTACACACAAAATCTAATTTACTCACAAATCTGATGTGAATTTTCACGTCTCCAAGATTTGTGTTTAAGTGACGTGTTTGAGTGTTAGATTTAAGTTGAGCATGTATAAATAGCATTTTTCTATTTTTTTATTTTGTGATTTTAGTACTTATACACAAAATATGAATTGTCTGAGCTATAAATTAAGAGTTACACACAAATCGAGGTGAGTCTATTTTCTCTCCACAATTGTGTAAAGTCAGGATTTTTGAAATGTGAAGACATGGTGGAATAGGTATGCTTGAGGTTAAACTAGAGTCAGAGAGCAGTTTGTTTAAATCACATCAGGAAGTAGAATTTTAATCTAAGTTTCTCTCATTGCTTTCAAACAAATTGGTTTGTTTGAAAGACTTAATTTACAACGGGACTTAATTTACAACGAAAAAGATGTAGATAAAGCATATGATGAATTTTTAAAAATATTTAAACTATTATATGATAAAAACTGCCCAATACAGGAATACCGAAGTAAAGTTAAACATGCAAACAGTTTATGGATTACAAAAGGATTAAAAAATGCCTGTAAGAAAAAAAATAATTTATACAAAGAATTTATAAAGCACAGAAGTGATGAAGCTGAGAGGAGATATAAGACATATAAAAACAAATTAACATTGATAATGAAGAAGTGTAAAAAGGAATATTATAACAACTTACTGGAGAACAACAAAAACAATACTAAACAATTGTGGACCATATTAAATATGGTAATAAGAAATTCTCCAAAATATACAAGTTATCCAAAGCATTTTCTAGATGGGGAAACCACACACACAAATCCAAAAAATGTTGCTAATTTATTCAATACCTTCTTCGCTAATATTGGACCAAATCTGGCTAAGGAAATTCCAACATTAAGCAAAGGTCCTCATTTAACAGACAGTAATATTAACACTATTTTTCTTGAAGAGGTGGAGGAAGAAGAAGTAATTGAAGTCACTAAGCAGTGTAAGAACAAAACATCTACAGACTCCTATGATATTGATATGATGTTAGTCAAGAAGGTAATTGAAGGAATTTCAAAACCCATGACTCATATATGCAATCTCTCGTTCCAGAATGGTCAATTTCCTCTGAAAATGAAAACTGCTAAAATAATCCCGCTCTACAAATCTGGAGATAAACATCAGTTTACAAATTACAGGCCTGTCTCCCTCCTCCCTCAGTTTTCTAAGATCCTGGAAAAACTTTTTAAAAATAGACTTTGCAAATTCATCAATAAATATAATTTACTTACAGACAGCCAGTATGGTTTTAGAGCAAACAGATCAACATCACTGGCTTTAATGGAATTAACAGAGGAAATAACTAATATCACAGAACAGAACAAATATGCAATAGGAGTTTTCATAGATTTAAAAAAAGCATTTGATGCAATAAATCATGACATTCTAATTCATAAAATGGATAAAATAACAGTCACGAGGATCAGCTTTAGACTGGGTAAAAAGCTATTTACGAGACAGGAAACAATTTGTGAAAATGGGAGACCATAACTCAACAGTTCTGGACATTGTGTGTGGTGTCCCTCAAGGCTCAGTGCTTGGGCCAGTTTTATTTAACCTTTATATCAATGATATAGTCAAAACATCAGACGAAATGAAATTCGTATTATTTGCAGATGATACCAACATCCTTTTTTCTGACACAGATATCAGGAACTCCTCGCTAAAGTGACCAGAGGAATGTACAATCTAAAGGACTGGTTTGATAGAAACAAGCTATCACTTAATTGGACAAAACTAAAATCATGTTTTTTGGTAAAAACAATACAAAAGAGCAAATTAAAATAAGAATAGCAGGAGTAACATTAGAAACAGTGAATCATATCAAATTCTTGGGCGTGACAATAGACGAAAAGATTTCCTGGAAGCAGCATATTAGTTCTTTACAAACAAAAATATCAAGAAGTATTTCAGTCATGGCCAAAGTGAAACATATTCTTAACCTCAGATCACGCCAGATACTGTATAATTCTCTGGTGTTGCCGTACTTAACCTACTGTTCAGAAATTTGGGGAAGTACATACAAAACCTCTTTAAAACCACTGTGTTTGTTACAAAAAAGAGCAGTAAGAATAATTCATCATGTAAGTTATCGCCATCACACTAATCAATTATTTCTTCAGTCAAAGATACTAAAACTTTTTGAATAGAACATAGAATACTTCAGCTGATGTACAAAGCAAGACATAACTTACTCCCAGTACATCTACAGTCAATGTTTCTGACAGATTGGGTGGTTATAGTTTAAGAAAAGAAAATAATTTCAGAGTACTAAAAGCACGCACAACAAAAAAGATCTTTTGTACAACAATAAATGGAGTGAAGCTATGGAACAGTCTGAATGATGAGTTACGAATGAGCAACAGCATAAAACCACTTCAAACATAAACATAGAATATTAGTCTTCAGTAAATATAGTAAGGAAGAAGGATAACAAATCTAATGTAGTGATACAGTGTTGTGAAGTATATAATTCATATAAATCAATGTTTTGAGTGTTTTATTGGTGAAGTTGACAGAGGCTGGGTGTTGAGGTCCCAGGGGAAAGATTTATGGGAAGGGAAAGCATGTGAATGGTAAAGCTGGTATATTTGTATATATGTACGTTTTGTATAGATCTTGTGTGTATTCGATTATATGGACAGATGTCTGATGGTACTTAATTTCTGCTTCTGAAATAGTGTATATTAAAGAAAATGAAGATATATTTTTAGGGGGTAGGATTAAAAAAAGTTTTTAAACTTCTTCCTACTCCATTTTGAACTACACTATTCAGGTGTAATATCTTTTTATTTTAATTTTATAAATTTTGTTTCTTGTTTTGTTTTGTTTTTACCATGTAATCTGTATGTTCGAAATAAAGGACTAACTAACTAACTAACTAACTAAAGCAATAAGAAAAAAGTTGATAAAAGTTTGATAACAGAGTTTCTAATAGAAAGTTCAGAAAAGTTGCTTAAATGAACTTTTATTTCAGAAAATGTTTGTAAAGAAAGAACTTGAATGTGGTGAGTCTGTATGTGCTGGCAGATCATCTAAAATTGTCTCTTTTTCCAGTTTGTATCCCCATTTAACATGTGATATAAAAAAAGATTTTCCATTCTGCTCACTGCTCCTCTCCAGGCCTGAGGATGTGTGGACGTCATTTGGCTTGAATGTGTTGATGTGTCATGAACTCTGAAAGAGAATCACAAATAAACATAGCTAGAACTAGAACAGACTGCTGAAGTCAAGAGTCAAACTGAGCTGTAACCAGTTTGGTTGAACAGATTATTTCGTCACCACTTTCTAATTCTGACATGACGCTCCTCATTTCAGTGCCACACTGCTGTTGTGACGGAGGCCCCCCCTGTGGAGATCCTCACACCAACACCCACCGCTGCAGAGCAGAAAAAGCCCCCCGATTCTTCAGGGGAGAAGGTACGGTGTGCACGCTGGCGTGTCTGTCCGGGCGGAGCGGGAACTGTCCTTTAGAAGCTCTCCAAAGACCTTCCCCTCTCGTTCCTCACAGGGAGACATTGGTGCCCCCGGTGTCGCAGGCCCAAAGGGTGAAAAGGTTACCTCCCACCGTTGTTGCACACCTTATGTGTTGTTCCATCGTATCTTTGAGTCGTGAACGTGCCACCTTTTTCAGGGAGACAGTGGCCCTAAAGGCGCCGTCGGACCAGCTGGTACCAAAGGGGAAAAAGGAGATTCTGTATGGTCAACTCAGAACGCTCTACCAGTTGTACTGCTTAGTTCTTAACTCAGAGTGAACACATTTCTATTTATTGTGTAATCACAACAACACATGATCACACTGCATGCCTCCAGCTGTACTGCTTCCCTCTCTGCCTCCAAAATAATTGATCTTTATTGATGAATTATTTGCAGGGCAGACTGGGCTCTGTCAAAGGAGACAGAGGTGAGAAGGTAAGTGGACTCCTCGTCCTCTCTGTGCATGAGCATCCTGTTAACCCAACCTGTGGGTGATGCATATGTGATATGCATGAAGACCACACTAACCCTTCCAGCTCTTCTCTCTGTCCTGTTGATTTCTGAGAACCATCTTGAAGCAGGATCAGCAGGAACATGCTTCCACTAAACTCTCACATGAAAACTCTCACTGCTCGAAAAACTACATTAAACTGAGTTTAGTGTAGTTTTATTTACCACTTGAGCATCTGTCTGCACTTATCCTCAGAGAAAGCCACCACACATGACGTAAGGCGGCGGATAAAAACAGCCGTGTTGTTCATTTGCTCCGTGAGGTGGAAGTCCATCCATCAGCTTTAGATTGTTTCTAACGAGCAGGAAGTGGAGCTGTTGAGGAGAAAGTCTCTTTGGCTGAAGGCCCCTGAGGGCAGGGGTCCTTCCCTCCAATCTGTCATGAAAGCAAATGTGTGTGTTGATCCCACATAAGCCTGGAGTAATTACAGGGCGACCTTCTGTGTCTTGTAAAGTGGTTTATGAAGCAGAGGGAGTGTGTCCGTGCAGACGCTCTGATCTGAGCAGATCTCTGCTGGACTCCAGTCACACCAGTCCTGAGGTGGACGGTGTGCTGCTGGATGGGTTTCTGGTTAAATGTGTGACTGCTGCGGTGCTTCTGTGTGACCATGTTCCTGGTTTTAACGTTTCGTTTGTGTCCGTGTGACTTCATAACCCCTAACATGCATTAGCTTTGTCTTTTTCCCAGAACTAAACACATTACTTTGAGAATAGCAGGTTGACTTTCTGACAGCACGCCATCGCCGCCTGTGCCGGCCAACCCCCTCCGTGTGTCTGTCTGGCAGAATGACCCGACCTAATCAAGTCTTTTGCTTGCAGGGTGATAGAGGCAGTGTAGGGCTGCCAGGTCCTCCTGGACTGAAAGGAGAGAAGGTGTGACGCTGGAGATGTGCAGGGATTTTATTTTCATCTTATTTGGGAGACCTCAGAACCACCAACTTCTGTTCATTACGGTTTCTGTCCTCTGACAGGGTGTTGGAGGGATTCCTGGCATTGATGGATTATCGGGTGACAAAGGAGACAGAGTGAGTGACCAGCCTTTGTGATGTTGCTCTGAATCCGGGATGGACGACTCCACATTTCAGACTGTTTTCCAGCATACCATGCTCTGGCATATTGTAATTAGCTGGACACACCTGAGACAGGTGGTCAGTCATGAGTACGGCTTGGACATCTGGAAATCATGCAGACACAGCGGCCCTCGAGGCCTGGAGTTGCTCATCACTGGTCTAAATGCACTTTGAACCTTTTGATGACCCAGTTTTGTCTGTGTTGGTGACATCAGGGAGAAGCAGGACCCCCAGGTGCTTCAGGGAAACCGGGTTCAACGGGAGAGAAGGTGAGTGAACGGAGAAGTAACATCAGTGCTTAGTGTGGCCTCCATGTTCCTCTAGGACACTGAACCAGAGGTACAGCGGTCGACCTCTGATCAGAGGACCATGTGTCGCAGTGTCCTCAGGAGAGACTCTAACCCACATTAGTCCTGGTGTTTAGAGGTGACAGGTCTGCAACCTTCTTCACTTCTAGAGCCAAAAGTCTTGTTCCACTGATGTGTATTTATATTAGTTAGTCTCAAATAACTTTCAAAATAAAAGAAACCCTGTACCCATAGGATCATCTCAATGCAGCAAATTTAGTAGTAGGTAGTTGCATCAGCAGTGATTAAAAAAACAGTTTAACTTACTGTTTGTGCTTTCATTTCAGTGAGAAATGTGTCGATCTAACTTATAAAAACTAAATCAGAACTAACTAAATGACTTTTACCGACTTTTCAAACGATAAGAAGCACTCACAATCCTTGAATTTGTTCAAAAATAGAAAATCTGCCTTTATTCTAGTTACTGACCTCCAATTGATTTTTCATATTAGACAAAAATATGTCAAAATATTTTAGTTTGGCTTCAGATTCATTGTGAATTAGTTGAATAAAGTTTGAATTGCTTCACTTTCTTCTTCTATTTACTCATTTTTCCCTTTACCATAACTTAAAAATAAAAAGTTCTTAATTCTCTTTAACCAGAGAGCCGTGATAGAGTGGCAGAAGGGTCACGTGGAGCTGCAGGTTGCAGACCCTGTTATATGCTGACCCCAGCGTTCAACCTATGACCATTGTGTATGTGCATGGGTGAATGTGACTGTAAACACTTCTGACTTCAAATCAAGCCGAGAGTCTGCCATTAACCATGTGTTTACTTAAAAATGATCATCAGACATGGTGGTGGCAGTGTAATGGTTTGGGGTCAGACTGTCCATTCTTCCTCCATTCGTAGTAGATAATGATTCTGGAGTTGATGCTACAAAACCCTT
This sequence comes from Oryzias javanicus, assembly GCA_003999625.1. NCBI lineage: Eukaryota > Metazoa > Chordata > Actinopteri > Beloniformes > Adrianichthyidae > Oryzias > Oryzias javanicus. The sequence goes on along the minus strand of CM012447.1, from coordinate 7,362,775 downwards.
TGGCAGACTTGTGAATCAGTTATATTCCTCACAAACATGATTCCAGTTGTTGCTGCAGGAATGAGGTTCATCAGAGCCTGACAGGACATGGAGCTCCATGAGTCAAATCATGTCAACAAAAACTCTAAACTGTCTGAACCGTCCGTCTCTGGCTCCCTTTTTCATTCCAATGTATGGTTGATGCAGGGACATTGTGTTGTTCTCATAGATGATGTCGTGGCCAGCAGGAGCGCGGTCGACTTCTTTCACAGGTTTTACTTGATAAAATACATAACGGAAAATAAGGCAGCAGAGAAAACAGAGAATGGTTTGATGCTTTTTCTGCTTCCAGCCGATCAAAATGAGCTCCTGAATCCAAAGCGAGGAGTGATAACAGCACAGGAACATTCAGAATAATTATCTTTAATTTGAATTAGACTATGTTTGTATTATGGTTTTTACATGATTGCCATTAAGGATTTTAGATTCATATTCTCATTTAAATGCTGCACATGATGGTGTCATTAATGAGTCATGCCAAAGCTCAGATTATTTCTTCCCCTTCATGCCTTCGCCTTTGTTTTCTCTCGTCTCAAGCCTTCATTACATCTATTTCCTTCCAACATGGAGCATTGCTCTGGGAGTTACATTACTGGAGAAGATGTGCTGGAAAACAACAAAACCCCTGCAGGGCATAATCCTGCAATTAAGGTTTAAGAATGTCTCAGGAGAACACAGAAACAAATGTGTACATCTAATGATGTGCGAGCACACAGACACAGCCACATGATCCATGTTCATCATAGACCGTATGCGTTGGTTTCTGGGTCGTTGGATGTTCCACAGAACAAAGTTGATGTGGAGTTCTGTGTGGACCAGACCAAAGTTCGTCATGGAGGCCAAATTCACAAAAGAAATGCAAACTTCCAGTAAACAAAAACATTAACGGGGTTTTTCAACATACGTTCAACATTTTTTTCATACGTTTTTTTCATTTTTAATGGGAGTCGGTTGGTGTCATAGAAAACCAAGTGCAGTGACTGCAGGAAAAGTAAAAAGGCAGATCAGATGTGCAGATCTGTCCCAGTTCCTTTACTGCTCCTCATAGAGCGCGTTCATCATGTGGTGGTGCTGTCTGAGTCTACAATTCCAAAAAAGTGACTTAGAAGTCTGTGAAGACAAGTGGGCATCAGTGCTGACGACATTAGCAAATATAGACCATAATGCATTGCATAATTTAGCAAAAAGAAATGTTTAAATGAATTTTTAACACAATCCAGATTTTCATCATCCGTTCAGAGTGAGGTCATAAATACATGTGAAATGTTCGTTTTGATGAGAATTTCAATTTGTGAAATCAGTGACATCATAGCCGCTGTTTAAAAAAAGGAAACCAAAGTAGAGAGCATGGTGTGCTAACTGCTTTCAAAATCCAGGGCGCTAAATCGTCCCGCAATAGATCGTCCTGCAATAGATCCTCCCGCGCTAGATCCTCCCGCACTAGATCCTCCCGCACTATATCCTCCTGCAATAGATCCTCCCGCACTAGATCCTCCCACACTAGATCCTCCTGCACCATCGTTTTTTAGTAGTTAGGTTAGGGTGAGAATTCAGACTCAAATGGAGTCAAAAGGGCCAGAGGCAGACAGCGCTGTCCTCCTCCTCCTCTTTTTCTTCATTTTGGATTGATTAGGGTGCATGTCTGCCACCTACTGTGCAGGAGTGTGAGTCAGAATAGGGGACTAGCTAACATGAAAACAAGAAAAGAAAACTGAATCCCTTTCAGCATTTCACGACCTCTCGGACCTCTTATCTTCATCTCTGAGTTGTGGCAGAGGATGTTGATCTAAACCAGCAGTTTTTCATTGGAGTGGGCTTTAGGTTTTATCCAGTGTCTCCTCACTCTCTACTGTCTGACATGACACTTCTGATCTATTTCTGACCATTGAATTCATGATTGGGTTATGATTGGATCATATCTGACCAAGAGCCACAACTCCTCCTGCCTTTGTGGGCTTAGGAGGGGAGGAGTCTTTTCTCTCATTGCTGCTTTGGTCACATGGCTTTATAAACAGACTGTGGTGAGTTTGGTGTAACATTCCATCATGTTGTGCATTCACATACTTGTCATCTTCTCCCATGTTGTCTTGTGTATTGTATATATTGTCTTTTTTAACTCTAAACCATCATTCCTTCAAGACCTGAAAGAGCAGCAGAGAGACAGAGCTGCTTAAACAGGAAATACACAGGTCAAAGTAATCCTAATACTCTAACTCAGAGGTTAAAAGTATTGGGAGTGGTGAAAGGAGAAGTCCTCAGGCTCAACATAAATGCTTAGGACAGTAAGTAGAGTTAAAATCATGACACCCTTCTTCAAAAGAAAGCAACTTCAGTTTTGAAATTCTTGCATTTCATTTAATCTTCATCTGCATTTAAAACCCAACTTAAGGATTCAACTGAACTGTTATGATGTAGACTCAGAAACAGAGACACCAGACATGCTAATACGATGTTCTTTATTTTATATAACCATAGGGAGTCCAGGGGGATGCAGGAGTTCCTGGTCTACCTGGACCAAAAGGTGTTACTGTGAGTACTGGACCCAGCAGGCATTTATCCAGGTGCTGTCGGACCTGAACACTGATGAGACGACGCTCTGTTACAGGGAGATTCTGGTGTCAAAGGAGAAAGTGGAGCTCCAGGAACGAGGGTACGTGACTACAAGTTTTAGGAGTAAATACTCGCAAAGAGTCTTCAACGCTTCACTCCATCAGTCCTGAGGATCAGAGGAGCTGCTTGTTCACTTTTCCATTCTAGCCTTTCCCAGTTTGGACTGATCTCTTCATCTTGTTTGAAGGCTCGATTCTTCCAAAGCTAAAAACAAAGTGAACTTCTGAGAAAGTGAGATCACTCATCTCAGAGGGGCTGAGAACTGAGGGGTATAATGGCACAAACAGATGGAGCTTCCTTGATTCACTTTCCATACTTCCTGTCTGGAATTCTGTGGGGGCGGCCGGGTCTTTGTTTCTGTCTGAGATGGTCAAACTTTCCCCTCAGCTCCGGCTTACAATGATTTTGGAGTCCGGTCTTTGTTTTACAGCGGTAGAAGAGGCTGTAGGATAGATAATAAAGTGTTTTGGTTGCATCACAGTGACCCACTCACACTTTTCTGAAGGCCTTGGTAATAGAAGCTTGCTAAAAACACCATCAACTACGAGCAAAATCCCAGGATTAGCTGTGAGTCCTGAAATATTCAGCTTGAGTTTCAGGTGCAGAATGCAACAGGTGTTTTTATGAACTTTAAGCGCTAAACTCTTTTCCACATGACTGAACCTTGGTTCTGCTGCTGGTAAGTTTAAGGCCCTGGCTTGGCAGACAACTGTTTCCTGTCCGTGGACCTACAGCAGATTTATACCTCCCCTCTGTAAAGCGATAAAGGGAAGATTCAGAGGAGACACATGAAACTGAAGATTTAGCTCAAAATGAAGAACCATGTTCTCTCAGAACAATTTAGAAGATGCCCCTCTATTTTATATATGGCAACACTAGAGCTTTGTTTAATATTTTATTGTACATTTATTCAGAAAGCATTTAGCTAGACATGCAATATTCAGACCTAATTTGAGACATTTTTACATTTTACTTTAGAAAATGTTATAACTTCATTAATATTCGGTTTCCTGTAAACATGATCTGTTCTGCAGAGCTGGCTTCTCTCTGAATATGAAGAAAAAAACCTACAATAGGCTCTAAAATAATTTGAAACTGACAAAGTAAAAACAATTAAAGCCCCTAAAATCTGGGGCCGTCAACATTAAACCTTATCATTATTTAAAAAAATGCTTTTGCACATTAATATTTACTAATGCAAATTAATTACACTTCTGCCTTGCACTTCCAGGAGGGTCCTCTGGTCACGACAGAGACAGTGTCAGAATCAATCTACAGCCGGAAGCGGAAATCGTAACTTTTGTCAGTTACGTAAATAATTCAAAATAATACGTTTTAAACCTTTTCAAAGCTATCATCTTTTACGCCTTTAAATAAGAATAAACTGTAACTGTTTTTTTCTCAGTGAATCAGCTGATTTTTGCTGTGACAGAGAGCGTCACAGAGAAAAAAATGTCTAAAAGGGTCAATAAAAGAAAGAAAATATGTGGAAAAAGTTGAACCCTTAAAATGAAAAAAAAAAACAATATTTCGTTTAGCTTATGACGCAGTACCTCAGTATCAATCAGTCAGTACCTTGAAGGGTTTTTTTGAGTAATATTGACATAAAAGTCTTCAGAGTTCTGCTTATCTTATTTTTATAGGTTTTGTGCTCACAAATTACACTGCTTGATATTTGAGTTAACACTTTATGAAGTAAAAAAGTAAAAAGGAACGCCATTACTCTGGTCTGTTTTTGTTGAAAAGCAGCATATTGTCATATAAAATGTAAACTGTTGTGGTTATTCATGATCCATCACAGTCCAAAAGTGTGATTGATTGTTTTTTATTGATTAACAGCACTATTAAAAACAAACCAATGAGTTTCAGATCTGACATTTCAGTTGTTGCTCAGAATCCTTTTCATAAACACTGAAACTTGTCTGGTCAACAACTATGAAACCTTCTACTTAGTGTTTCATTGCAGCCAAACAAACATCAGGACTTCTGCTGCAGTCAGCAGGTATTCTGCTCCATTCTCATCTCCGTCCCAGATGTTGATCAGGATTTTGATCACTGACCTCACTGGAGTCTGATGTTTGCTCTCACACATTTTGGGTTGGCTCAATGTTGTGTCCCCCAGACCAGCTTTCCAACACCAGTCAGCAGGTTTGGCTCCACTAAGATTAATGGTCCTTGGACTTCATTGAATCTGCACAGAATAATGCACCCTGCAACAATGCAGTCCAGACCATGACTGGACCTCCTCCATGTTTCACAGTAAGAGCGGTCTCCTTCTCTAGTATCCCAAATTCACACCCATGTTAACATGAAGGCAACATGACCAACAGATCCAGTTTTCCTTTTTCTAAAGGATGCTCTATCAGATGATGTGGAAACATTTGGTTTGACTTTTTAAATGATTTCTTCCATCAGTGGAGTCCTCCATGTTTTAGAGGAAACTGCCTCTTATGGGGTCTCTGACTGATGTTTCTGACCTTGGAATTGACCCTTGCTGTCTTTGAAGGTTGTGTTGTGCTGTTTGGTTTGTGTCTCTTCAGCTTGTCATCCGTTTTCGTCTCGCAGACACGTCCTCAGAGACTGTCTAGATTCCTGTGAACCTCAACCTTCTGAATCATCGCAGCAGCTGTGGTCACAGGAACATCACGCTGGGAAGAGATGTTTTTACAGTCTCTACCACGCTGCTCTGTCATTTATCGTCTGATCTTCAGAGGAGATGTGTCCTGCTTTGTCTGTGGTCCATGTTCAGCTCAGACAGTCATCATAGATGTTGGTTCAGGACGTGATGTTTGATGTCACAAAGCTCTGTAACGTTTACACATTATCTCCTGGTCTCTCATCACAAGAATGATTCCAGTTGTTGAGAAAAACAAACTTCATGATGACAGAAGATTTATCTGCATTGAAGATGTTTTTCATTCTATGATTGTAAACCATTTAGTCTGTGGCTGTCTAAATCTCAGAAGAATCTTTAACAAGTCTTGTTTACATTTAAGGGTGAAGCAGGATTAGATGGATTACCAGGAAAGCCTGGACTTCCTGGAAAAGATGTAAGTTACAAACACTGACATTTACTTTAATACCCCTGATGATGGACTTTGATGACGTCTTTTGTCTAACGTGGATCAGGGTCTGAAAGGTCTGGTTGGAGCACCTGGACCAGATGGAATCAAAGGTGATAAGGTAAGCCCTCGCTCCTGCGGGTCAAACACTTCAAGACACGAGTTGATGTTAGTACGTGATTTGAAAAACCACTGAAAAGTGTCAGGATAGAAATATTGTCTCTAAATGTTCCTGAAACACAGAAGAAAGTATTTTTTGTATTATGTTTGTCAAAAAAAGTTTTACTTAGGGAATAATAACCCAAATCTTCTATGAACTTCTGATGAGCAACGGTGCTAGTGTATCATAAAAGGTTAACCTGGTTAGTTTTGTGAATTAAAAATGTGAAAAATAGAGATTAACTTTGATATACATTTTTGAATGTAATAGAGTAAATTTGTAAGTTTTTGCCTGTCACTAAAATGCTAATGCTAACTGACTTTGGGGGTTTTCACTGTTCTTCTGCTGCTATGGTGATGGTCAGCTGAGGGTCTCTCAGACGGTTCTGGATGTTTGTTGGTGTGTTTAAACATGTAGAAATGAGTTTACAGGTTGTGTATTTTTTACGTGGTTTTTATTATTCTTTTGTTCTTTGGGTGCTGAGGTTTTGTCTCAAAGACACGATACAGGATATGCTTTAAATGTTGACTTTTGTCTTCCAGATGAATGCTTCTTTGGTTTCCTAGCTCGTAGTTATAATGTGTGAGCTGGTGCTCCCCTGCAAAACCGATTCATTCCAGCAATGCATTCAAATATATGTATTCATTACTCCATAGACCTCTGTGGAAAATCATCTAATCCCTTCCATGTCTGCAGAAAATGAAGGAAACAGAAAAAAATGAGGACATTTTCCTGTTAAGAAGAGAAGAAACAGTAAAAACTCTCACCAAATGTCACAGAAACAACAAACGTCGCTTTCACTTTAGATGTGCATGTAATACATGTGGTTTGTTAGGGACAGCAGGTTGTTCTGAGAATCATACAAGAGTTTGCAAGGACTTCTCCTAAAGGAGGAGGAGAATACTATTATATTTGTTTACAGTCTTACAGCCTTTAAGTTGACTTTCTTTACCTGATTTTGGAATGCTGACTGGATTGAACTTGGCTAAATAGGAAATGTAAAACATAAAAGACAAAATAGTTCCCCATTAACCCCAGAGCACTATCACTGGGGGATTTACATGCTCCCTGGGTAAAGTCATACGTGTCCCAGGAATGGATGGACCAAAGATCAAGTCTCCAGCATCATTACATATTTTTTAGAATTTTTTTCTTCTCAAATTTCTAATTTTTCAGCCATTTTCAAACTTGTTTTTGGGATCTTACTATGTATTTATTTACATTTTACCACATAGACCACAGTTAAAATAAAAAAAAAAACAACTACTCAAATTTCATGTGTTGTCAGATTTTTAACTAGTTTTTGTGATAAGTATTTTTTATTGGGTTTTTTTATATCAGGTAAAAATTACCTGTCAAAAGTGATGGTGTAAGTTTGTACAGTGAAAGTGTTCCAGGGTTAAGGGTGATGAAGATGGTAGAAGAGTCCTCAGCTGTCTGCTCCTGCTTCAGACAGTCATTTGTCTCCTCTGTGAACCATCAGAATTCCTCAATTAGAATCAAATAAAGAACTCTGTAATTAGTGACTTTGATGATTCTTGGAGGGATACAGACGCTCGCAGAACCACAAAGACGTGCACATAATGAGTCTTGGTACTTAAAATTCACTTTCCTTCAGCCTGCAGGAAGCAGACACTTTATCATTGGGAGCAACGGTGTCATTACTGTATGGCCTGCAGGGCTTTTCTCACAGGTCTCTAACTCTTAATGACAGGGTGTTTATCATTGTTGTGTGAACTGTCACAGGGGGAGAGAGGCCTTCCTGGATTACCTGGAGATGTTGTAAGTACCACAAATACAGCCAACATCTGACACTGTTCTGCAGCCACAACCATGTGGCGCTCTCATGCTGGTGTTGAAATGTGGTCCATTCAATGATTCCATTTTCAGTCATTTGTGACGCCAAAGAACATTGTAACCCTTCCGTTCTCCTTAGCTTGTTTACATTAAAAGTGGGGTCATCTGGACACCACAGGACAGTGCGCTGAACTTTTTTTTTTCACTGATTTCGGAGTTTCACTAATGTCCATGGCAGACATAAAATCCTGTCCCCCTTCGTCCACATTTGTCATGGAAGAAATCGCATAACAATATGTGGTTGGAGCCATCTGGACCCCAAGGAGAGCGGAAGGGTTAAATAGATGCTAAATACACACATTTACTGCTGTCCTGTATGTTTGTTTCATTCAACACATCTTTATTCTGATTTTCAGGTACAGAAAGAAGGCTTGAGAGGAGAGAAGGTGAGGAAATGTTCAGCAGTTAAGCAGATTTAAACTTAAACTTACCTTTACTGAAATATTTGTTGTCACAGTCAGTGTACAAAAACAGTAAAAAAGATTTTAGAGTAAAGTACAACATACATCATACACACATCAAATATCCCTTGAAGTACTTTGTGTAATGGACCAACACATTCCCCTTCCCAACTTGAATATACACATTCAGTATAACGATATATATATATATATATATATAAATATATATATATATATATATATATATATATATATACATACTGTGTGTTTATGAAAATAAAATAAAAATGTATTATTATAGTTACTGTAAAAAATCCACACAAAAAGAAAACATATTTAATGTTGTATAAGTGTACACAGAATATGCTCATTGTTTACATTATTGACAAAAACTAAATTTAGATTAAAATTAGACAAAAAATACAAACAGACAAGCTTTTTTTATGACAGTAGTACTGTGAGGTTTTTAGTGTTTTATCAGTCACATGTTTTATTGCTGCTGTTTCATTCAGTTTCAGCTGTTATAAATGATAATTACACAGTTATCACATACATTTGAAGGTCTAATCTTTTGTTTGTTGGTGTGTAGATAACACAGACATGAAAAAGTAATAGAGTTTTTTAAATTATTGAACATTTTCCTGTTTCACTCTTGTCTTTTAGTGATGACCATCACATTTATGTCTTACTGGTTTCAGGGAGATGCTGGACCTCCGGGCCCTCCTGGAGCTGTGGGCCCCCCCGGACCTGCTGTAAGCGCCCTGATTTATGACTTCCTGAATGAAGCTGCTCGTCACTGTTAAAAATCGTTTTGATGCTACATGAAGCAGAACTGATGATCCTCAACCGTGGTTGGTTCTTCTTCAGGGTCCTCCAGGTCCACAAGGTCTTCCCGGGGAGCATGGAGATCCTGGTCAGAGGGTAAGACCGGAGCAAACAGACCTCAGAACCTCCTGGTTTACTGGTTTCTCAGATCCAAAAACAGCAATGTTAATAAATGAATCACATTCATTCTAAATCTTCTCTTTCATTCATTTGAAAAGCAGCTTCAGAAAATAAAGTGCAGTACAGCCCAGCAGGAACTGGTCTGAAACTGATCTGGATCTGAAACTGATCTGGATCTGAACTGGATCTGATCTGTATCTGGAACTGATCTGGATCTAGATCTAACCTGGATCTGGTGTGGATTTGACCTGGATCTGGTCTGGATTTGACCTGGATCTGGTCTGAAACTGATCTGGATCTGGTCCGGATCTGACCTGGATTTGGTCTGAAACTGATTAAATGTTAGTTTTATTTCCAGGCAGTTTGTATTAAAACATTTTCTAGAAGCTCTCTGTGTTGATGATAACATGACCCATAGAACCGGCTGAGCAGATCCAAAACCTCTGGAACTGAATATTGACTAATTGTTCAGACGTCATGATTGGTCAACTTCAGATCATCCAGGTCAAACTGTCAGACAAGCAACAGGAAGATGAGGGAGAACCAAAGTTATGGGAGTCCTGTGACTTGCAGCCCTGACCCTAGAACCTTGTGTTTTCACGAGTGAGATGAGAATCAAACATCATTTCATAAATGAAGATGAAGTCGTGCTCTGAGACTTAAGACTTTAGCCTTCAGAGAAGTTTGTGTAGAACAAAACCCTCATCTCTGACATTAATGCCACAAACGACATTTATCAGATCACAGCTGGTGGATTAGTTAGGACAGCTGCTCTCAGTGCCAGTTGGAGTGGAGGAGCAGCAGCTGTGAGCGCTCCGTCCCGTCCCTCCATCAGCCCAGTGCAGCTGGAACGAACACGGGGCTTCTTCAAAAGTCTGGTGGCCTACCTCGCCTCCTCCGACGGGAGCACTTAACTTCTCATTAGCAGCGTGTTGGAACCGAGCTGTGCAGCTGCTCGGCTGCACGGGCAGCAGAGTCAGGCTCTGGCAAACACGCGAGGACTTTGATGTGCAGCTTTTCCCAAAACCAAAAGGAAGGAATTCATGGTGTTTGAACATAAGCAGAGCAGCCAGAGGTTTGTCTGTGATAAGACGAGAAGGCAGCTCTCACTGCAGAAGTGAGGGAGAGAGTTTGTTCATCCACTTCCTGCAGCTGCAGCTCGGAGGATGGATGTGTCACCTGGTGCAGACCCCCCTCCCTCTTTGTTTGCTCCGCCTCCTTTCTGCGGCGCTGCAGAAGCTCCTATGGCAGCTCCTCCTGCCCCGCCCAGGGATGGCTCCACATTCACTCCATCCTCGACTCCTGGTGTCTTTGAGCTTCTGCGAGTGGCAGGTTTTTGGCTCCCATGCCTAAAGCCTGTGGTTTTGAGTGTTTCTGAAGAACGGACATCATGATGAAGCACTGACACACACAGACACACACTCACACATTCATTGTTGGGATGGTTATGTGTCTCTTTGTTTAGACTCAGTGTTTCAGCTTTTTTCACTCATTCCTTCCATTTTCTGCTGAGTTCAAACTAAAAAGAGAAATTGAATTTGGAAAGCACAGAAAAACATTGGAGTTGACCCAGCTGCATCTGTTAGAGTAAAATATTCAAATGTGAAGACATGCACACATGTAAAAACACTCAGAAATCAATCTGGTTGTTGACTGTTCTTGAAGCTCTTGATTCTTCATTCTTTACTTCCTGTTGGTTCCAGATGAAAAATGACCCTCACGGTCAACAGAAGTCTGAGGAATAGAGATTTTTGTTTTGGTGCAGGCTCAAACACTTCCTCAGCTCCATCCACTGTTTCAGTATCAACAGTTTCACTTTTCCTAAAGCTGTAATCAAGTAAATGAAGGAAATTCCATCCTGGCAGGTTCTGCTTGAGGAAAGCCTGTTCAGATCAGGTCTGCTGCATGAGTCATGGTGAATAAGGACTGGTCATTAACACTGAACACTGCTGCTTTTCAGGGGAAGAAAGGTGAAAGTGGACTGCCTGGAGTAGACGGTCTACCTGGACCTCAGGTGAGAATCTACCTTATGTCGTCATTTGAGATGAAAGTAAATAAGTAAATAATAATTGAATAAAGTAAAATATTGTGTTTTCATCGTTCTTATTTATCTGCAAAGTGTTTTTTTTTAAAGGTGCAGAACATGCTTTCAGAGTGAATCCAAACTGAGAATCCATTTGGAGAAAAGTTCATTTATTTATTCATCTGTCACCTAAAAAGAGAAAAGACATTTCTTAAGTGGTTTCTTTGCAGATTATACCTCATTAATACATGAGAAAGGAGTTTTTACTCAACTGAGAAAGTCCTTTTTGTTACCTTGGGTATTTTTACATTAATAACCGATAATTGTTTGTAATTATACTTTGATAAATATTCTGTCTTTTATGCATCTTCTCAGTCTCATCTGCTGTTGTATTTTGTGTTTAAATAATCGTTTTCACCTTAAAAACGACTCAGACTTGATTAAAGCCAACAGGTTGTGTCCATTAAAATGCCTCCATTCCAGTGGAGGGATGAGACAGGGCTCAGAAAAGATCAGAAATGCTGCCCTCTAGTGGCAATCAGCGGAAGTGAAATGTCTCTGAGTAAATGCAGCTTTCATATCTGAGATTTAAGCTTCCACATCGATGTTGTTCTGACGTCAGCGTTCCTCTCATAAAGGGGAGGGCAAACTTCTTGAAATGTGGGCCACAAAGGGTTCTAAAATCTGACCAGGAGCAGATGTTTGGATTGTTTTGGTCATTTATTTTAGAAGAGAAAGAAATAACATGAAATCTCAACAAAGACATGCTAATTTTGATTAATAGATTTTAAAACATTTTGTAGTTTTTATTTCAAAACTATGAATTTTTATTCTCATTTTAGTACCAACTGCACCAATGAGATTTATTTATCTAGATAAAAAAATTTATTAGAATTTTTGGTTTTAGACTTAATGTAGAATTATAGATTTTATTGGATGTTTCTCAAAATCATTTTGCCTTATTTTGAACTTTTATTTTATTTTATTGTTTTCCATTTTAGTTTTATTTTACTAATTTATTACGAACTAAAAGAAATACTTTGAAAAAATTTACAGTGATTTATTTTAGTTTTTCCAACATTTTAGCTTGACAGAACAGAATGGAATCCCGTTCATTAGTAATAAAATCCCCTAAATTCAAATACATCAAGCCATTTTATCCAAAAAAAGTACATTTTCTTTTAAAGTAAAGGTCATCACTGGGCATTCTATTTTTGATTATTTCCCTATTCCTGTGTTTTCAGAAGCTTAACTACATTATTAAGAATGATGAGCTGTTTGTTTGTTCCATTTCTGATTTGGAATAAGTCAAAGTGCTCTCAGATTAAACCATTTCTCTTCAATAGTCACAATGTGAGATGCAGAAAATTGTTGATATTTTCTATTTATCCGTAAATTATGAAACAAACATAAGATCAGTACTGAGATATTCAAGTCTCCTGCTTCCTTCTGACCTCTTGTCAGACTGAAAGCACATCACTACCTCTACAGGCAAACAGTGGAACTGCATCACTGGCAACAGGAGGTCTTCTGATACCTGCTTGTTTAGCTCTGATGAAATGACTGTGTGCTTTGTGTCAATTGCATGGGGGGGGGGGGGGCTGGAGAACATGGGACAACCAAATGGGATCACATTTGTGAGAAGAAATGCTGAAGTTTTCCAATAATTTTCCTTTCAAAGGGTCCAGGGGGGCCGCCGGGGCCACAAGGAATCCAAGGCCCGCCGGGACCGTCTGTGAGTGGTGCTGTGAGAGCAGTCTGACCAAATCCTCTGTTTGCTGCTGTTTAAGACCTTTGTCTTTTCCAAAGGGTCTTCCTGGAGAGCTGGGATTTTCAGGAAAACCAGGAGAACCGGGAAAAGCCGTGAGTGCTGGTTCCACTTCCAAATGGGAGCCTAAAAAGATTTTTCAGTGGAAATGGTGAACGATGAAATCAAGATGTTCTGTTTTTTCTGTGATCCATGAAGGGCCTTCCTGGTAAAGATGGTTTAGACGGTCTGCCTGGAAACGACGGGGCCCCGGTCAGTTCAGCTCTCAGGCTCTGATTGATCAGATCTGGAGGGGCGGTTTGGGGGGTTTTGGGTGGTGAAGATTTCTTGATGGTTGCTTGTGTCTCTGAAGGGGCTGCGGGGAGAGCGGGGGGTAGACGGCTTCCCTGGCAAACCTGGACCAAAGGTACCACCTTCCTTAGGTCCTGCAGTGGTGCTGACTTTTTATGGGGGGTTTACAGACGTGTGTCTCCTTCTCAGGGGGATGAAGGGCCTCCAGGGCCCAGAGGTCCTCCAGGGGAGAGAGTGAGTTTCCTTCCATCTGCCCGATGTGCCTGTTTCTGTTCTGGAAATCCAAACACAGTTTATGATGTTGACAGGGGGAAGTCGGGACCCCCGGACGACCCGGCGGGGAAGGTGCGAGGGGAGACCGCGGCACTCCGGTAGGTTCCACGTTTTAATATCTGTCACAGGAGGTGGATTTACTCAAACCAGACCTCTATGGTGCCCTCAGATGATTTCTCCTGATTGGAAGTTGTTTTGGTCTGTGTTCACAGGGAGATAGGGGTCTGCAGGGACCCATTGGGCCCAAAGGGGATAAAGGTGACCAGGTAAACAAGGACTGAAGGCTCATTGAAGGACCTTCTCCTGCACCCACAGCTGCAGTGAAGAACTGACTCAGTGAAAAAGTTCTCTTCTCCCCTCAGGGTGATGTTGGGCCGAGAGGGCCGCCTGGGATCCCAGGAAACGTAAGCTGTCTTCATTTTTTCCACGTTTGTGCATCCCAATCGCTCTTCTCATGTGTCACCGCTCCCTATCCGGCTCCACAGGTGGCGAACGTCATCCCAGAGCCGGGGGAACCTGTAAGTACCGCCCCCCCGAAGCATTATGGAACACTGCGCCTCCTCCTCGCTTGACTCCTTCGTTTGTCCGCTTTCTAGGGAAAACCCGGAGAGAAAGGGGAGAAGGGGGACCAGGGACAACCAGGAGAGCCGGTGAGGGTTTGGTCACTTTTTTAAAAGTAGTTGAGAACTTATTTGGTTGGATTTGACATTTGCTTTTCTGCTGTTTTCCACACAGAAACACGTATATGATGTTTTATACCAATTTTGTAACTTTTTTTAAACCAATAACTTTTCTAAAAATATATTTTTAAATTATGAAATCAATTCATTCTGAAGGGTCAAAGAGGATTACCGGGAGAACAAGGCTTTAGGGGAGCTCCTGGAGCCGTGGTAGGAAACTCCTCACACCATCTCTGCTTCACAGAAACGTTTTCTCCTCAGATTACTCTGATTGGCTGCTGTCTTTCCAGGGTCCAAAGGGGGAGGCCGGCTCACCAGGGGAACCCGGCCGTGTCGGAGACCCTGTAAGATGTTGATAAGATCTTTGCAAAAATGCTCAGAGCTGCAAAAACTGGAACGGTTTCTGTCTTCCTGTTAGGGTCCACCTGGCATGGTTGGGACTCAGGGTGCGCGGGGTCTTCCAGGGAATGTGGTAGGTCCTCCCAAACCCTCTAGTTTTTAAAAACTCTTTCAAGTCACTCTGGGATGGGTCATTCCACTGCCTGTTTTCTAGGGCATCCCTGGGATCATCGGGCCACCCGGCCCGGCTGGCCAAAGAGGAGATAAGGTCAGCTGCTTCTGTTGGTTTAAAGTTTAGTTTAGTTTATTAGTGCAGTCAAAGCTTTACTGACTCATGTTGGTGTTCTTACATGCTGACATTGTCTCTTGTTTCCAGCAGCTCAACTTTTTCAGTTTCTGTTTGTCTTTCTCTTTTTGTAAATTGCATGTCCTCAAATGCGTCTTAAAACATAGAAGTGAGGCTGTTCAGTTTCTGAAAACATCTTCATAGTTTTTTCTCTGACTGAAACTTTAGGGGGAACCAGGTAAACCAGGACAATCCGGCCCCCAGGGACCACCTGGTGAACCAGGCATGATTGGACCCCCAGGACAAACAGGGAAGGGGAAAGACGGTCTGAATGTGAGACATCATTTTCTGTTTACATCTCTATAAAAGTGACCTTCAGTTCAAATGATAAAGGTTGCACAATATTAGTGCATTTCACCACAAAGTTTCACCTTTAATGCAGACTCTTCCTGAGTCTGACTTTTTACCAAAAACAAAAATTCACTCCTTTCTGAGAGCTGAGAAGAGCACAAAATCATTGGAAAATCCTGAATGTATCCTTGTGTATTCCTTTAGTTTGTTCCCTTCACACATGTTGCCTCTATGTGCCCCATATCATAATATTTCCACCTCTGTGCTTCAGTGTTTGGAGCATCTGAACCCCTTTCATAATCTAAACTTATATACCTGTCTTTTTTTGTACAAAAAATTCTCAACCTTCAATAAATCACAAAAACTTGTTAAATAGGAAAATATTTTGGATGCACAACAAAAAAATTACAAAGGAATAAAGTATGAAGTATATTTATCTACATCAAATAATTGACAAAACTTTTAATTATTTTGTAATTAAGATATTTTTTAAAGCCTTTGAATAAATTCACCAAAAAAAAAAAAAAAGCAATTTCCTTTTCTTTTATAAGATATAGACAGGATCAATGATGAAACGTTGGGTGATTTGGTTTTTATTCACAATAAGATAAAAAAAAAATACTGATGTGATTCTAAAAAAACAACCCTATTTACCCACCTTCTCAAATTGATCCACACGTGGTATAACTTGATTACATAGAATAAATTATCAGCAAATGTTACACCAACACAATTTATTACAGCAAATAGTCTTTCAAAAATGAGCATTAATAGATGAGGGTTTTTTAAACTTAGCAAAGCTTTTTCCACCAAAAGTGTTTTTGAGATTTAATGGAAACAAGATATTCATGGCTTTGTTACCTGTGGAGTTACTAGTTGAGCTAGACTTAACTGGTTTTTAACTGGTCTTCAGCTCCATGTGGTTTGGAGTCTCAATGTGTTAATAACAAATTATAAAAGTAAACCGTACTTTAAAAGTATTCCAAAAAACCGTCATGTAAGATAATCTAGGAATATCAAAAGCCTTCGTTTCGTCACGTCAACAGCTTGAACATTTTTATCAACATTTGCTTTCTTTTTTATAAACTTTACTGTTTATAAAAAAGTTCTAATGTTTACTTCTAATCATTATAAAGATCCACTCTGATTGTATTTTCTGTTTTTATTAACATGTTCTTGTCACAATTTTCTCATGATGGAGGACATAGATAAAGAAAATAAGATTAAATCTGCCTTTCTAAGTATTTGTTTACACTCACTTCTTGTGAATTAGGATCAGATTAAAAAAAGCCATTTGAAAAAGCTTGTAGTTATTACATACAAACTACAATCAGCGAGTCACAAGCTCCGCCCCATTCTGATCATCCACTTGTAAACAAATAGATCCATAAATGTCTTTGTTTTCCTTGTCTGGATCTAAACTGTGTGACTGGATAGTCTGAAATTGATGACTGTTTTTGTTGTACTGCTAAGGTTAAGCTGGGGGTGTGAGGAGCTGTGAGCTAGTGGGAAGGAGAGTAATCAAGGCATGATGGGAAACTCCTCACCAACTGTCCCGCCCAAACTCCTGCAGCTCTGCAGAAATCATGTCCTACAAAGCGATGTAGGTTTTTGAATTTTGTCTAAAAAGGCATCATCATAATTAAAAGACTAAAGACAATCAAAGTGGGACTTAAAGTAAGTTCTGACAGGATCTCCAAGGACCAACAAGAGAGGCAGACTTTAGAGAAGAGAGGGTGAACTCTGGAGCTGTTCTCTCCTCTCTTTTCATCTTTATTGTCTAATCAACAGAGTTGAGAGTGAGTTGGATTCGCTGGCGGGGGAGGAGGCCGGAAAGACTTGGCAGACCTAAACGCACTGTGAGGGTCTGCTGGGAACGTTTGGCTGAGCCCTCCGTCAGGGAGGTCTTCAACTCCCACATCCGGGAAAACTTCAAGCAGGTACCGAGGGAGGTTGGTGACATTGAGTCCGAGTGGACCATGTTTTCCACCTCTATTGTCTCTGCTGCTTTCCGGAGCTGCGGTCGCAGGGTCTCTGGTGCCTGTCGTGGCGGCAATCCCCGAACCCGGTGGTGGACACCGGAAGTAAGGGATGCTGTCAAGCTGAAGAAGGAGTCTTATCGGGGCTGGTTGGCTTGTGGGACTCCAGAGGCAGCTGACGGGTACCGGCAGTCTAAGCGAGCTGCGGCCCGGGTTGTTTTGGAGGCAAAAACTCGGTCCTGGGAGGAGTTTGGTGAGGCCATGGAAAAGGACTATCGGTTGGCCTCAAAGAGATTCTGGCAAACCGTCCAGCGCCTCAGGAGGGGAAAGCAGTTTTCTGCAGGCACCGTTCTCAGTGCAGGTGGGGATCTGCTGACCTCAACTGGGGACATTGTCGGGCGGTGGAAGGAGTACTTTGAGGATCTCCTCAACCCTGCTGACACGCCTTCCGTTGAGGAAGCAGAGGCTGAGGAAACTGGGGTGGAACTGTCCATCACCCAAGCTGAGGTCACTGAGGTAGTCAAAGAGCTCCTCGGTGGCAAGGCTCCGGGGGTGGATGAGGTTCGCCCTGAGTACCTCAAGTCTCTGGATGCTGTGGGAGTGTCTTGGCTGACACGTCTCTGCAGCATTGCGTGGCAGACAGGAACCGTACCACTGGACTGGCAGACTGGGGTGGTGGTTCCCCTTTTCAAGAAGGGGGACCGGAGGGTGTGTTCCAACTACCGGGGAATCACACTCCTCAGCCTTCCCGGGAAAGTCTATGCCAGGGTACTGGAGAGCAGAGTCCGTCCGATAGTTGAACCTCAGATTCAAGAACAACAGTGCGGTTTCCGTCCTGGCCGTGGAACAGTGGACCAGCTCTACACTCTCTTCAGGGTGCTGGAGGGTTCGTGGGAGTTTGCTCATCCAGTCCATATGTGTTTTGTGGATTTGGAGAAGGCGTTCGACCGCGTTCCCCGTGGTGTCCTGTGGAGGGTGCTCTGGGAGTATGGGGTCCGGGGAGCCTTACTCAGGGCTGTCCGGTCTCTGTACGACCAGAGCAGGAGCTTGGTTCTCATGGCCGGCAGTAAGTCAGACCTGTTCCCGGTGCATGTTGGACTCCGGCAGGGCGGCCCTTTATCACCGGTTCTGTTCATAGTTTTTATGGACAGAATTTCTAGGCGCAGCCAAGGGCCGGAGGGGATCTGGTTTGGGGACCACAGGATTTCCTCTCTGCTCTTTGCAGATGATGTTGTTCTGTTGGCTCCATCAGGCCAGGACCTCCAGCATGCATTGGAGCGGTTTGCAGCCGAGTGTGAAGCGGCTGGGATGAGGGTCAGCACCGCTAAATCTGAGGCCATGGTTCTCGACCGGAGAAAGGTAGTTTGCCCTCTCTCGGTGGGTGGAGTGCTCCTGCCTCAGGTGGAGGAGTTTAAATATCTTGGGGTCTTGTTCACGAGTGAGGGAAGATCGGAGCGTGAGATTGACAGGCGGATTGGAGCGGCGTCCGCCATTTTGCGGTCGCTGTACCGGTCCGTTGTGGTGAAAAGAGAGCTGAGCCAGAAAGCAAAGCTCTCGATTTACCGGTCGATCTTCGTTCCAGTACTCACCTATGGTCATGAGCTTTGGGTCGTGACCGAACGAACGAGATCCCGACTACAAGCGGCTGAAATGAGTTTTCTCCGGAGGGTGGCTGGGCGCTCCCTTAGAGATAGGGTGAGGAGTTCAGTCACCCGGAGAGAGCTCGGAGTAGAGCCGCTTCTCCTCCGCATCGAGAGGAGCCAGTTGAGGTGGCTTGGGCATCTGGTCCGGATGCCTCCTGGACACCTCCCTGGAGAGGTGTTCCGGGCATGTCCCACTGGGCGGAGGCCCCGGGGAAGATCCAGGACACGTTGGAGAGACTATGTCTCTCGGCTGGCCTGGGAACGCCTCGGGGTCCCCCCAGAGGAGCTGGAGGAAGTGGGCGGGGAAAGGGAAGTCTGGGCATCTTTGCTTAGACTGCTGCCCCCGTGACCCGGTCCCGGATGAAGCGGAAGAAGATGGATGGATGGATGGATGGATGTCTAATCAACGATAGTTCTTGACTGGCCTTTGGATGACTCCTCACTAAACGGTTTCAGGATCTTATGAGTTTAATAAGAAATCATTTTATTTCTCTGGCATCATTTTTTAGAGTGAATTCAAACACACCCTCATTACCTGTTTTAAACCCTCAGTTTACAATCTCTTCTTTCACCACTAGATGTCACTAAAAGCAAAGCTTTCAGTGACGGAGCTTGACACAGACATGAAGGCTCGGACACGCCCCTCCTTATTCATTTGAACTTTGACATCTTCTTTCTCCCAGAATCCTAAGAGCCTTAATGTCATCCCAGCTCTGTGCTGTAAATCACTGACGATGATCTTTTTGACCACGGCATTCTCTAACCCCCCACCCTGCTGCTGCTCACGTGTCCCACCTGCTCTGCTTCAGAGTCTCCGCTGCTTTTAACAGCGTCTTCCATAAACCTGTGAGCCTTTCCTTTTATGTATGATTAGTAATTGACTTGACTTTAATGAAATGTGAGATGAGGTGGTTATCCTAATGAATCCCTGGCTCCTGGTGCTTTTCATCTGCCGCTCCACATGGGGGCTTCCCCGTAAATGCCGTCCTGTGATGACAGCTGGATTTGAAGCCAACAGGCCTGTGCAGGCACATTTTTGCTGTGGGCCTCCGCTCGTTTCTGCATTTTCCACCGCTGCCGCCCTGCTGACGATGCAGGAGAGACGATGGGTGAACGCGCTCAGCACATGGTTTCTTTCCACAGCCTCCCTCAGGCTAGGACAGCCCCGTCATCTTCACACTAAATATATTTCCAGTGTTGGAGCAATGAATAATTCTTGTTTTAATCCTGCAGGGAGATCCAGGACCTCAGGGGGTTCAGGGCCCCCCAGGACCAAAGGTAATTTCATTTGGAGGTTTGTGGGACTGATGTCCTTTTTAAGGCACAGGTGTTGGTTTGTGTTTGTTAAAAACTTCCTGTCGTGGAGGAAATGAAAAAACAATTAATTTCTGCTGAAAACAGCAAAAGAAATCAGGGAGTGACCTTTGATGGTCCCGCCTCTTTGACAGTTTTATCTCCTTGTGGTCCACCTTTACATTTCTGACAATGTCAGATCTGAAGATGTTGATTACCCTTCAGTACTGGAGCTCCAGTGTTTATGTTCTTCTACTTACTATAAATTTTCAACCGTTAACGGGATACTTCCAGAAGATTTTAAAGGAGAAAAGCGGCTTGTTGAGCCGTTAAAGATTTTGTGTTTGTGTTTTTTTTGTCTCTTAAAGTAGCATCTGCTTTCCCCCCAGGGCCAACCAGGGCCTCGCGGACAGCAGGGGATGCCAGGAGACAGAGGTCCACCCGGGGAGGGCAAAGAGGGCCCATCGGTAAAACCCAACCAAACTCCTCCTTTTGTTTTGACCCAGAGTTATCCGTGATTGTATGATTGTTGAGTGATTGTCCTCACAGGGTCCGCCAGGGAAAGACGGGATGCCGGGCCCCGCGGTGAGGGTTTGCTCCTGATTAAAAGCTCCACATACCTCTGCTGTTTGTGCCTTCAGCTTGTCTCTGCTGGGTTTCAGGGTTTAAGAGGTGTACCAGGAGTGGCAGGTCCTATAGGTCCAGCAGGACACAATGTGAGTTCCAAATGAGACTGGTCCATCTTCTTTCTCAGATGGAGTTCATGACATGTGACCTGCTGATTTCACTCCAAACTCAGGGTCTGCCAGGAAGACCAGGAGAGAAGGGATCACCAGGAGAGCCTGTAAGTCCTCACGGTGCTCAGCACATCTGTGGGCCTCCTGCTCGAAATCGTAGTGTTCTCTGGTGAATGGAGCTCCTCCTAAAGGTGACCTTTGAACTTTGCTAAACTGGATGAGACGTTTGGATCCATATACAACATGGCTTAATGATAACGAAGAGCAGGTAAACAAAGGACAAGGAGTTGTCAGGAAACAGGCCAGGCTCAGAGCGAGGAGCGAGGCAGGAGGCAAATAAACAGACGGGGGTCAAACACAGAGAGGCAGCAGAGAATAAACACTCAGACTGAACAATGGAGAACAGTTCAAGACTGCATGGAGCAGAGTGGAGCGGCGGGTTAAATACGTCGATGGGAAACCGCTGGTGAAGGTCGGGGCAGCGGCAGATGCATGATGGGACATTGAGTGAGAAGGGAACAGATGCAGTCAGCACTCTGGAGAGGGTTCCCTCTGGTGGTCGGAGGAGGTCATAACTGGTTAACCCTGATTGGAGAGTTTTAGTCACAGTGAACACCATTCAGACGATAAAACAGTGTAAATTCAGCCACACACTTCAGGTTTGTGTTTGTTGTATCACTTCATTTTGGATGACTCATCATGTTGGTTCATCATAACCATTACACCTGTTGAGATTTACCTTTGAGCAAATGTTTCTGGAGAACATCTGAGTCAAACTCTGCTCCTCCAGCTCCACTGTCATGAGCTTCGTTTACATGGATACAAACAACGGAATAAACCCCTGATCAGAACAGAAACGTGTCATGTAAACACGCCGTTCAGAATCCTCTGCCCCGATCAGAATCATTCGGATCCAAATTTCTTCTGATCGAGACAGGTGGTTATACCGATCGTTGATCTGATGGAGCTGCATGTAAACACACATTCTGATCATGTGTCATTACTGCTCTGGATCTTACGTCATACATAGAGGGTACAGCAGTCTTTGGAGCGTGAACAGAACCGATCAGCAGCTCTCCACGAGCAGACCGTTTCTTTGATTAGAAAAGTCAGATTCACAGCTTTCATGTCTGTGAGTGCGGGGGAGCTTCGGACCGCAGTCTGTCCAGCTGCTCTCGGCAAGAGACCTGCTGGATTCTGGAAAACCGTGTCTCCCGGGAGAACTGTGTCTCTGAGCGGCACTGGGACGGTATGAGCGTCCTGATGAATCCAGAAATGCTGCTCCACGAACCAAAAAGTCCTGAGAAACCGTGTAAAACATCACGTGAATTCTTGTTTCAACCACGTCCAGACAGAATAAAGGCTGAAGTTATTCCCTCATATTTACATTCCTGCACGGATTTAGAAAATTATGAGCAAACTGTCTCTGAAAAATATTATTAATAATAATGAAAACATGTTCAGTGGACCATCTCACTCTTCGTTTACAGCAGAACTATTTGTTCTTCTACAACTATTTCCATCATTTTAGACAGTTCTGCGCGTGTCAAAATGATTCATCCTGATCAACCGTGTGATGCATAGAAACGTTTCTTACAATCAGATCAGTTTTACAGGCCCATGTTCTATTTTAATCCGAACTTTGATCTGATCAAGGACATTTTGCAGATGTAAACACAGCTATGTTTGGTTTCTGATTTCTCTGACTGCTGGTCATCAGCTGGATCAGGTGATCTGAGGAGAGTGAGCATACCTGGTGCAGGTAAACTGCAGCAGGTGGGTGAGGGATATCTGAAAACTGAGCAGAAGGGTTGAGTATGAGCAGGAAGACTCTGTTCAGGTCAATCCTGAGAGGTTAGCGTTCTTACTGAACATGGACTCTGACCAGGATGTTTTTGTTCTCAGGGAAAGGCTGCAGACCTCTCAGACCTGAACCTGAAGGTAAGACCATCACATTTCTGAGAGATAAAAGCTCCAGGTGGTGATCACTGGACCGACTGCATTGCTGTTTTCAGGATGTTTGCTCAGACTGCCCAGCCGGCCCACCTGGACCACCGGGAAGTGCCTGGAGATAAAGGACACCAGGGACCTCCAGGGAAAAACGGCCAAGACGGATACCAGGTCGGACCAAGTCTTTAACTCGAAGACTCCCGATGTTTTCTGTGAAGCTCAGTCTTTCAGGGAAGCTCTGAATAATGTTTAAGTTGTGTTTTTGTACATTTGGGGGGGTTGAAGCCTGACCTTTGACCTCATGCTTCACAGCCTGAGTGATGGACGGTGAGGCTCTGGCTGCATCATTACCTGGGCCCTCCAGAGGGCAGTGGTGAGCGATTGGGCCCCTCTGACAGTCCTGTCTGTTTGAACTAATGGTTTGCTGTGTCATTACAGGGTCCACCTGGACTGCCGGGTGCTCAAGGACCCCCTGGAGCTGATGGAGCAAAGGTGTGTTTCACCGAGCTGAACTGCAGGGAAAAAAACAAACTAATTATTTTCTTCTGAATTTTTACAATTTCCTGGTTTAAAGTCTTTTTAGTTAAATGTTTTCTTATACGATGCCTCTCTCATCTCAGGGCATAAAAGGTGACCAAGGACCTGCAGGAAACCCAGGAGACAAAGGCGAGAAGGTACGTCACTGACCCAGGAGTCCTCACCTGTTTCCCCTCATTCTTCAACAGAGAAGTTTATGATTGACTTCATTGCAGTTACATCTTTGTCTGTTCGGCAGGGTCACCCAGGACCTCCTGGACATCCAGGCCCACCTGGGATTTTGGGGACACCTGTACGTTCCTCCTTCAAACTGTTTGCATGATAAACGCTCAGGATGGCAGATTGATCTGGAAAAATGTTACGAGTGGAGCTTGTTTTTAGAGCTGTTCTCTTGTCCTGTACTGACACTGGTTCTTTTTTAGGGTAACGATGGACAGCCTGGCCCAATAGGAGCACCAGGGCCCCCTGGAGAAAAGGTTAAAGTGTATTTTATATATACTTTCCTTTTATAGTTTCTTGCTGTATTGACTTCTTCATGCTCAAGCAGCTTTTAACCCTTTCTATCTGTTGGTGAGAGTCTGTCTGTTATGTCTCCAGGGCAAAGAGGGCCTCAAAGGAATCCAGGGTCCACCGGGTCTTCCTGGTTTGATAGTAAGGACTCATATTTCACATAGCCTGTCGCTAACAAACACGTCCAGGGTGTTGAAAATGCTGATGCAGGTCTTTACTGTCAAAAAATCGCAACTTTTTTTTTTTTGCTTGAAGGGTCAGCCTGGAAAAATGGGAAAAGACGGCAGACCAGGAGAACCAGGAGAATCTGTGAGTACACAGAGCAGGTCCAAAGACCAGCTGCTTTGGATTTCACCTGTGAGACACGGACTGGATGCTTCAGATGTATTCTTCAGCAAGTTCTGTCATTTTTGTAGGGCAAACAAGGGGAAACAGGACCTCCAGGAAACCCTGGACTCAGAGGACTTCCTGTGAGTTGCTGCCTGTCAAAGGTCTGATGGAAGCATATGGAGCAGCAATAAGTGACAGTTTCCTCTTCTCACAGGGATTCAAAGGCCACAGAGGAGAAGCTGGAGCTCCAGGACCAAAGGTCAATACATGTGTTTTTGAATTGCACTAAACACAGATACACCTTCAGGGATGGTGACTTGAGCCGAACTTAAGTTTCACACAAACAGACTTGAGGTTGAGGACCTGTGAACCATGCTCATTTGTTCATTTAGCTGTAGGTCATCTGTGTCTGGTAGCAAGAGTTCTCTTTTTGTTTCTATACTGGGAAATCTAAAACACCTTCAGTCTGTTGTTGTGTCCTCCCAAAATGTTTAAAGCTGTTTCAAAGGCAAAGTAAAATATTCCCTTTTTATTTATAAGGTTTAAAACTTAAGACTTGAGCTTGACTGTCAAAATTTTAGATGTAACTTGGCTTTGTAGAAAGGTACTTGTATGCATCTCTGCAGTTTTTTAAATATCAAGTTTCATTAATCAAGAAAAAAATGTCTTCTAACTACACCTTCAATCTGCAACCTAGAAAGTCTGAAACCATCAGGCCCCGCCCCCTGTTGGCAGATTCCAAGTCACCAGGAAGTACCAGACATTGCTAGTCCAGAATTGACCACTAGAGGCTGATAGAAAGAGAAAGCAAATTCATAATGATTCTTATGTTAGTCTAGTTTACACCTCAAAGGATTGTACAGCTGAGTTAACGGGATATGATGTTTATGACTTCATGTTCTATTTATGTGCTGGAGTTTCTTTAGGTTTATTTAGGACAATGTTTATTACTAGACGTCTATTCAGAAAGTCATAGGCGGAGTATAGATTGAAATATACCAGATTATAGCAATGATGCTAATTTCCATCTGTATTCCCTGTACTCAAGAAAACAGGGAACAACATACAGAATGACACACATTACATGAGGGAGGAAAAGCAATAGTGAATATGATAATTAAAAAGCAGGACAAAAGATCACAATAATGACACTATGATGAATTTAATTTGACCTCAGACTTCTGCATTATGAAGAGCTTAGATTTTAATTTGTCTGGTGGTGAACTCAACCAAACTCACTTTGTCTCGCCCAGTCACCTCTTGTTTTGTTGAAGTGGGTGGAGTTAAATTCAGTCTCTGAGCCGTCCCTTTTCAGGCTTCATTTTTGCTGCTAAGAGATGTCTGTGTGTTTCAGAGAGTGTTGGTGTATTGATGTCTGTGGTTAAAGCAAATTCAATAGGGCAGTGATGGCAGTGATGGCCTAGTAGTTTGTGTCATTGATGCTGGTTCTGACAGGACCTTGTCCTGGGTGGGATGGATGCGCAGAAGTGTTTGCAAGTGTTTGCATTTTCTTGGAGATACCGTCTTCATATGAAAGAAATTTGCTGCTGAGCTTCAGCTTTTATGCAAACTCATTTTTACTGGAACCCCATTTGTCCTTTTGGTCATTCGTGCTTTTCCTCACAGGGAGAAGACGGAAAGCCTGGATCAGCTGGGCGCGACGGCAAACCCGGCAAAGAGGTGTGTCCGACTGTTTGTTTGAACTGAACAATCCTGGAATGATTGTAAAAAAAATCCCTCCGTTTAGTGCAAAGCAGCTGGTGCTTTTATTTTGAAAGGCTCCTGCTGTATTCCTGTCATCAGTCTGTTCTTGGATGTTTTCCTTCCTGGTCTCCTGTCCTGCATGATTTCCATGTTGTCCTACCTGAGCTCACCTGATTCACAGGCAGGTGTGTTTGAGCAGAGCAGGATTGTAAAACGGCGGGAAAGTGTTCTTCAAGCACCAGAGTTAAGAATGCTGAGATGTCTGAACACAATGAGGGATGCACACATTTTCCTTTTTCTGTTTTCTTCAGCTCAGTTTTAAAATCATTGATCATCCATTTAAAGCTGAAAAAATCATTTGTTTATTAAAGATTAGCTGTAGAAATATATAAAATCTATGCTTTCTGATGCCAACATCTTCAGCAGTGAGACTCTCAGTGGACCCAACCTGCTGCCCTGAGGAGCTCTGGGACAAAACGTCCATGAAAAAATGGAGTTTCAGACACATTTTAACGTCTTTAAATCATCAAAGTTTCAGCAAATAGTCAGGATATCAAATTCAAGAACAAAGCAAAACTTTATTTTCCATCAAGCCTCCACCAAAATCCAAGACATCTCTTGTGAATATGTTTTTTCTAAACTGTTTATTTTCTCAAAAAAAAAAAAAAAAAAAAAAAAGCAAACAGGAAATGTTAAAAACATTCTCTTTTTATCCAGCTTTGAAAAGAACAGTAAATGAACAGAATCCAGAACCTTTAATTTCAGGGACAACTGTAATCACTGGACTACAGACTTTTATCATGAGTTTTTATCTCAAACTTTCATAGATTTAAATTCTTTTCCTAATGAATTTGTCCATTTATCTGAAAGAAGAGAACAAACTTCACATCATCTTCTTTATCCAAAGCCTCTTTAGGGAGATGTCTCTGAAAGCTGGAGATGTTCTTCACCTTCTGCTGTCATTACAATCACATCTCAGGTTCAGCTGAAGCTGTTGTCCAGTTATAACTGAGAAAAAAAAAAAAAATCAAATAAACTAGTTTTGAGAGGAAACATTGCTTTGGTTTTGCAGGGTCCCAAAGGTCCTCCAGGCCCAGAGGGAATTCTCGGTCCAAGAGGAGAACCGGTGAGTCTTTTTCAGTGAAGGATGGTGTGAAGAGACTGATGACCACAAAGAGTTTGGGTTGTTTTTGTGTTTCCATCAGTTTTCTTGGATCATCTTTTGATTCTGTGTTCCAGGGGAAACCAGGAGAACCTGGACCGTCTGGAAAACCAGGACTCCCTGGAGCTCCTGTAAGTGCTTTCAGAAGAATGAAGGTCCTCAATCAGAATCAGAATGGACTTTATCGTCGTTGTGACATGTTTACATGCACAAACACAATTCCAGTGTCTTTGCAGTCATATATTCAGATAGAAAATAAAAGTTAAACATAAAAGTTAAACATAAACATGGACGTTTGTTGGAAGTTAATAACAGAGTACCAGTCCAATTATTGCTCCAAAAAGTTCAGTTTTTGCACAAATTAAAGGTCTAAAGAATGAAGTGAGAGGGTGTGTGACAGTGGAATAGACACTAAGGTGGAATGGGTCATTTAAATAGAGGTTTTCAATGTTCAAGCCTCAAAAAGCTTTGAAAATATAAAACACTTCAACAAATACATAAAATGTTTGCAAATATAGGGATGTAGGGACAAAGAAATGTCTAATAATACACAAAGCCACACAACTGAATAAACATTGTTTTGTTAGTTGAAAATATGTCCATCGTTTCCTCTTATTATAATTTCAAGAAACTTTATGAGTTTGTGGAACATTTCTGTAGCTTTGGCTGAATGCCATTTTTTAATGCTTTTTATTTTTCAATCTTCATCCATAAAAACACATAAACAACAAAACAATACTCAGAATGAGACATATGCATAAACAAACAACACAAACAAAAACAGCTGGAGAGGATAGTGACAAGTGGAGCAGTTCCACGTGAGATGAATCAGGGACATCAGACGTTTTCTAACATAGTCCAGCAGTTAACAGTGCATGGGGAGTTTTACAAGGTGAATCAACAGAAAGTGAGCAAAAGAAAATGTGCCGTTTTATGATGTTCTATTAATAACACACAGATGAATCTGAGCTAAAAACACTTTACTTAACCCAAAAACAGTTTTCTCTGTGTTTAGTTCATCTGTGTTCAATGCATATTATATAAATTATTCCGGCTGAGTCTGTATAAATATCAGGCAAGTCCTCTTCAACACTCAGAATGTTAAGCTGACAGAGGAAGCCATGATGGTTCATGTCTGAAGGTAAACTCAGCAGGTGGAATCCTGTAGGTCAGAGTTTAGAGGAATTAAATCATCACATGGTGTCAACGCTGTGTCTTCCACGACGGTCAGGGGTCGAGTCAATGATGCCCCTGCATTGATCTCCAGAACAACTCCTATGATCTGATCCTCTGATGGATTCAATCCTGATCCATCCTGATCTCAACATCTTCATCTGTGCTTCCTGTCTCTGCATCAGTCTCTAACCACCAACATGACTGTTCTCACCACACTCTTCTACACCTTTCCTTTCATTGTTTTACCACACATCTCACCTGAACTCTTCCTCCACCTGTTCCAACCTGCTTCTCTACCTCTTTCCCAAACTCTCTGTTCATCTGAACTATGAACCCTAAGAATGTGAAGTCTTTCATCTTCTACTTTTCTGCTCCGTGTAACCTCACCGATTGTCTTGAGTCCCTCATCTATACTTTCTGCTCCACTACATCCACCTCTTCTCTAACATGGACCTCATTCATCATCACACTAATAAAACCTGTCAACAGATTTCCATCTCTGTCTTTAATCGTCCTAACCTGCTGTCCATCCTTCCATCTCTTTCTCTGTCACTCCTCTACAGAACCTCCCTCTTTTGTGTTCAACCTGTCATACAAGTCTTCGTTTGTTTCACCTTTGACCCCTCCAGCTTAGGTACAGCTGATATCTAAATGTGCAGCTTTAGATGCCTATCGTACAGATCAGAATGGATTGATAAAGAAGAGTTATTAAACAGAATGCCAGTCAAAACAGATGTTTGTGTATTTCCCAATGGTTGTGTATAGATAATAAAAAAGGTCCAAGAGCGGAACTCTGTGGAACACCATCATTAAATGAGGTGTGTCTGAAGAACTTTGAGTGTTTGCTGCTGTTTCTAACTGAAAGAAAAAAAAACTGTACAAAGTTTTTTCTTCAATTTTTTGTGTTTTGTTTTTAAGTCTTACTTATATACAAACATCAGCAACATTTTAAAAGACCTTAAATGGAAAAAATACCAGAGCTCTTTCTATGAATAATTGACTGTATATCATCTACATATTCACACAGCAGGATGGCTAATGTTGCTAAGTAGAGTCAGAGGGTGTTCGGGGATAAAACACACAGGCAGTGAATGTATGTTTTCTGCAACATGAGCTCCAACAGTGAACACATCAGAGCAGGACTGATCATCAGCAGCTGTCCTGTGGGCTGCATCCAGGATCAGGTCACAACAGCGCTCTGAGAACACATCCCTCATCAAGAAAGACCCAGCAGCGATATGCACACAGACTTCCTGTGCACGCCGTTGAGCCAGTTCCTCCAACAGAACAAATGTAACAAACATAAGAATGTGTTGTAACCTCTGTCAGCCACCGTGTTTGGCCATCTTTATCCGGAGCACTGCAGCATGCTGAACTGGAAACACAGCTGGATGTTAATCCCCAGTAATAAGCAGGGCTTTTAGGATGAGCCACGTGCACGCCACGTGCACACCACGTGATGACCAGATTTCTGCTGTCATACAGGGTCTGAGGGGAGATAAGGGAGAAGCTGGTAACCCAGGATTACCAGGTTTCAGTGGGCCCAAAGGCCCTGCAGTGAGTACCTGTTTCTTTCCTTATTTTAAGATGATTGCATTGATGATTATTTTAACTTTTGGTTTGTTTACAGGGCCCACCTGGTCCCATCGGTCCAGAAGGAAAACAAGTAGGAACTTCCAAAGAGACACATGTCATTTTCTGTTGATAATCTTTATCAACATGTACCTGTCTGCTGTTTGCAGGGAATGCCGGGCAGAGCTGGTGACCGCGGTCTGAAAGGAGACAAGGTGAGGGTTTGGGATTGGAGGGGAGCGCCAACGATTACTGAGTTTTCTACGTTAAACTCTATGGACCAGAGGAGGAAAACACCTACATTACAAACAGTTCTGAGCTGGAGGCTAACCTGAAGTCTACAGTTCAGCTGGATCCTAGACTGTCTTCCTTTCAGTCCTCAGTGTACAGTTTCAATCCAGACTGTCATTTTCAGAGTGGATCCCAACTTCATGTGGGGGTGGGGTTTGAGCCCCTTGGCTACAGGGCTGTAAGTCATATTAGAGGTTATGATGGCATCATTTTCACTCTGGAAAAGTGTCTGTAGTTGTGTCATCCCTCTTCTGATGTGGCATACAACATGTAAAATGTAAATCTGTCAGAAAACAAAACATTCAAAAGCAAAACAACTGCTATTATAAATACTATATATAACATCCATCCCATGTAGACATGTATTATTCTTCATTTATTGGGTGGGGTCCTGGATACTTTCTGTTTAAATTCTAATATAGTAAACAGGAGATACAAGCTACAGTTGAAGTTCCAAGTTATAAAGGACTGTAGACTAATTATAACTTAAGGTTGATAAGGTTGGTGGTGCATCCACTGAGCAGGAAAACAAAAAGGTTCATTTAAATGAAACTTCCTACTAAGAATAATCATTTTTGTAGACAACTGACTCTCTTTTTGCAAAATAAAATAAATGAAATACAACACAGTCTTAATTAAAATAAATAGTAAAACTTTAGTGCAAGTAACAAATAAAAATATGATTCAGCAAATGTTCACAATTCAATTACATTCATATTTCAAAATTATTTTCCCTTTTTTTTCTGTCAGATCTTATTAGTTTTGTTAAAGTTGCAGGCCTGAATCCTTGCTTGCTAAAACTAAATGCCCCTTTCACTTGGAAAGCAAGCAAATCAAATAATAGACGTGCACGTACTCACGAATCCTTCAACTTAATGGATGGAGAGTGGTAGATGTTCAGGTGGGCTTCACACGTGGTTAGCAGGTCAGCAGAGCTGGACAGGAACAGGAGTTGGCACGGGAGGACAGCCCCAAGTTCACCATCAGGGTCCAAAGAGACTGGATTCATCTGGTCCGCTGTATAAAAATGTCTTTCAGTCTCCCAAAAAAACATTACATTTCAAGCCTTACATACTTAACATATGAAACTTATGCTATGCACTGTTAGCGTACATATTCTCTGTCAAATGCATGATTGACACACATCGTAACAAGCTCAGACATATAGTACGTACATGTACCGTGTTTCCACAAACAGAGGAAGAAGACTCAGCATCAACTGATTTTAGTTTGAAGCAAACGTGATCACCGTTGATCAGATTCCTACTCCTTCGCTCTTCTTTCTGTTCTCCTGTACTTGAGACCTATGCTTACCAAGCGCACACCTCATCACTTCTGATTGGACAGAACAATCACTTCATCCAATAAACATTCAGAACCAAAAGATTGACTAAAACATTTTAGGTAAAAAAATAAATTACATGTGCAATGAGATTTCAAATCATACAAACTTGATAATGAAACAAGAATCCACAGAAAATAAAATAAAATGAAAAAATAAACTGTTTAAACGCTGTCAACAAATGTTTAGCCCCTTTTATTTTGACAATGAACTTGTAAATAAATCTCGTAAGCTTTACATTTTAATGAACAAAAACGTATTTAAGCACATAAGATGATTTTTAACATTGAAACCTAAAACTTTTACATATATATAGGTAAAAGTTTTAGGTTTGTAGTTTTTTATTCAATTTTTCAGTTTTTCTTTAAATTTAATCTTTTTTTTGCTTTAAAATATTTCTTTTTTTTTATTTCAAATTTTCTTTAAGGTTTGAATTTAGGTTTGAGTTAAAGTTGTTTCCAAATGCACAATCTGGTTTTCCCGTCACTTTAACTGATCCTGATTGGATCTAAACTTGTTTTAAATTGAAGGGTGAATGACCGCAGATTAGACCCTAACCCAACTGTGATAAATCACACTAATTTGATGTGGAAACCCCCAGCAGAAACACAGCCAGAGCAGTCTCTGTGCGCCATTAACATTTGATCATCAAAGTGAAAAAAATATGAATCAAGAAGGGAGAAATTACTTTTAAACACAGTATATGTGAGTCAGAAGTTGTGATAATACTAATAAAAAGTTGTTCTTCCTTGTTAAAATTCAGAATGTACTTTCAAATGGTTAAACTGGAAAAAAGTTGGCTAAAAGAACAAAAAAAAAGACAAAAGGACATCACTTTTCGGGGGGGGGGGGTGTTTATCAACCCCTTTCTCTGTCCTGGTCCATACTTGTCTGTCTGTCCTGAGGTCTGAGTTCCTTCTCTTACAATAACATCGTCATGTGATCCAGGGTGACCCAGGCACAAAAGGAGATAAAGGACAATCTGGAGATCCAGGTATACCTGGAAATCCTGGCCCCCCAGGCAGAAAAGGTCACACGGGGATGATGGGCATGTCAGGACCACAAGGGGAAATTGGACCCCCAGGACCTCAGGGAATATCAGGAAACCCCGGTCTCCCGGGCCCCAGGGTAGGTCACAACTCCAAACAGAAAGAGGAGTTTGGGTTTTCACCGCATTCATCTGCTGACGTCTCTGCTGCTGCAGGGGGAGTCTGTGTCACTGGAGGAGATGAGGAGGCTCATCCAGGAGGAGCTGGCAAAACAACTAGATGGTGAGGATGAAACCTTGGAGGGGGGTTTCACTGCTCCTTCTTGGAGATGTCATGGGTCCTAAAGCCCCTGTCACACTAGGCTGCGATTCTACGGAGTTCACACGGCGTTATGAAATTTCTCAGAAAGCCATGGAAACGCAGGAAAATGAAGCGAAAATTGTTTCAATTTTCGCAAGATGGAGATGTCTCCGCGCTTTCACGGCGATTATGGCGTTCCTACGGCGCATCCGTGGCGTGCTACTGCGTTCCCACAGAGTTTTACTTGGCGTTTCACTGCGTTGTCACGGCGTTTCACTGCGTTGTCACGGCGTGCTTACGGAGTTCACACGGCGCGCCAAGAGTTGTCACTGCGTGCCCATGGCGCGTGCACGGCGCGTGCACAGCGCAGGTGCCAGATCGTCCCTATGACGTCACGGCAGCGTGTATATAGTCAGTCAAACCCGCACTGTTCCTGCCTGTTCCCCAAAGCATCATGACAGGAAAAAAAAGTCGAGAGAGGGCTACGAAAAAGCAGCCCCCCAACCCCACTGCACCACCGTCTCCTCAACATGCGGAAGTGGAGCTGCTTCCGCCTGACTCTCCATCCCCATCAAGGTCAAGCAGCCCTTCCATCCAGGCACAGACGATGACGGACCTGACTCCTGCTGAGGAGGACGATATGGCTATCTCTATATGATATCTCCGTGCAAGCGCCCCTGTCTACAGCTGCGTCCTTGTGGCGGCGTCCTGAGTGCGCGCCGACGGCGCTGCTGTGGCGCTCTCGGCGTTCTCAGTGCGCTGCTACGGTGCTGCCACGGCGCGCACATCAGAACGCCATGAACGCGCCGAGCCACGGCGCGCACTTTGTGCATGCACAAAGTGCGCGCCGTGGCATGGCGTCCATGGAGACACCACGGCGTCCACTGGAGATGTCACAGAGATGCTACGGCGCTCATGGCGACCTTACTGCGTTCACCTCAGCGTTCTGCATTTTTTGATGGACGCCGCGCGATCGCAGCGAGAACGCTGCCCTGGTGTGACAGGGGTTTAACTCAACCCTGTTTGTTTACAGCCAGACTGGCGTACCTCATGAGTCAGATTCAGCCAGCTCATGTGAAGAGTGTGGCAGGTCGTCCCGGACCCCCAGGCCCCCCAGGCAAAGATGGCAGCCCTGGACGTCAGGGTCCTGCTGGAGAACCAGGCATGCCTGGACAGAGTGGAGGAGAGGGACCAAGAGGCCCCATGGGTCCCAAAGGTAGGACTGAGATTTGATTCTGAAACATTTCCTCTGCTGTTCCTCCACGTTTCTTAAGCTCAACCAGACAACAGTTTTGAGCTGCTAATCAGTGACTCATCTTTCTTGACACTATTGAATAATTGGTTCAGTAAAATACTTTTGGAGCTTAATAATTCAGTGCAGCCTCTTCTCTAAAAAGGCTTGTAAAAACAATAAATGTATGTTGTGGCACTTAGTGCAGCACAAAGACCAAAACAGAGAAACGGCAGAAGCTGGGTAAAGCCAAAGACTGATAAATGAAGGCAAAAATGAATCTCTAAACCAATAAACATCCAAAACATGCTTCAAATAAATGATCAACATAGAGCAGACCAGTCAAAACTTTATAAAAATATGTGATTCATCAGCAGAAGGAATAGAAGTCCTCTCTCCGTCTTTGCTAGATCACAAAGACAATCTGTCTATTGTTGTTCAGCTTTTCCTTCTGTCACAACAACTTTTGTCTTTTAATGAACTTCATGGAGGTTTTGTCTTATAAACTGCTGCTGGAGATTCTCTGCTCTCTGGAACATAGATACAGCCCAAGTCTCATGCACCTGTACGACACTGACCCACGCTGGTGCTGTGGGTTCCTGGGTTGTCCGGGTCAGTGGAGGCTCAGAGAGGAGCGGCTGCATCAGAATCTCTGTGCCATCCTCAGCATGTTTACATTTAAAGTGGGGTCATCTGGACCCCACAAAACAGTGCACTGAAATTTCTTTTTCAATTATTTTTTTATCTTCACTGGTGTCCATGGCAGACATAAAATCCAGTCCACCTTTGTCATGGGAGGGATCGCATCAATGTAAGGGTGGGGTCATCTGGACCCTAAAAGAGAGCACTAATAATTCAAAAACGTTCTTTATTACAGAAAAAGTTATTTAAAGTTTTTTTCTGTACCAAAAAATAACACAAAATGACATTTTCAGTTATTTCCTGTGTGTGGGATTTGTCATGCATCCCTCAGAGAAGACATTTCTTTGATTGAAATGAAAAAGTGGTGCTGCCGCTCACACGGTTTTTCAGTTGTGTTGTTTTCAGATCCTCTTTTCTCAGCTGTCACAGGCGTGCTCGGAGCCTCCGACTGCTTTTCCTGAGCTCAGAAAAGACACAAGTGTCGCTCCGCAGGCAGCTGGCTGCAAAACAAACAGAAAAAGGTTCAGTCATTTGAAGCGTGGCGATACGATGGGATGCCGTCTCTGCGACAGCTCCTCCCTGCTGAGGTTTTCCATTGACATCTGTTGGTGGGATAATGAAGCTAACGTTTACCCTGTAATGATGAGTGGAACAGCAACTAGTGAAGTCCACAAACCCAAAGATTCAAGTTCATAAATATCCCAGTCACTCTGCTGCTTTCATCTCTGAAAACTTCAGCACTTCCTTTGGCATTCAGCTCCACACAAACACGGAGGCGTGAGCTTCATGGAGTGGGTTTAAAAGGTCCTAAAATTCTTGCATTGCTATTTAAAGTACAGCACACAACTGGAACAGTGATTGTGACTCAAGTGTTTCTCTCCAACAATAACACACCAATTCATGAAGGGCTAGAATGTCACAGAACAAGCAGACAGCTGGTTCCAAGTTTAGTAGATTTATTAACACAGTTAAAAGTCCAAAAATCTAAATCAGGTCGGGTGGGTAAAAGTCAGCAATGAGCATGAAATGATTAGAGAGAAACCAGAGTAGTTAGATCCAGGCAAGGGTCAGGGCAGGCGGCAAACAAGCAGACTCAGAGAAGAATCTGGATCAGGTAAAGAGGAGATCAGGTCAGGATGAACTGCTCGCTATGCATGCTGAGTGGCACAAACAATACTTCACACTGAGTCAGGCTCTGAGCATCACTGAGAGGGTGATGAGCAAATGAGAGACAGCTGAGCAGCATCCAGGAACTGTGTGCTAGGGCTGCTGGGAGATGAAGTGAAGTCAGAGGTCTGAAGACCTCTGTGACCAGAGGGGGAGACAGAGCGCCGACTCCTGACACTGAAAGCTGAATCAATGCTTTCTTTCTATGAA
The DNA here is from genome assembly GCA_003999625.1 of Oryzias javanicus. Taxonomy (NCBI): domain Eukaryota; kingdom Metazoa; phylum Chordata; class Actinopteri; order Beloniformes; family Adrianichthyidae; genus Oryzias; species Oryzias javanicus. Next base: position 7,326,925 of record CM012447.1, on the reverse strand, counting down.
AACATTTTGAGGACGCAAGAAGAAGAGTAACCAGAGACAATCTCTAATCAAAGTCTTTGCATTTGAATCCCGTGTTCTGTAGGTGTCATGCTCAGACTCTTTTGCTTTATTTGTTTCCCTGACAGTCTTCAGGTTTTGGATCAGAACTCTCCAACTGACTCCTCAAAACCTATGAATCCTTGACTTCATGCTATCCTATGAGTAACAATGCACTAAAGCCCGGCTCCTCCTTTCAGGTGAAAAAGGAGCAAAGGGTGAAAAAGGAGAACCTGGTGTTGGTGACAGAGGAGAGCCGGGTCCTGTTGGTCCGATAGGTATCAAACTAAACTCCTTCTCTCTGTTTTTGGATCAGTTTGGGTCTTCATTGCTGCTCTTGCTTTTCCAGGACCAGCTGGTTTGCCTGGTTATGGAAAAGATGGAAGTCCCGGACAAGTTGGAGCTCAGGGAGAGCCAGGAAACCCCGGCCCCCACGGCCAGCCCGGTCCTCCGGGCCCTCCCGGTCAGTGTGACCCTACCCAGTGTGCCTACTACGCCAGCCTGGCGCAGAGACCCCACACCAAGAATGTGAAGGGGAAATAAGACTTTATGGACAGTCTGAACCAAAGACTTCCTTGTTTCTTACCTCGGCGTGGCGAGCTGAGGATCCGGTGCTGTGGTCAGATTCTTCTTTTTGTTTTGTGGTACCAAACTTGGGTTGGATGGGGTTTAGTCTACATGTGACATTTCTCAGATGTCGGGGTGCAGAGGGCAGCTACACAGCTTTTCTCCTTACCTGCATGCTTCCTGTGTAGGGAGGTATTTTGAATGTCACAGTCCTTTCAGCATTTTCCCCACCTGGTCCCCCTCAGGTCACCCCCACCCACCTCCACCCCCCGCACCGCCCCGTTCAGTCAAACTCATGTAAGGAGATCTTCTGCTATTCTGATGGGGATCGCTGCATTATCTGCATTACTGCTGAGGACTGAGGGGGAAACAGACGGAGTGAGGAAACACCAGCAGCGGCGCTGTGGGGGAGGAGTGTTGATCAGTCAGTGTGGAAAGTGATGAAGTTTGTACATCTTCCTACAAAGCCTTCAATGTTGTCCTCTTCAGAATGACAGGAATGTCAAAACTCATCCCTACGTTTTTTTAATTATTGAAAACAGACTTTTCTATCCTTAAAATCAAATGAGCATCACAGTCCCTTCCCTTTCTACAAAGTATTGACTCTTTATCTGAGTGGAACATAAAAACACAGCAAGCTTAAAAAAGAAAGTGTCTATTCGCTCAAAATTTTCTAAAACCGTGCGTCCACTGCTAAACTTTTTAAAGGGTTCAGGTTAGGATTCTGGTTCCGGTTCCTGAGGTCGGCTGTCTCTGCAGCTCACAGCTCCACCAGGAGATGGTTAAATGTGGAGAACACATTTACACATTTAGGAGCGGGAAAGTTAATGGGACTTTAACTTGAAGTTGAATTTTAAATACGTGCGAAAAACAAAAACATCCAGCCTTGGACACATATAGAATATGTGCAACATTGCAGCAAGGAGATCTTGGCTGCATGTATTACATGTGTTCAATATGAATTTCTATCATTTTCTATGCTGCTCGCATGTAAATACGTGGGAATAACATCAGCCAAAGAAAAAGAATCCTGAAACAACCAATTCTGGCTCTTCAGTTTGAAAACGGATCAACATTCGATCTAGTCTCAGCAGAGAACAAACTTTGGTTTGTTTACATTTACTATCATCATATTTGAAAGAAGTATTATAATGAATCTGGTGAGTTTAAAAAATGTGGCTATTTTAGCATTCAGGCAGCATCTCCTGCACCTAACAGGGAGGGTCAGTCCTTCCCAGCATGTCTGATAGAAGATAATGTTGATGAAGAGACTCTGTGAGAGGGGACTCACAAACAAAACTCATTTGATGCTGACCTTCAGGTAAAGTCCAGTCTGGGTTCTGGACTGAAACTTGAACAGTACAGTTGGAATGTCTGAAGCTACGTTCACAACATGCGCTCAAGTGACAAACTTCCAATGAAAAGTCTGTGTAAATGTGAGTTTATGTGGACGTTCAGATGTCGTTTCAGACACAAGTCTCTGCAACCGTTTTTGGGCTCTATGTACAAAACACTCATCACCAGCTAAATTGAGTTGAATTTTGACCAATCAGCGACTCTGATTTGGTAGTGACATATGGATGCATCCCTTCTGTTTGAAAAGTGATCATGAGAAATTAGTATTTGATAGTTGTGTCCGGCTGGAAATCTATGACACCAAGACTTACATCAGAATAGAGCTGTGAAAGAAAAACTCTGGGGCGAGATCCATCAGATGCTAATTTTACACCAAGCATCTTCCAACTGTAGGTGGTGGACGTGTGCTGACAAACAATAGCAAAAGGAGAAGAAGGAGAAGCCCCTCCCTGCTTGTCTGCTGTGAACACCATATGCGCCTTCAACAATACGCATACTAGAACGTGCATCAAATGCCTGCAGTGAACGTGGCTTCAAGCTCACTCCACCCCCGGGGATCAGAATGACAACTGCTGTTCAAACCCCCCCCCCCTTCAGTTTGCCTTCTTGCCCCTTTGATTAATCAGGCTATGTTTGAGCATCTCTAGTGAATGTTTGTTCCACCGAATGTACAGCCTGAGAAACCGGGGTGGCTGTTTCCTCTTTTCTTGTGGTTCCTACAGGGAATGACCTTACCGGATGTTGACATGAATGGCTGCACAAAACCATGAATGCTTTTTTTTCATGCTAAATTATTTACAGTTTCAGCTAAATTCAATTTGTTTTGACACATTTCATGAAGTCTATCTTTGTCATCGGCTCTCTTCCCATTATCCTGATAAGTTGGTGCTAGGATATTTTAAAGGTAGCCAAATGTAATTATTGGAACACCATCTGTACTGTATAATAAAAACTGGAAGAGATTCATTTTGTAATAAAGGCTTTGGCGTTTTTTAAAACATCTTTATTGCTTTGCTGTTTTCTTTCAAAGATTCTGCACAGAAAAGATTTTTACTGAAGATGCTGAGCACCTGTGGACTCCACACACGCTCGATACCAGTTGAAGCTCCAATATGATCTGTTGAATCAAGGCGGCATCCTTAACAGGGCTGCTGTGCTTAAAGGTCATATTTGATGTGCAGATGTGTTTGTTCTATGCAGACAGGATGCTGTTGGCTCTGCTTTGTTACCAGGCAACTGTGCAGTAGGCTCTAGATGCCACATCAGATCCTCATTGGAACAGGGGGATTTGGCTGTAGAATTCTCAGCTGAACTCTTAATCAGATCAGATTTCGATGCCACACCAACACAGTTCAGGTTTTCCAGGAGAGCGTGGCTTCAGCCCAACTAAAGGCTGCTAGTTTTAATGCGACACCACCGTCATTACAGTGTTCCTCAACAACATGGATACAACAAAGTGGGGCTAACATAACACTGGATGAATTGAAACAGAGAGCATGGAGGATGTTGGATTCACATTTGAATGTGGTGAACTTTTGATGGCAGCTCCACTTTACAACATTTAGTTTCTAACTAGAAAGAAAAACCAAAATGATTTGAAGACATGCATGACAGGAAAGGACAGGTTTGCAGTGTCTCTGTGGAGCAGGTGGAAGGCAGTCTTTGGGGCTTGTTTGAGCCCACCGTCAGTTGGTGAAGTGTCTGCAGCAGCACTCGGTGAACGAGGTCAAAGCTCATCCTGAAATCCCGTTCAAATGTTTTTACAGTGCTGCACAGCAGTGTCCCGTCTGTTTTCTTGAGTCTCTTGGATGGGTTGTCCCAAAATAAGCCGGCTCACCACTCTCCGACCTCGTAGAGGCCCTGACGCGTGGTGGTCCGGTCAGCCTGAGGTCTGGAGAGTGTCACGCTGAGCCGCGGCCTCTCAGGGGTTTTTGTAGGAAGAAGACTTCTTCCCACTGACCATGTAGAGGGGTTGAAGTCTGCTTAAACACGTGGATGGGTCACAAAGGCCTGGTGGACCAGATGGTCCCCTTGGACCTGCAGGTCCCGGGTGTCCAGGACTTCCTGCCTGCCCGGGTTCTCCATTTTTGCCATCTTTCCCAATGCCAGGAACACCAGGAACACCAGGAGAGCCTGAGGTAAGAGCAAAGCATGGAGAGTGTTGGTTTTCTTCCATCTCATAGCTTTCATGATAGTCTACTGTTCATCCCTAGAACAGGCTTCCCACCTCTGACTGCCAAAACATTTGACATTATTTTATTTGTATTTCTCCTTTCATGGATCCTGCTGTACCTCCTTGAGCTTCTCCCTTCACATCAGATTTTCCAGTAAGCAGATCAACTTCTCCTGGAGGAACCGAGCTTCAGAGGAAGCTCAGAGGAGGACAAGCCTTTCTGTTGGAGTACTGAAGCAGTGGAAGTCTGGTCCCCTGAACATCAGATGGGCTCCTACACTGTCCACTTTTAAATTAGGTCCTATAACCCTTTTTTAACCTTTTTAACTGTTCAAATACATATATTTTTCAGTTTACTTTAATTAATGCATTTAAAATTGTAATATACAGCGCCTTGTCTCTGTTGTGGCTGTGTCCTAATTTTTAAATAAAGTTAAATTGGTTTGTGGCCTTCAAGAATAATCCCTCTCCATCTGAGAGTTTAATCATGTCCACTGGAGCTAAAAGCTTTAGCTCTTCATTCAAAGACCTTCTTCAGTCTGAACTAAAGCTGCTTCAGTTGGTCAGAGACAAGTTCTCTGAACAGAAATGTGGGACTGATAATTGTTCTAGATTTTATGGGTCTGTCCTGTCAACAATGTCCAGAACTCAGAGCACCTCATCATTGTCAGACTTCCCATAACAACCGTCATCCCAATAATCCACGAGTAACTAAAGCCCAGTTTCCACTGAGTGGTCCGGTTTGGTCCGTTGAGAAGAGGTATGGTATTGTCCAGTTAAATCTGGTGAGTGTTTTCACTCAGTAAGTCTTGTTTCCACTGAGCGGTTTGTTTTCACTGTGCTGTAAACCACTAGTGTGTCACTGCAGTGCAACAACTAGAAAAGCAACAACAACGGAGGTCATCCAGCAGCTCGTCTGTTTCTTTACTTTTTTAACATCGTGTGTGACAGAAACTTAATGTTGTTTGAAAGAAGATTGTGGGCGGCTAACCCTTTACCAAAAATAAGGATACTTCAAGTATATTTTATAAATTATACTTGAGTATAAAAAAGTACATTTCTCCAAGAAGTACACTCAAAAAGTATGCTGGCATTTGGCTAACAGGGATTCTTCTTGGGAATAAATTGGCCAACCTTTCTGACATTCTATTAGTTTACTGGCAATAAACTTTAAGTCTACGCAAAATGTTTCAAAGTTTGCCTAAATTAGCCTTTCTGACTTATTATTGATTTACTGGAAATAAACGTCAAGTTTACCTTAAATTTATGAAAGCACACTTTGAAGTATATCTAAGGTAGCTTTTAAGGTTTGCTTTCAGTTTACAAGTAATAAACTTCTACTGATTAGTGTATAAAAATGCATTGTTCATGTACTGGAAATATCCCAAGACTACATCTACTGCACTTTTAAACTGACAACAAGAAACAAGCTATCAGCATGTGCCGGTGAATCTGCACATTGGAATCATTTGGATAATCCATGAACAGCACGTCACGAGCAGGTGATGCTCAAAAACAACACTAAAGATGCACAGAGAAAACTAAAAAGCAAAAGCAGCAAACAAGCTCTCCTCAAACAACAGCATCCAGGAATCATTTTCCTCCTCTGTGGAAAATTGTGTGGATCAGTTTGGTGAAATTCTGTGCTCTAAAATAAGAGCAAGGTGGTTTACCTGGTGCACCTGAACTTCCTTTTATTCCCACTCCGTCCTCTCCCTTGTTTCCTTTGTCTCCCTTTTCTCCAGGATCCCCTGTGAAGTACAAAGACAAAAGGAGGGCACCGACATCAACGTGAAGGGCTGTAAGCTTACAGGAGAGAAGGTAAACAAAGGTATGAGGGGATATCAGCTGTCCCACCCACAACTGAAAAGGGAATTTCTAATGAACTCCTGCCATTCTGCAGATACTATGTCCTACAAAACAACACAGGTTTTTACTTTTGTCTAAAAAGATCATCATCATAACTAAAAGAGCACATTTATACATTTATAAAAAAGATCAAATATAGCTGGAGTGGGACCTCTTCTAGCAAATGTGCTGCTACACGAAGTGTCACTGTCTTGAGGTTTATCCATTATTTAAGCTCTTCTATGTACAATTATGTCAGATTTCAATAAAAAAAGAAAAATGCTGTGTCAGCTTTTAATGCAGACAATGTTTGTATATTGATTAAAAAGCTGCTGAAGGCAGCACTATTGGTCATCAAACATCTGTGACAAACTGACCTTTCTTCCCTGGTAAACCTGGAAGCCCAAAGAAGCCTGGAGGACCTTGAGGACCTGTTGGACCTGGTGCCCCTGCTGCTCCTGCTTCTCCAGCTGGTCCAGGGGGTCCAGGAGGCCCCACCAGTCCAGGGGTACCAGGAGCACCAACGGCTGCCGGCCTCTTTAACAGTTCCTTCTTGAACTCTTTGAGTTGTTCTAAATGAAGAAACAGTACGCGTGTTCAGGCGTCTTACCACAGTCAACATGAGTTCAGAGGAAAATCAAACTGCACCTTCCACAACTGCTGAGCACATTTCACGCAGCTTCTCGTCGTTCACTTTCGGGCCCTGTGAAAATCAGCCTTGTTAAACTATCGAAATGATTTGATCATGTGGACAAAATACAAATGGTATCACTGCTAACAAAGTAACTGTTTTCTATGTTCAGAAATGATGCATGTTGATGAAACCCGTCAATGTGATCCAGTCTTGGTCAGGATGGTGACTCAGCTGTGAACGATGACAACATACTGTCTGTTTTTGTTTGTTTGTTGGGATGTTTCCTGAAGTCAGTCGCTAAGAATCATGGTTATTCGGTGCTAATGCTCTTTTTAACTGAGTGTTACAGAAGTTTGGAGTATACTTTTCTTTGTAGTAAAACATAACACAGAGTATAAAATTAAAATATATTTTGTCTCAATTTGCCCAAGAAACTATTATTCAGATTTTTATTTCTACTCTGCAGCAAGGATTTTAACAGGAACCAGTAAACAGACACACATCACTCCGCTACTAGTTTCAAATTGATTTTAAAATGTAACTTTCAGTTTTTAGATTCTTGCATGCTCAAGCCCCAGCATCTGTGAGCTTTTAACTCCAATCTCTTCAGCCAGATCTTGAGGTCTTCCAACCAAAATCTATTAAGCATCCTAAAAACCTGCTTTAAGACTAGAGGAGACGTCTCTTTTCAAGCAGTTCCTCGTCTTTGGAACTCCCTCCCATTGCTTTTGCTTCAGATGGACTTCGTTGAGTGATTTAAATCCCAGCTCAAAACAGTTTCATTCAGGAGAGTTTTCAGTTGATTTATTCCCTTGTTTACTGTGTCTTACTGTGTTTTTAGTTGTTTTATTATTGCTTTTTATTACTTCTCTGTGCTTTGACTTGATTTTATGCTCTTATGTAAAGCATTTTGTGATTCTTTCTGTGAAAAGTTCTATAGAAATAAAGAATCTATTCTATGTTTATTCTCTCATGTTATGTAATTGTAATATTGGATGAACCCAACCAAAAGTGTCTTTGGGTTAATGTGATGGACTTTATTCTGACCTCATCTTAAGTTCCATTACTAAGTATTAAAGCTAAAAACACTAACAGTTCTACACTGTTAGCCCGGATTTCATTTCCACTCAAACAATCAATTTCAACGTACATAAATAATTTAAGTTTCATAGTATTCCTATCAAATTTAAGCACAATCTACAAAATCAAAGCAGAATTAACTTACATTTGAAAGTAATGTCATGGACGAGTAACTTTAAGTTAATTGTGATTGAATGTTTAAGTTTTGGTCTCAAAATTCCGCTGCATTCATGTACTGTTGGAAGATTTAGTTTCCAAAGTCATTTTTCAATTTAGTGGATGCTACAAAAATGACTTTTTATATTTTCATACTAAAAGCATTTAAAAAAGACATGGCTAACTGTTACCTTTCATTTTACTATTACCTTTTCATTTGTATCATAAATGTTGTTCAACTATGCAGAAACACTTTTTAAGCTTTATATCAGAGATTTTACCTCACACTGGATATTGTATTCAACTAGTACACTCTGCAGTACCTAAAATCACAAAAGTATTAACTTGATATCATGGTTTATGCAAATAAATAAATACATCTATTTTACTATTCATGGGCAGATTTTTGATGTAGCTAATCAGTGTTTGAGTCATTTTTTTGTTTTCAGTCTGATATAATATAACCGATTTTTCTGGTAGCACCTGAACGCAGCATAGAGCACCTGTCTGAGGACCGTTGCAGTACGTCACACAGGGGCGGTTCTACACTGATGTGGCTATGATTGGTACATTTTTAGATTGGTTACATTATGTTTTGTCACCATGGAGTAGTTGTTTATGGTTAATATTAATCTTAAAAACTACCAACAGATTTATGAATATACTATTGCCTAAACATAGAACCCAACATGATGAAACAAAATAATAAACTTCATGCACACAGGCTCACAACTAATCCACTTTAACAGTTAAAATCTCCAGTTAACTGGTTACAAAAATTGAAAATATTGTAGCGTCCCTCCAAACTGAAGCACCGAAACTCAGTCACCTTTTTAATCTTCTTTATTTTGGTTACTGTCGGCCGTAACCAACGCCGTACAACTCCTCAGAACTTGTTCATCGAACCAACCCGGGCAGAGAGAGAACGCTCCCCCCCACCAAAAATGTACTCATTCCCTCCCGCCTGCACAGCCCTCCCTCTTTTCCCGATTCAGCCAATAGCTGCACCCAACCAGTTCAACCCCTCGACAACCGGCTGAGTGACAGACGGGAGGGCCAATCAGCGTCTCCTCCTGGTGCATTCACTGAACCCTGTAACTTAGGATGCACCCAAATAATAACACACACAACTCAGTCCGTTACAATATTAAGGTTAAAGTAATGACTAACCAGAAAAAAACAGGAAAAGACAAGAAAATAAAGCTTAAAACTACTTTTTATTTTGATCTTTTTTTTCTTTCTTTCTTTTGTAGCTGGACTACGTAATTTTTGAAGTCCTGCACGGTCCTGAATGTGTTTAAATGTCTTTTCCACATTTGACACATCCCCTGGTGGACACGTGAGCATCAGAAACAGCCGCAAAAACCTACAATTTGCTTTTATAACCGTAAATGTAATCCCAACCTTAACCAGCATTTTTAAATGCTCCAGAGGTTGTCTGACCACGTGATCAAAACGAAACCTAAAATCTATTGTAGTGATGGTTACAGTTTGTTGGGCTTGCTGTCAGATCTGGCAGCGCAAGGAATTGTGGGTAACCATTTCTTTTGCCTGTCTGGTTAGAATTGGGTTTAAGTTTGAGTTTTCATTTACGTGTTTTGTTGTCTGACCGTTTAACACTGTTTCCATTTGTTATTTTGGCCTGTTGTGTTTCACTTCTTCCTGCACCCTGAGTGAGAATGAGGGAGAGACTGATGACCACCCCTCTTATTATGTTAACGACGCAATGTCGAAATACACTACTGAGCGCGTGCATTGGAGAGATCAGTAGTTTATCCTGAGGTACAGCCTTTGCCTAATGTGCACGTCCGATTTAGCTTTTTATTTCCTTAATGTACTCTAACAGTCTTGGGCAAAGGGATTTTTAAGGTAAATCAACTTGGAGGTTAGTGTATTCAGCTTCAAGTTATATATGGAATAAATATATAAAGAAATTGATCTTACTAATAATCTGAATCATCTTGAAGACTAGTACATTTAACTTAAAATTAACAGTGGAATAAAATGTCAATGAAATTAATATTACTAATTATTTTAAGTTTAATCAACCTGGACGTTTGTGCACTTAACTTAAAATTAACAGCAGAATGAAGTGTCAAAGCAATTAATATTACTAATTATTTTATGTTAAACTTAACATTACTTAATTTTTTAGGGCAACCAGTTTCTATAAATTTTTTTAGTAAACTCTACTTATCCGGGTTTACAGTGTTGAATCCTTTAATTGAATTAGTCTCCTTCCGGATTATTTTATTTATCACACAGCCAAGTGTGTCACCTACAGGCAAACCTCTCGGCCCCGGTGCTCCAGGAAGGCCTGGTTCTCCTTCCATGCCTCGAGCTCCAGCAGGACCTGCCAGACCCTGATGTCCCGGCTGGCCTGGTCTGCCCTCAGTGCCCGTGGCTCCTCTCAGGCCTTTTTCTCCACGCTGCAATAGTAAACATGAATATTTATCATCGTAATATTTAGCACCTTCTCACAGTACAGAATCATTACTGTTGAAAGCTAATGGACATGCTTGGCATCTCTTTGTGAAACAAAAGACAGCCCTCTGTGCTTTTTATGAGGGACATGTTTACAATACTGAACCTATGAAATTAGCAAAACAATAAGTTTACAGAATATATACAATAAAAGTTTTTTTGTGTCTGTAACGTTTGTGTCAACAGTTTGGCATCATGTGGAATCACTTGTAAAAGCACCCGAAAATAGATTGATAGAGTATACGTCTCCAATGAGACACAGATCAATAACGCCTGACGTAACCAGAGAGCTACAAATCCTCATTAAATAACAGTTCTATATGGACAAATACATTCTAGGTATACCTCTCCTTTGACTCCAGGCACACCTGGAGGGCCCTAAAAAACAGACAAAATAAAGTTTAGTGTTTGTAGATCAACCATCAGAACATGTCTCTTATGTCATAACATGAAGAGATGACACAGGCAGTGCCAATACCTGATCTCCTTTGACTCCAGGGTCTCCTGGCAGACCTGTGTCTCCCTGGTTCAAGAGAGTGATAGGTTTTACAATTCAAGTAGACTGTAAGGCCTGTTAGGCCTGTTCTTCAGTGGAATCAGGTCTTACCAGACTTCCCTTTGGTCCCTCTGGTCCAATGGGCCCCTACACAACATATGACATCCTCACATGTTTCACTCAACTCTTTTAATCAGCACAACAAGGACATTCTGAAAAAAGGAGGCCTGTCCCACCTGGTCACCTTTGTGTCCAGTATGACCCTTCAATCCTTTTTCTCCTTTGTCACCTTTGTCTCCTTTGTCCCCCTGAAAGCATCACATTGCTAAACCACTCAGTTGTTCTGCTGATTTAACTCTTGTGTTTTTTTGATGAATGGAACAAAGGTTTCTTCTGAGTGCCATTGGATCAGATATTCTCTAAACCCTGATCTGACTCAACAAATACACCTCTGCGTCGCTTCTAGGTTTTGGAAATGTTTCTGCTAGGAAATTCGTTTCCCTTGTCTCACCTGGATTCCAGGTGGACCAGCTGGTCCCACTGGCCCCTGTTTTCCTGCCTCTCCCTGTAAAACGAAATGCATCTGTTTAGGATCACTTGAACAGATCAAAATTTCAAAACAAAGTGAAACCCAAAACCAAAAGGTTTGGAGTTTGGTCAAAGTGAAGGCAAACCCACAGGGGCTCCTTTCTCTCCAGGTTGTCCGTCCTCTCCATCTTCTCCAGAATCACCCGGTTTTCCAGGTAATCCGACAGGTCCAACTGGTCCTTCAGAGCCAGCCTCCCCCTAAATCCACAGGATCATTTAAGGGCAATCATTGACAAATATTCTTATCTTCTATGAATCAACCCCATAAAGGGAACAGACTTGAGTACATAAAAGTCCAAAGTATGTCACTGATGCTAGTTGCAACAGACAGGAGATGAACATCTTTACCTTTTCACCAGGCGGCCCTGCTACTCCTTGCTTCCCTGGGAGTCCCTAAAAGCATCAAAATAACAAGAAAGTGACTCTGGTGGAACAGGAACACAAGAAACTTAATTTAAAACAGTTAAAAAAGAGACTCTACATTCTACATCTTGTGTAAATATGTTGTTGTTTTTAAGCAGCAGACCTGCTCCAAACCTGCTCTGAACCCACCCAGAAGCTTTGGAAAAGAGGCTGTGCTCAGCAGGTAACAAGACTTTTGAACTTTTCTTTTTCATTTCAGTGAAATCATAATGAGATGGCATTCAACAGCAGGCAGTGAGAGGAAGCAAAGGCAGACTTACTGGAATACCCACAATCCCTCTGACGCCAACAGCTCCTGCTACACCAGGCTCTCCCTGATGAGAGAAACACATATAGATTTGCAAGAATCCCAGCTCTGCTCTAGCATATCCTACTGTTATCAGATCAGGTAAAGCAGAGGATTATCTCAGTCAGACATGATGTTTTTGTGAGGCGAGCTGATGTATGTTTTGTGGATGAGATGAGACACCAATCCTTCAGTCTCATTCAAAAGTCCTCAAATATTTCTGTAGAGTTTTAATCAGATTTGGTGGACAAGTAAGAAGCCATTATTGAATGATCATGTGATCATTTATGGCTAAGTTTCAAGTCATTAAGACTCTAAATGACTTAGATATGATTAAACACCAAAGTTTTCATGTGACCATGAAAAACTGCAGGATATCCATAACCCATTCTTTGTCCACAGTAACGGCTTTCACACCTGTTACGTTTTATCTTCTTCATGCAGTCCTATATTCTTTTATCTATCCATCCATCCATCCATCCATCCGTCCATCCATCCGTCTGTCCATCCATCCGTCCGTCCATCCATCCATCCATCCATCCATCAATCCATATATTCATCCGTCCATCCGTCCGTCCATCCATCCATCCATCCATCCATCCATCCATTCATCCATCCATCCATCCGTCCGTCCGTCCATCCATCCATCCATCCATCCGTCCATCCATCCATCCATCCATTCATCCATCCATCCATCCATCCGTCCATCCATCCATCCATCCATCCATCCATCCATCCATCCATCCATCCATCCATCCATCCATCCATCCATACATCCATCCATACATCCATCTCAGAACCAGAAGATAGGGTTACACTCTGATCTGGTCACCAGTCAGTCATTGGGCTATTCTTTAATCCACAGAGACACAATTCTTACAACTGAGAGCAATTTGGTTGTAGGTGTCCTAGGAGGGAAGCTTGATTCCCTTAAGGAGTCAATCTGAATATGTTTACAGTTAATTTCTGCTTCAGTAAGTACACTGAAACTTTAAATGAATCTTAGGAGTCACCTTGGGACCGATGGCTCCAGGAATTCCATCCAAGCCGTCTTTTCCAGGCTCCCCCTGTAAGACCACATAGAACAGTTAGACTACAGCCTGTTCAAACCATCTCTGAACTTTTTCATTGAGTGTTACCCACCGCTTCTCCTTTTTCTCCTGCAGCGCCTGGCTCTCCATTAGATCCTACAGCTCCCTAATCAATATCAAATAATTATCTTCTGTCCAATCTCTTTTGGGCGTTCCCAAACAGTTCACAGAACTCACATCATCTCCTTTGGGACCTGGCAAACCTTGGCGTCCCCGAATTCCCTCCAGCCCCTGAGAAAGAAATAGAGACCATGAACTCAATAACAAAGATTAACTAAAGAAAGATGCAGACCGGGTTCATAAAAGCCTGCTTACAGGAGCCCCAGGTGGGCCTGTGGGTCCAGGGTTGCCGTTGTACCCAGGAGGACCCTATGAAGGACAGGAGTTCAGTTTTTTTTTTTTTTTAAATCCTGTGATGAATCCCTGTCCTCAGAGCAACACTTACTCTGTCTCCTTTCTCTCCAGGAGTTCCAGGGAACCCAATAGATCCTCTTTGCCCCTACAATGATAAACTTATAAACTTCTTTTGACACGTGGGTCATTGCCACACTCTAAGCACATAAACAGTGAAAAACTCTTCCTACATCATCTCCCATGCGGCCCGGTGGCCCCTGAAGACCTGGTTCTCCAGTATCACCCTGTACAATAAACAGAAATTACATTCTGGGAAAAATCTCACCTATGTTAAGGAACAGCCACTCAGACTTTGGTCTTCAGTCTCATACCTTCTCTCCTGACTTTCCATCTTTCCCAGGATCACCAGCTAAGCCTTTGTGTCCCTAAAATAGGCACAGTAAAAACTGAATCACAACACAAGACCAACAATGTGCTTTATTTAGTTTCTATGTTCTCTTTTGAAGGTTTAGACACAAATAAACTTTTTATTTGGAAAACATTGGTGTTGTTTGAAGCCCCTCCCATAGTTTTCAACCCCTTGGTGAACTCCCTCAGACTGTGCCGTGATGCGCCGTGCAATAACGCATGGCTGCTAAAAAGGTCTAGCCTGTCTTTGTGAATCAATATTGTTTAAATGTCAATCTATTTTTTTAAACTACAATCTATGCTGTTTCTACTGTAACACAGGTCAAAGATGCTTGATTTTTGACATCATCCTGAACTTTCTCATGGGTCTCCTGGTCTGAGCAACTGCTGCCAACCTCTGGTCAACTTGTCTATGGATGTGTTACTCTATTTCCCTTAGGATCAATAAAGTTTATTGTCTATCGCCTATTGGTTTTCCAGAAATCTGTTCTTTATCTGCAATTGATTACCTGGTCAGGTGAGTTTAGCCAATAAAGAGCTTCAATGGCAGGTTGGTTGGAAAACATGTAGGATGTTTATGGTATATTTATAATCCTAACAAGTCTTCTAATTTTGACCTCAGTGCAGAGGCTCATGCCTTAATGCATTTGTCTGCTTACCTTCATTCCTGGCAGTCCGGGTAACCCCTGAGGTCCGGCAGGACAGGAAGCAGGACACTAGAAACACACGGAGTCTCAGCACATGTAGCTGTTGCACAGCCTCTTCATCTTCATCACATATATGTTAAGACCTGCAGCCCACATGCCATGCATCAGGAAACCTAAAGAGCACCAAGACACTCACAGCTTCCCCACTTCCCTCAACGTTGGCACCAGGAGGTCCCTAAAAGACAGCAGAATGACAGAAAGCAAATACCCTTCAGATGTCCCCAAAGTACACCCCGACACCCATTACTGAGTGAGATGTGAAACGTGGCATGCACCATCACCCAACGCTCCAGATTCAACACAAAAGCTGAGTTTAGGGAGGAAGATTTTCTTTTTACAGAGAAAACAGGTCAGTGTTAGGTCAATGGGGTTTCTTACCACGGGTCCTGGAGGCCCAGGGGGGCCAGGAGGCCCTGCAATGCCAGGAGTTCCTCTAGGTCCAGGTGTACCCTGCAGTTTCATGACATTAAAGGAAAACTCACATCAGTAAGTATTCAGTCATTGTGAACAATTCTGATGGAGAAGGCTCTGAAGCTTTTGTTTAAGCTCTATAAACCTCTGGTCAGGTTTAGGAACCTTTAGACAGCTTTAGGCAGCTTTGGTCCTTCAGATGTTTGTGGTAAAACTGAATAGTCCAAAATGGCACCAGAAGAACATTTTCAGGTAAATTTAGGCTAAAATTCAGGTAATATGGCTATCTGTTAGATCTATTCAAATCTTTAGGCTCCAGTAAACTTAAGTGGAGTTGGTAGAATGTTTTTATTACGTAAAGATTATGGCCGGTTCATTCCCTAAAACAAAGCAGTTTTATGGTTATACCAGGTCCTTTAGAAACCGATAACTCATCCTTCAATCAATAACCTCTGAATGTCCAGTCTCAGTTTTCTCCTGCTAGAAACTAATGCATTTAAAGAAAATACTCTGACCTCCGGTCCAATGTTTCCTTCATCTCCTGGGGTTCCTGGCTTCCCGGGGGGCCCCTGTTCACCAAAAGAGTGAGCTGTTTTCATAAAACACCATGCGTCTGTGGATTGATCAGAGACCGCAGCACACATACCGGAGGTCCCTCACTTGCTGGCCCCTGTGACAGAAGAGATACCAAACATTCATGCCAACGTTAACATTTCTACACATCTGTTACTCATGGATATTCACTTACGGGAGGACCAGCAGGGCCAGGAAAACCAGGAAGTCCCTGCAACCACAGATGACAAACATCTTTCAGGTCACTCAGTCAGGTGTGACACCAAAAAAAGGAAGAACCAACCAGCAGAAAGATCTGGAGGATAATTAATCGAGACTCACTCTTTCTCCTACTGGTCCTCTGGGACCCATGGGTCCAGGAGAACCCTGCAGACAAACAGATGCAGTTGTGTTCGCACTTCTATCTCAACAATTCAATTCAATTCAATTTTATTTCTACAGCCCAAAATCACAAAAAAATTTTCCTCATTGGGCTTCATGCAGGTAATTTTACAGATGCAGAAAATAGTCTTGAAACATGAAAAAAATATATCTAAAGACTAAACAAACTAAATAAACTGGATATCCTGCTCTTAGACCCTCCCTCTCGGGAAGGAAAAACTCCTAAAAAACCGGAGTCATCCTAAAAAACTGACAAACCTCACATCTTTGAGGGCTTGGGTTTTAAGAACCTGCTAAAACATTCCATTCATGTTATTGTAGTCATAAAGTGAGTTTCTTACTACAGGTCCTGGCAGACCAGGAAGGCCTCTCTGTCCCGGAAGACCGATCTCCCCCTTCTCCCCTTTGCTGCCCTGAAAAGTAGAAGCAACAGGAATAAAGCAACCGTATCTGCATCCTGCATCTCTCCACATTGTTGCTAAGATACACTGAGGCGCATTTAGCCCTCATTTAATCAATGATAGGTGAGTCGCTCTGTGTTTGGTAGATCAACCACAAGACAAGCCTGTGGAGACGGAGCAGATCCAACCCGAAGGAGCTGCAGGCATTATAAAACATCAACATTTAGAACAGATCCACTCAGATGCTGCTGTTTTCTACCTGCAGAGAACATGCTCACATCAGAGCTTTGATAACAAGGAACAAAATATGTTATTATCATGAACCTTTTTAGGGGTGAGGACCAGTTCAGCTACTATAGAAAGAATGAAGTTAGTTACAAACATCCAAATCTTTAAAGATATTTGATGATCCATCCACCTATCCATCTTCTGTTTGACTGGAGACGTGTCCCAGAGGCAGGACCCCTTCCTCCACGGGTGGAATCTCAAGGCGCTCAGAGACCCTCCAGCAGTTCCAGAGAGGAGGATGGGAAATCAGATATCTATCTTTTTTTGGTATTTGTCTATCCAGTCAAGTTCCTAAAAACAAAACACTTCTTAGTTTAAAATTTGTTTTAACCTATAAGTTTAGGTTTCGTCAAATGTTTCTGCCGATTTAAACTTTTTTATCAAAAGAAAACTCCAGTGATCATTTCAGGATGAGCAGATAAAACGTGGATCAAGCTTCTGTCAGTTATGGTCATATGTGTTTTGGTACCAGTAAACTTAGGTAACTTTAGCTAAAATTGCATCAATTTACCCACGAAAGATGCTCTTGTATTGTTCTTCTCTGCATTATGTAAAAGTCTTTGTGGTCAGTTTGAAGGCCCTCCTAAGGTGGTCATAAAACTTAAATGATCTTTGAAGTTAAAGAAATGGGTTCTCGCATTCTCCTTCCCTCTGAATCGAACACCAGCAGAGGGCAGTATAGCAGAGCCGTGTACTCTGGTGTGTCACATGACCGTTGTTCCCAGTTTCTGCGGTGCAGTCGTGTCCTCTCTTGCGGCCCGCTGCACAAATCCAACATTGTTCAGCTGGTTTTGAATGTTTTGTCCCCAAACTGAGTCTGCTTCTGTTTGAGTCTTTATGGAGCTTCCTGAGAGATTCTTCTCAAAGTGTCTGACTTCAGTTGACATCTAGCATGTCCTCTTCTTAATGTTGGACTCTGTTTTCTCCTAAAGTGCTGACTCATGACTCCTAATTCCATGTCATAATGAATGTGGAACCGCACTGACAATATGTGATGTAGAAGTATGTAACGGAAACTCTCTGCCACAGACGCACTTACCGGAGCACCGGGACTGCCAGGAGAGCCAGGAAGACCCTGAGGGATAAACCCAAATGGTTAAAAACCCATTAAAATCAAAGAAATGCAGAGACCTGCTTGTTCTGGAGGACATTCTTACGTCTCTTCCGTCCCTGCCGTTTTCTCCTGGGGACCCCCTCGGGCCTTCAGGACCCGGGCTACCTGGCGGACCTGGAACTGATTTGTCAGGCTGGGAGGGAAAGGAACAATGAGAAAATTGGATGGATCCTTAGGAAGTTAGGATGACTTTAAATATAAGAATTTCTCTTCAGTGCTTTGTTAGCAGAGTGTGAATCTGACAAATTTATTAACAAATTTGCTGTTTGGTGAATTTCAGACTCTAAATATGATTTATTAAATGCTAAAATCAGAACCAGTAATTGTTCTGTGAAGTACTTTTCATCCTAATCAAACCATTCTTGTAACTTTCTTCGTTTGGATTTGATTATGAAAGATATCAATCAAAGCAGCAGCATGTGACATCACTCTAGTTCATTTACAGCCCAGACCACACATGCAAATCTTTACAGTGCAGTTAAAAAGTATTTGCCCACTTTCCCCCCTACAGTTAATATTGTTATCCTACATTTTTGACTCAAAATGGCTCAAATCATCAAACTAATTCAATGCAAGTGTGACCAGGAGTCCTGAAAACTGCATTTTTCACCATGGATATTCATGCTTTTGAGATGGAGCTGATGATTGTTTGGTCTATCACTAATGATATTTGATCCAGATTCTGAAGCTGCAAGAGAAGCTACCACCACCACACGTCCACCTCCATGCCTGGCAGTGTTTTTTTGAACATTAGTCTCATCCGTCTACTAAATATTTTTTTTTTTAAACTTGAAGGACAATCCAAATGTTTCCCCTTGAACACTCCCATGGATCTGTTTTGGTCCCTAAGTCTCTTTCTGACTGTATGATGTTGAAGTCAGGCCTGAACTTTGTTCCATCTTCTTCTGCTGCTTTAATGACAGGTGACCTCCTTCATTTGTTCAAATTGTCCTGGAAAGTTTTTCTCCGTGTTGATGATGACTTTCAAAGCTCCTCAAATGCGATTTATAATGGTTTATGTCTGATATTAAAATTGATTTGATGATTTGAATCATTTAAGAGAGGGGGTGGGGGGTAGTTCACTGCCAAAACAACAGTGACTCTTTTCAATACCAAACAATACAAGTAATTCAGAGTAAAATGAACAAAACCTCCACCATAGAGAAGCTTTCAGGTGACTGAGCACCTGGTTCAAACAAAACAGGCAAAAACAAAGGTAGAGAAGAGGAATAAATACCTCAGCATTGGCAAACATCTGCAGAAGCAAGAAAATCAGAGAAAAGGAGAGTTAGTTAAAGGAGCACCCCATCACCAAAAGTGTCAGCTGAAGCACACCTGTTCATGATCATAGAAGTGAGTAATAACATGCTGTCATTAATGGATGAGCTCCCGTCTGAAGAACTCCACATCCCTGCATCAGCCTGAGAGCTGGTAGAGCTCACCAGGCCAGGAAATATCTCCATCTCCGGTGAGAGGCAATTACCTCTGGATGCATCTGAACGCATGAAAAGATCTGGATGCTAAAGCTTAATGACTCTACTGCAGACGCTGCAGCGCGGAGCTGAGTGACAGCAGAGCCAGCTTTTTATTTCAGCCTATGGTTGCGATGCAGAGATCTCATTAATTGTGCTGCAGGCGCAGAAAAAGGAAAGACAATATTTATTCATCAATGCTGAACATTTAGTGTCATCTGCAGGAGCCTGTTTTTCATATTAGGATCAAAGCTACCTCAAATAGAAACTAAAATATTTCCACATTTCTGAAATTTCTATCACAAACTGTGTTCTTTGTTTGATTAAAAACAACAACTTTGCACTGATGTCAAGTTTGGTGTTTGCCTGCGTATGTCATCATTTGTGATTCCTGGAGAGAAAATCTGCCGAGAACTCAACCAGAAAGTTCATCCAAAAACCAAGAATCAGGCAAGACACCTGGATTATGTTTTTTTTTTGTCCCACAAACTACCTTCAGTTGTTTGTACAAACCAATTTACACTACTCACAATAAGTTAGGGGTATTTGTTAAGAACTCAGAGAATGTTGAAAACATACCTGTTTAAATTCAAGGATTATCAGGATAGGGAGGTAACTGTAATGTTGTGATAGACCCATTTCATTTATCCAACACCACACAGCTGCAGGCTCGTTTACCAGATGTGAGGGTACTAGTGAGGGTAGTAGTGAGGGTATCAGTGAGGGTATCAGTGAGGGTATCAGTGAGGGTAGTAGTGAGGGTAGTAGTGAGAGTACTATTGAGGGTAGTAGTTAGGGTATAAGTAAAGGTGGTTGTGAGGGCACTAATGAGGGTAGTAGTGAGGGCACTGGGGTTTACAGACCATCCATTGAAAACAGACTCCACTGCTTTGACGGGAATGAAGGTGACTCGACTGACACCAGGATACTGCCATGAATGTCTGCAGTGGACACATTATAATGCGACCTGGACAATGCAGCGATGAGCTACAGTTTTATTCATTATAATAATTACAGAAATGATGGTCTTCAGGGATACTGGAGAAGCTGAGAAGAGCGATGCACAAAGATCAACATGGTCTCCAGGGTTCACTTTGGTAGAGGAGGTACAACAGTCTGGGCAGACATCACTAGTCAGAGCTAAACCAGTTGGTTATAACCCAGTCACTGTATATTCTTCCTCAGAGACATCATATAACCATCATCATCCTCCAATTCTCCCAGAATATCCAAACTTTCTGTTCATGGATGATAATGCTCCACCACTTGGACTTCAGGAAGTGGGAGTCTCTGACATGTTATGACCAGCAATGACCTCTGACCTGAAGCCCACACAGTACGTCTGGGATCAGCTGAAGCAGAGACTGGAGGGTCAGACTCCCAAGTGACCTGCAGAACTGCATGTAGCACTAATGGAAGAGTGGAATGCCTCAGAATGACATCATAGTGATGAGCATGAGATGTCACTGCCAAGCTGTCATTGTGGAAAATGGGGGAAATATCCTCTATTGACATAATCAATATTTGGTATTTGGGGCTATTTTTATTATTGTCTTAAATTTTGAAGTAATGAATATTAAACTAATGAAAATGGTGTTTCTTCTCATTTATTACAATTATCAAAGGTAACTTTTGGGGATTTCATTCAAATTCAAACCAAATAGAAGCAACACTGCAGCGAATATAGAAATATCTTTAACTTATTGTTGGTAGTGTGAGCAGAAAAAGGTGCTGGCTCGTCTGACCACGCCTCTGACCTGGCTTTAAAGTTCATGTATTCATGATGAAATGTTGCTTGTAATCTACTGTAAGGATTTTCTGTCATGTCTGTTTAAAAAGGTTTTTATGAGGACGTTGAGGCCACACGTTCAGCTTTAGCATGTAGCTAACGTTCATGTTTCAACCCTGCATGGAATCCAGAAGAGACTCCAGTTTCAGATAGTATTGCAGCCGTTTCCCGTCTGTCTGTCTTCTGGTTTCCTGAAGGAAAACTGATGCGTGGAGCATGTTACTGTACCTCGGTGGCGGGCAGCTCGCTGCAGCTCTCTCTCTGGGCTCTCTTTGGGTCGCAGTGAATCAACATCCACTGAAGTTCAAACTGAAGAAAGACATGATTTTATTAGGAGTGCTGTCCTGACACTGCGAGCGTGAAGCATCTATTTGTGTTGTGCTGCTTCATTTTCCAGCAGGGGGATTTTCAGCAGGGATTAGGTTTAGCCTTTTCCTGCATCCCAGCTGAGCAGCTTTACTGTGACAGCAGCACTTTAGCATTACTGCGCAGCCTGAACCTCACTCACCACCACAGAGGCGTCCGGATCCGAATCCAGTCGTCCAATCAGCGTGTCTCCCTCCGTGTTGATGGGGCCTTTGCCTTTGATGGGTTTCTGGTCCACAGGCTGGCAGTCCACGTACAGCGTGACCTGGCTGCGCTCCACGCCGATCATCACCTTGTGCCACTTGGTGTTGAAGAGAACGGAGAGGCCTGGGAAGGTGACGGTCTGCAGGTTTCCGTCCGCGCCCATCATGAAGTACTCCAGGGCCTGCTGGTCCCCGTTCAGCCTCAGTCCAGCTTGCTTGTTCCCATTCTCGTCCACTATTTGCCAGACATTCCACACCTTGTTCACCGTGTTCTTGATCATGCGGAAAGTGGTCATGAAGGAGTACTCGTCCGGGAAACCGCGAGGGAAGTTCAGCCTGGGGGACGGGTGAGGAAAGGAAGTTTTCATCTTCTGAATCAAAGGTTTCTCCTCCTTTCATTGAACGGCACTTGAAAGAGACGCTCAGAAACGCAGCCGAGCAGTTCCTCTCTCTAAAGCTTTCATGTCAAACATAATTCATGATACAAAATGAGCACTTGTCAGCAAAACTGTCATCAAATCAGCTCAAAGCTCTGTCGTCTTCGAGATGGGAAGCAAAGCTGCAGCTTCCAGGAGAACGCTCGTCTGCGAGCATAAATCATTCTCCTCCTAGTTAACATCCACAGTCGGGGGTTCACTGACTTTTTCACAAGACAGATTCTCTGCAGGAGGAGAATTCATTGATGGACTTTTACCACCTTGTAAACAATCAAGGTGAGGCACTAAAAGAGGGAGTTTCCTGCAGCCCAATAAAGCAAATGAAGAGCTCTGACTTTAGCTTTGCCAGAGGTGCAAAACTTGAAACATGTGGCTCTTTTGGCCTACAGGAAAAAGCTAAGGATGCAGGTGAAGCTGAAGAGACTTCAAAGCACAGCCTGCGCTTGTGTGGAGCGCAACAGGTCAGAGTGGCATGAGGACGGGGTGCCAGGCGCTTATATAACAGTCTACAGAGAGCTGGCATGCAGAGGAAGCATTAGCCTGCAGAGCGGAGCGGCACACTGGGAGGAAACACAAGACATCTTTGGTTATGCAACCCCATCGAAGTCCCTGGCCCGCGTTCTTAGAACCTGGCTGAGGGTAGAGAGGGCAACCAGGTGGAACATCACACCTTTAGCATCATGAACAAAAACCATCATTCGAT
Source organism: Oryzias javanicus (assembly GCA_003999625.1). Classification (NCBI taxonomy): domain Eukaryota; kingdom Metazoa; phylum Chordata; class Actinopteri; order Beloniformes; family Adrianichthyidae; genus Oryzias; species Oryzias javanicus. The sequence continues at coordinate 7,304,100 of CM012447.1, read as the reverse complement.
CATTCTGACTCATTTAGCCAACATCAGGGAGACAACCACAGATTCCTCCAAATTTCTTCAGTTTTCCTGAACTGGATTCCTGAAGCCTGGATTCCAGTTGTTTTACTTCCAGGTAGGAAAGAACTCACAAAATATAACTAATATTTCATAAATAATTTGTTTCATAGTGTTCCAAAGGTAGTATAGGATCATATGTATGGATGTGGTTCACTCTGAAAGCCTTCAGAAAATCATGGTAGGGCCCCTTTAAAGGGTTGGATTGGGGGTTGAACCACCAAATGGTTGCTGTGACTGCAGCTCACCACTCCTCCAGGCCATGGGTCACATCCGGAGAACAAATTTCACACACCTGTGAGGACTTCAACGTTTAACTTTAACTTTCAGTTGTCCCAAGAAAAATGTGTTTGAGGCTCCTCATCTAGATTGATAACCAATCGCAAGTATTTTTTTGGACTGTAGAAAGAAGTCAGAGAAAAATCACACACATGAGGAGAACTCCACACGGAAAGTAGCCAACGAGGATTTGAACCAGGGCTAACCACTACACCAGCATGCACCCCTCGCTATTGACATCTATTTTTATTTTCAGGCAATGTTTGAACAATGATAACGGCTATAATCAAACAAAAGCAAATCTGAAAGTGTTTTCTCAGCCTGAGGACGGGGATCTTCATCCTGGTAAGACCTTTAATTATCATCTTCACAGTGAAGCAGCGATATTTCATGGTTTCCTTGACAAACGACATCCTTCATCACGTGAAAGCTGAGGAGGAAACGACCAGACGTTTGTGGAGCTGCAAAGAAGACCCCTCCCCAGTGGAGCCATCATGGAACGAGAACAAACACTAAAGTGTTTCTGTGTGAGATGCCACAAAGTGTCCAGGCATGTTCTTTATCTGACAATTAGAAGCTGCTCGCCTGGCAGGGACATCTGCTTCTGTAATCATGCAGACCTCTGCTGACTCTTTACCTGCCTCTTACTGTACTTACACAGTTGGAATTTGGAAGTTGGCCTCTCTGTCGAGACGATAGGCCACCTGGAGGGGGGTGGAGCCATCCACCTTCCTCACACCTTTTAGGGGAATAACGTCCAGCTGGAACTGGGTGATCAGATCAAATCCTGAGAAGAAACAAAGACACAAAAAGAGATCACAACTGATGTGTTCAGGAACAGAACAGTTGTATTCATGTTGTTTCTTACTGACTACAATCCAGAAGAGCCACAAAATCTCCTTTAAGAAAAATAATAATTATTATTTTCATGTTACTGTAGCTACCATGATAAACATGCTTTTTTAGTATAACTTTTGCTTAAATAAAAAGAAAAAATAGTTTATAACTTTTGTCAGAGGTTTGCATTGCATCCTTTCAAAATAAAAGATCCTCTGCACCACATTTGATAATCTTAATGCAGCAAAAGTAGGTAGTGTCATGTCAGCAATGAAAGAGAAAAAGCATATTATTTTTACCACTGTTGGTGGATCTTGGCCAAAAATTCACAACTCAGAACTTAATGACTCATACTGTATTTTTAGACCATGAGGAATGCTTTCAATAATAGGAAATGTGCCTTATAATTGGATGTATGAATTCCAGCTGTGCACTAATTTCCAACTAGTTTTATGTGGTAAAAGGCTCTGAGCATCTGTCAAAATGTCTTAGTGTTACTCTGATGGAGCTGGATCACTATTTTAAGATAAAATAGAAGACATTTTTATTTTTCTAACCATGAAACCATGGTCAAAGAGCCACAGGCTGCAGACTCCTGTCCAACAACATGAGTCAAAGTCCAGGCCCAGGGGCCGGATCCGGCCCCCTGGGTAATTCCATCCGGCCCTGCAGATAATTTTATTTTATTGTTTAACTTGTATGATTTTGACAAAAAATATTGTTATGAAATGTAAAATATTGAAAGTTATTTAAGGTTTAAGTTGATTTATTCTAGAATAATATTCCTGCCTTTTTATTATTCATAATCATGTTAAAAAGTGATGGTTTTAAAAATGTAGGTTTAGAATTTTCCAAACATATACATCCTGTTTTATTGTATTCTTGTTCTAGGACACCCCTGTCCCAGAACATTCAGTCAAATCACAGGGATCATGCTGCAGAGCTCCTCTATGAGGTTATTTTACAAGTTTGGATTTTTTGTTGCAAATCAAGTCAGAAAAAGGCCATAAAGAAATGTCCATGCATGTCAGTACAACTTAGAACAGCAAACAGAGGAGAAAATGGTTGTAAATGTCATTTATTGAATACTTTCACTGAGACTAACAGAAACTTTACATGCAGTTTCTCCATGAATCAGTCTCTTCATGCAGTACAAGGAAAACTGTTACCTAATGAAGCCTTTAACACCTGAGGCGTTTTCTGTGAGTGATGCTTTAACACATAATCTTAAACATACTTCAGGCTTGATGAGCCGCTCGTCTCCTACAGAATCTGCTGGAATTAGTGTATAAATGGTTGAAGAAGAAGTATACGGTGTTAAAGGGTTAACCCAGTGAGAGATTGAAGACAGATGTGTGACTACAAACTCGCTGACTTGTTCAGGGTTCATTTCTGTCAAATTCCAGTAGAACTTTTTATTTGGCTCATTTGCAGCTTTAATCTGTTTTGAGGTTCCAAGCAGCTTTTTTTTTTAACTATGCCTTTCTCTTTTAGACTTCCCCCTCATCTTTAGCTAAAGCTTTTACTCTTGCGGGAAGAGCGGAGAGGCTTTCACCTGGAAGGTCGTCGTCTCCGTTTCGGATTTGCGGGCAGACGCTGTCCCCGTCCAGTCGATTCAGGTCCAGTTCTGAAGACAAGAAAGAAGGAACACTTCCTCACTGTTGACAAATTTAACAAGCTACCTGTCATTTTATTCAATTAGTGTTCTCAAGAGAAAACCACAAAGCAAGGTCTTTCATGTCAGAGTGAATTAGCAGAGTGGGGGGCATTTTCATAGCTAAAGATGTCCTAACAACTCACATACCACTTCTGCTCCAAACTTACTTCATTTAGCCTCTACTTGACAAATTGAGATTCTCAGTCTTTCTTGTGTAGTAACCAGGGGCGGACATACCATGCAAAGGTGGGCGAATGCCTGGGTCCCCTACTTTTGGTGCCCCAGGGCTGATCATATAGTATGAATGTACAGAATAATGTCTTTATGGTACTTATGGTTACTTATGGTTTTGTTTTAATCAGAATTACCAGGTATGCCTTTTTTAGCCCAAATCAAAACGGTGTCATTTTCTATGACATAGTTTCTGCAGAGCAACAGGAGATCATTAGATTCTCAATCTGAGTTGTGGGAGGGACTGAATAAGCCTGCACACATTTCCCATCATCTCTATGTTTAAGCTTGGGGTCCCTAACCTTTAACGATAAAAGAACCGTTCAGGCTTGTTTTTTACTAATCTAAACTGAGTAGGAACAGCAAAGTCTAATCTTGATCCTGCTGCAGATTCATTACAATTATTATTTTTTTAATAATAAATATGAATTGTCATTCTTCTGTGCCATGAATACAAACAGAAATATAAAAAGAAACTATGTGTTTTCTCTACATGAATTTTTTTATGTCTGACTGAAGCTCGTATGATTTCCTTTCAAACTAAAACACATCTTGGACCAGACCAGATCATCTCAGTGCAGATCTGGACAGTATAACATAATATGAGCTTTAAACTAATAAAGGATTAGACTTTAGACCAAAGTTTTGCTTAGTATTTAAAATCCGTGTATTCTGGAGGAAGTGAAGATCAAAGAAGACTTCTTCAAGTCAGTATGGATGTAAAAACCTTTACAAGTTAAACTTCCAGGTGCACCTCAGTCATAAATGTATAAACTTAACTAATCTGAATTAAATAAATGCTTCTTCCTAATTCTTACTTGAAAAACATACTGTAATTTTGCTTTTTTATAGCCAAAGACCCACAAGTAGCTCCAGAGCTGCAGGTTGTAGACTCCTGGTTTACACACTCACCCACTATCTTACAGCCTCTCACACCCCCAACCAAACATTAGTGGTAAAATAAAATAGATATTGGAATATCAGAGTTATCCAGCCGTAAGTTTTGAGCCAGATGCCAACTCAGACGAGGAAAAACAAGACAGTTTTAAGATTCATTTTATGAGCATCATCAGAAAAGGCCACAATAACACGTCAAAAGCAACAAAAACACAATTTTCATCGGAGTGGATCTTTAAAATCTTTTAAATGTTTTAAATGTTTTTGTTTCTTTGTCTACTTTAGTAAAATCCTGACTAACAAGTCAAACGAACCTCATTTGTTCCTTCTAGAAAGTGGCTGGGTAACATATAAGCCCATTCAATAAATTCAATACGTTTTTTTCTAAAAGAAGAATAATGTATGTAAAATAAAGTATTTTATCAATTAAATGTCATTTAATTTTTAGATGCTTATGAAATTATTTCGATTCCTAACATTAATACCTCCTTAAAGTGGAGCAGTGAAGTTATTCTATCTAATAGGTAAGGATTTCAAACTAAAAGAAGAATTGGGGTCCTGCAGAAGGCCCCATGTTCACCTGGGGCCCCCAAACTGGTAAGTCAACCACTGGTAGTGACCTCAATGAAACTCCTGATGCTTTTATCTGACTGAAGTTATGAAGCATTTCAGGAAAACTGATGCCGACGACCAGAAGGACTCCCCACATAAATAACCCGAGTCAGCTCATTTGCAGATGGCAGAGCGAACACAAGTCATCTGGAAGCCGTTTCCACGTCCTGCATAGACGGCTAAATGAGATGTGGCCAGACGGGATTCCTAATAATTCATTTACCACCACAAAACAATTACGTGAGTCCAAAAGCAAGTGTGAGGTGGTTCCAGTTCCCGGCTGCTGTGGTGTTTTCCTCAGTCATTAGTGCAGCGGTCTGCAGCTCCAGAGCCTGGCAGTAATAAGGTGAACGCCACACCGCATGCATTTAGCTCTCTGTGTGCACTCGTGTTAGATTGATTGTGCCTTCAAGCAGGGGCAGAGGTAGATTTGTTGTGATTTCTACAGGGGAGGGGGGTTTAATCCAATTTAATCCTGTGACACAGGCCAACACACTTTCCGTGCTATTTCTGGCCTTTGTGTTGTAAAAAGTGAATGACCTGGCAACTGTTTGTGTGGGCGTAAGCATGGACTCTCCTCCTGTTTGCATAACAAACACATCCACAGTGAAATGACTTACGGCCGAGCGCTGGGCTGAGCAGGAGGCACAGCAGAGCCGCGTGCACGGTGGGGGGGGCCAGCAATGGCTGCTGGTACAGTGGCGTTCTGTTGAGCAGGGACAGAGAAATCCACATTCAGTCAAGCCTCTCATTTTATGTCACATTTTATTTTTTTTTTTATAAAAAATCAATAAAACGCCGCAGAGTGGAGATGGAGCAGTGAGCCTTAATGCTCAAACCCAGCTAATAAAAAAGGTCAGAAATAATTTTAAACAATGTTCCAAACTTTCTATTCCAGTGAACATTTCAGAAAAGAGGCTCTAACATGAAATAACATCACATACAAAAGTAAAAAAAGCATTTCAAGACGATAAGTTCAGCAATAAACAAAAATAAATTATGTTTTTAAGAATGTATTTCATTATAATGAGAAGAAATTTCAATTAATCTAGACCATAAATCAACTTTACCTTTCGCTATAGACCAGTTCACATACAGACACAAACATAACATTAAAACAACACATGAACAGGCAAAGATGTCCTTCACCATTCACGATAAACAAATAAAAATGAATGTTCAAATAAAACCCTGTTCAGGCAAACTTTCTTACAGCATTACTCCAGACACCCATAGTGATAAAACATCAAACTGGAATTACAAACTAAACTAAGGTTCAATTGATAAACTGAAAATGTTTGACCTGGTAGCTGAAAAAAAACCAACACAGGTCAATGTGGTTTGTTAGCTTCTGTTTGCTAACAGGAAGGCTAACACGGTGGATGGTGAGTCATACTAACGTTTGCTCTAATACCATTTAATGTACAGATAATTAAAGCAAACTTTACAACAAACTTACTTTAAATTTGACTTTTCTAGGGAAAAAAAATCAGATCATCCATTTTTATACAAATAAAAATAGCTAAACTTTACCAGCTTAGCATGCTAATTTGCTTGATGTCGTACACAAAAAAGCAAATATTGCTGACAAAAATAATCAGGAAAAGTTTAACTACTTAAAAAGTGAAGTCAGCGTGTACTGAGAACACATTAAAATACTTCAGCTTCAGTAAGCAGTGAGGAGAAACGTGAATGTAACGCCTCACCTCCTCACACACGGGTAGAAGACCGATTCTGACTTTAAAATAATGAGCAATATTTAAAAAAAAAAAAAAAGATTTTTTAAAACTTTTAGGTTAATATGTTCATTCCAGCAGATTCTGATGAAGAAAAGCGGCTCGATGAGCAAACAATTAAAACATTATAGTAAATCAAAGAACATAAACTCCGGTGTTTAAGGGTTACATTTGGGGCTGAATCCTTGAAATTTCCCATCAGTTTGGAGACAGAGGATTTTATTGGATTTTTCTGAAAAAAGTAGTTGAACATGTTTTTTTTTTCCATTTTTAAAGAAGCATATGCTTTATTTATTCACTTATGAGCAGACTGAGTTTGAAAACAGAGTCTGGTTTCCAAATTTACCAGCAACATTAAAGCTTCTGTTTAAACGGCCATAGAGACAGACACATCCTCACGTCCTCCAGAACCTTCTGTCCACACACCCTCTGCTCTCAGGGCTCCTTCATGTTGGTCGTGAGTTTTGACCTTTTTCTGCAGTAACACCCCCCACTTCCACCATCAACATACGTGATGGGGGCTGTGAGGGGCTGTGAGGACTCTTCCAAAAAACTAAAGAAAAACCGACCCTGTCAGTTTGGAGAATTGATGGTAAAGGGTTGCTGGTGCTGGAGGCCCGGCTCACCTCTGCAGTGTTTTCTAATTGGCTTTGAGAGCCTGTGTGTGTGCACGTGTGTGTGCGTGCATGAATGCATCTTGGCAATGACTGATGATGAGGTGTGTCTGGATGAAGAGCTGGTCTCTCTCTCTCTCCTGCCCTTCACATTAATGCAGTAGCTTTAAGGCAGCAGTGAGACTTCCGTCTGCGCAGATGTCAGTTTATCTGAAGCGCAGACGACAGCATGCCAGTTATGAAATACGGCAGTTTTCAAAAAATGGGTTTTCTTTGAAATTTAAACATATAGTACTGAAGGATTTAATAAAAGAACAGACTTATGTGCATTAATGACAAGGATGTACATGAAGCATCATGGAGGAAATGAAATGGTAATTATGATGAAAGTGAACTGGAATTTAAGCTTTTATAAATATAAACCTGTCGCCCCTAAAGCTACTGCATCAGCAGTCTATTTCAGCATTTAGTATAATAAACCACTATATTGTTTAGGTAAAGCTGAATAAAGTTATTTTGCTCACTACCATCAACAGTCTTGTCTTTAAGTCTTTAGTAAGTTAGTCTTTATTCATATAGCACTTCTCACAGAGGGCCACTCACAAAGTGCTTCACAGAAGTTAAAATACAAGGCAACTCAATAAAAACAATATATATGAATAATACAGGAAAGATAAAATACTAATGGCAGACAGAAACTCAAAGGTTTGGGGAAGGGCAAATACAATTAAAATATCAGCTAAGAGCTTTAAAGAAACAAGGTGCAACAGTAGAAACCCGAACATCTGGACCCTCAGAGAAGATGGATGGTTTTTTTTCTTTTTTCTGCAGGTTCTAAAACTATCATCAAGCTCGTCTCCAGAGAGGAAGCCCCTACTTCTGATACAGGATGGACTCAGATATGTAACTGAGTCAAACACGGAGCTTCTCCTCATCAAAGAAAACAAAACACTTCAAGCTTTTCTGTGGTTCTTCAGAGTCATAATCTTGACTCTGTGTCTGTCCTGGAAACAGCTGGAGAGAGAGATTAGGGGTCAACACACTACGGCCCGCGGGCCGGACTCCACAGTTGGCCCGGCCCCTGAACAGTATCAGAGGTCCATGATTTTTTTTTTTTCCCAGTCTGTCCATGCGAGAGAGACTCACAGAGAATGTGACTTTTTATTCCAGCCTGCAGACTGTGCTCCTATCTGATACATGCAGCTCTAATCACAATCAGATATTTGTCTCTATTCATTAGTCCTGGACTTCATTTCTATGAAGTTTTGAACTTTAAGAGTTTGGAACAAGAGATAAAAGTGTGAAAACATTCAAGTATGTATTGATGAGTTTTATGTCTGCAGTCCTAATTTGCAGATTTCACCTTCACGAGTTCCTTTTAGAACACAGTTCTTGGAATAAACGAGGGAGCAGTGTTCTGGGGAAAATGTAACACAGAACTAGACAGATATGTCTAGCTGCAGCAGAAGTCAAAAGAATTTGATTATTTCATTAGACTATTTCAGTTAAAGGGTCATTTTCTATTTTCTGACTTTTTCTGTGATAATCTCAGAAAAGTTATCAATATTTGGTCACATGTAACTTTCCGGAAAACTAGAAATGTTCAGACACACCCTGCTATTTTTACACCTCTGTTGTTAGCCTGCAAACAGAGACACCCACAGAGAAGAAAACAGTTACATGGCCCTCACATAAACAGTTTCTATGCTTTCTATGCTCTTTCTGACGTCTTCCTTCCTAACAACAATGGATGAACAGAATGACGGGTCAATGTTACATCATCCTCACCACTAAAGCTGCTAAAGAATGATTTCACACCTGAGACTGTTCAACACATGATCACTGTTAGTGAGGTACATGTATTGTTGGGGGCTCTCCCCTCTCCACGCCCTCATCCTGAGCCGGTGGGGCTTCAGTACCCCCTAATCGCCCTGAAATGAAGCGCTGCTAATGAGGATGCAGAGAGCCCGGTTCTGCTGGCGTTTTTAACACCTCGTTTGCATAAAACCAGAGACATGAGGATGCTCTGTTGGACTTGATGACTGACAGAGATGCAGCCTTAAAGTCACAGATTGACAGGAAAAGTATACATATTTAAATCCCTGTATATCAACAAACCCCTGACCCTCACTGAAGCTCTACAGGTCTTTCTTTACCTCTTGCGTCCCGAGCCGAGGAAGGCCATGTTTCTCTTCACTCTGGGATGGGGACACGCAGGTCTGGAGGAGGAGGCTCTCAGCAGCCGGACGTAGGAGCAGAAGGATGTAAATTCCCTCCTGGAAATCAGTCGCACCTGCACATGTTGAGGACTGACTGAGAGACGAGGTGCAGGGGGGCTCAAGCATTTTCGGAGGACACATAAAAGTTTGTCGAGTGGATTCTCATTGGCTGGAAGCTTCCCAGAAGGTGGCGTCTACTTTTTTTATTACCAACACTTAAAATGATGCAGAAACCCACCAGCCTTTATGTGAACACCACCAACTGCTTCCTGCTTTACAGCCTCTCATAATGACATGTGCATGTAATTCCCTTAATAATTATTGTTCCGATAGGAAAGAAGAATCCAGCGAGTGATTAAATGTGTATTTCATAATGATTACCGGTCCAAGTGAAGAATGCATGCTAGCTAGTCGTGTTGACATGAGGGAAACCCTGTGATTACCTGAAAGGCCTCAGGCAGACCAGACGTGCAGTTTGTGTACCCTCCAGGTTATGTAACTGATCTGCACTTTAGAAGATCTGGGAAGCAAAACCTGACAGGGAAAAGATTTCCTTCAGGAAACACTCGCTGACATTCACAGCAGCTTTGATATTCTGAAGCTCCTTTGATTTCCATGCAGCTTCCAAAGTGACAGTTTCTTCAGAAATGTGTTTGCAAAAACCCGGTGACACTAGAGACTCTGCAGTCCTGAGAGTCAAACATTTCAGCTCACGACATCCAAAGCAATGTCTTGGTTTGGTTTCAGGAACAAACATGCCAGAGATGTTGAGAAAAAGAAATCTGAGGCTACTGCTGAAGAGAAGACACATTTGTCTCTTTCTTCTTCTTTCTGTTGCACCTTATATATTTAGATCCTAAAAAAATGTCTTGAACATTTTTTGGGAGAACATCCAGACCGGATCACCTCCAGACCCGTCGGGTCTAAGTATCAATCAAACAGAAGCTGTCTGACGAAGAGAAACAACTGAGAAGGAGAGGTCCTGGAACGGATGCAAAGAAGGTCTCTGACACGTTGGAGTCTGAGAATCTCATAAGACTTCTCTGCAGCTTTGAGACTCCAGAGAACCTCAGTGAGATCCATCATCCACACAGAGGACTCGGTGATCTGAGGAGACCCAAACCAGGAGCGAGGAACTGAAAGAGAATAAGGAGGACTCATCCTGGAGGTCATGTAAGGAGCAGACGATGGACAGAAGAGCGAAGTGGACTCAGTTCAACTCAGAGTTCAGGATTCTACAGTCAGAAAGAGACTTTTTTACAAACATAGATCCAGTGGAGCAGAGGTGTTCAAATCCAGGCCTCGAGGGCCGATGTCCTGCATGTTTTCCGATCAACCTACCATTGAAGCTCCTTATTGGCTAAACACACCTAATCCAGGTAATCAGCAGCAGGTAAGGCACAATAACCAGCAGGAGGCCGGATCTCGAGGCCTGGATCTGGAGAGTTCAAGGAAACATCTGGATCATCCAGAGAACGCATAGATGAATATTCTCAGAACGCTTTGTGTATCACACGGAAAAAACAACTGGAGTGAAAACAACATCAAGAAAAGTAAAACATGGAGGAGGAAGCATGATGATGTGGGGCTGGTTAAACAATTCAACCAATTCAAACAATCCTGTAAAGGCAAGTTAGAGTAAACCATGGATCAAAATTTTTAGTTTGGAAAGAACAAGAGTTTTGGGTCTCAATAAAAATTTAGTTACCCGCCCTCGCAAATCAGGCCAGAGGATTCTCCATCTCTTCCTGATACGTCTAGCGCCATGTTGAATACCACTGCAATCCCTCAACAGCAATTAGTCCGAGTCGGTCTGAGTCACGTCTTTAGAGGAATACTGTCAGCCAATCACGAGTGAGCTTGTTCAAAGCCTGCACCCCTCCCACTGAAAGCAAGCTCGGAGAATATGTCAGTCAAACATTGGAGGCTTGCGGGAGCCACATGCTTTTACTGAGGCGTCTGATTGGTCAGTTTATAACTTGAATAACTGGGAATAAAGTAAAAATATCTTTAAAAAATAGGATTAGAAAATACTTGTTAAGAAGGAAGCGTCAGAGCAGGAATGTTATGAACGACTGACTGATTGTCTGTTTCTCAATGGAAGTCTATGGACCCGCCGGTAGAAGGGGAGGGGTTACGGTGTCCATCATCCATGTCAACGAGGAAAACCAACATAAACAAAATCTTTTTTCAAATCTAAACGTCACCTTTATATTTTCATATAACATGAAATGAGTTTAAGAATCAGAAAGTTCAACAGCTGTGGTGAAAGCCCAGTCTGCTGAAGCCAGACACTTCTGAGCAGCTCTGAGAACCACAGCATGTTGACACATTAACACAGTGCTGGTCCACAGACGCGTGACACTGGGGGGTGACTGCAGATCATGTGCTCCCCCCTGCAGAATGGCTTGGAGCGATCCACGAGCTGGATTCCATCCCGTGACCTGCAGTCTGAATGTTTCAACGGTTCAGAGCTGAACATTTGCTCAGGCAGAACTTTGACTCTTTCTCTCCTAAAATCAATCTAACAGTAACTTTGTTTCCTTTATGCTTCAAAAATATATTGAATTTAAAAACAAATCAAAGGATGTTTTAAGAATGAAGATCAATAAAATCATTAAAGTTAGACAAGTTTAATGAAATGAAAGAGTAAAATAACTGATTTTCTTTTTGTTCAAGTTCTTCAAATACATTAAATGAGCTCAAGTGAAAATTAACATTTAAAAACAATTATCAGGTGAACTTAAATTCAGAGACAAGGACAAATTTCTTTATTTATCTTCTTTTTTATTATAAAAAAAAGCAAAATCTTCCGAGCTTATTAACATTCCATCTCTCCATCCTCAGTTTTATAGTTGTTTGTTGTTTATGACTGAATCTATTCAACACTTGTTTTTATTGGGTGAGTTTAAAGGCATATGGATTAACAGTAGAGTCTAACCCTAATGCCTCCCTGCATGACCGTCAGTTCATGTGTTTGAGAGCAGAAGTGCAGCGTCGTTTGTTGCACTGATGATTTATCATCTGAGTGTGGAAGACGCTCCACACAGACGAGGTCACGGTCAGGTCAATGACCGCAGGAGTCCAGGTTCTGTCCAAACAGATCTAAACCTGCCCAAAAGTGCAGCGCTGTACCGTGAGTCTGAGGGTGCAGGTCTGATGATGACCGGCTCACCTGAGCTGAAGAGCCCCCTCTTCAGAAACTGGAACCTGAAAGCTCCAAACATGAGGAAAACAAGAGAAGACAAAACTATGACAGAGAAGTATTGACTGTATAACAACTGGACTGGTCAACCCCTTCCAAACAGGAAGTACCTGCTGGCTTCAAGAAGGCCACAGTCCCATAGACTCCCTATGAGAAATGGACAAAAACAATTAATAGCCAGAAGTCCCGGCCCCTGCCAGAGCCAGCCGCAACGAAACATCATTTGCACCTGGAATCATTGGCCAGGAGTCGACCAGAACCCCCGTTTAAAACTTTCAACCTTTTTTCCCGTTTCTTCCCTCTTTTCTCCACCTTTTTTTCTGTTTTTTCTCTGTCACAGAAAAAAACAGCATTTTTCTGACTTTTTTCTCTGCAGGTAAACAGGGGAAGTTATACAAATCTGAAGACTTGTTAATATGGATTGAAAGAAATAAAGCGATGAACATTCTCTGTCCTTCATCGTTCATGTTCAACACATGTCTTCTTCACTCTAAACTGTTATGTTTTACACGTGTTTCCTCCTTTTGTTTGTGGTTCACCTTTTCTTTTCTCCCTCTGTGCAGGCAGACTGTGGCTCCTCCAGCTGATCTCCACCCACTCCTGAGCTCTGTGGAGGAGTCCACAGCTGTCTGCACTTAGTTGATTTAGTTTGCCCTCTATTTAAGCTGAGTCCTCCTTGTTTGGTGTTGGTTCGTTTGTATGTTTCCCTTGCACTTTTGAGCGTTTTCTTGTTTATGTATTTTTGCAGCTTGTTTAGTTTTCCCTCTGTTGAGGTGTTTTTTGTTATTAAATACTACTTTTGTTAATTTTTGAGCTTGTTTGATCCCTGCATCTGGGTTTCTGTCTCCTGATCCGTGACATAAACTGCCTGACAGTTACAGTTTGTTCACATTTAAAAGCTCAAAAGCTGATAGTTTATAAAAACTTTTAAAAACATCATTTTTGAAAGCGTTTCCTAACGTTTATTAAATGCAACCAACTAAAGTTGCTAAATTTCCGCTTCTGGCTCCAAGTTGTTTCTGGCGCCATGTTGTCTGTGACCAGAGGACCCTCGCTGATTTGTCAGAATAATCATTCTTGCTCTGATACATTTTTCTTAGCATGTTCTTTCTAATCCAAATATTTTTAAAGATATTTTTTCAACATAGTAATTTATTCAAGTTATAAACTGACCGATCAGAGGCATCTGTAAAAGCATGTGATGTCCACTGGCCCCGCCTCGAATGTTTGATTGACAGCTTCTCCTGAGCTACTTCTAGTAGAAGGGGTGTGGACATTGGACGAGCTCCCTCATGATTGGTGATAGTAGTTCCTGAAAAGATGTGACTCAGACGTCTCAGACTAACCGCTGTCGAATGGTGGCGGTCGGTTAAAATATGGCGGTAGACGTAACAGGAAGTGACAGAGAAGCTCTGGTCTGATTTCATGAGGGCTAGAGGTAATGCAATTCCCATGGGTGACGTCAACACCTGCTTCTCCAGTAAAACAATATATGTCCATGGTCAGAGCAGATACTCTACCACTGAGACATCAAGCATGCGTGAAAGCAACTGAAGATCAATGTAACCACAGATTATCAAGCTCCTCCTCCAACAGGAAGTCAGAGCGCAGTCATGTTTGGGTTGTCTTCAGTCAGAGTTTCACCATCGTCACAAAGATCTGAAGGAACCACGCTCTGGTTTGTTCCTGATGCTTCAGCTGCTTTCTGCATCTCCTCTCAGAATGTTCACTCCTCAGATGAGGAGGAGGAGGAGGAGGAGGAGGAGGAGGAGGAGGGTTATGTAAACAATCAATATGAGAGTCTGTGTGCTGCTAGCTGTGGAAGCTGCTCCTTCCAGTTGTCAGGGCTGGTTTCTCCTGAGCTGGTTTGAACTGCGTCTGACTCACCATCTGGCTGCTGCAGAACTTCTGCTCTGAGCTTCACCTTCTGCCTCCAAACCCAAAGTCAATTGCTGCTCGTCTCTCGTGGCGTTCTGCCATAAGCTCCAAGCACTCTTGATTAAGAGCAGAGCGCTATTGATTTTTTTCTCCTGTCTTGCGGGTGGTTGCCAGATTCATACGGAGTCTGAGAAAGAGCTGGCAGAGTTTTCATGGATGCACAGCAAAGACACTCTCTTTCTGTCAATGTCAGCAGGGACTGCAGCTCTGAAGGCTTTGCTTTTGTTTGGAAGACCTCTGTGGAAGGAAGTCCTCTCCCTCTTGTCTCACTGCTGCAGCTTCTAACTGCTCTGTTGTCCTGCAACAGACGTTCCTGTGTTTTTGTGTTTGTCTCTTTTTCTTTCTCTCAGACCCAGACAGTTGCTTTGGTTGGTCACATTCATGGGTCTGCTGGAGGTTCTGCCTCTAAACAGAGTTTGTTCCTCTTTAGTGTTGCTATGTTTAGATTCTCTCCCACTAGCTGACAGCCACTCATAACATAAGTGGTGCAACAAAAATGGTGGTCAACATCAGAGCTGTCCAGTCGTCCAGTTCTGATCCAGATTCCAGCTCAGATGAGGAAAACAAAGACGTTCATGGATCTATGTGTCTGTAAGTGGATGATCAGAATGGAGCGGAGCAGGGAGCGTGTGGCCCATCGACTGCAGCACCAAGTCGATGGGCCACACGCTTCCTACACAAGAGTTCTAAGAGATTTTGTTGTCTGCTCCTGATCCACAATGATTTGAATACAGAAATTCTCAGGAAGTTTAATCTGATGAGAAAAATGATACAAGAACATGTTAAAAACATCATTTTAATTGGAGTGGATTCAAAAAGGTAATCTCCATATGCTGAAAGAGTTATGTCATAACTTGTGTGTGTGTGTGTGGGGGGGGGGGGGGGGGGGGGGGCATGTCTCTGAGAATAAACTGCAATGAACTGGAGCTTTTCTGCATGCATGTTGTGTGACACCAACATGATGTTGTGATGCGGGCTGGACCAGTAATATAAACCTGCAGAACTGGAGACCCAACAGCGCCCACAGGACCACGTTCTCAGGACCGCACTCTCAGGACCCACGTCTTTTTGAGACAGCGCCCCTACTGGCTGGAGGACGAACTGCACCCTCAGGACGATTTAAGGACTCGTTTTTTTGAGACAGCGCCTCCTTGCTGCTGAGTGCCGTTTGTCTTTATTTTATTTTTTATTTTTTTACTAAGTGTTGCAAATGTTGACTGAATATTTCTAATGTTTCTTACTGATGAATCATAGATTTATTTTAACCCTTTAGGCACCAGAGTTTTTCAGTGGAAATATAATTCAGTACATATAGATCTTGAAACATTTGGCAAGAGAATCCAAACTGATTTCTCTTTATTGTTTTATCTAACTGCTGATAGAGAGTTGAGTCTGGTATTTTCCACCCACCTAAAACTTATCAGAAGTTGAGAATATTTGGATCTTAATTTAAATTCGTTTTTACATTTTGTCCTTATTCGGTTGCACTAATTTAACACATTCTCAATGAGAAACAAATGTATTTTATAATGAATAAAAATGGAATATAATAAATTAAAACGTGCCAGAAAATCAAATAAAAACCAAACCCAAAACATTTGAAAAATTATACAGGATCTGCTGAGGTGGGAAGAATAACTTTTATTAGAAGTTGCATTAAACAGAATAAGGTACATTTATTAGGCGTTACATTAGGCTTAAAAAGACAAAACAATACTTATAGCCACCTAACAGTTATTTTCTGTACAAGAAATCACAGCTGTATATTGGAAAGGAAACATATATTAGAACAATTTTTCAAATTAAACATGAGATTACAAAATACTTTCAATTTGGAGAGTATCTATTTTTTTTTTCAATTCTATACCAATCCTCTGTCAAATGTATCTACTTTACTAAAAGAAATATTTTGCTCTCAGAAATGTTTTGTAACAGTTGCCATTTTTTTTTTTTTAAGTTTCAGAGTTTTTAATCATGAATTTGAACCTTTTATACTATTGTCGGTTGGAAATATTTTGCAGAACAAAGCATTCACACACTGTTTCATCTGGAGATTTCCTCTTTTGAATTGTTGTATCCAACTGGAAAAGAAGATATACAAGTAAAATGTAAAGTAAAGAGTAAATACGTTCTAAATAATACAGCAGAAATACTTATTACTTAAAAAAGTAATATTATTCAGTAATAGTAATGAATCAAGTCTTTATATTACATTACCAAATAGTAAAATACATATAAATTCATACTTGACTTTGCTCAGTAAACATTTAATTTTCCCCAGTTTTGTAATACATGTCAACTATATTTGGGTTATAATGACACAATAGTAATGAATTGCACAAAAAAAAAATTATAACACATGAAGATGGAAAAATACAAAAATTAAGTATGCTGTAAAATGCTGAAAGATGTAATCCTAACAAACCATCATGAATTTATTTTTGCACAAAGAACATTAATTTGGATAAAAGCTAAATAAACATCATTGTTTATGTTTCTGCAAAAAACGGAAATTAATTGGTAATTTAACTTTTTATGTTTTAAGATTCCTGTGATAATTTATCTAGTTGTTTATCCTTTAGCAGCGCTTGGATCATTTTTTAACTCTTACTCATACTACTCACGTGTGCAATGTGTCTCGTAAAGTCTCCAGAAATTAACATAACAAACTCCACCCTGTAGGAGGCGCTGTGTTAAAACCGCCTGGGTCCTGAGAGTGCGGTCCTGAGAGCGTGGTCCTGTGAGCGCTGTTGGTTCTCCAGGCCTGCAGGTACACCCTACTCGGCTGGACACATGAATTTGAGCTGCAGATGTCACTAATAGAGCTGCAGGCAGTGAGAAAACAGCTAGAATTCTCTCTATAACTCAATGTTATCAGAGTCATGACAGACTTTACACTGAAAACCATCATGAACTTGTTGTTTTGGTTTAGATCTTTGATGCAGACTTTTGATGAATTAAACCATGGAGGAAAAACAAATTAAAATGAAGAATTATAAATGCAGGAAATGAAACTAAAATGAGGGAGAGCTACATTACACCGGAAACTGGAGAAAAGAAAAAAACAGAAAGCTTTTCCTTCATTTCCATGATCTTTTTCTTTGTTTTGTTTGATGATCTAAACTCTACAATAATGTCACAATCTTTAGGATAAAAATCACATTTTCCGGTCTCCACGTCCTCTGTGTCACGTGACACCAGCGGGTTTTTGTTTTCTCTTTTATGGCTTTGTTTACATAATGGACAAGCTTTGTTCATGGCTCGTGACGTCAACTCCACCAGCAGGACACAAAGCGCGCGCGGCGGCTGATCCCGAGACTGTGCACAACACGTGGACGAGCACGCGGGTTGATTATGCGACGAGACGCAGCCGCACTTTGTCATATTGAAATCCGGAGAGAGAGACCTTGAGAATGAACGGAGGGAGGGGAGAGAGGGAGACTGCAGGGTCTGGATGTGTAACCATGGCAACAGCAGCAGCAGCACCAGCGGCGGTGGGAACGCTCCTCCGACAGACAGCGGTCCTCTGAGTCCGGGCAGCCGCCGATCCTCCCTGCATCTCTGCCAAGGTGAGAGCGTTTTCTGCCGTGTGTGTCGCGCGCGCGGGGACGGCGGTGTTCCGTGAAGGGGAAGGGAAGCAGCTCGCGAGGCTGCTGAGGATGGATCCGACCGGAAACACGGAGCCTGACGGCTGTGATTTAGACTTCCTCAGCTGTCTCTACACATGGAGGATAGTCTGACCGGGAAAAACGCTGTGAACCAGGACCTTCAAAGAGAACGTGTTTGAACCGGCAGAAGTGAGAGGGAAGGACCGCAGCTGGAGTTGGATGTTTGGGACTCTGCGGTCTGACAGAAGCCCAGCAGAGCTCCTGGACAGCAGCAGCAGCAGCAGCAGATGATCAGGCAGTTCCTGCTGCTGAGCTGCAGGTCAGACTCACGTGTGACCCGCCGAGGGAGCAGGAAAACCACAACCATGCCTCAGAACCACAACTAATTCATTTTTAAATCTCCATATTCATGCCTGCTGTTGCAAGGACACCCGTGCACGGCTCGTGCACACGCTCAGGCCCCTTCTCAGGAGTTGGTTAGCTGTGAGTCAGAGTTGTGAACACAAACAGTGAATGTGATCCAAAGAGCGCTGCAGGCCTCTGGGAGTGATCCAGCTCTGGCCTTTTCCATAAAACCCTGTGATGGTGAGATATTCTGCTGTGGAGATTACATAGATGCTGGTGACGTTCCTCTCAAAATCCCTGCTCAAAGTGTTCTGCTGTCACAGGATTTGCTCAGCGCGTTTGCACAGAGCTCCAGCCGTCTCTGCTGTATTAGACAGCTTCATCTTTAAATTCATACTTGAACCAGGTGCTGCAGTCTCCTCTCCGTCTGCTATTCTTGGTCTTCTGCCCATTACTGCATTCAGCTTCACTAACTAACTGAATACCACCTAAAGTTTATCTGCTGCTGCTTTGTCTCTCCGTGTCACCCACACTTGAGCACATTCCTCTCTGCTCCTTCTAAAAATACGCTGCTCTCCATCCTCCAGACGGAGGCTGGAGATGTCACTCAGCATTCCCTGCTGAGCTGACACCAGCAGCCGGCCTGTGGGGGGGGCGGCCTCGGGGCAGCAGAGGGGCTGGGACCTGAGGGGGCAGAATTAGCAAGGCTGCAACCTCTGGACCTCCAGGAATCTCCGCATGTGTGTCTGGCATGAAATAGTAAGAGAGAGAGGACGCCCGTTTTGTACTGATTAGTGTTTAATGATTTGCTGCAAGAGGACAAATCTGAAAGGAAGAATTAAAAATGCACAAGCAGCAGACAGGAAGCATTAGCGAGGCTACAGGTTATGCAGTCGAGGCTTTGGGGCAAACGTCGGCGTTCGGGGGGGGGAAACATGCCCAAAGACACAGGGTTAGGCTCCGCCCCTTTCCATCAGTGAACTGAGTTCACACATTAAAACATTTTTCATGAATACAGTATTTCTAAGCCATCACAGAAGTTTCCACTGATCTGATAATAAAAAGTTCACATTAGTTTGTCTTTAGAGTAAAATCTGCTGCAGAGACTTTCTGATCTGGAATCTTTCAGATGTCAGCACTTCCTGTGCTTTTGACCTACTGCTGTCTTCATGTTTGGGTTTGAGGAGACAGCTCTGTTCTGCTGCAGATGCTGCATCCAGAATCACAAAGAAGAGACCTTTGCAGCTTTACTTCCATTGAAAAACTCATGTGTAAGTCAGTGAGTTTACTTTGAAAAGCAAAAGAAATGAAGCAGAGAAGTTTGAGAGAGCCAACGTCTTCAGCAGTTTACCTCAGACACCACGATCTTTAACCTACAGAAATAAGACGCTTTACAAATGGAAACAACCTCTGATTGGTCAGCTCTCTGCATCGTCACAGACTGGGGGGTGGGGTACTTATAACCTTTAGGATGACAGTGTAAATAGAACTATGAAGGCAAAACAGAAAAATGTTTCACACAAAACCAAAGATATTTATGGAAAACAGTTCAGCTTCACAGAGATGACTGTCCTGATGAGAGGATGCGGTGTCTGCAGGTGAGAAATGGGAAAACCTGTATGGAGCACGTAGGTGTCCCACTCCGTAAACCCTTAGAGCTCATGTGTCATAGTCCAGGCCCGCGTGCCAGGTCCGGCCCGCCTGATCATTTGATATACTTGTTATCAATGACCTGGTGTTGTCTTGCACTGGTAACACATTCTCATTCCCTATCGTCACATATTCGTCAATGACCTCAGCATCAAAAATGTCCCCACCTCGTCATGTTTGACAAGCTGGCAGTTCCTATTAAATTAGGGGTCCCCAACCTCTGGGCTGCAAATTGTACTAGTCCAGTACCGGGACGTGGACCGCACCCATATCTTAACCCTAACCTGGTACCGAACATGTCAGTATCGGACGTGAGTCAGTACCGGACACTGATCAGAACCGGTTCTGGATGTAGTACCACATGTGGACCAGGCTAGGGTTAGGATCAAGGTTCAGTTTGTAATAAAAAGTTACATTTTTAAAGTTTTAAAATAGTTTTAGAGTTTTTTCGTAAATGTTTATCGTGTTCGGCTCGTGACCTAAGGTGTGTTTTGGAATTTGGCCCCTGTACGATTGAGTTTGACCCCCCTGGCATAAAGGGCAGAGACAACCCAATAACCCACAGCACCTGTACAGGTGCATGTGACCAACACTTCATTACATGGAAAATAAACAATAAAGTTCTGGGTGGTGACAAATGTGATTTGACTAATTCTTCTGGTAAAAGTTGCAGGCGCTGTGAGATCCAGCGGCGCTTTTCATTCATCAGAAGACTTAGCTTCCATAAACGTCATCTTTTGACTGGACAAAATGCAGGTGGACAGACGCTTCCTTCATTCTCATGATCCTGAAGAGATCAACCAAACACTCTCATCGTGAGACCTGCTGAGGCACGTGAGCGAATTTCCCAGCATGCTTTGCAGCTGCCAGCAGCAGGTGCTGCTTCTCCCTAATTTGATGATCGTATTAATGGTTTTTGAGCATCGCAGCTCTCACTGTCCTCGTGTTCTCTGCTGTTAGAGAGGCGGAGCGTAGTGCTGTGAGCTTCAACCTTCATCAAGTACACGCTGTTCATTCTCCTCCTCGCCGCCTCTCTGAGAGGTGGTGAGTCTCTGCTCCGGATGCTTGGAAACTGCAAGTCACAGAGAAACGGCGTTTATCAAGCCAAACTGGCCCAAATATGAAAGAAATGTGCATCATAACGTCTGATCCTAATTGGTCTCAAATGCTGAGTCAGTAAAATACACCATGTTTGACTGCGACATAAAAATGCTGAATAATCATTTGACAGGATTCTGATGTATTCTTTATTCTACATTAAAATCACACGAGAATAAAGAGAAAAAAAACAGTAAGACGTTCATTAAAATGAACATTTTCATGTGACTCCATCAGTGGCTGTAGATTTGTTTCAATCAACCAAACATGACAGAAATAGAGAGAAGATGGAGCTGCTGCTGCTTTGACGCTCTGGTCTGTGGATCCTGTGGTCCATTAGAGTCATGAAAGAGTCCAGGAAGAGAAACATTTGCAAGCAAAGAGGGGCTGTTTGAGCTGACCCCTCCAGCTCTCATGTCTCAGACCAGCATGTCAGAAGTCTGAGAGACACCAGAGGATGTGTGAACATGGACAACAGAAGCTGTGTGGACGTGATCAAAGCAGAGATCACACACATGAAGACAGAGGGATCATCTGATCCTCTGTAGGCGTAGTGTGTTGATGAGGGCAGGGCTACACACTGGACCCAGGGAGGATTCATGACGGCTGACGTAGAACAAGTTTAGTGTTTTTTCATAAATGCCTCTTCTTAGAAGCTATCATCCAACTCATCACAGGATGCTGACCCGCCTCTTTCTTCTGGGTTTGGATCTGTGAACAGACACGACCCTGAGATGAGGATTTACCCAAACCAAGGAGAAACAAAAACAAGTGATGGATCAGGAAACCTGCATGTCTGAATCTGTGGAAAGGAAAGTGGGCGGGGCCATGACAGGTGTTGGACAGTTGTCTTCAGACAGTAGAGACTGCATTTCCCTAAAGCATAGCAATTGTCCTCTTTGGTACAGTATAAACAGGAGCAGCATCCCACGCCGCGCACACACGCTGCGCAGACATGCACCACACACACCACACACACACGCCGCGCAGACATGCACCACACACACCACACACACACGCCGCGCAGACATGCACCACACACACCACACACACGCCGGGATTCAGTTTCAAAGCGTTTACAGAAGTCATTTGAGACGCCTTCCTGTGGACACATCTCTGTTTCATCTCCTTTCAGCGCACATGTCTGTCATATGTCTAGAGTCTGATCGTTTTATATATGGAGCTGGGAATTCACCCAGAGCACTATCATTGGGTTAAAGTTCATCAAAAGTATTCACATGATATTCAAAAAGTTGCATTTTTCTGAGTGTCATGGTCCCTGAGTAAAGTCTCACATGTCCCAGGAATGGATGGACCAAAGATCAAGTCTCCAGTATCATTTTTTTCTTCTCAAATTCCTCATTTTATGTTATTTTTATTACCATAAACCATAGTTACAAATATAAAATAACTACTCAAATGTATCATGTGTTGTTGTACTTTGAACTATTTCTTGTGAGAAATACTTTTTATTGGGGATTTGAAATGAGGTAAAACTGACCTGTCAAAAGTGATGGTGTAAGTTTTTGTAGTGAAAGTGTTGTTGGGTTAAACATGAGGTCAGAGTTAATATTTAATGAAGAACTACACAGAGCTGAATGATTCTGTCACTTCTCCAAGTGTGAAGCTGTCATTGTCATGGTGATCTTCTCATTGAAACGACAAAAACCTTCAAACCGATAACACGACTCCAGCTGGACAAACAGCTTCTCCTTTGTCTGATCCAGAGGGTTCAGATCAGGGCTGCAGTGGTCCTCAGCACGCCGCCCGTCACATGGCAGGGGAAGCTGCGTTCAAACGTGACCGTGTTGATTTCAGTGACGGAGCATGCTCTGTTTCTGCAGGTGATGAGCGGGATCGGATCATGTCTGAAGTACAGGGAACGCTGGAGTTTTCTCTGGAGCTGCACAAGTTTCACAATGTGGATCTCTTCCAGAGGGGGTGAGCAGCTCACACCTCCACTCACAGACACAGAGCGTGGAAGCTCAAACAACATGAAAGAGTTTTTATTCATTTGTTTGTCATATACATGTAGGTTTTAACTGTTTTTATAATGCTTAGCTTTCAATGCACAGCACTTTCTTCAACTTTTAATGGTGTTAAAGTTCTTTAACACTGATGATGAGGGGGAACAAACACATCTCTGCAGCACCACAATCTTCTTCTTAAACATTCTGATCACATGTCAGTTGGTTAGTCTTGTACATGGAGCCTCAGAAGCTGGAAGGTCTCCATCCCTGCTCCTTCAGAGCTACGGTGCCACCTGCTGTCCAGCTGACCCTATCAGCTGGACCACACCTGATCCAGGTGGATGACACGGCAGTGTAAGCTGGAGAGGAGCAGAGAAAGCATCACATGCTAGCTGCTAGCTCAGCTTCTGCCTCCAGAAAGAAACCAGCGCTTAACCCAGAACGAGAGTGGAATGGCTCCGATTTTAGAGCGCCAGCTGTTACTGCCGACTCAGCGGAGTCACGCATGCGTCCGCGGTTTGCTGCTCACCAGGTTTACCATCTGCGCCGGATAAAGGACAAAGTGTGACCCCGCCCCCGCTGCCTGACGACACATGTAGGTCATTTCCAGCACGCTATTCCAATTCCTGAATTCAAATCTTTATATCCAGCCGGTTACCCCCGCAGCTGCTGTGGGAGCCTGGGGGTCCAGAACCCTGAACAGAACCGACCTTTGCTGAGCAGAGTTTGGGGAGATGGTGGATCAGATGGACTCACATTTTCTGTTGTTCAAACGAGGATTCCTTTCCTTTGATCACATTAATAGAAAACAAGTCACTATGTGATATATACCGGTATATGTTTAAATAACTATGAGATATTTATCACTCTTTTCATAACAAGTCAAATGGTTGAATAGTAAAAAACATTTTGAAACTAAGATATTTTCAGTATCTTCAAACATGTCTTTACTTCAGGCTGCGATTTAATCTCAGTTATTTCATACAATTATTGATACTGTGGTCTGGATGAATACTCCATTCTGATTGGCTCCGGGAAGTCCCGAACACATTTCCAGGAACAGCAGAAACTCTGAACACGTGAACAGATGTTTCCCACAACAGAGGACAGGAGAAAAATCTCTGTTCTATGATGGACATGACAGGATCTCTGTCACATTTTACTATCAAAAACAATGCTGTCTGTCTTGTTTACGTTATGCTTGATACAGAGGGAGTATAGATAGTTTTATTCTTAAAAAATTAAAGAAAATGTTAGTTGATCCACATTTAATGATCAGATTTAATGGTGGATATTTCTTAAACCAAAGCAAACTAGGAAACTATTGTGGACTTTGTATCTTTGAGTCAAACTTTTTAACTCTGAATGAAGGTAACAATATGATGTTGTTAACATATTCACTCTTTATCTAAACCACATGGAACTTTGAAACATTTGGGCAAATGGTCTGAATAATTCCCTGACAGAAAACGGGCCGAGCTAATCCTGTAGTGATGTGTCTGCAGGAAGATTAAAGCTCTCATCTGGATCCAGTCAAATGCCCGCTTCAGCAAAATAAATAAATAAAGTGTATTTCCTACCCACCTAAACCGGATCACAAGCCCCCTCCCGTCAGCCGGGATGTCAACAAAAGGATCATATTTTTCTGTGCTCTTCATATAAGTGAAATTAGGAGGTTCAAAGATTGTCTTTTAGTAGGAAAGCTGTTTTCTTACAACATTGTTCTTGCATGAAAATCCAGCATCTTTGAGCTGCAGATGAAACTCTCAAATCTCACTCTGAATACTTTCTTCACTTCTCCGTCCTGCAGTTTGTGTAAAGAGTTCTTCTCTGCCGAACAGGTTCTACCAGATCCGAGCGGGGATGAAGGTTTCGCCTCGGGTGCCACATCGGCTGACAGTAGCAACACAGAACAGCTCAGGTGAGCGGAAGCGCTGTTTGCTGGGCAAAGACTTTCCCAGAATCCTCCGTCTCCTCTGTAGGTCACGTCCTAATCTGAAACTCTCATAATCTGCTAAACTGCACTGCAGTGAGATGAAGGACTTTTGCAGATTATTCCCTGGTTTCCTTCTGCTTGGCCGTGTGGTTTTGTGATGATGATAGATGTTTGAGCACCATCAGACGCTGGAATCATGACGTGTTTCAACATGGTGAGCATTCCTGCTTCCTGCAGGACATCAGAGGACTTCAGCATGTTTCTCTGAATTACACACATTTGGTCCTTTGCAGCTTGAAAACAGTAATCTGATGGAGACTTTAGTGATGAGTGTGTAAATGGATGACACTGCTCGCCTCTGGTGTCTGTCTGCAGCTCCTGCTGCTCTCTTCAGCAGACTGCTTTCAAATGTTTATGTGGACTCGATGCTAAAGAAACTTTGACCTTTACTTCCATATGAAGATGTGACAAACATTTCTATGATCGAGACTAGACTCTAGTTTCATTCACATTTAACTATGAAACGTTTTTTTAACATTTAAGTTAAAAGGAAAACAGGGTTTAATCAAAGAGAAAACCACACAAAGAGATCTTAAAGGGGAAGATTATTATAGCATAAACAGCTGTAAATATCCAGCTGAATAAAAGCAAAGTTGTAAAGTCATCGTTCTTGTGGAGTTTGATTTTTTTCTTTGTTTTTATAGATAAAAATAAAAGAAAAACAATGAAAATAACTTGCAACCTAAATCTGACTTTCGCTAATCGGCTGCTCGGCGAGCTCCGCTGCCCAGCGAGCCAGACTACTGAGTGCCCACTCAAGCCAGTGTGGGCAAACACAGATGGTGCCACCGTGGAACCATTGGACCAAGCCACCTGGGGCCCACCAATTCACCCCAAATATAAACCATATGGGGCCCACATTGAAATGTTCGCTGCGCACATGTCATTGGATGTCCTCTCCCAAACACCCAAACTTCTGACCGATGCAATGACATCCTCAGGTTCGCTTCCCCACCCAGGATATAGTTCTTACTTTCATCCGATCGGTTCTTAGTAAAACATGAAACCCACTTTAATGATTCAAACCAGGCTTTAAAGAGGCAAAAAGTAACTATTAAAAAACAAAGATCAATTAAAGCAAGTAAATTAAAAACATCAGTTAAAGAAGTATAGGGCTCATATGGAAATAAAAGCAGTTTGAAAAACATTATTGAAACGTAAAAAAAAACCTTTCTGAAAACCAAAATCCTACGCTCCTCTAAACCCTTTGACACCGCAGCTCCACTGTTTATGATCATCAAGTCACTTTTCTCCTTCAAAATTGACTGGAATTATCATGTTAACAGTTGAAAAGTTACAGTATATTAAAGATGTTGTTTTAAGCGTCACAGATGACGCCTCAGTTGTTAAAGTGTTAGGATGCAGCCCAATAAACCTCTGCAGGTCAACCCCATATAGAACAGTGCAGAAGAGACATCGTCTCTTCGTTTTGAGAGGCTTCAGCCCACCCCCCACCCCCCAACTCTGCAGCTCATTTCACAAGGTCACCCAGCATAGATGCAGCAACCAGCTCTCTGGTCAGGCAGAGAAATGTTTTTATCGCTAGCAAAACACACTGACTCACACTGGTGAAATAATCTCTGCATGTGCGCTGGCCTGACATTTCTCTCCTCTGTGCCCTTCAGATGCTTTAATGGATCCTGTCAGCTCATTCTGAAGAACTGAATTCCTGTTATTAAAGCAAAAATGCACCATTTTCTGTTTACATTGATCACAGAGACATTTATATGGACTCATATTAGTGTTGGTTAAGACACACACACTGTGAGGAGCTCAGTAGTTCCAGCACAGATTCAGCTTCAGAACATTTTTTTCAGTATGTTTAAATTACAGCTTCACTAGAACAGTTTGATGAGTCACATTTCAGTCATAAATCATAATTGAGTTTTTTTCCTTTAGTTTTTATTATTATTCTTATTTTTTTGTTTCCTTGCATTAATGAATACATTTTTCTTTAGAAAGGAACTTCATTTCCTGATATTTTCACCAAGACTTTATTCTGAAAACACAAATCTGCTGCTTTCCTTTGCAGAAGCACAAATAAAATAATCAATTGACCGATTGTTGCTTCCACTCTTTAAAACATTTACAGGAAACTCATTCTGCTGAGCAGAAAAACAGTAGCGGACTTGCAGTGAATTGGACTTGCAGAGGAAGGAAGCGACTCTGTGACATGTCCCCCAAGGAGGGGTCTCTGAGCCGCGAGCAGAGAGGATGTTGTGAAGAGGCGGCCTGCAGGGAGGGAAAAATCCGAATGATGCAGAAAAGAGCAGAACAGCAGGGGAGAGCATGGACCTCTGAGGGCTCGCAGCTGGACAGCAGCTCTCTGGTCGCCATGGTGATTGTACAGTAGAGCAGAGTGCAGAGCGACCGTGTCACCCAGCAAAGCAGTGAGGACTCTTCAGGTCATGCGTTTACAACATTCATATAAAAGCATATTTTCCAGACTATAAGTCGCACCGGAGTATAAGTCGCAGGAGCAAAGAAATGCAAAATGAAGAAAAAAAACATATATAAGTCGCTCTGGTACATAAGTCGAACTTTTAAGAGAAAAGTCCAACATTTTTGAACAAATTCAACAAGCCTGGTGTAACGTTGCATTTGACACCGAACGCCATCCAAGTTCAAGTCTGCTGTCTCTTTTGACGTGTGTCTAATTAATGCTCAATGTTTGTCCAAAAATGTGTTAATAAACTAGACGCTCCCATTGCATGTGGAGAAGCTACCTTTTAGCCTCATCGCTACAAGAGGGAGGCTTTGACTGTATATCTCGTACACAGAAGATATGGACGATGTTGGCAGGTTCAGTTATTTATTTTAAAGAAGTCTACAAAAGCATCTATAATCGTCTCTGCATTCTGTTTTTCATTCTTTTCCTTACGGCGATTGTTACCTTCTAGCCTGCAGAGCTGCTTCTGAATGACTGTTTTTAGCTGCTCTTCTGTCTTGTTTATAACCCAGTTTGATGGTTTCCCGCATTAGTCCAAGAAGAGAAAAATAAAAACTATAATAAGAAAGAATAATAAGAACAAACAACATCATAACATCCATGATGATAATGATCCGATTATCAGCAACCTTTGTTTTGAACGGAACTCCTTCTTCTGTGTTTCTCTCAGCAGACAGCAGCAAATACAGACACACAATCCTACAGCGCCCTCTAATGGTTGTTAGAGGGAAACAACCGCTAAAAGGCAACTGGTTGTTAGTGGAGAAAATAACAAATATATAAGCCTATTGATGTCTAAAGAAATCATAAATAAGTCCCTCCTGAGTATAAGTCGCTCCCCTGGCCATTCTATGAAAAACAACGCGATTTATAATCCGGAAAATACTCGTGATGTTGGAACGTGTTTAGTTTCAGCAGCACGTCTGTTTTCTCACTCGTTTTAAGGCAGATTTGAGCGTTTTCTGAGCGCACAGATTTTTATCTGAGCTTGGAGACTCTTGAAATGCAGCGAGTTTGAACAACTAGAGTGTGCAGTAAGGACACTGTCCAGCAGGGGGTCAAACTCAATCACACAAGGGGCCAAAATTCAAAGCACACCTTAAGCTGTGGTGTGAACGAGACTTACAACATTTATTGAACACTCTCAAACTACATTCTTTAAAACGTTAAAACTGTTATTTTTTTACATAAGTAGGAGCTATTAATAACAATAAAATAAAATGATCTGGAGGGTCGGATCGGGCCTTTGGGCCTCGACTTTGACACGTGCTGTACAGCATTGTCTATATATCATAAGTGCATCCGATTGACATTCCTTACAAATACTTAACAATGAACTTACCACAAGCGCAACAATAGTTTTATTTACATGACGTTACTTGAGGTGGCTGCACAAGCCTCAATGAAGGTGCAAGGTTACCTTAAAGATGGAGATACTCCTCTGTATGACCCCTCATGGGCCTAGATGACCCTAAACACACAGCACCCGCACGGTGCATCCCAAGTTCAGATCTTCCTTAATCTGTTAAGCATTTTTTTACACGTTGAATGGATTAAAAAAACTCAATTGTTCATCCATGTGCCCAATGGCCATCCTTCCAGACCATGGGGTCCCAAAGTGGGGCCCGCGGTCCAAATTTGCTCCACCACAAGTTTTCTTTAAGCCTGGCGAGTCATAGCTGCGGAAGCAGCGGAGTGTTTAGTTAAAACTCTTTACACATTTCCCACTGATTCTCGATGAAGTTCTAAAACTCTACAGCTGTGATATATTTTCTGTTTTCATCCGGATGGGTTAAGGTTACTGCATCCCGGTGGCGCTGATAGCACTCTCTTTGTCTGCAGCTATGGGTGAAACAACCCCAAAGACATGTTAGAAGTTCAGAGGAGTCTTCACGCTGACTTCTGATGCTTTTAGCAGCTTCTTTAGCTAGCTAAGATGGAGCGACAACAGCAAACGGATCAAGTCTTAAGAGCAGCTCCACATCTCTCTGTAGGATGACTGTTTGCTGTTTTCATTGGAGGACAGTTTATTTTAGCTTGCTCTTGTTTTTCCATCAAAAAAGTCCAGTGAGGCCTTGCTGTTAAAGGTTTCAAAGACAAATGTTACTTCCTTTTTATTCACACACACAGCTAGGACACAGTCAGCTGCTCTGGAAGGTTTGCACAGGTTCAGGACGGTTTAATGTTAGCTCGTCCCAACAGAAGCTTCAGATGTGTTGATGAAATGAGCTGTCAGGTGTTTCATGTTGGTTTCATCTCCAGCTGGTTTCTAGCTCCACGTTTGCCCTCTTTAATGTCACCAACCCCACCCCCCCCTTACTTGTTAAAATTCAAAAAGCAGAGCAGATGAAACCCTACAACTCCAAGATAAAGAGGAAGATGAAACAAAGCTGACCTTCTAGCTGCAGAGAAAGGCGGTTTTCACCTGAAAGTATCTGTGAACTCCATCCAAACCTTAGGCTGAACGTTGTGTGGTTCTTTGGTTCCACAGATGTCTCTGCTCGCTGACAGCATGTTTGACAGCACGGAGCAGATCACTGAATCTTTCTGTTGGTTACCTCGTCAGGAGAGTGCAGCTTCAGCTCGCCGGGGGTTTACGACGGCACGGTCTTCAGCCGGATATTTCAGATCCTCTACAGAAATGAGGAGATCGCTGTGAACGACTGCATGATCTTCAAAGTCCACCTCCTGCTGGACGGAGAGAGGGTGAGTCGTCCCACAGACACTTTTGAATGCACACAAAGAGCAGGAGAAACGCTGCCGTGCCCTTTGGCTGCTGGATCAAAAGCCCAATCAGGATTCTCTGATGAACCAAACCTGAATATTTGTGTTTCTGTGCAGCTTGCAGCTTTAGGACATTTTAAATGGATATATTTGATGAGAGTTTTTCAACATAGTTCTAGAACTGTAGTGAGTGACATACCAGCCACCAAAGCCACTTTAGGGGCTGAGAACTTTGGTTCATGTAGATGATTTTTGAAATTATTTTAATGACTTAATAATGTCAGCTGGATCCTGTCTGAGACTGGACTTTCAATGGTAGACAAACATTCAACTCAAACAAGCTAATGTTGAAACCTGAATGTGGGCTCAGTCCTGGACGGTTCACGCCGTCGGCCCTGCTGGTGGACTGAGGCTGGGAGACGTCAGACTCTTGGATGAGGACAGCTTTCTTATTGATTGGGCTGAATGTGGAGGTTAAGGTGTTGAAGCAGACCTGAAGCCCCTGAAGGTTTTTCTCATTAACCTTCTGGATGTTATCTTGAAGCAGCAGACTGAAATAGTCCTTATCTCCCCGCGGGCCCGGATGTGTGCTTCATCTGAACACCACTCCCACATTCGCTGTTCTCACATTTATTCTTAGAAAATCTCAGAAAAAAAGCCTCTCTGAACACGTGCTGCTTGACCACAGCAGGTCCTCTGTGACAGCTTCATCACGGCTTTGGTTTCCTAATTTATTCTGTCGTTATTTATCTGACACTTTGAACATGAAAGGTTCCTTGTCTGCTAAAAGGAAGCGCCTGCAGAAAACAGCAGGCTTATTCCACGGATTTGTTCCTTTGACTCGCCTCAGTATCAGCAGAAGATGAGTCACATCATGTTGAAATCCCTGCTTCTCCTCATGTGGTGTTTCCTGTTCGACATGAAGCCAAACCCAAAATAAGAAGGACATCAGTGGCTGAACATGAACCAGTCTGCTGTCAAACACATGCTTCTGATGACAGAAAAGCATCTTTTCCTCTGTAAGACTGCTCAGCTGATCCTGGTTAGGAGTTCAGGTTACACAGGAATGTCGTCCAACATCTGACAAAAGGTAGTAATCATAATGACAGACCTGGTTCAAGGTGAGTCGTCCAATCCAGACGTCAGACTGTTCTCTGGCCAACATCTTCTTTTTTTGAGTCAGAAATTATCTTTGAAGAATTTTTTCCACTTTTCAGTGTTGGGTTTATTCCAGAACCCACTCAAAACCCCAAAAATCTGTTTTTCCTGAAGATCTATGGGGCCTCCAGAAGACGGTCAGCATCAGGTGCTGCTGTTGGTCCCGCCCACAACCAGAAGCATAGAGTCAAGCTTTAATGGTGTTCCAAACATCCACCTCCAGTCTCTTATTGTTAGAGCAGTCCAAGAACAGGTAATCAGTAACAATCTGGACTAAAACAACCATCAGAAGTTTCTGGAAGCTTTGGCGAGGAGAGTCCTCCTGCAGCAACAGGAGCTTCTACTAGATGAATGTCTGCAGCTAAACTAGCTTCAGCTCATTGTTTTGTCTAAGTATTTGCTCTGTTACACATTACACTAAATGTGATGAGTCATTTTACTGAAAAAGCCTCTCCTCTAGTAAAACTCTATATTTGCAGTATGATGTTTCACAGATGTGACGACCATAAAACACGTCTTAAATGTTTGTTTTCTATTTCAGGTGTTTTCTATTATTCAAAAAAGACTAAATCACAAACTGTCTAATGCTGCACAACCATGTTTGGCTGTTGTTCAGATGGGAAGTATTTGTACAAACTTTATGTCCTTTTCTAGTAGATCATAAACACTGAAGTTCTGGTTACAATCAGGTTGTCAGCAGCAGTAAGAAGCAAAAAGATGAGAACCACCAAGTAAATGTAAACACAACAGACCAGGCAGTCATGTTTTACTTCCATGGTTTAAAATATTCATTGAAGTACATTTACTGCTGTTACACAGTACTTCATTTTAAAAGTGACTCGAGAATGAGCTTTTTTGAAAAGTATACATGTTAAAGTTGTTTCTCCACATCAGAATAATCATTATGAGAAGATTCTACCACACTCTACGGTCACATGACTTTGATCAATACAACGTGTTTCCACACAGACACTGGGATGATGGTTGATCAGTTTTACTGCATCATGTGTGTTGTCTGCTGTCATGTACTCAGTCATTTTTAACTTCTAGTGAAATAATATTACCATGTCTCAATACTAATGGTATTTTCCAAGATCGATTATGAAATGATTTCATTTTGAAATGATTTCTTAGTGAAGGTCGACTTAACAACTGGCCTCAGACAGATCAATATGGTTGGATTATCGAAATATAAAACGATTCACTGATTAAGTTGATTAATCGTTACACTCATGTAAATTATATATTTACATATACAGTATATATCATAACAAAAACATTAACCCAAAGCAGTGAGCAGTTTTGGTCTGGAGAAACAGACCTGAACGGTTCTATTACCACTGAAGGCTGCAGGATCCTGTTCCACACAAAAACTCTGGAGAGTTTCGTCTTTGCAGACCCGTGTCAAAAGTCCCTCTCTCATTATTATTTTGATCTATTTCAAAAGCTTTCTTACTATGATTATGATGTTATTAGACAAAATGAAAAAACAAAAACTGTTGTTTTCTTGGACATAGTTACTGCAGAGCAGCAGAAGTTCAGCAGAAGTTCACCTCTGAGTTGTGGGCGGGGCTGTTGGCGTGCTTCCCTACATCCTTCTAGCTTGCAGCCCCTCACAACATTTCTGCTGCAACAGTGGTGATCAATATCATTTCCATCCAGTTGTACAGTTTTATCCAGATTCCAGCTCAGACCAGGAGAACAAAGACGTTCATGGATCTATTTGTCTGTAATTGGATGATCAGAATGGAGAGGAAGTTTGTGGCCCAGAGATTGTTTCGTCACAGCTACAAGCTTTTTCACGTGGAATTTCTTCGTCTGCTACTGATTTAGAAAAACTGAGTAAAGACATCTTTGTCTTTCATTGGAATGGAGGCTTTAGTGGTTCTGCTAAAGAATCCAAACCTGCATCTGACACAAGATGGAGAGCTGAAACCAAACCATGACCTGGTTCAGCTTTCTGTGGACATAACCTTATGGATGCTTGCCTGCGGTTCATCATGAACATGTTCTGCTCTTCTGCAGGTGGAGGAAGCCTTCAGTGAGGTGGACTTTCAGTTAAAGCTGGATCTCCATTTCACAGACAGTGAACAGCAGTAAGTTCAAACAGAAGGTCCAGATGAGTGTTTGTGTGCATGAAGACGGTCAAACATGTCCACGGCCGTTTGTCCGTTCTGTGGATTTGGGTTGAATGTGGTCCATCTGTGCTGCTCTCAGCTCTGCAGATGCTCGGTCTCTCGCTGTGGAACCAGACTCTGCTGGCTCTTTGAGAACTGTTGCTCTCACTGCCTGTGAGGACACTTGCTTAGAGGGGAAATGAGCTAATCGAATCAGCAGCCTCAGCAAAATGATTAAATCTCCGTCATTGTTGGCTGAAGGCTTTAATTGAGCCTGAATGATTCTAATTCCAGCCTGGAATGTGAGGGACGGCGTAAACAAGCTTTATCATGTTAAAGTCAAAGAATCTGCTCACAGTCTCATATGCAGGTATGAGCAGAAAACATCACCGAGAGAAATCCTCAGCAGAGACCTTTTATTCTTCCTCTTCATTCATGCACATTTCATTTATGTATTTATTTCTGCTTATCCAGCAGCAGAGCAGACAGATCGGAGCTGAAGCCCTGGTGTGTTGGACACACGTTACTGATACAATAGGAGGTTATGAACCTTCTGACACATGATGTGTACATTCATATAAACTACTTTTGTATTAGAAGCTAAACTTTATTGATAATAATTATGTTTGTATACATCATTTGTTGGACCAGACAGAAAAAAGTTGAGGACAGAATTAAGTTGTTAGAGATGGAGGTACAAAAGAGGGGGAGAAAAAGGGGTTTATGGAGGTTAGAGGATGTGAAGTGAAGATACAGTATATGAGGGGATAGAATTACAAAAAGAGCCAAAAAGTTGTTACTCTCAGGTTTAGATTTTATCTGAAGAGATGGATCTGTTTATACTAAATGTATACTGATGTCTTAATAACTCCACAGAGAGATTGGTTCTTGAGTTGAAGAAACAAAGACTGGAAGAACATTTTGATATTTGTGCACATTGTTCATTCACAAAGACAGAAGTCTATGTTAAATCAAAATAACAATGGAGAATGCCTGGATTAATCCAGAGGAAATGTTATTTATGTCTAGAGAGGATCTGGAGGACACCAGTCTATTGATGCAGTTTCTCCGATTCAGTTTTATTTGAGCGATACCGTTTCATTTATAGAACAGAGTTTTCTTTTCCTCTCCTTAAACCCTTCACTACAGAAATCTTTAAACCTGAACACTGGAGATGCCTGTTAAATCATCCACTGTGCTGCAGCTAATTAACCAGATGATAGTACGATGGTGTGTGCGCGGGTGGAGTTCGAGTCCCGGCATCAGAAAAATGTATTATATTAAAAAAAACTTCTCAGTGAATATTCTTTAATTCTTGAGAATTAAGTAACAACATATTCCAGGCAGCTAGTGTTTCTTTTTTGTCCTTAATATTCATCTGAAAGTTAATCTGCTACTCCTCCTGGTATGATCTGAGATGTTGTGTCTTTCATGTTATTTATTAACATATTTTAGAGGAAAACAGTTTAAAAAAAATAGCCACAGGATTCATTTCATGTGCACTGTCCCAAATAAATAAATACAATTAAATTAAAGTTACATTAAACAATAACAGATATGACCACAGATTATTTGAAATCTTGTTTATTTTCTCATCAGTGATTCACAACCTTCCAGGAGTTAAAAAATACACAGATTTTCTTCATTTAGCATCAGGTATTTCACATTGAACTACAAGAACTGTGTTGACACAGTTTCCCACAATGCATTGTTTTGTAGTCATCAAGGCGGCTTGCAGCCAGCGCAGTACCTAATAGGCGTGTTTGAGATTATGCAGGCGGACGCGGCGCTGCGCAGATCGCCTGGATTGCGGTGCATGCTGGTTAGTTTCTGTCACCGACGTCACATTTGCGACGACATGAAGTATCGCGAGAAAGGGGCGGGTTCAAGGCGCCTACCTAAGCCAGCGCAGCCAGAAAATAGGTACTGCGCTGGCTGCAAGCCGCCTTGATGACTACAAAGATGCATTGTGGGAAACGGTGTCCTGAAAGTTTTTGTAGTTTAATGTGAAATAACTGGCGCTAAATGAAGGAAATATGTCTATGTTCTTACTTTTTCTGGAAGGTAGTGAATCATTGATGAAAAAATATACAAGATTTTAAATAATCTGTGTTATTTGTGTCATAGTTGTCTTGATTAATTTTTGTTATTTGTGTATCTTGTTTTATTTGGGAATTGGTGTACATGTAATGAATCCCGGACTATTTTTTTTATCTGTTTTACTCTAAGAGATGTAAAAAATACTATAAAAGACATAACAGCACAGATCATACTAGGAGGAGTGGCGTATTAAAATTCAGCCGACTGTTGAGGACAACCCCCAACTCCTCGTTCTCGTACAGTCTCATCGTCCACCTTCATCTCAGGCGCCTTTCTCCGCCCCCTCCTGCAGCAGCTTAGTCTCGTCGACGAAGCAGGCGAGGCGCAAGTCAACTCAAACACGCCTATTTTCTGGCTGCGCTGGCTTAGGCAGGCGGCTTGAACCCGCCCCTTTCTCAAGATACTTCATGATGGCGCACATGTGACGTCGGTGACAGAAACTAACCATCATGCACTGCAATCCAGGCGATCTGCGCAGCGCCGCGTCCGCCTGCATGATCTCAAACACGCCTGACAGTGTGCACTGAGTATCTCATTCAGTGTTCATGATAATGTGTGGAACAAGATTAAGATTAAGAAAACCTTTATTAGTCCCACGGTGGGAAAATTGCAATATGCAACAGCACAGGTAGACAGAATTTGTCAGAGATTCCACAAAATGATGAAGAATAAGTAAGAATAAAAAAATAAAATGAAAATAAAAATATACATTTTGACAGTTATTGCCAGTTGGGTGTAGGTATGTAGAGGTACATACAGGTATTACACAGTCAAGTGATCAATAATTAAAGAAATAAATAGTGCTGTACACAGATCTACAGATATTGCATACAGTAATCAGAAAAGCGAAATATCCACTAAAGTGTTGTTTTTTGTGAGTCTCAAAGTCTTTCCCTCTCTCATGTCAGGCTGGCAGACATCACCACAGTTCCCTTGATCAGCAGCCGGACCCTCGGCCTCCACTTCCACCCTCGAAAAGGCCTCCATCACCACGTTCCAGTCATGTTCGACTACTTCCACCTGTCCGTCATTTCCGTCTCCATCCACGCCTCACTGGTTGCCTTACACCAGCCCCTGATCAGGTGAGCAGTCAACACAAAGCAGCTTTTCTTTAGTCTCAGCCACTCACACCATCAACTCATCACAAGGATTTTTACATCTTTGAAAGAAGATTTTTAGAGCCAGAAAGATTTTCTAAATCAAAATGTTGACATGGTCTTCTGAATTATTTTATTTGGTTTGTAATTGGACCGGGCTTTATTGCAGCAGAACCGTTGTTCACAAACACACCGTCTCAGTGCTGAAGCTAAACAATACTGAAGGTAAGAAATGAATCACAAGTGGAAGAAGTTTTCAATCATTCTTCTAGAGCTTCAGTTTGATTGGATCTTTTTTATCAGATCATTTCCTTCCATGAAAGCAGCTTACTGTCATTGATCAGGATTGATCCAAATGTTAGCAGCGCACTCTCAGCTTTTCCCCCTTTCTTCACACACGCACACACATGCACACACACTCCTTGGATGTGACCCTGACTGTGTCCTTCCTTGCCCTCCCAGCTTTGCTCGGACAGGAAAAGGCTCCTGGCTGGGAAAAGGCTCTCCGGAGAGCGCCAGCGACTCATCTGCAGTGTCTGTGGAGAACCTCATGTTTGGAGCGGGTTACTGCAAGCCTGCCATTTCTGAGGTTTGTCTCTCTAGCAAGCTGTCCTGCTCTCAGAGGAACCCTTTGTTTCTCACTAAATGCCGTGGCATCACGTAAATGTCATTTTTTAACACAGATCCAGATTCTGGTCCTTTCGGAGTCAGCCTCGTGGTTTGACTTCTTCTCCTAATCCTGGCATGTTGGCTCCAGGGTCAAATCAGGATCAGCTTAAAGTGAATGAAAAACCAGATTGAAAATGTGAAAAACAGGCAAAAAAGAAGAATATCTAAATGCAGTTTTAAACTCAAAAATACAAGTGTAAAGCATTTGAAACGGTAATATTGAAAACTTCAAATAAATATTGAAAATGTAAAAAAAAAAAAAAATTTGAAACTTGAATACTTTTACCAATGAAAAATTATGTATTTGTACTTCCAACTTCTCCTTTTTTTCGTTTTTCCCGTTTGCTTTCAGTTCTCAGTTTTTAGTTTCAGTTTAGATTTTTGAGTTTTGGCTGCTGAGCTGATCCTAATTCTACAGAGGCTGTGAGCTGATTGGCTAACAGGACATGTTTTCCATGGAGTGACAGAGGACTCCTCACTACACATTTTCTACACTTTTCTCAGACACACATGTATATTTTCACACTTTTCTCTCTTTTTTTTACTCTCACCGTTCAAACTTTCATAGAAAAGTAAGTCTAGCACCAGGATGAAAACAAGGACCTGATCAGCATGAAGATTCATGTAACGCTGTCAAGCTGCACATGAAAGACGACATGGAGGAGATGGTTTCACAAGATCAACTTCAAAGTCAAGCTGAAGTTGCTTTTTTTTTTTTTACAATCCCAGTTTTTCAAAATTTTAATCTGGTTGTTGGTTCACCTCCAGCTTGTCCTGATTTGTCCATTCAAATAATCAATAAAAACTCAAAATGTTGCTGTTCACCTTTCAGCACATCCTGAGAGGAGTCACCACAACAAACCAGCTTTTGTGTTGTACTGATGGTCTGTCAGAGATCTGCATGTTGAATGGCTTTCCTGATACAACTCTATATTTGATCCTGGCTAAGGATCAGATTAACACAGGTTGTATTATGTGTGAGTTGATTTGATCAGAAAAGACATCCGAATAAAGTCAGTCTTTCTTCAGAGGAAAAATACTCATAATTATACCAAGAACTAACACAAGAGAAGTAAACATAAATGCAAAAGGTGTGAATGTTTTTCTCACAGTGAAAAAAATAAAAACAGTGAAAACAGCTTAAAGTCCTGGTGTTAGCTGTTAGCTTAGCTCATTAGCTGTCTCTGTAAAGGTGAATGTTTGGGTCTCTGCTGCTGCGTTGGCTTCAGTCTGTAACCTGTAAATGTAGACTGGAGAGTTATGAGAGAGCAGCAGAAGTTTCTCCAAAGTTTTATCTATCAGTTGTGTTTGCAGTATCTGACAATCACCCACATTAGTTCACATGAATCAGATCCTAATATTTAATAGACCTGGAAGAATCTGCTGGAATGTTCCTGTCAATGGTTGAAAAGTTGCAGTATGTTAAAGATTTTGTGTTTAACTGTCACCGGCGACGCTTCAGGTGTTAAAGGGTTAATGTCTGCATCCTGTGAGTCAAAGAAGCAGGTAGACTTCTTGGAGCGTTCAGATTTCTCCTCAGGTAGGACATCCTTACAGCCACTCTGGTCCTAACCTAACTTTAGTTCTTTTAAATGAAATCAGCGTGGTACAACTCTGTGAAGGCCATCTTACGTTTCCTCACCTGTCTGGAGAGAAAATGGCGATGTGGCAGAAAGAGGAGACCAACTTGTTCGGGTCTCCCTTCATGCTCTTATTTTGAAGGGTAACCCCTGAAGAAAGCAGGAGTTGGCAGCAGCTAGCAGTTTTAGCTTACAGTTGGCGGTCAGGTGGTCTTTCTGTGGCGCTGCTGGTGTAGGAACTGTCGGTTGTATCAGTAGTTTGCTGTTAGCTCCAGTAGCTTTCAGACTTTAGCTTATAAGCTAGCTCCCTGATTCCCTTTGTTCTGAAAAACATTCTCATATGAGGTTTTTATTTAATGTAAAAATGATAGAGAGGAAACAAATAAAGTCTAAATATCATAAAGGAGCTGATGCTGGTTTGGGACGTTCAACAGAACAGGATAGATTAGGTTTTTCGCTGCAGGACGTCAGTGTAAAAAGCTGCTCCGTCTGCCTCTCTGGAACCTGCTGTTCATTCTCCCGTGGATCATTCATCTGACTGTGCTGCACGTTTGGCTGCACGTTTTTCCCTCCATCTCTTTTATGACAGACATCTGTCAGCTTACAGCGGACGTCACAGTCAGCACTGTAAATCCTAATGAGCCCCCCGACCTCCCCGCCGCCGCCGTCCTCGCTCCACCTCTGGGTTTTTACTCCGACCCCCGGCCGGGCGCTTTAATAAGCTCTGCATTTAGCGAAGCAGGAGGGTTTCGTTTGATCCCGGTAATGAGTTCTGCTCACAAGCGCCACGTTGCACAAAGCTGCAGGTGAAACGCCTTTATTTACCTGCAGCCACATTTCATCCTCAGCACTTTCCCACTTAACGCTGACCCATTTCCTTAAGTGTCTGAAAAAGAACAGCGTGTTTCAGCGTCTGTTTATGTGTTTCTCTATTGTAGAACATGACTGCAGAGGCCAGAGTGGCAGGGACAAAAGCTGAGAATGTTTTTGTAGCCGTCCTGATGTACCTGAACATCCCAAACATTAAGACAGCAGCCTGGCCTGGAGGATAATGACCAGTTCATTCAGAAAAAACAGCTATTTTTCTCGGAGACTGATCCTCCAGCCCTCCATAAAGGTGGAGAGAATTATGAAAGTAAAAATACAGATGTTCCTTCCTGGTTTGGGTACACTATCCTCCTGCGATTACAGAGCAGGCGTATGTATGATGACAGGGCGGCAACGCTGCACGCTTGGGGCAAATTACTACACATCCTCCGTTCCTCATGCGCTGCATGCCTTTCAGCGCCCTGATACACGGCAGCGCCTGACAAACACAACGCTGTTGGATCCTGACAGATGTTTCAGAATCCACACTGTGAAATTTGACCTGAAAAAACGTCAGTGTTCTGTACCTGAGGTCTGATAAATAAGTGGAGTTCACACTGGTGAGGGGGTTTAACTGCACTGTTAGACCGCCATCTGCTGGAGTCACAGCTCTATTACTGCTTTGGGTTCAGTTTCCTTGTTCCACTGCAGTTTTGTCTTTGTTTTGCACATTTTCATAACTTAGTGGTGAAAATAACCAATTAAATGTTGAGATAAGATAATAATAACCTGAGAAAATACATAAATCCAAAAACCTGCTTTTCAATTGTTTTTTTAAGTAAAAAAAATAAAGATTAAAATTGTAATGTCCAGATGTAGAAGGATTTAGCCCGACTCCCTGGATGATAAAAATAATAGTAAGCCCATAGGGTTGGTTGACAAAAGCATGGTGGTGGCAGTGTGATGGTGCAGGTGTTATGGCCTTAAGAACTGAATGATGTTTGAAAATCCTTCAGTGAGTCTGAAGGAAAACAAGACTTGATGACATTTGTTTCAGAGAAAGAAGGTTAGGATCCAGATGGAGGCAGCCTGGTTCAGTCAGCTACCTTCCCTTAAAAATGTTGTTAAAACATCCGTCTGTTTAATCATCTGGACACTTTCAGGCCTGAAAAAGGTAATAATTCATTCAGCCAGCAGCGTCCAGTTTAAGTGTCAGCTTAATGTGATCCATCATCTCTCCAGAGTTCTGGACTTGCAGCTGAAGGCCAACACGAGGGCTTTGATCGTCTTTGAACTTCTCCAACTTCCAGCCTTCTGACAGTCATAAAGAGGAGCTTTAACTGCACACAGCCTGCTGTGTTTAGGGCCAAACTCGATCCTGCGAGTTTTCTCTGGGACTGAAGTGAACCGCTCTGCTGCTGCCGCTGCAGCTTGTTACCTGTCAGCGGTTTTTCCTCAGCTGATGTTTCCCGTGTGCCTCCGTCTGCAGGGGAGTTTTTACGTGCCCAGTGAGAACTGCCTGGAGAGGGCTCACACGTGGCATCGCCGGCTGTGTCGCCTCCTGCTGGTGGCTCACGGCGGCCTGCACTCCTACTGCACGGCGCTGGCGAAGGAGGTCCCACAGCTCCAGCAGATTCCAGCAGAAACAGGTTTCTACTCCATTCCATCCTTTGTCATTCCATGATTGATTCATACTGAACTAAATGTGACTTTACATTGAAAAAAACGGATGTGAGGATAGAAGACAAACAAGTTCTGTTAGAAAAGATGAAATAAAAGCTCGG
The DNA here is from genome assembly GCA_003999625.1 of Oryzias javanicus. NCBI lineage: Eukaryota > Metazoa > Chordata > Actinopteri > Beloniformes > Adrianichthyidae > Oryzias > Oryzias javanicus. The sequence continues at coordinate 7,262,669 of CM012447.1, read as the reverse complement.
AAAAAATGAAATGAGAGATTAGAAGAAGATGGACAAAATGTATTATTTCAACGGTTTTATACCTGAAGGAAAAGCATCACTAATGATGAAAGAAAAACAGAGCAGCTGTTAAAGGATGAGTGAATGAGGTCTGAGAGCGGGGGGTCGTGTGGACCCTCCATGGGTCAGATGAGGAGACGTCAGCATGTCTCTGGTACTGAGATACATGAAGTTCTGTGTGCTTCTCCAGAGTTGGTGCCGGTGGAGGAAACCCTGACCCAGCTCTCCATACAGCTCCAGGTGAGTTACAGGAAAAGGCTGAAAACAAGGTCATCTACCTGACATCTGCTGCTGCTTCCGTCTTTTAACGTCTCTGCTCACTTTTGTTCATGGAGTTCACTTTCTTTTGTAAAGCGTGAAGCTCATCCTGAGTTCAGACGGGGGTATAGAGACAAATGTGTGTTGAGTTGAGAGCTGTGTTCTTCACGATCCCTGCTGCATGTCTCTCAGCTGCAGGGGGCCCACGAGGCGGCAGCGGAGCAGATCAGTCGGGACGTGAGCCAGCTCTGCTCCCAGCTGGCTGCTCTGTGGAGGCGCTTCCTGGAGGCCGCGGTGCTCAACCCTCACATCCTGTCCTATCTGGCTCAGGAGCATCACACGCTCCGGGTGAGTCCTGCCTTCTAATATAGCAGTTTGGATTCTCCGCGCACACGCCGAAACGCAGGAATGCTTCTCGTCTCGTAGAGTTTTCAGGACTGCAAGCTGCTCTTCAAGACCCGTGCCAGCCTTTACACAAGACAGGAAGCAGCTTCTACCATGGAGTTGAACTTAGAGGACCAACAAGTCAAAGAGTCTGAGGAATTCTCTCAACAGTTTGATGATTGTAACCTGCAAGGTTTCCGAAGTGATAAGAGGAGTTCTCCTTTTAGAATAAAAATAGTTGTTAGCAAGAACCTGATGCTAACATCTCACTACAAACCAGATGCAAAATGCAGGATTTGAAAAGACACAAATGAATGATGTTTCTAACCTTCAGTGACTCTGGCCTCACATCTCCACGTCAGGCCTCAGAGCAGCGTTCAGCAGCACTGCTTCCATTAAGGAATTGGCTCAGTACCAGAGCAGAAGCAGGCATACTTACCTTCAGGGTAAAAGCTAAGGTGAACTGTTAAAAAAAGCATGTAAAGGTCTGACAACAGCAAAGAACTTCCTGTAGTAAAGAGGCCTTTTATGCTGAGCGGCTTTTTCAGCTGAAAGTTCTGACAAAGTCTAGGAATGGGGGCTGAGTGGGGTATAAAAGCAAACACATTTTTTAATGAAGTTGTAAATGAACTGCCTCAAAGGAACTAAACTCAGCCCTTCTGCCCGCTTCAGATTTACGACCATTTCCCACCTCTGTGGCAAAAAGACATAGCGTCACCTTTCTTCTCGTTCTAAAAACATTAAGTCCTTCAAAACTGTTGGGCTATTTTACATTCTTGGAAGTTTTTTTTTTACAGATTTTGGGATTTGGTTTTGGCCTGAATCTGTTAACCCAGTGCTGACCTGCATCAAAGAACCAACAGAAAATGTTTGAAATGTTTTTAAAACCCTCTGATGAAACCTGCAAAAAAGAATCAAAACATCACTTTTTAAGAGATATAGAAAGTAATGATTATGATATTTTGGCTGAGTTGGTGAGTTTTTTCTCATCAAAATGTTAGTCTAAGATACAAAAATTGTGACACAATTGTTCAGGAAAAAAGCATTTGATTTACCCACTGTCTCTAATTTCATCCACACATTTTTAATATGAGGTAACTGGAATTCCTTACCAAAAAATGTTACATTCTTTCAATATAGCAAGTAGTTATTAAAAATGAATAACAATAGATACATTTTACTCACTTTTTTCCCACCTAAAGTGTTTTTGAGATTTTATGGAAAAAGTGGAAACAAGCAGCAAAGTCTCAAAGATCAAGTGTATCAACTTTGAAACATAGGGTCATACAAGGTTACAAACTGTAAATTCTTTTGATGTGTAGTGTAACATATCATATTCTTTTATATGGATGTGTTGAATAACTCCCATCCTTTTCAAAGCGGTCCATCACTGAATGATTTCAGCTCTGCAGCTAAAAGTTGTTTTTCCCAAATCCAATGTGATCACCTGATTTTGACAACATGAATCTGACAGAAACAGATGTAAGAATTTCAGATTCTGAAGACACACTCAAAGTGTTAAAATGCTCATTCTGATCCTTTGATGACAACTGTTGTGTGTGTTTGAAACCCCATCAGGTCAGGAGGTTCTCAGAGGCGTACTTCTTCACCGAACACCCTAAAGAGATGTCCCTGACGTTTCAGGAGGAGCTGTAAGTAACACCCTCTACAGGTGCATTCACACCGAACGTGCAGTGGAGGTGGCCGGATTCAATGTAAAGTCAACGGAACACACGCTACATGACCGCATGGCAGCAGCTCAATTTGAGCGGCAAGGCGCGAATTTAGGTGGCACAGCCAGAATTTAAGTACCTGAATCAGGAACTCAGCTTTGGGCACGTGACGTTTTCAGTGAGTCGATCAGTGGGTGGAGTATTAATCCAAAGCTAGCGTTTTTGTCCTGAACGTTCATGTTTTTGATTGATCAGCAGGAGCAGCAGGTTCTCAGAGTTCATCCGGCTGCTTTTGGGCGGAGCCTGGATCCACTCTGGACAGATTGCACTCTTTCTCTCCGGCTGCAGAGCTCACTCGCTCGATATGCCGGCAGACAGAGAGCCACTGCGGGGTGCAGAGGCTGCCTGCTCGGCCCTCACCGAAACATTAAAAAAAGGAAAAAGGTCTCCTTATCTGAGGTTTTCCCCCTCGGGTTAAAACGAGACAAACATGGAGACACGATTACTGATGTTTTTGTAGAACTCTTCACAATAAATCAACCTGATTTATTTCTCAACATCTTCTGTATCTTCATAGCGTCATCTTATGAACATTAACTAAAAATATTAGATTTTGCCTGCACGTTTAAAAAAGAGGGACAGGCCAAGCACATTTTTCGTGTAAATGGTGTTCGTGTGACTGCACCTTTAATCTTCCTTCGACCTGAAGGGATTGAGATCAACTGCATTATTCTCTTCAAAGCATCAACAGACACGCTCAGATAGCTGCAGACGTGCGGAGCTCAGACTACTTGATCAAAATGCCTCCTCTCCCTGTCGAGTGCCTGGACATTGATGGAGACTGGAACAGTCTGCCCATCATCTTTGAGGACCGATACGTGGAGTCACCTCTGAAAGGTAAGTCTCTCCTGATGGACTTATCTGAGAGCTTTAGGTTTTCTGTTGGGTGAACTTGTTGTCCATGTGTGGAACGTTTTCCTAGAGCTGGCATCACGGCTGCAGATGCCTGAAACCATCGAGGAGCAGAGCCCCTCCCACCCGCCCTTCACACCTGCAGGAGTGGAGGGAAGCAGTCCAGATCCAGCATCAGCATGTCAGGACCCCGAGGATCGGTCCGCACTCGGCCCAGTCGTGGCAGATCGGAGCGGACCGGTCATCAGCGCTCAGACCCTCATCCAGAGTGCTGAGGTTTCTCCAGAAGAAGCAGTGATCTTGAAGGAGCCTGAGGAAGCTGAGGGGCGAAGGACAGGGGAGTGTGCTGGAGAAAGCAGCAGCATTAAGGAGGAGACTTCAAATCCCTCCATAGAGGTCGAGGATAACTGCCTCCTTACAGCCTACCTGCATCCAGGTACACCCTTCTTCTCAGGTGACCTCAGAAAAGAAATGGCTCATCGCGGCTCTGCGGGCGCGAAGGTCATGAAGCGCTCATCTTCGGTCATCTCGGACTCCGGCATCGAGAGCGAGCCCAGCTCGGTGGTTTGGCCTGCAGAGGCCGTGCTTCCAGGACAAACTTCTCAGGACTTTTCCAGCGAACGCGAGATGCCGAAGCAAATGGTCTGTCACCAGCGCGTCCACCAGAGCTGCCTGGAGGGCCTGCAGTTAGAGAGCAGCAGCAGCCTCCCCAGCGGAGGCATCCAGGCGTCTCTGACCTCCATCAGCTCCTTACCCTACGAGGAGGACAGGCAGCAGAGGCAGCTCAGTAAGCTGACCAAGTCAGCGTCTGCTCCGCAGATAAGCAGCCCGGAGGATGAGGAGGAAAACTCTGCGCTTCCTAAACAGGAAACGGACAGGAGGAGCTCAGTGCGGCAGCAGGATCTATGCAGGAGAAACTGCTCCCTGAACAGTAATCTGGACTCACAGCAGTATGAACCCGCTCAGTTAGTCCTGGACCTCAGCCACAACCACAAGAAGGTGTCTGAAGACCATCAGCTGGACCTGCCGGACACATGCAGGACAGCCTCCAAGGATGCTTCTGAAGAGCAGCTGTACTCTGCAGACAGTCCTCAGGTGACAGGCAGAGCTGCTGGGAGGAACCATCAAACCCTCACGAGTGACGACTGCGCCTCAGTGGAGGACGTTCATCTCACTCAATCTGACAGGCCACCGTGTGAAGGTACGAGCGCCACGCAGGAGCCTCAATGCTCCCAAGAGATCAAGCTGGGAGGAGTCTCAGACCCGCCGTGTCCGGAGAGAACCTTAGAACAGTCCGCTGATGTTCTCAGTGCAGCTGGCAGCCCTCCGAGGCCCAGCGTCCTTTCAGGGCTGACACCAAGAGATTCAGCTTCATCCATCAACCCCAACACAGCGCCAGCGGGGGACAAGGAGCCTCTGGAGAACCACACAAAGCCCTCCAAGATCCCCACCTCAGGGCTGGCCTTCATGAACAAGAAGATGGTGGAGGTGGTGAACATGTCGGTGTCCTGTGCCCCCACCTGCCTTCCGTTCTCGTCTGTGCTCAGAGACTCTCCCTCCATCAGCGGAATATCAACTCGCCAGGCTACCTCACCCATCACCCATCAGCCCCTGGGCTCCTTCGGCATCATCTCTTCATCGTCACTGAGCCCCCTCAACATGGACGACGAGTCCAATGAGCGCATGCTGAAGTGAGTTCAAGCTGGAGTGGCTGAGCTGCAGCTGTTTCTGAATTCTCATATTTCCAGAGCTCAGAGCCTCACTCTGTATGAATATGGGTCAAATCTTTAATTACATGTAGACAAACTAAACTTTAAGTTTATACGCTCCATCACTGTGAAAAGACATTAAACTTGGAATGTTAGCAACACTAAACAGTAAATGTGCTGACATTCTTTGAACTGTCATGACTATTCAACTGTTGATATGATTAATGTCATTGTAACAGATTCAGGAGCAGAGGAAAGCAGCTTTACATCCAGATGTAATCATGTAAAGTGTTGCATGAGGGCGCTGGGCTGCAGAATCTGTTGGATCTGGACACGATCCAAGAGCTGTGCTAGTTTGAAGAGTGTGTGTTGTTCCGTGTCATCAGTGACGTCTCTAATATTTAAAGGGTTAACACAGGCTTTGCAGACGCTAGCCAGAGCTGAAATAAGATGTAGCATATAACAGAAAACCTTTTGGAATCTGACTATCAACTGATACCTCCAAATCTAATCAGCTGTTTCTTGAAACAAACAAAAAACAGCTGATTATCCCTCTGCAGAAACATAATAAAGTTTTTGTTGTTTTCCTATCACAGTTGACAAACCAGTTTATAAAAGTCAAAGCTTTCCTGCTAAAGTTCAGCAAGTGTTTGTGTCAAGACGTTTTTTATGAGGAAATCTGGGACAGAATTCCAAATTCTCCCTTGAATAGAGATCTAATCTGAATGGGATTTCCTTCAGTTTTATAGCACACCAATGCACTGACTGTGAATGACAGCTGGACTGAGTAACCCCTCCCCCTGGCACTCCATATGGGAAGTACATGCTGGCTCCAAGTAATGAAAATTAAACAGATGTTACTCCAAGTTATAAACTGACCAATGAGACGTCTCCACCCTGTCTCCACCCAATTTGGACCAATCACTGCTAACTGACAAATTTGGTTCCAACATGGCGACTTCTGGATCATGAAACTGAAGTGACTTTGTTTGGTTGGAGCCAGAGTAAAATAGTTCTCTGTGGATGATGTCACACTCGTTCCAGTTCTCAGATACCATCAATGGTCCCATTAATATATATGAAACCAATGAGTGTAGCTGACTGAAGAAATGACTGGATGGAAGTCTGTGGATCAGAGCAGCTGTTAGCTTCACAGAGATCTGCTCATATTCTCAAATCCTTTTTAGTTTGTTCTGATGCTGTTTTCTTCTGGAGAGGAAAAACCAAACTGATGGTAATTTCAAACAGACTCTCTTTAACAGGGTGTCAGTGCTGAGTCCCTCAGTGTGTGTTCACGTGTTAGAGGAAACTTTTAGGAGCTTTTCGGAGTCCAGGAGCTGCTGACATGCACTGCAGGAGCTGGCAGTCACTCCTGCCTGGACGGAGAAGCAGAGCTTCATTAAATGAGGGGAAGTGCTTGAAGAGCAAAAGTCAAGATGAGGTGAAGTGGCTCCTGACTGAATGAAATCCCATTAAAGAGCAGGTGGAGAGGATGAGGGCTTGTTTTTCACTCCTGGGGAAGTCTAGAGGTTGGCAGGAAGTTTAGAGGAAACGAGTGAAGCGTGTCTGCTCAGATGTGCAGCCTGGAAATGTGCCACCAAACAGTCTGGAGGTCATTCCTGCAGAAGTTAAGTCTGCATCTTTGCAACTCTCTTCAGTTTCTACAAAGCCAAAGAGGAGCTGCTGAAGGAGCTGAGCTTCCAGGCCAGCCTGTACAGCGACCTCCCTCTCCTGGCTTCAGACCTCCCGTACTTCCCGCCAGAGGAAGACGAAGAGGAGTTTGAAGACGGCATACACCTGGTGGTGTGTGTCCATGGGCTCGATGGTGAGTGAGGCTGGCCTTCACAGCAGAGATGGCTGCCTGAACCTCTGTGTGACTTTCTCCTCTGCCTGCAGGAAACAGCGCAGACCTCCGCTTGGTGAAGACCTTCATCGAGCTGGGACTGCCACAGTCCAGACTCGACTTCCTCATGTCTGAGAGGAACCAGGTGGTTAGAAAACACAACAGGCACTCGGAGACGCGGCGACACAGAAGCTTATAGCTGCGCTTTTCCCTCACAGGCCGACACCTTTGCAGACTTTGACACCATGACCGACCGGCTGCTGGACGAGATCATTCAGCACATTCAGCTGTACAACCTCACCATCGGCAGGATAAGGTCAGTGAACTTGGAGTGGAGTTGCAGCTTTCAGCGTGACCAGCAGATGGCGACAGATGCCGTCTTTTGTGCTCAGTCTGTTTTTGAAAGAATTCCACTTTCCTGACAGTCTAAAACCTGACAGTTCAGCAATGCTCCGCCTGGCTCCAGTCAAATTAAGCTGTTCATTTTTCAGCTTAATTGCCCTCATTGTGCCAATTTGTGTCTTTGTAAGCAATTTCCCGAAGTTTCATGACTCTTGTTGTGCTGTAGTCTCTGGAGAGCCTTATCAAAGACAGGAGCGATGGCGTGCCTCCACAGCATCTGCTGCCTTCAGACTTCTCTCTAGATTTAGTTTGCAGGCAGACAAATGCAGCAGTGCAGTAATTAAAGCAGTGACAGATGAACAGGATTGTTCCTGCTGCTGCTGTCGCGTGTCAGGACACAAATCTGCCTTTAGGGGGCGGAGTCAGCAGTGATGGAGGTCTCTGACAGTTGTGTGTCTCTGACTGCAGCTTCATCGGTCACTCCCTGGGGAACATCATCATCCGCTCCGTGCTGACCAGGCCTCGCTTCCGTTGCTATCTACCCAAACTGCACACCTTCCTGTCGCTGTCGGGCCCACACCTGGGCACGCTGTACAACAACAGCGCCTTAGTCAGTACAGGTGAGGCAGCGCTGCTGCTGCTGCTGCTGCTGCTGCTGCTGCTGCAGCGAGGGCCTCCCTGCTGTCAGAGGTGACTGTGTGCCTGTGATCCTCAGGTCTGTGGTTGATGCAGAAGCTGAAGAAGTCGGGATCCCTGCTGCAGCTCACCTTCAGGGATCACGTGGATCCACGGAAAACCTTCCTCTACCTCCTCAGTCAGAAACCAGGTGTGTCCCTGCATGTGTCCACTGCCTCACTGTTCTCTGACGGGACCGCGACAGCTTCTTCCTGTCCAGCCTGACATGCCAGTTTGTGATTGGACACGCATGCTCCTCCTGTCTATATCAATTGGTTCTTCTGTGACTTTCAGGCCTGCAGTTCTTCAAGAATGTGGTTCTGGTGGCGTCTCCACAGGACCGATACGTTCCCTTCCACTCGGCCCGGATAGAGATGTGCAGAACTGCTCTGAAAGACAGAACCACAGGTCGGAACCGCACTAAACCCTTCTGCGTGTTCTTCTGTTTATTTTAGTTTCCCATCATGCTTTGGGACAACAGACTTCAGAGTGAATCTCCAGTTTTTTCATCTCTCCTTTAAGGATCTTCTTCCCAAACCTTTTCCTCCAACAATTCTCATCTCTGAGTTATCACAGAATGACCCCTCCACGTCAAAAATAGCTGTTTTGGGTGTCCCTAACTTGTCATTTCTTGGCTTGCTGGCTGTTCCTAAAATTAAGTGTCCGCAACACTCGGGACATGGTACCGGATGCGGACTGGTCCTCGGGATGTGTCCAGTACCTGTACCCTAACTTTAGCCCCGTACTGGATGCGGTACCGGACCTGAACCAGTACCAGATGCTGTACCAGGCGCAAGCAGATATCAGTCCTGGATTGGGATAACAGTGCGCTCCGCGTCCCGTTTCTGGACTGGATTTAATTGGAACAGTCTTTAAAAAACAGCGAAATGGTGATACGGAGAATCCTTAAAGGGTCACCAAACAGGACAGTTGGAGGCTGACTCCGCCCATAGCTGAAATGTGAAATCCAGTCAGAGGGGCGGGGCTGTGGAAAAGGACTGTTATCATTGCTGGAGCTGCAGATCATGATGAGGGACTTAAACGGTTTGACTGATCATGAAATTCAACTGTCGTGCATCAATTCATACTTACAGACGGTTTTTAACTATAGTTTCAAGAATTAAAAAAGTTTATTTGAATTTGTCAAAGGTTTGGCAATGACCAACAGACAGCACTTTTAAAGCCCCATTTAGAGGTCAACAGACAGAAATTGGTTTTCCTCTGACCGATTGTCAATTTGTGACAACATGAGGATTAGAATGTGTCGTCTCCTCAGTTGTTTGTTCTCCTGAGAAAGACTGAAAAATAAACAATATTTACCCACAATAGTTTATTAGTCCTCTAAAGAGGATCTGAACGGTCTGAACTGATGCAGCTTCCGTAGCTTCGTGCCCCTTTAGCCCCAGCAGAGTCCCTGACATCTACAGACTCCAGTGATCATCATCATTAATCTCAGCTTTCTCTGGTTTCTCTACATTTTGCTGTCTGTCTGAATCAGGAGTGGATCATGATGACATAATATTGAGTCTTCATCTGTGTTTTTACACTGAAAAACTCAACTCTGTGGATCATTTGAACAGATGTTCTGGTGTCTCTGACCCGGTCATATGATTACCACCCCGTCTTCTGCTTGCAGGGCCCGTCTACACAGAGATGATCAACAACCTGCTGCAGCCGCTCGTGGAGGCCAAGGACTGCCGGCTGATCCGGCAGAACGTGTTCCACGCCCTCCCCAACACGGCCAACACACTGATCGGCCGCGCCGCTCACATCGCCGTCCTGGACTCTGAACTCTTCCTGGAGAAGTTCTTCTTGGTGGCAGGACTCAGCTACTTCAAGTAACTCCACGGGCGCCGCAGAGGATCCAGTCGTGGAGGAAAAGGCCGGAGAGTGGTGGTTAAACTGTGAACTCAGGTCTGAGTTTGACTTGTAGCCAAACCAAGAGACTGATGGGAAAACTGGGGCTGTTTGTCTGCTCTGTGAGTGATGGAGAGGGGGTTCCAAAGCAGTTCTGTCTCTGCTGAGCCGGTTTGAAGCTCCCTGATCTGACGAAAAGAAAATACTGCACCTTCAACTAAGAATGAAAATGAGGGTAAATCATGTATTTTTCTGTACTCGGAGTATCAGCAGCAAAAATGTGACAGAGGAGCCAGAGAGGAGTCCTGTTTGTCTTTAAACCTGCAAAAGATGCAAACAGAAGAGCAGTGTTTGGGTCTGCCTCGAGGACTGCTTCTGCCCAGCCTGTGGAAATCAAACATTAAATCAGGACACATTTGGAGGCGTGTGTCTCAAATACTTCCCAGAAATCAATGCAACCAGATCCAGTTTGTTTGATGAACAAACTCTACAGGAACTCTGTTCTCCGACTCTTTCCCTCTCCTCTGTGAAAGTCCAAACAGCAGAGCTCTGAAACCTCCAGTCTGGTCCTCCCTGCTGTTGAAGGGCTTCTGTTGGGCCAACCAGTGGCCCGAGTTCTGCCCGTCCCAAACCACAGGAAGTGATCACCTACACGAGTCTCCATGAGTTTTAGGCTGGCAGGTCCCATTATATTTTCCTCATGACGTCTATGTTTCCTGATTCTTCTGAACCATTTTGTGGTCCAGTTCTCATCCGGTTCTCCCATGAAACCTGGATGAAACCTGTAAGAACCGGTTCCTGCTGAGACGGGGCTGACAGCGCCTCATTTCACTCAAAGGGGAATGATTCTGCTGCCATGCTTGTCTGTCTTTTTTATTTTTTTTATTTATTTTTTGAACCTTTTCTCCTGTTTGTTGACACTGTGCACTTTATGGACTTCTATGAGTTTTCTGAAGTCCAGAACAAAAAAAAAACATGCGTGGAATCTTTTGGCCTCTCTTTAGAAAATGAAGCCCAGCCGTCCCGTCTTGAGCGCTCCAGCGTCGCCTGCTGAGGACAGATGACACGCTGAAGCGCTGCAGCTCGCCGTGACAGCGCTCTAACACAGACTGTCACGGGGATTGACTTTAATCAAACGAGCTCCTGGTCCTGAAAGAGCCGCCACCCCCCCTTAAACAGAGCGCGTGTGGATGCAGCACCCCTCCAGCCGTCTGTTTGCCCTTCGGGAATCGATGAAGCCGAGGAAGAGTTTCAGGGCTTGTTCAGATCAGGGCGTCAAGGGCAGAGAGTTTCTGCAGCCTGGAGAAACTTTGCTCATGCAAACCCGAAGCTCCTGGAGGGGCCTGAGGGTCCATTTATGCAGCTCTCGTCTGCGAGAGTGAATCTGACCCAACAGATCCTTAAGTGCTGTCAGCTCTGGGAGCAGCTGACCTGAACCTGCGGGTGTGTGATGCCCTTTAGCAGAGGGAGCGTGACTGAAGTGTTGTTATTGCTGCTGGATCACCTTTCATTGTTGGAGCTGAATGTCAGCCATGTTTGAATTCACTGTGAGGAACATGTCTTCATTCCTTTTGCTGCTGCGGACCGTAAATCTAACTCACCCGTGCCAACTCTGTCACATTAAATGTTGTGGATCAGACTCTGTTCATTCTGTGGTAGCTTCAGTGTACAAATATAAATAAAGGTATATATATTGCTTAGTATTACTGCAAAATATATGATACTAGAATAAAAAATGTTCCTTTTGCAGTTGTTTGTGTCACTTATTCACCAGTCCTGTTATCTGATGTTTTGATCCTTCTTTAAGCTTCTCCTGTTAAGTTGTTCAGAGAACGTCTGTCACAGGTAGTCATGTCCAGACCTGTTTGAATGATTATCACTCGTAAATGAGTCGATTCATCATTTTCTACTTCTTCTACGACCTCTGGGATGAGTCCTCCTTCTGTTCTTTGACTCTTTTTTTGGTCATTTATACCTGGACAGGTATATCCACACCAGCCTTTTTATCTAGATACTGATCTCAAAAGATTATTTTTCTATTTAGCAGCTTCCTGCTGCAGCATCAGAAGAAGTTTGATCCAGTGAAGAACTTGCAGCTTCCTCCAGAAAACAGAGAACCATAGTCAGTCACTCCTGACAGATTAAGACAACTACCCAGGAACACGAGACAGAAGGCAGGGTGGCTCTGTGGACACGTCCACTTGACGCTTTATTTTGAGCTACCATCTGCACCTGCAGTTGTCAGCTCAGGTCCAGAACTGCTGTCTGCCAGGATCATTTCTGTTGCCTTGTTTTCAGAATATGTTTTAGTTCCCATTCACTTTGAAAAAATAAACTTTATTCATCCACAAAAACAAAAAAGAAGTTCCTGAATCCAGGCCACTTTGTCAAGTAACCACTCACTGTAAAAGCTTTTCAACTTTACGACTAAAGAGAATCTTCTTCTTTTCCTTTGGTCTTTTCCCTTTAGGATCTCCACAGTGAATCATCTTCCTCCATCTAAGCCTGTCTTCATCATCCTCTCCTCTAACACCATCCACCTTCATGTCTTCATTCTCTGCATCCAGAAACCTCCTCTTTGGTCTTCCTCTAGACCTCTTTCCTGCAGCTCTAGACTCAGCATCCTTCTACCAATATCTTCACTGTCTCTCCTCTGAACATGTCCAAAACATCTCAGTCTGGCCTCTCTGACTTTATCTCCAAAACCTCTAACATGTGCTGTCCCTCTGATGGATTCATTCCTGATCCTATCCATCCTGGTCACTCCCAAAGAGAACCTCAGCATCTTCATCTCTGCTAGTAGTAGTCTAATTTCCACTACCCTGTCAGCAGACAGATGGTGGTGGTTAACCCGGGCCTCAACCGATCCGATATGGTTGTCATGGGTTTGATTCTCTTATATTTGGCAAAGATTTGATGTCTTTCCTGAAATAACCCTCTGCATTCATCCTGGCTTGGGATGAGCACAATGAGACCCTAACTTGAGCCCCTTCAATGAAAGGGGTCAATGACCAACAGACAGCACTTTTAAAGCCTCATTTATAGAGGTCAACAGACAGAAAAAGTGGATCTAGAGTTGTTTTACCCTTTAAACTAAACACATCCATCGTCTTTCCAATGACTTTTTAACCTCTATTTAAAATTGTTTATTGCTTGAAAGAGTAAAATCTACCAAAAACAGACTGAAAATGAGGAACTGAAGTCCATACACGGCACAAAGCTGCAGGAGTTCTAAGGTCCAAAAATGAGCATCCTTGGGTCATTCCCAACAGCAGCAGCAGTCCTCCGGGGCGGTCCATTCCAGCTGCATCAATTTACCACTTCCAGGTTTGGGACAGCAGAGCTATAAATCCCGGCCCACAACAATCCATACTCAATTTGATTCCAGGGTGTTCCTTCTCATTGTTCCAACCATTCGTCACTGCATGTTGGACTCATGATCCAACCGAGGCTCGTCTGAGTCCCTCTGCTGGTCTTTTTTCTCCCCTTTCTTCCATTTCCTGGGATCGATACGGCTCATTTTTCCGCCCTGCCCCTGAGACAACAGTCTGTCACCACAAACTGATGAGGGAACGTTGCTCACAAAAAAAGCAACGCGCTTCATTTGCCGCCAGTTAGCAGCAATTGATCGGTCACGTCCACTTATCATCCAATGCAATGAAATCATGTAATAAATGGTGCATTCTTGTTTACAGCTCGGCTCCAACATCACCACAGAGACCCATCTTGTTGTGCATCGCCCCTTTTCAGCAATAATGGAGAGGGAAAATCATTTTGTCATTAAATCCATCTGGCAGACTTGACTGAAGCGATGCTCTTCCTATTGTTTGCCTTGTGAAGGATGGAACCCATTAGTCCCAGAGTGACACTTTGGGCAGGCATTGTCAATAAGCTGGCTGCCTGTGGGAGTAATTATTGCCACATGAAACTTGTGTGCTGGAAGATAATAAGATCTCACATGGTCTCATTATCTCCCCTGACACTGATGAGCAGGCTTACACACCTAAATGTGAGGAAAAGAGCGGCAGCGCGGCAGAGGTGGACCTCCAGGACCGTCTGACAGGACGCCGTTCCCACTCGGCGCCGCCGTGCACATATTTAGAATCTGCCAGGTTAGCCTGGATAAAGTTTTGAAAAGTTGGATGACAGTTTTTACAATATCCACAACAATGGATGCTTCCCCCTTCACCCAGTAGGAGGCAGTATGCTCTCCTCCTAGAAACGCTCTCCACAAACTAATCAACCTTTTAACACTGGAGTTACAGTCTTTATGTTCTTTGATTCACTGTATTTTTTCATTGTTAACATGATAATTCTAGAAGATTCTGAAAGATAAAAGTGCCTTTATGTAAAGAATGTTAAAGATTTTGTACTTAAGTGTAACCGGCAACGCCTCAGGTGTTAAAGGGTTAAACACACAATCTGTTTACAACATTTTCCAGGGTGTAATTTGTCCTGGAGCATGAAGTCACAAGAGCCAGAAATATGAATATTAAAGAAGAAATAGCCACGTATTAGTTGCTCCAGAATGTATGAATCGCACTTGTGGGAGAAAAGTGCGACACTTCTGAGTACATCTGCCGAGGCCGCGGTACGGCTGCATCCACACAGAAACACGTTCAATTCCTGTGTGCCACTTCTTTTGATCCGTGTCAGATTCTACGCTCAATGCCTGACCAAAAAGGTGGTCATTAACTCCATTGTTCTGTTGTGTGGGAGGAGCTAATGTTAAGGTGCATTCACACCGAACGCGATTCACGCGGCAGAGATGGTCAGTTTCAATGTTAAGTCAATGGAAGTCAATCGAATTGAGAGGATCTAAAATCCCACGGTGGGATTTGAGCAACGAGCGCATGTGAAGGACTGTCAGCTGCTCGATTTGAGCGATGAGGCGCAAATCAGGGGGCAAAGCCAAAATTTAAATATCTGAAGTTTGACAGATCGCCTCATCACATCAGCCAATCAGGAACTCAGGTTTGGATAAGTGACAGTTTCAGAGACTCGATCAGCAGGTAAAATATTCATCCAAAGAGAATGTTTTTGTCCTGAACTTCCGCTGGGGCCGCGGAGTTACGACGGGAGTGAAGAGGAGACACACCCCGGGCAGATCTCTAGCCTTCCATGGCGGCTCTGTGGCTGCAGTCACCCACCCAGCTGCTGCGGGGAGTGGGAGCAGCCTGTTCAGGCTTACTGAGCTTTATTATTTATTATTATTTATTTTGAAGAGCTCTACAAAAGAATCAGCAGTCCCGTCTCCATGTCTGAGTCTAACAGCTGATCCAGTCGTTTTTGTCTTTTCTCAGATTCTCTTTAGATTTGATGTTTTACCTTCTATAACGCAGGAGCAGAGTCTGAATGACGGCGTTTTCAGCGTTACTTCTGGGTTCCAGTGACCCAGTTTGATGACTTGTTGTTCCACTTTAGACCAGGAAAGAAATAACTGAAATAAAAATCATGATTCAAATAAGAAAAAGAGTTCAGAGGAGAACAAATCGATTCTACTTCATGAAAGAGCTTCTTCTGTTCCTGTCAGGATCAAATACTGAAACACACATACATACAGGGCCTTGTTGCAGTTGTTAAAATAATAATGATTAGTTTCAACTAAGATTCATTTCCTATCATAATTTGTGGTTTTGATACAATTCATAGTTAATGTTGGTTCATTTGGAAGGATCTGATTCATTTCTCTTGATCGATCAGATCATTTTGATCCCAAACTTCCACCAGTTTGACTCAGAGATAGATACCTGGTTCTGAACAGTGCAGCTGAAGTTTTCCAGATTCTTGGATTTATTCAAGACAATACATTAAATATTTGTACAAACAAACAAGAATGACAGTCAAATCCATTCACATTTCTGTTGTTTTTCCATATCAGAATAATCCATTACTGGAACGTTCTAGCACACTGTATGGTCACATGACTGATGAATTCAAAGACTGGCGTGGTGGTTGATCAGTTTCTGCTGCATCACACGTGTGCTGTGAGGAGAGGCTGCACGCTGTGATGCACCAGGTCAGTGGGATGAACCTACCATGTCTCAATCTAAATGGCATTTTCCAAGATTTAGTCGATAATCAATTAATTTTATTTTTAAATGTTTCTTTTTTTTAAAGTTATTGGTTAATTTGAATCAATTCAATTTTGTTTAGAAATATGAATAGAAATCACTTTACAAGTAATCCTTACACCCCAAGAAAAAAACAAATACATGAGTCTTTTTATGTTCTTTAAAAATCACAAATACCTTGCTTCCATGGCCAAACTATGAAAACCAATGTGACTTATATCTGGACAATAAGGTTTTAAAGGCAGAAATAAATGAAGGCGATCCATCTTACATGCCAACATTTTCCTGATTTCTCAGACTAAAGTACAAAGAAATTGATCCTGTAACTGCAAAAAGATTTGGTGGGAAATAAATGTATTTAACACAAAGGATATGATTATTTCTAATATATTTAGATAACATTTGTGTTTATTTATGACTTTGTCAGATGCTTTGACTAGGATCTCACTCCTCTTCTTCATACTTTCCAACAACAAACGTTATTAAGGATCTTAATATTTGATAAGACAGAAATAAATCATCTGGATTGTCATTTCTGAACTCAGACATGAAAGATTCTGATTTGATGAGCTCATGGGAGCTGCTATGGCTTCAGATGACCACCAGGTGTCCCTGCTCTCTGTCTTAAGCTTTCTGTGCAGTTTTTTAAACTATTATTAACACCAGAGTTGTGCCTGTGACAAAATGCAACGCATTCATAGAATTTCCATAACTCTTTGACTGTTAACACAAAAACATGAATCCTGAAGCTCTGCACTGATATGGAACAGCTTCTTTAAGACCCCTGACCTGCTCCCTGATGTTGTCAGCAGCTTTAACATACTGTATCTTTTCAACCGTCAACACAATAATTCCAGCAGATTTTGAAATTCCCTCCTTCACAATCTACTGAACTCAATCGTACAAGAGGCCAAAATCCAAAACGCACCTTAAGTTGTGGGCAGAACAGGAGAAACATTTATTGAACACTCTAAAATGACATTTTAAAATGTTGAAACTGTAATTTTTTAACATAATTATGAACTAGATATATAGTATTACCTGCAATAATGCTAGTGTGAATGTTGTAAGATGAATTTGGCTGCTGAAGATGCTAGTGCTGAAAGCTGAAGATGCTGAAATTGATAGATAAAAACGCTGAAGCTGATAGCTGCTAAAATATTAGCTAAGTCCCACAGTAGCCTAAAAAACAAACAAAAAAAAAAAAGAAGTAGATTATGCAGCTAACATGTAGCTGAAAAAATAGCTAAAATTCAAAATATCCTAAAAAACTGAAAAAAGCCTAATTTAGCCAAAATAGCTAACATGTAAATATTAGCCTTGCTCCAAAAAAGCCTAAAAAACTTTAAAGAAGCCTAAATTTGCCAAAGCAGCTAGCATGTAGCTGAAATATCAGCTAAACTCCAAACCAGCCTAAACAAATAAAAAAAAATCCCTAATTAACCAAAAAGTTAAAAGTCAAACTTCAAAAAAGCCTAAAAAAAAAAAAAAAAAAAAAGAGAGACAGAGCCTAAATTAATGAAAATAGTTAGGATGTAGCTGAAAATCTTAGTAAATACCAAAATAGTCCAAAAAGCTAGCAGATTGCTAATTTTTAAAACTTGAAAACTGTAAATTTTTAGAATAATTATGAATAATAAGAAGACGGGAATATTATTCCAGAATAAATCAACTTAAACCTTAAATAACTTTCAATATTTTACTCTTCATAAAAATATATTTTGTCAAAACTATACAAGTAAGAAATGAGCACAAGATAACATCGGGTCATTGATTACAATAAAATAAAATGATCGGGAGGGGTGGAAATAATTATCCAGAGGGCCGGATCCGGCCCCCGGGCCTTGACTTTGACACATGTGATCTACTGTAATTATCACGTTAACGGTCTAAAAGTTGCAGTAAGTTTCACCGACAACGCCTCGGGTGTTACAGTTAAAAGCAGATTTCATTCAAAGATAAATAAAGTTTTCCGTTATTGAAAGAACATTTCCGGTCCCTCCATTTTTGAAGAAGTTTTTGGGCTGTAACAGTCTGTGAAAGTGGCGCTCTCCTCAGTGTGGTCACTTCAGGCTTCACGACTAGATGTCAAGCAGCTGTCAGAGCATGGGAGCCTGAGCTGACAGGAAGGGTCCTGCTATGCTCAAACTGGAGCCCCAACCTTTCACAAAGTTGGGAATGTCTTTTTTAAAGCTGTGATTTCATCCATCACTGACAAGTGTGTGTGGGAAATCTGTCAGAGCAGTTTTCATCAAACAAGTCAAACTTGGGAGGGTTCTGAACTTTCAAAGTTTCCCTGAATTGAAGCTAACGTTTTATTTATTTATTTATTTCAGGGGCTGTTTCTCTTCTCTGCTAGAGAAGCTCAAGGACGGAAGCTTCTGGAAACTCAGAGGGGCTTTAACTGAGAATTCAATAATATGCTATGCTCTGACAGTTTCCTCCAGCAGGTGGTGCTGTTTCTCCGTTTTTCTGCACTCGGACTCAAGCTGCACTTGTTCAAACAGAAAATCAAGGCATTTAGCAAAAATGAAAGAAATAGTGATCAATGCTCTTTCAATCAGAAGAATGTCCTCTTGACGTTTTACTGGAGCTCCAGTTTCATTCTCCCAGAGCTCAACACATCTGGATGAGTAACAGAGGAAGAGAAGGAAACCCTCTTCATCAGATGTGGCTCAGCTTCAGTTCATCCTGAAAGCAGAAGACGGAGATCATGACTGATGGAGAACCAAGTAAAAAAAAAAAAAAAACAATAATGCTGCTCCATCAAAGGTTCTGTAGGTTTCATTGGAGCTTCTTTTAGTTTCAGCAGAAATGCCAGCAAATGTCAGACTCCTCCATCTCTGATCTGTGATCATTGTCGACTGAAGCTCTACACCAGAAGTCCAGGAAGAAGACAGGTCCTTCAAGGATCAGGACTTCAGAGACCAAAAGCTCAGCAACAGGGCTGAAGGTGCAGTGTTCACACAACTGAAGGAAAACATATTTCTATTTTCTAAAAAAAAATCACCATCTCTCTTTATAATAATAATAATAATAATAATACATTTTATTTAAAAACGCCTTTCAGGTTCTCAAGGTCGCTGTACAAAGAAACGCTAAAAAAAAAAAAAAAAAAAAAAAATTTTATGAATTCCTTTGCATACAGACACTTTCTAGATGCACATTTTATGAATAAACATCAGGGAAATCTAAAGATGAAACAACAAAAAACATTATTAAAATGAGAAACTGACTCAAAAAAAAAAAAACTTAAGCCAACAAAAAGTGACAGAGGAAGATCAGATGTGAAAAAACTACAAATCTAAAGAGGAACGGCTAAAACATTTGATCAGCAGCCGAAGAGAAGAGAATATAAACCAGAAGAGATGAGAAACACCTGGACTTTGTCTTCAGCACGAAGACACATCTGTCATCCCTGAAAAGACAGAGAATTAAATAAAATACAGCGTAAAAATGAACTCTGAAAATCAAACTGTTGGCAGAGAATCTTTGTGATTCAACTTCCTGCTCAAAGTCACACATCTGCATGTTTTTAGGAAAATTAGTTTATTCAAGATGTTATGCAAAAATGAAAGAAATTAAAAAGAGAGTTTTATATTCTGAAATGATTTAAAATACATTAAATAAATGGTTTCTGGGAACCTCACAGAGCGTCTGCAGGTCTAACAAAAGCCACACCCTTTAGACTTTTTGATCCTCCCTCCATCAGAGCTGGAAACAAACTGCAAGAGAATGATTCTTCAACTTAAAAGCTCCAAGTCCACCGTCATTTGTACTGTCTTCTACCTCTTGTCTAAAACATGGAGACTTTCAGAGCCGTTTGGTGTCAGAAATGCAACAACGACAGCAGAACTCCTGGAGTGGAAACCAGACCTCTGTTCGGGATGATGGAGATTCAGCAACTTTGCAAAAAGCTGCTAGATGGAGAAGATAAAAGCAGATCTGAGAGAGGGGCTTTAAAAATATGAAGTAATCTCTCGGTAATCCAGTCAGATCCCTGCACGGAAAGAAATAGTAATCCCATGTAATGATAGATGATCCTAACAAAGGTCTGTTTCTGTCGTGCAAAGAGACCCTGAGAAACAAGTCCAGAGAGGGAGATGTCCCGGCCGTGGTGGAGACTGAATGTGCTGCAGCAGCACATCCATAAATCTGCTGAGAGGACGTGCAGCTCCGTGTATGTTCTGAATCCATTTCATTTTTAACTACAGATTAACCTTGATCCTCCATATCTAAGGATTATCTGCTCAGTGACAAGTGCATATGGTGTGCTTTTCTAAAATGCATCCACCACCACCACACACAAGTGCAGGAGGTAGGACTTTGTGAAAAAGCTTCCCCGTCCTGCAGCTGCAGTTCTTAGCTTCTGTCTGCAGATTCCTAAAGCGAACGCAGACGTGCTTTAGTCTGATGGAACAACAACAGAGATGTCTGATGAGGCGGACGTTCACTCCACCCTCAGAGCTAAGACATTCACTGAGTCTCCATGATCCCAAAAAAGAATTGTTCCTCCATTACAGCCTTTTAGCATCAGCCTAGCCTTTTATTTTATTCTATTTTATGGTGGTTTTATGTCTGTTTTAAAATTGTTTTATTGTTTATATCATTGTTTTTAAAATTGTTTTACTTGGTTTTATGTCTTTTATCCTTTTTTATGTTTTACTATTGCACAGTGCTCGGTTCTTTGTTTTTCCTTGTGTACAGCACTTTGGGCCTCCTTGACTGGTGGTGGAAGGTGCTTTATAAATCAATAAATCAAATCAAAAAATCAAATCCCATGATCGGTTCAGTCTAGGCGAGTTTCTGCCATGAACATGCTCAGCTCAGCCTCATGATCAGAAGGAAGTTTGACTTTGATTGACAGATGTTATCTTTTCTTCTCATCTCATTGGTCCAAATCTTTGCTTGGGTTTTAAATAGGCGTGTTTGAGTTGACTTGCGACTTGGACGATGAGACTGCACGAGAACGAGGAGTTGGGGGTTGTCCTCAACATTCGGCTGAATTTTAATACGCCACTCCTCCTAGTATGATCTGTGCTGTTATGTCTTTCATAGTATTTTTTACATCTCTTAGAGTAAAACAGATAAAAAAAAAGAAAAAAATAGTCGGGGGGTTCATTACATGAGCACAGTCCCAAATAAATAGATAAAATAATAATTAAAGTTCATTTTCAAGACAACTATGACACAAATAACCACAGATTATTTAAAATCTTGTATATTTTTTCATCAGCGATTCACTACCTTCCAGAAAAAGTAAGAGCATACACATATTTCCTTCATTTAGCGCCAGTTATTTCACATTTAACTACAAAAACTTTCAGGACACCGTTTCCCACAATGCATTGTTTTGTAGTCATCAAGGCGGCTTGCAGCCAGCGCAGTACCTATTTTCTGGCTGCGCTGGCTTAGGAAGGCGCCTTGAACCCGCCCCTTTCTCGCGATACTTCATGTCGTCGCAAATGTGACGTCGGTGACAGAAACTAACCAGCATGCACCGTAATCCAGGCGATCTGCGCAGCGCCGCGTCCGCCTGCATAATCTCAAACACGCCTATTGTTACAACTAAGACTCTAACCCAGGGGTGGGCAAACTTTTCAACGTGTGGGCCACAAAGGCTTCTAAAGTTTGGCAGAAGGGCCGGACCACATATACATACACTGCTAACAAAATCACTTTAAAGAAACACATTAGATCTATCAGATCTCAATATGAAGTTGGACAACCTGTTCAACTTCTGTAGGTTAAGGAATCTCCTCATACTGCCAGTAGAGAGAATTACACAAGACAAAATCAGCACGAGTGGAAAACCAGCCAAAAAAGATCAAGAGGAGAAACTTGAAATGACCTCCACATGTAACACCAGTCCTGACAGAGATTTAAAAGGAGAAATACTCAGAAATGCAAAAACAAAATCATTTGTTACTATATTTTTTCATTTTCAGAAGAAAAATGTCACAAATGTATGTTAAAACTCAAAACATGCTTTTCATTGGAGGGGGACTTTAAATAGGGATCATCCTAATCACCTGAGTGCAGAGAGCCATGCGAGCAGCAGAGCACAGGGAGAAGCCACAGACTGCCTACACAGAAAGAAGGTGAAACAAAAACCACAACACACAGAGCATAACATCACATTTTCAGTTTTATTACCACAGCAGTTACTTTTCTTAACTTTTACTTCTCTGTCGGAGAAATAGATGCAAAAAAAAGGATGCTGATATTCTAACGTGTTGGAGTCTGAACTCTATCTTTGCATTAGCATTAGCACAGTTAGCAGTCTGCATCACACATGCAGACATGACCTGTTAACACACAGAAGAACCTTCAATCCTAAAGCTGCTTCTGCAAAGCCCTCAGAGCTTCACACAGGAACGCAGCTACTACCCAAACCAACCAAGAAGTTTCCTCACACTACAGTGAACATTTAAAAGCCAGATGCAGCTTTAGGCAGAGGCCTGCTCAGGGTTTAAATCAGGTTTGGTTTTTTTGTTGCAGCTGTCATCAAAATGCCAGTCGTCCTTTTAATGTATATTTCCAAGCAGAATCATATCCCAATTATTCCTACACACCGAGATCCTCTCAGGATGTTCATTAGAATGATTCACTCATTTGTGTAATCACTGATTAAACTCTCATATCATGCTTCTCATTGGAAACTTGATCAAGAAACTCAGTTTGAATGAATACATGTGAACGAATGTCTGGATGAGAGATTCTAACAGATCTTTCAAATGATTCCATGAAATGGAATTATTTTAATAACTTGGAAAGAAGTGCGTGAGGAAGGGGACGGTAGAGCAGATGAGGCAGGTAAAGGTGGGGGCACTTTGGGTCAGCCTGGTTGGTTAAATCTACAACATCCCATAATAATCCGGGGCATGTCAGTTTGCTCATCTTTGTTTATGCTTTGCACTGTGCTCTGTAAATATTTAGTGGTGCTTGTGCAGGTAAATATCTAATCATCAAAGCCTAATTGAAAATGAATTAGCAGATTAGCAGCTGAAGGTCATCTGAGGAAGACTCGCTTTCATTACGAGCAAGGGGGAGGAGCCAGTGGGATCCATCAATTCCAAACATGCAGCCTCCCCAGATACTGCAGTTAATTGGCAATGTGATTAAATTTCAGATTTGACTGAAAACGTAGTCTCTTTATTCTTTATTGTTTTACAGAGATTTATGTTTCTCTCAGAAGACGAAGACTGAGAAGTCTATTAATAAAAAGTAATGTGATTCTCAGCTCATTTTTAAAACTACCGAGCTGTTTAATCACCGACAGATGTGCATTGTGGGTAGGGAAAGGAAAGATCTCACTATATTTGAGTCTTAAAATGTTCTGATTTGTTCTGTTTTTCTGCTTTAAAGCTTCTTCTTGCTCTTTTTCTTTTTGCTTTGTTTCTTCAAGTCTTGAGACAGGTTGTGACCATTGACTGTATATAGAAGCTGGACAGAGTGAGTTTGATGTCACCCTTTGGAAATGGCTTACTTCCAGCTCTAAGTGAAGTCAATTCAGTCGCCATTTTTCCACAATGCAGATGCTGCCATGTTGGAGCCAGACGTTGGAGAGCAGTGATTGGTCGCTCAGAGTCATCGTTTCTATGGAAACCACTCTCTCTGTATAGGAATGAGCTTGTTAGAAGCCAACACACCCCTATCACTTAAAACAGACTAAAATGACAAAATGTTTCAAATATTTTGAACATGAGACCACATACTTTTATTAAGCCATCTGATTGGTCGGTTTATGACTCGAATAACTTGCACTGAGTAAAACTCAGTCCAGTCACATTCTCATATACAGTCCATAGTTGTGACCTCCTGCTTCATGTTATTAAACCTAATGTTAATGCTGGAACATCTGAATTACCCTGATTTGTAGACGTGACAGGAGGGAGTCTTTGGAAATCGTCGACTGTAGAACATCTGCAGCTCCTGCAGAGAAGTCTGATTTCCTTCAGATTCACCAGGAGGTGATGTGGAGTCTAAAAACAGGAGCATCTAGAGCTGGAGGATTAGTGATGAAAGGCTCATATGTTTGAGGAGCTTCTGAAGCTCTAGCCATCCAGCAGAAACAGCAGAGTCAGAGCAGTGGAAGACCTGGTCCTCCTCAAAAACCAAATCATCTGGAGACCAAATAAAGAATAAAGAAGCTCTTTTATATTGATCAATCCAGTTGATTCATCACCCAGCCTTACATATTATTGAACTTGTTTCCAGTAGTGAGGGACTGAGGATGCAGGAAAATGTCCATAGAATGGAGAAGCACAGACAGAACCAGAACCACTGAGAAGAGTACTGGTGATCGGATGTGGAGAGAGTCCGTGTGGAGGCAGGGACTCCGGGATATTGATTCCACGGTCAAACTGAATGCTGCTCTGTTTGACAGTCAGCATCAAAGGTTAGATTATAGCTGCAGGTCAAACTCCAAACGGCTGTGCATCTGCTCAAAGGGAAGCCCAATAATGGCGGATGCTTCTTTAACCAACCCCTCCCGCTCCTGTCAGGGGATGGGCCTGATCCGCTCTGCAGGACAGAAACACATCACTGTGCTGCAGCACGACCTGCTGTCAGGAATCTGATGAGGTTCACCTCTCCACTTATCCCTTCAGGGGTCGCCACAATGAATCAGCTTCCAGTGCTTTACGCTTTTGATTTGGCAGAAAGTTTTTCACCAGTTGCTCTTCCTGACGCACCTCTCCATGTGATCCGGGCTGGGGACCGGCACAGGAAGACCCTGACTTTGCCTCCTCGATGTGATCAGAAGTATAATGGATGTCTGGAGAACCTGCTTTCTATGATCAACAGCCTTCGTCCTCAGCTTCACAAATGTGACTTTGTTTAATTTCCTTCATTTTTTTCTCCTCTACCATCAGGGAAATGAGGGGATTTGGAC
Source organism: Oryzias javanicus (assembly GCA_003999625.1). NCBI lineage: Eukaryota > Metazoa > Chordata > Actinopteri > Beloniformes > Adrianichthyidae > Oryzias > Oryzias javanicus. The sequence continues at coordinate 7,238,007 of CM012447.1, read as the reverse complement.
AAGATCCCAAATGAACACATTCCCTGTTCAAACAGCACCTGTTCAGTAATGATGGATCAACACGGTGAGGAGAATGTGAGAGCATATTTAATGAGATGTTTACATGGAGAAGAACGCTAACGCATATGGATAGGATCATTAGAGGGATGTGCACCCCACCGCTTCATCTGTATGCCTCGGTTTGAAGGAGCTATCCAAAAATTAATAATTTATCGAAAATACATTTAAAAAGTAAAAACTATGTAAACTAAAAATAAACTTTCCAGATAAAATCATGAAAAAAAGTTAAGATTGAAACACTTTTCTCGTTAGAAGCTGGAACAGATTCTGATTAACACAAAAGCCACTGTAGTCCAGCTGTGGACTGACATGAACAGACCTCAGAGAAAACTGATTCTAAAGTCTGATGAAAAAATACTGCTGATGATTCTGATCACCAGAGGAAACTGGGTTTGTTCATTCAACAGTCCATCAAGAAAGAAGAACACAGATAGTCCTGCTCATCCTCTGACTTTCATCTGTGAAGAAACTCCTTCAGCTTCTCCCTCCTCCATCTTTACCCAGAAGACTGCAAACGTCTTCATGATTCCTGAGTTTTAGTGGTCCAAACATCCAGTATTTCCTCCTCCTCTCTTTGGTTTGCAGAAAACTAATTTGCATTCACACTGTAGTGAACCACACCAGAGTTCATCTGCAAGTGAACAGAACCCCTTGATCTTAAGAGTTCTCTTGTTTGGTTCAAACCAGTTCAGGTGAGCTTTCACACCTGTAGAACCAAGACGACATCAGAGGAAACCAGATCTGAACCAGACCAGGACCAGACCTGGATCCCACTGGAACCAAACCTGGATCAGATCAGGACCAAAGGCAGACTGTTTCAGATAGTTTATATGGTATATAAAGATCTGATCTTAAGTTACGAACCAGATAATGAAAATCCATGTAAAGGAAAGGGTGTGGTCGAGCCGGGGCGGGATTATAGAAGTTCAGGCAATCTCTTAGTGTCTAGTTATCCTGTGTTTGACAAGTTTTCATGAATGTAAATTTCTGATGATTCATTATATTGCACATGAATGATTTGTTCTTCATTGCTTGAAATGATCAATTTCTAACTTCATGTAATCTAATCTAAAACTGTGGTTCAGATCTGAAAACTCTTGTTGGACATCCAACAGAGTTCTGCTCAAATGAACTTGATTTCCTCGTTGCTCTTCTTGAGGTTCCTCACTGACATGTTCCACTGAGTTGGGATGACGTCTCAGTTTATATAAAACAGCATTACAACTTCAGGAAATTAAGTGGTGCGTTTGTTCAGGTTAATAGACTGCAGTCTGCATTATTAAAGCTCTACTTAGTGCCAACTACCAGGACAGAAGTAATAATGTTTTCAGTCTATTTAGTGAACTTGGATTTAGCTAATGACTTATGTGCTCCATTTGTTCTGCCGTTCCTACAGTACACCGTAGACCGTTTCATTAGCTCCAATAAACTCTGCGTGTGTCATTATTTTAAGGTTACAGTGCTTTGATTATCCTCTGCAGATCTTTTAAATTTAATTAAGTAGAATTGTTCATTTGTCTTCGAGTCAAAAGGTAAAGCACACAAATGCTGTGATACCCTGAGCTGTAAACAAAAACCCTATTATATCCTGATGAATGTTTGTCTTTCTGTAAAGAAGAAGCTCATCTTTCACCCCGGTGCCTCTTAACGATGGTCCTTGGCCTCTGTGAATTTAAAGAGGTAAATAATGATGGGATTTTTTTTTACTTTGCCTTTTGCTGCCGTTTGAGCTGGAGAGTGCCCCGAGTCATCATCTCTCATTAAGTAATGAATAGTGATTGGTATGAAATTACTTCACCCCACTCTGCTGCCTGTCCATTAGTCCGTTAATCAGCAGCATATGACTTCCAGGCTGCACAGATCCTCCTGCAAACAAATCACCATCGCCCTCCAAAACTTCCCTTCTCCTAAAATACAATCCCTCATTTGCATAATGAGGGCCAAAGGAGGGCAATGTTTGCCCATGATGAAAATTCATTTATGCACAGGAAGCTATCCTGTTGCTCTTGCCTAATTCACACCTGCTCTTTTCTGTAATCAAAGCCAGGGTTCAGGTGGAGGCATGGGACTTGGTGTGGGTTCCCTCTGCGCCCCGAGTTATGAACTGACATCAGAGAGATGTTTAGGATTCAGCAAGCTTGCAGAACTATCAGGAAATCAGTCGCGTTAACCTCAGCACCACCAAATGTGCAGAAGCATCACTTTGTCATTCGAGCTCTTTCCCTCTTTTGTGAAAAATTCATGAGATGTGACAGCATGCTGGATCCTAATAAGCTATAAGATGGTGTCTTTTACAGTGGAAATTTGACAGATTGCTCACTTTGTTTTAGTTTTTGTAACCTTAAATGGAAGTTGGTAAAATCCCTGTAAGGATGTGCAGAAAGCTCAGGCAGAGGCAGTGGCATTTTCTTTGAAAGAAAATGTCATTTTAGAATGTTACTCTTAAGTTTAGATTTTACCACCTTGAAACATTTTTGCTCTGATGCTTAAAAAAAAGAAAATCAAAGTAGAGTGGGGCCCTGATTGATAGACAAACGTAGTGGATCCTGTTCAAAAACCCGCCTCTAAATTATTACACAGAAACTGAATTGGGACAGTCAAAGTCTTCCTGCTCCGCCCCATTCTGAGATGAATAGATCCAGGAACATCTTTGCTTTGCTCGTCTTAGCTGGAATCTGGACCAAAACTGTAAGGCTGGATGGAAGTGAAGCTTCGGCGCAATTTCAATAAGGAAGATCTACTTCCTCTCAGGTGCGCAGGGTGTTCATCCTCACTCTTCATGTTATCAATTGAAATGCATTGTGGCCCAATGGCTGAAGCACTCCCTCTCTTCACAGTCAATCACAATCCAACTTCTCCCTTTAAATTCAGTAACGTTTGTTTTTCCCACATTCAGGACATTGCACCGACCCGCCTCCACCCCATTCTCCTCCTGTGGCTCTTCAATCAGCGCGGTCCTGCCTTACCACCATCAGCATCTGGGCTGTGGGTCTCTTCACCTTTTCCAAGTGTTCCTCCGACTTCCTCCACCTCTTCTCAGTTTGTCTTGAGGGGGGTCTCTTCACTTGGCCAAAGGTCTTCATCAGCAAGCAACATTTCTCCAGCTCCAACCGCCAAAAGACTCTTATTTTATGCTAAATGTTCACAATATCTTCACAATTACATTTTTCAATTCCACCCTGAGTTCTCTCCTTATTGCAATGATATTGTTTGCCATTTTTGTTGCACCGCTAATGTTAGGTTGAGGTTGTGAAGGGCTGTAAGCTAGCAGGACAGTGTAAACAAATAGAGGATGGACCAATACTTCTTTAGGTTTTGTCAACAATCCTGCCGAGCAGTGCTGAGAAAATGAAGTGAAGCATTCCCAGTGATCTGTTCACTGGGAATGCTTTTTTATTCATTCATTCATTCATTCATTCATTCATTCATTCATTCATTCTGCTTTTTCTCTTTTGGGGTCACAGGGGTGCTGGAGCCTAACCCAACTGCTGATAGGTGAAGGCAGGGCTCACCCTGGACAGGTCACCAGTCTGTTGTAGGGCCTCAATCACACACATTCACTCCTAGGGGCAGTTTAGAGTCACCCATGAACCCATGAAGCATGTTTTTGGATGGTGGGAGGAAGTTGGAGTCCCTGGTGAAAACCCATGCATGAACGAGGAGAACATGCAAACTCCACACAGAAGGATCCACAGTTAGGGATTTTGTTTCAGATTTCCCAGCTGGGATTTGAACTGGGCCCTTCCTGCTGTGAGGCAAGAGTGCTAACTACTGCACCACTGTGCAGCCCTTTTTTGCTTTTATAATAGATAAAAATAGAGTAGGAAACTCAATTTGGTGGCAGATACTGCAGGAAAACCTCAGATTTTTTTCCTTCCAGTGTTAAAACATCAGATCAAAGCATACCAGAGGGTTCATCAGCATTCACTTATTCAATGCACATGTGCTTGGTGGATTCTGAAATGTATTTTAACTTGCTCTTATGGTCATGAGCGTTGCACATGGCTGAAAAGATCCCCTACAAACCTCATCTGTCCATGAGGGCAGAGACTGAAATCAGTTTCTCCACAGGGTGGCTGAGAGTTCCCTTAGAGACTTCAACCGTTAGGGCCAGATGCAGAACAATCCCTTCTAAACACAATTTGATTTATATCATAATTCATGGTTTCCAGGGTAATTCATAGTCATTATTGGTTCATCTTGAACAATCTGATTCACTGACTTAAATTGGATCAGGACATCTTCATTCCAAACTTCCACCAGGGTCACTCAGAGAGAAATAGCTGGTGCTGAACAGTGTGAAGTGTTCCAGATTCTTGTATTTCTTCAAGATAATCAAGTATTAATTAAATGTGTACAAACAAGTACACAAGAATGAATGTCAAATCCGTTCACATTTGAGTTTGATTAAAGTCCAGTCCACTGTTGTTTATCCATATCAGAATAATCATTATAGAACATTCTAGCACACTGAACTCTCTGATGGACCTTGTTCGTTTTTTTGTTTATAATGCTACTTCTGTAGCGCTATACTACTCTTTTAGAAGGTCCAAAGTGCTTTGCAGTTACAGTCCCATTCAGACACATTTACTGGCACCAACCTTTCACCACCTGGAGCAAGGTGCAGGGATGGCACTCGGTTGTTTATTCACCGTAGTAAAATAAAGGATTTTCCAATATTTATAAAAATTCAATATTGGTAAAAAAGAAAATGTTGTTTAGAAAATTCCTACATGAAGATGATTCACCTGCTCAGTTGTGCTGGGGAAGGGGGAACAGGTTGACTGGTTTTGGTTGCCTTTTTTACACCAATTAAAAAAAAAAACAAGTTCAGAAAAAAAATATAGCTTTGCAATAAATAGTAGCAATCAGTTTTAGTTATTGTTATTGATACAGGTTTTGCTGCAGGAACCATCCTTCTGCCATATTCCTAATTCTTAGTCAGCATCTTCAACCTCAAAACTACCAGCAGCCTTGAGAGTCTGTGGTATCTGAGCCAAACAAGCTCAAGCTCAAGCATCAAGGAGCTGAGCCTGGTGGGGTCATGGTTTGAGCGGGAAAAGACACCAAGTAAATTCAAACGCAACATTTGGTCAAACCTACACTTAAATCCAAGAAAACTGAGCTAAAACCAAGGAGGCCAGTCCATCACGCTTCTGTATTCATGAAGAATTACAGGACAAACATCCAGAATCTGAGGAGAACCCAAACAGAGCAGCACTGAGAGCTTCTTAAACTCCTCTGTTGGTTGACAAATACAATAGTGCACATGACAGAAAACATGATTTGACAACTAACTGAATCTGACAGACTTGTGTCTTCTGTTTGTGCAAAGATGCAAACATAAAAGAAGTGATCAGTCACAGTCAGCAGCTCTGTGAGGAGCGCTGTGGGTGGTACGGAGCGCTAAACCAACGCTAATGAAGGTCTGTTAACATCCTAACGTCAGTTCTTACACGCTGATGCAGCCACAACAGTCGATCTGAACTTCTGCCCGACAGCCTGCACTTCCTGACACTGTCTTCACTTCTCCAGAGCAAATGGGAAGGAAGGTTTGAATCAAGGCAGACAGAAGGAGAATGGAAACGCCTGTTCCCAGCCAAATGTGTCTTTTTCCCCATTTCAGAACCACACCGATACTCAGTCTCCTTCATTTATTCATTTCATTTCACTTCATTTATAAAGCACCTTTCACCACCAGTCAAAGAGGCCCAAAGTGCTGTACACAATAAAACACAATACATAACAATCATAAAAATTATTTAAAAATAAATTAAAATGTACATGATAAAAAGCGGCTAGGCAGATACTATAGCGTGATAGTGGAGGAACAGTTGAGCTTTAAAACTCTCCAAAAGTGTGACCTCTCTAATAGCTTGTGGCAACTGGTTCCACAGTTTAGGAGCCAGCACAGAGAAGGCACGATCTCCCCGGAACTTACATTTAGTTCTCGGAGTCAGTAACAAACACTGATCTGCAGAATGCAAAGACTTGGAGGGAGAATATTTTAAAATGAACTCAGAAAGGTAAGATGGTGCTGTACCTGCCAGTGATTTAAAAGCAAAAACAAGAATTTTCATGCAAATCAAATATTGCACTGGCAGCCAGCTCAAAGAGACCAGAACAGGGGTCATGTGATCAAACTTCTTAGCACCACATATAAAGCTGGCCGCTGCATTTTGCACCAGCTGTAGTCTGGCTATTGAGGCCTTGGGTAACCCGGCATATAAGGAGCTGCAGTAATTCAGCCTGGACAACAAAAAAGTCACTATTTCAAGGTTTGACTTGGATATGAAGGACTTAATCCTGGCCAAACGTTTTAACTGGAAAAAGCAGGACCTGGTTACTGCATTGATTTGAATGTCCAATTCACTCCCAAGTTAGTGATCACAGACTTTTCAAAGGGAGCGAAAGAGAGGAGGTCCAGACCATGATCCTGACGCCCACCACGGGAAAACACAACGACTTCTGTTTTGGTCTCATTGAGTCCAAGAAAATTAGCCGACATCCACATCTTAACTTCACTGAGACATTCAGTCAGTGCCATAACTGAGCGGTTGGGACCTTTGTGCATGGGGACATAAATTTGGCAGTCGTCAGCATAAAGTTGGAAATCCACTTCATGTTCATGACCAGCTCAGAGGACGACACTTGGATGAGTGAGGACCCATGCTGACACAGAATGACCTGTCAGTGAGATAAGATCTCATCCACTGCAGAGCCTCCCCAGAGATCCCCACCCACTGTTCCAGCCGATCAATCAGGATCTCGTGATCCACTGTATCGAATGCTGCTGATAAATCCAATAATAAAAGAACCGCAAGATTACCTGTATCGGTTACTAATAAAATGTCATTAAACATTTTTAAAAGAGCCGTTTCTGTGCTGTGTTTAGGTCTAAAACCTGACTGGAAAGGTTCAAGGATATCATGACCATTTAAAAATGAAACCAACTGTTTGTACACAATGTTTTTGAGGACTTTCGCACAAAAGGGAAGGATAGAAATAGGCCTAAAGTTTGAAAACACTGTAGTGTCCAGCCCTTGCTTTTTCAACAGAGGCCGAACTACCGCTTGTTTAAAATTAAGTGGAACCTGACAAGACGCAAGACTAGAATTTATAATAGTTAAAACAACTGGAGCTATCACTGAAGAGCCCTTCTTAAAAAACCAAGCTGGCAGAACATCAAAAGAAGAACCGTCTGGTTGAAGACCTGATATCACCCTTTCTAGCTCAACCAGAGACACCAAGGAAAACGAATTAAGGTTGGCTGCTGGTGTCGGTGGAGTTGGTGGAGAGTTAATAGAGCTGTGTGAAAGGGAAGACCTGATATTGGCGACTTTGTCCATGAAAAATACACTGAATTTTTCACAAATTTCAACAGAACTTTTCACAAGACTCCCACTTGTATCAGAGTCCAAAAGTGAGCCCAACGTCTTACAAAGGGTGCATTGATCACCAGAAGCAGAAGAAATAATGTCAGAATAAAGTTGTCTTCTTGCTTTTTTGACAGCTTCATTATACAAGAAGAGTTTGTCTCTAAGGAGGTCATGGGAAATTTAAAGTTTGTCCTTTTTTAATTTGGTCTCAAAGTGTGTATTGATTCAGCAAAGAGCAGAAATCCTCAGACTGTGGAACCGCCTTGTAAGTTTACCAGAGGAAAGACTCACACAAAAAGTTTTTAACTGGGACAGAGCACACAGATATCCCTGGTCTAAAGAGGTTCTTCAAGTATTTTCAGTTGTAAATTTAGGATATTTGTTTTTCAACAATCTACAGTGTAAGATTATGTATATTACAAATACTTTGTTTCAAAATTATAAAGAGCAATGGAAACTTGATGTGTTACAAAAGCCAAAGCTAAGAAGTTATTTACAGTTTAAGGAAAGTTTCTCTACTGATCCATATGTTAAATATGATTTTAAAAAAGACAGTGTGCTCAGCTCAGAGCAGGAGTGCTGCCCCTAGAGGTGGAAGTGGGGCGCTTTAAAGGAGTCCCAGAGGAGGACAGGTTGTGTTCAGTCTGTGATTTGTGTTTAGTGGAAGATGAATTTCATTTATGTTTTACTGTCCGTAGTATAATGATGTGAGAATTGATTTGTGATACAGCAGAACAACCCAGATGATCTGTTTTGGTTGCGTGAAGGAGAAATTTTGCAGTGGTTATTTAAAAATGAAATCTTTTGTTTGGTTAACTTTATTGAGAAAGCGTGGAATTTAAGACAAGAGACCTTGTATTCAGAAAGATTGTAATTGATTTGTGATAATGTGTTTATTTATGTTGATGGCAATTCACTGATGACTATCTGTTATGGCCATCTTACCTGATTTTTGTTCATTAGTGTCATATAAGCCCATGTGGGCGGGGCACCTGAGTGCATGACACTTTAATAAACATCTTCATCATCATCATCTTCAGAGATCCAGCATTCAGTTTTGCATCTTGGTGTTTTGCAAGTACAAGGAGAAATCTCATCCAGAATTTCAACACACAGCAGTTCAAACTGAAGGAAGAAAGAGTCAATGGTGATCGGGGATGAATGTAAGTTGGGCCATTTAAAAGAAAATTCAGCAACTTTTTCGTTTTTCAGGCCCCGCACCCATCTGAGAGGAGCAGGTTTGGGGATAATCCTGAATGGCAAAATAAAGTCAAATAATACTGCTGAATGATCAGAAAAAGCAGTTTTAACAGTCTCAACAGATGTTACAGGAAACCCAACAGACAGGACTAAGTCCAGTACATGTCCATGGCTGTGCGTTGGGTTAGTGTGGTTAGTGTGGTTGAAGGGCTGCTTATGTGATTGTCTGTAGGTTTGCTAATGTTTTGATGACTTATTTATTACTCATTTTATTTCTGCTTTTTATTACTGTTTTTGTGTTAGGACTATTTATATACTTATCTTACTCTTATTTATTTATTTATTTTTTATTTTGCATTTCTGTTTTATTTATTTATTTATTTATTTTTAAACTACTTTTATTTATTATTCCCTAGGAAAAGTATGAATGATGCACTGATTAGTGAGCACTTTTAAATTTCGTTGTACATGTGACAATGACTAAATAAATCTATTCTATTCTATTCTAGAAACCCCCTATATAAGGTTTAAAGAATCAGGAACATTAAAAAAGTCTTTGACGAGCGGTTACTCAGCACAGCACACATGGATTCTAAAATCACCCATGATCAGCACATGATCATATCTAGGCATAACAGTGTACAGCAACTCAGTAAAATCTGCTACAAACTTAGCATTAAACTTAGGGGAGATATAATAAGAGTCCTAAGAAAGAAGAAGATGGGCTCAAGTCAAAAAGACAAAACTCAAAATAGTCAATACGTTTTGGTGGTGTAAAATGTCTAAAATTAAAATGTGACTTAAAAACACAAATGAGTGAGTCCACCACCTCTGCTCACAGATTTGGGACATTAAAACACACATTTATAGCCTTTAAGGCTATTTGAGTTTTTATTCATCACAATGTAACAGCAATTTACAGAAAACAGCTTTACTAAACTGATGTCAGATTTTGCTGTAGGAACTTAAAATGTTACACATATTTCTCTTTTTGTTGGCGGTTATTGTGGGATTCATGTAACTGAAGCTGTACTGTCTTTATCTAGTTAATAACTCAAGAGGCTTTTGTACCAACAGGTTGAGGGAACTTGGTCATATTTTGGAAAAAACTGAAATAACACTCACTTAAGATTCCAGACAAGCTGCTGCCTTTCACAGGGAAAGGTGAAACCCAGGCCTGAAGATGAGCACTTTCAACATGTTTGGTCTTCTCAGGAGCAGGTTGAAGGGTTTTGTTGTATGTGCGTTGAACACCATGTGAGCATACAACACACTGGTGATTGTCCATGCTTTTAGTCTGTTCCATGTCTCTAATGATTATTTATTTTAGGTTTTAGCTCAAAGTGTTACTTACAAACTTTCAACCCGAAGTTTTCACCATTGAAATGTAATATTTTTGCAATTTGTTGTCCATGGAGTCAGTTTTCTCTCTTCGGTAATCCCTAAAAGCAGGCACGTCTTCTAGCTTCACTTATTCAAGCTTTTATCAAAGAACATACTGACAGATGTCATCCACTAACTGCTTGATAAAACTTCCAATATGTAAGAAATCATCAAGAGCTTCTTACTTCCTTCATTTGGTGTCCCTCTCCACACGGTTTTACAAACGGTGAAGTCTGAGCAGGAAATGCTGACTCAGCATTCTGACTGTTCCAGGATGTGTGTCATGCTTCATAAACAACAGCATCTCGGGAGCCGAATTTAAGCCACATGTTATTACATGAGGTTCACTGGTTGTTAAGGATCCATGCACTTTGAGGAAAATTGTATTTTTGCTGCTTTAAACACATTCGTGAGGATTTATTTTCTGATGATGGAGGAAATGTTTTTAATAGAATTGGTTTAAATTTCATTTATGAGTATTTCTTTATGTAAATTGTGGTTAATAAAGAGCAGGAAAAGAAATGCTATTTGAAGAACAGCTTATTTGTGACATAAGCCAGATCGGTCGTAAGCTCCCAGGGGCCCGTTTCAAGAAGCAGGTTTTGTTGGAACTCTGAGTTCTTAAACTCCAAATTCAGCAAAACTCAGAGTTTTCGGTTTCAGAAAGAGAGATAACATTCAAACCCGTGAAAGTGGTTAAACAAGCCCGTTTCAAGAAGCGGGTTAAGCTGAACTCAGAATCAATCACTATGGCAACTGAGTCTGTGAACGAAACCTGGTCTGGAGCAGGTTTTCTTCAGGAAACTTAGAGTTCTCTGTGGTCTCCGCCCCTTTTTAAAGTGAAAGATGTTCAAATCTGAGTTCTTCATTAATGTTTAGAGAACATTCACATTGGAGACGTCACGTTTCCACCAGTAGAAACCAAAATGACATGTCCATTCATAGAGGATCATGTAGAGAGGAGGCGGGATTAATCCAGAGGAAATGTTATTTATGTCTGGAGAGGATTTGGAGGACACCAGTCGATTGATGCAGTTTCAGATTCATTTTTATCTGAGCGACATTATAAATAGTGAGTTATTCCAGGGACTCACTATTAATAATACAGAGTTTTCTTTTCCCCATTTTAAACCCTTGACAATAGAAATCAACACATTTCAAACACCAGGAAGGCGTTTCAAGTCATATACCGTCCTGCACATGTAACAAATGTTGTCAGCAATGCTGCCTCTCCCTGCAGAGACCAAGTTTGAATCCTGGTTACGGAAAGTATCTTTATGCTAAAAAAGCAGAAAGAAAAAAAACAAAACTTTTAAGCAAATATTTAAGTCTTGAGAATAACATTTAAGTAAATGCTTTTTTTAACATATTCCAGGCAGCTACAGTGTTTCGTTTTAGCGTGCAGTGATATCCGTGTGGTGGTGGGGGGTGGGGGGTTGAGGAAAACGGTCATTCATGCGATTACTGAGATGACTGGTTAAATTATTAACAGATCAAGAACCATTCCTTACTTTACAAATGACAAAATAACCTTCCTGATATTATTTATTCGTTATTTGAAATGATTCAAATGTAGACGTTTGCATTAACTCTGCAGATATTTTCTCTCTGTTTTATCGCTGCAGCTGTGTTGCTTTTCTGGCGGAAAATGTTCTTGTAGTCTCATATGCTTGGAGGAACTTATCAATTTCCGTCGCCGGAAGTGCAAAACTCATGTGTTTGTTCCTGCTGCCATGGTGAATCGTGCTGTCTTTGCTCCATTGATCAGGGCTTTTAATGCTGGCAACGCTCGCACCTGATTCTGGTTCCAACAACTTCAAGTTGATTGAATCAAACATTTTCAGCTGTTCTGGAACCGAAAACTCTAAGTTCAGGAATTTTGAGTCCAGTGACTCTAAGTTCAGGTTTCAACTCTGAATTTGTTGAACCTGCTTCTTGAAACGGGCCCCAGACAAGAAAGTAGTAAAAACCCGACACTGAAATAGACCGATGGTAATCAACTGAAATCAAGACAGCTGTGAGTCTTGGCAATCCTGAAACTGAAATGACAAAACACAACACGACCAAAAAAAACATAAAATAACTGATGAAAACCAAAGTCCACAATTCTCACAGAATCGTCAGATTCATACTAAATGTTTTTTCTTGTTTACAAAATTTGAGAACAAGTACTGAAATATTTGATTTACTACAGTGCTTATGTTCATCATCAGGGTTATCTTGAAAATCAACTTAAAATGGTTCTTCTCTTGATGAGATAGAAGCAAATGTGAAACAATGCTGCTGCTGCAGAAATTCTGTTTGTTTTTCATAATATAACAAACGATAAAAAGTTAATGATGATGTTGTTTATTCAGGTTAAAAGGTTCATCCATCTGTTATTTATCATGTATGTAGAGCAAGCAGTCAGCTGACTTTTAAATTGAAATGGATCCACATTCAGGCCTCTTTAAATAAAGTATTTGTCCTGATCTCATCTGATGGGAGTCGCAGTAAAACATGCCAACATGAATGACCTACAGTAACAAGGACACCCGGTTAACTAGCTTCATTGCACGTGATGAAATGAGAAAATGCACGCTTATTCATCTCTGTCAGAAAAACAAACGGCCTAATGGAAGGGATAAGGTCATCATCAAATGTCAAACGTGTTTACCCTTCACTGCAGACAGATGGGAGCACAACACATTCCCTTTACTGAAACATTCCCATTTTCAGGCTGCATTTCTTTCACACAATTAAACCAAAGTGAACAGATCTATGAAAAGGTTTTCTCGTTTCCAGCTAAACAAAGCAGGGTCATCTTTCATCTGATGAGACACAGAAAGATTATTAAGCCCTTACTGAGCCTGTTTTTTCTAGAGATGAAAGATGGAACAAATGAGTGAGCGAAGACAAATTTGGGAACATGCAATTGATTTAGCTTTCATCAATAAAAATTAAGTGAGAGGAAATCTGTGGCTTGTCCTTCTCTGCTGGAGCACAAACACGATGTGATGTGGATCCTGCACAGAACTCTGACCGTCCACTGAGCAGAACTGTCAGAAAGAGAGGGCTTCATATTCCAGCTGATAGAGATTCAAATCAAGGCCTCTGTAAACTCTAACCACTAAACCTAACAAAATGATACCTTTTGAAACAAGGAAAACTGTGGCTGCTGCAGTTCGGTACCGTGCCGGCTAACAGGAGTTGTGGCAAGGGCAGCGACGTGTCAGCATTTTAATGAAACTGATTTTCTGTGCTCTTAAGCAGCTGGCTTCTGCTGCTATGAATTGCTCACTTTTTCAGCGCTAAACAAAGCCATCCATTTACCCAGAAGAAAATCAATACCAGGCTGTGAACAATATGTACCTTTCAAATGTACAGTTACACAGAACGGTAGCTAATAAATCAAAGCAAGAGGTACACATCTTTTGCAGTCGTCACATCAATACGAGCCCTTCCAGAGGCATCTCCAGCAGAGCCTTTCATCAGGCAACACAGGTAAAACAAAAGACGGCAAAAAGGACCCTTAACTCATCCTTGCAGGCTATTAAAGTTAAAAATAAGCTTTTCACTTTATTCCCACAGATCTATACATCTATCAAATCTGAACATGAGGTAAATGAAACATGGGGTTGAGAAATATACACATGTGACCCTGAGACCTCAGACTCAGCTCGCTAGAAATAAATTACATCACAAGTTTATTTGTGATCAATTTTGTGACAAAAATGTTCATTTTCAAACAGAACACATTGTTTCCCTCTGCAGGATTACATTTCTGCCGGTTTACAAACCAGAATAGGATGTGTGAGTGTTCAGCTGTCAGGCTTTTCTTTTGTGGAAACATCTCTCTGCTACTACAAACTCTACTCAGTTTAAAAATAAACACAAAGAAATGATTTTCAATCCTTCAGTAGATAATGGTTAAGTGGTCGTTGGTTGCTGTCTGAGACCCATCATGAGGAATGTAATGAATGAATCCCCAGGAACCTTTGATAGGGACATGCTGGCGATATCAATAAATCTTGAGGGTCCTGCAGTATCTTAGCTGTTCCTGCACTTGTCTGGACTGAGATGTCTGAGGTCTTTCCAGGATCTGCTGTAGCCCCTCCTCCAGTTTGGAGGTTACAGCCCCGAGTGCTCCAATGACCACGGGCATCACTGTCACTTCCACCTTCCAATCTCTCTCCAGTTCCTCTCTGAGTTCCTGGTATTTCTCCAGTTTCTCATGTTCCTTCTTCTTGATGTTACCATCTCTTGGTTCTGCCACATCCACCACAACAGCTTTCCTCTGTTCTTTATCCACCACTACAATGTCTGGTTGGTTCTCCATTATCCTGTCTGGATCTGGAAGTCCCACAGGATCTTACAGCTAAGATACTGCAGGACCCTCAAGCTCCCAGGCCTCTGTGGAGGACCCGAGCTGAGAGGAGGAACCACCAGCGGAGGGTCAGAGGGGCGTTTTTTTTTTTTAATGTATAACATGATATACTCCGAACTGCTCGGTTCTCATAACAGCAGTGTGACTTTTGCGTTGAACCGTGGAGTTTCTGCAATTTTTAGACAATGCTGGTGCTCTTTATCATAGAAAAAATCATGTCGGCCCTCATCCCAAAATGAAATAGTGATCAGTTTTCTCTTTGTTGGATTTTTAGTAACAGACAAGTCTCAGTCTGTTCTTTAGTTCCACCAACCACAGAACTCTATTTTGCATTACAGCTGGCAGAGAAAAACCCTCATCTTCCACATAGTTATTGAAAAAAATATAGCTTTTGTCCAAAAACTACAAATAATTACCATATTCTTTCTTAATTTCCATAAAATGTTAATCACAGAATGTTCAAATAAGTTGAGGTTTATTTTAGATGAAGTTTTATTATAGTTTTATTATTATTTTTTATAATTTTTATTACAGCTGCATGCTGTGCCTGCTCTATTGGTTCTAAAGGGTTAAAAATGATTTTAATATTTTTAAAAAAGTGCAACAAAAAATGAGAATAATAACATAAACATCAGTTGGACATCCATAAGGCTCCATCAGATCTATCCGCCATATTACCTGCAGCTATAGGTACTCTTAGTGTTTCTCCAAAACTCTCTGTTGCAGTTTGACAGTTAGGTGATAAAAAGTGACGTGTGAAAGTTTGGTAGTTTTAGGACATTTTTAACAGATGTGATTGATATCTCTGTTAAAAATGAGAAACAATGGCTTTTTTCAATAGTTGTTGTAGCACAAATATGATGAATTTTCATGGATAAATCATATCAATGTAATATTGTAGATGTTTTTGAGAGATTAAGGACTATTATTATTATTATTAAGACTTTTCCCGAAGCCTGCACTCTGCAGCCGTTTCTGTTGGCAGCAGGAGAGCGCCGTTCTCATTAAACAGAAGCAGAAACCGGATATTTGATCTTTTGTAGGTCGTTGTTTGCATTAAGACATAAAGCAAGAGTCGTGCTGTCAATTTAAACGTTTGTTCAAACAGCTTTTGAGACCCAAAGTCTGAGTCTGTGAATATCTTGTTAAGTTCACCCAAAAGCTGAGCCTCCTGCTCGCTGTCGTATTCCATAGCATTTTATCGCAATCAAATGTCCTGATTCGTTCCTGATGAACAGACTTCTAGAAGGTCATTCTTTGAAACAACAAGCTTGAAATATAAAGTGCTGATTTAAACAAGAAGTAAATACTGCATCACTGATTAGGAGACTTCTGATCGCTCAGGCTTCATTTCTGATCCTCTGATCAGATCAGGACATCTCTATTTTAAACACTATCCCATTTCAATATGTTGATTCTGAAAATATTTTTTTTTAAATATTTTTTCTGCTTTTAGAATAATTTATGTACAGGTTATTTTCCAGTTTTTTTGTGTTGACAGTGGTTTCAATGAAACTTCTCATGGAGATGTTCTCACTCTAATTATGCTGAGTCACATCAAGCAGGAGGCTTTGTTTTTAAAAGTCATAAATGCAGGGGGACACACCAGCAACATTAACATCATCTAATTATTTCATAATCTAATTACTTAAGCTTTGTATGAAGGATGCTGAATCTCTGCAGGATGACAGATCACAGCGGAGGGGGATTGTTTGATTTGTCATCAGTTGTAAACATGGCTGTGCATGTTTTTGGTCATAAAATAAGATTTTGCTTCATAAATAAAGATATATTTTTTACACATCAAACTTTTTGGAATCGGTTTTCAAAAATCATTCTGAAATGACATTTTAATGATTTTTCCTGATCCAGAACATTTGTGCAGAGGAATCACTACTACGGGTGTGCATTGGGAAGAGTCTGGCTATACAATATGTATCCCGATACATGTCTCACGATACGATATGTATCACATTATTTCCCAGGACTGTACCAGAACAGTTTTTCACTTTTTTTAAGAGTATGACTTAAATCAAATCCTGAATTTGAATGTCTTCCATTGTAATAAAATGTTAAAATTAATGTTATTTAATGATCCCAGCATTAAGCTCAGTGAGTCTATCTCATTTACAAGTTACTTTTACCCAGAAATCCATGCTGCTTTTCTTTTGGTAAATTACAAAATATTTGTTTTTTAAGGGATCAGTTAATATTGTCTGATTTCCACAACAAAATAGTTTTCAGTATAAGAAAAAATAGAATGAATGTGCTTTAACTAATAAGTTTCTAAAAGTCTGATTGTAAGATTACTAAATCTAGCATTCAAGCAGTTCATTAACATTAAGGAAACATGAAGGAAAAACAAGCCAATTCTTTCCAGAAACATTTCAGTGTGATGACAGGATGAATGTGGATAACATGTTTTATTTACATGACAGTCAGAGCTGCAGCTCAAGTTTTTCTCAAATGTGTATTTACTGCTAATCTCTACAACATTGTCCTTCTTTCAGAGTTGTACACATCTCTCTGATCCATCAGGTCTCTGAACCAGAATCTGTTGCTGTGAAGTTCAGCAGAACTTCTGCTCGCTTTGCTGACAGCATTTTGATGGAGGCTCCGTGTATGACCCGCTGCAGCTCCACAGCTTCACTCGTTCTTATCTGAGAGCTAAAGAGCTCCAAAATCCACGTTTTTATATGATACTGGCAGCAACATGGAACAGAGTTTTGGTCTAGTACCCATTCCAAAGTAAAAACAAAGTAGTATATGTCTCATTACAACCAAAACCGCGAGGCTGACTGAACATTTAACAGATCTAGTTGTTTTGTCGGGGTGGAGAGCAGCTCAAAGATACTCAGTGCGCTCTTCTGCCAACTAGCAGTCAGAGGTGGAAAACAAAAGCAAGAGTGAAGGACGCTCATAAATAATTAAAAAAGTCATGGCAACATTTTAAATCGATGCAAGTATCGCCAAATGACATTTCGCGATATATATTTCAGAATTGATTTTTTCCTACACCCCTAATCACTACAGAGATGACAAAGCCACTTATGCCACTGCAGTCGTGTACATGCTTAAGCCCTCAGAAATAATTAAATTTCAATCTATCCACATTTGTCAATCAGCCTATTTCTATGCAAATATCATATTTCTAAACAAACTTCTTTTTTATCCATCTTAGAAGCAGCCAGGTGTGATTTTCTCTGGCTGATTAAAATCCCCAATAGTGATTTATTAGACACTCCCAATGCCTAAAACGGCATTTTAATATCATTTTCAATGTAAATGTAATAAAAACACATTTTCACATTCATTTTGTGGCTTTATCTATGGAATGATAACAAACTTAGCGTGCTATCCCCAGCTGAAACTTGACTACAACTGGATGACTATGTTCAGTTGAAGGAAGCAACCCCTCCTAGCTATAATATCTATCAAAAATCCAGGATTTCTGGGAAAGATGGTGAATTAGCAGTAGGGATGCAACGATACAGTTTGCGCACGGTTCGATACGTACCTCAATACGAGGGTCACGGTTCGGCACAGATTATGATTTCTTTTTAAACAGAAACAACATAACAAAGACATCAGAATAGTTTCAAGTGTACGGCTTTTGGCAGTTATTGCTGAATCACATTGAAATGGAACTCTTGAACACATTACAACTTATAAACAATAGAATCAAATGTAAAAGTGTCTCAGTCCTCAATACTTGTAAACATGAATATAATAAACTCCAACAATCTAAGCTGTTCTCTTAAGTCTTGACATTCTGCAGTTCTGCACTCTTTATTTTCCAGTGTGAGGACCGTCATATAATGAACATTTACAGAGATTTAGTTCTCTGTGATTCAGGAAGTCCAGCTGGACGTGGAAAGTTGTGCGTTTTTACTAAGTCGTCTTCAATTTGTGAACTTGTTCATAAAGTTCAGGTATATATAGATTTCTCTGTGAAATCTAGACGTGCTGGTCCTCTATATTGTAGATCAACTGTTTTCATTAAATGACTAAAATCCTCATTATCAACCAGTGAAAAAAGACTGCAGAGATTTAACAATAAACTCTCTGATGGAGTCAGATATTTTCTGGTGTTTATCTGAGGTAACACTGGAAGTCTTTAGAAATAGATCTGGGATGTTTTCATTGTGTTTTCTGATTAGTTGTTCAACTTTAACACAGTGACAGAGCTGGATGATGATGTCAGAGATGACGGCCATGTTGGACATGTATCTCCACATTGTACAATAGATGAGAGAAATCTTGCAGATATTGAACTTCTTGTGACACATTTCTCTCCCTGATCCTCATATTCGACGGTGAACCAGAGATCTCTTCACACCGCAGGTTTTAGAGTCTGTGGTGCGTCTTCAAACACGAGCCGGGAGCTGCTGACACACCGGCCGGCTGCGTCGACGTGCATGATGTCATTGAAAATGTCCTCGAAACCGCGAGCAGTCCGAAATTCTGCTCTGCGCGCGTTTGTAGAGACTCCGCACTGAAAGCGACCGCCCAAACGAACACCGACGCAGCCTCTGTGCGAGAACATGTGGCTACAACGTGCAGTGGCTGTCGTGGTTTTTTTGGGCAGCTAGCTAAAATGCTATGTTTTTAGCACTTGGACTCTGCCTCCAGGGGGAAGGGTAAAGTGTTTTCTTGCAGGGAGGGGGAGAGTGAGAGCAGACCTGGAGCAGACAGGCTCTGCAATGCTGACATGAACACAGACGCACACTAAAGGCAGCTCACAGTGGGACTGAATAAATAAAATACGAACACGAACAATGCCGTACCGTACCGTGGAACGCGTACAAAATGGTTTGGTTTTATATCGAATATTATTACATCCCTAGTTAGCAGTACTTTCAGAGTCATGTTTACTTCTTAACACTACAGTCAAACACATTTATGACTCCTTTGAAAGTATTGTCTATAAATCCCCGTCGGTTACATTTTTACGCGGATGATACCCAGCTCTACATCTCCTCCAAACCTGGCTCCACTTTTCCACCTTCCTCCCTTTCCAAATGTCTCCTTAAAGTCAAGTCCTGGTTCACAGCAAACTCCCTTAGATTAAATTGCAATACGACTTAACTTCTCATAGTTGGCACAAAATCCACCCTTAGTAAAAACTGTAATTTCTCGATCCCCCTCGACAACTCCTCCACATTCCCTGGGTGTCATCCTCGACAGCACTCTCTCCTTCTCTGCCCACATCAACCACATCATCCGGACCGCTTACTTCCAACCCCGCAACATCACGTCTCATCACCATGGGGGGTAGAGCATGCAGCACCTCTGCCCCTCAACTCTGGAACTCCCTCCCCTCTGATCCACAATATATGGACTCACTTTCTCAGTTCTCCAAACACCTGAAAACTCACCTTTTTGCAGTGAATTTAATACCTACACTTATCTGCAATTTTAGCTGTTGACTTACTGTTGTGTTTGTTATTTAATTGTTGTATTTTTATTTATGTACTGTGAGGCAACCTTGAGTGCAAAGAAAGCACCATATAAATAACATTTATTATTATTATCCAGGAGGGTTTCCTTCATGGCTCAATTCATCTCAGAGAGCCGAGCGGTGTCGGAGCTTAAGATCTTCACAGACTTCCTGAGGTTCGGGTTCTCCGCGGCTAACTCCTGCACCTGCTGCTGGCTGAGCTCCAGAGACTCCCGCAGGCCCTGGAACTCTTTGTGGAGGAGCTCCAGCAGGTTGAGATGACCGGAGAGCTGGAGAGCTTCTTGTTGATGGATTCCGCTGCCTAGGGAGAATCGTCAAGACCAGGGGTGGGCAATTGTTTTGACTCGTGGGCCACAAAGGGTTCTAAAATTTGGCATAAGGGCCGGACAAGGAGCAGATGGAAGGAGGGATTGGGTAATCAACCTCATAAACTAAAAAAATAATATGGAATTTAGAGAAAAACATGCTTTAATTTGGATTCAAATTCACATATATTTATTTAAAAACAGAAAATTTGGAAATTTTAATTTCTAAATTTTGATTTTTGTTCTCTTTTGGGTGATCCAATGGGTTGATGTTCTTCAGAGGAAAATGTGAACTTAAAGAAATGCTGCATTTATGTGGTGTAGGAATAATCCGAAAGATCACCATCTGACTCAGAAAGGAACACACACGAACGTCAGAGAAACACCATTCATGGGAAGAAACCAGAAATACAATGAAAATAAAACAATAATTAGGATTTTTGATTCAATGTTTTTTAATTTGGAGGGCCATATTAAGTAGCTTAAGGGGCCGCATGTGGCCCCCGGGCCGTAGTTTGCCCATCCCTGGTCAAGACGGTTGCGATTGGATGAAGGGGTGGTGGCGCTTGTCTTCCCCATAACAAAAGTATCAAAACAGTCATCAATGAATTTGTCCAGGTCCTCCAGACTGTCAAAAGCTTATTAATCTTTTCCAAATGTTTGTTAGTTGAGGGGTGAATTTTGATATAGCGGCATAACAAAACAGATGGAAAGTTTGTCCAGCTACAGGTTCTCCAAGTCTTTTGTGAGAGAGTGGGCTCAGCCCCCAATGTTCCCCGGTCCAGGAAACGCCCCTATTCCCCACCTGACCTGTATATAAACACGGATAGAGGAGTTTTAACAGTTTGTGTAAGTCATTTTAATAAAATCACAACCATGCATCATGTATGTATTGTATTTCATATACAACATATTTATTTATAGAAAAGTTGAAAATGTTGTTTATCTGTTGTACTTTGTACAAAAACATTGTGATGATCAGTGTTTTTCTCCTTTTAAAATCAGACCAAAATTAAGCATTTTCTGGTCATTTTACTGTATCTACTAAGCAATGTCTCCTTTTGTACTGACATGTTCAACATGGCATCGCTCTTTACGTATCTTAAACAATGGTATCAGGCCAGCGTCCTATATCTAGCTATTTAGCTCATTGGTTGGCGCAGAAGTTGACTTGGCTAATTTCCCAGCATGCCTTTCTTTACTCTCCCCCACTAGTCCAATCCAACAAAAAGAGTGCGAGCAGTATTGGAGAAATCCAGCCACACAGGTTAGAGTCGGATTCCAGCTCCTGAACAACCTGAGCTTCCGGTCCTCTAGAGCAGTGGTCCCCAACCTTTTTGTGGCTGCGGACCGGTCAACCCGTGAAGGTTTTACCAGGGCCCGGGGGGGTGTTTAGTATATGTATAAGTTCCTCTCATTTAAAAAATAAAATAAATAGGAACAAAATGTAACACACAAATAAATCATTATTGATGCTAAAAAAATCAGAATACTTTGAAGCTCCATGCAGAAGCTTCAAGTGAAACATTTGGAGAGGAAGACAGTTTAAACAAAACTTTAAACTCCTGACTTTGACCACCCCTCTACCTGTACGTGCCACGAAGGTCCCCTTTTCTCGCCGCCAAACTGCTTTTAGCGCTCAAGCTAATCAAAAGAATCCGGTCGATTTTCAAAATAAAATATTTCCGTCTCAAAAAACCGGTACCGGTCCGCAGACCGGGGGTTGGGGACTACTGCTCTAGAAAATTTGAATAAACACAGTTTTAATCTTAAATAGTTTTCTATACTTCCTATGAAAAGAATGCAACGAGAAAATACAAAAAACACGTTTTCCTTGGAGTGGGTCAATTTAATTGGTTTATTTTCCAGCAAGGCAGAGAAAGTAGAGCGTAACAACTTACTCCTATTTAGTGTTGATTGTAGAAGTACATGTGACTTTTCCAGAATTTATCAAAACTTAATTTTACTTTTCTTCTTTCTACTTTTTCCTTTTGCCAAGCATCAAAAATTCAAAGACGGTCTGAATACAAAATACGTTTTGCAATTTTATGAATTTGTGAATGTGAAGGAGCAGCTTGAAGGATAACGTTCTTATTTTATGTCTGGCCCTTAATCAAGAAATATATGTATAATGTACACACAGACATATCTTGTAATGTTCAGCCATTAGCTCCTCACGACCCACACAATCAAGAGAAAACAAACAAAAGAAGACCACCTTGTGCCGCCCAACAGGCCAGTTCAATAAATGTGGAACAAAGTGCGGTGTGAAAATGTCTGGCGTGAAAACCCACGCTACCAGAATTCATCAAAGATCTAAAGTTCTTTTGAGGTTTTGAGTTCCACAGCAGTTTAGCATCAACATTCTCTCACTGCAGTTGTGTAAAACCATATTTAATACAAAGGATTTTACTTTCCTATTATTATAAGATAGAATGATAGGCGTGTTGAAAAACAAAGAAGCAAACATCCTGCGATGAGGAGATGCAGATGGTCTTACTTATCTGCAGTAACAGTAAAACTCAAAAGTGTCTAGGTGTTTAGAGACTTGATGATAGACACAGTTGTGGGGGAAAATGTTGTTATTGTCCCTTCAGATCCACTTCATTCAAGCCTCTGCATGTGAGTGAGTGGAAGTCGCAGAGCTCCAGTCCTCTCGCTCTAAGCTTTTAGGAAAGGGAGCCAACCAGAATCTAAAAGGAAAAACAACAAGAGAAGTCAGTTTAATTTGGTTATGATTAGAATGTGCGCACGAGTTGTGACGTGTTGTCATAGTAATACTAATAAGTGAAACTATGATTACAGGGCCCAGAACGTAAACAGAGCTCACACTGGATGGTGGCATTAATGCATCTCCAGCAGGTCGAGGGCGTTTTTCTGGACACATCCTAATTGAACCCTGTATAATATGTTTGGTTTGGGGTTGAGACTTTGCATTCAGGCTGAGAGATCAGACGAAGAAAGCTATCTGTATCAGCAGTCCCTCCTCTGAAAGCTGTGCTAATGGGCACTTAAATGCAACCTTGGTGACCCTCAAAAGTGTGGGAGATGTTAAAGTGGAATAAATGGCTCCATGAAAGGATGTTTTGTCATCTGTCTTGAAAAAACTATCAGTGTGAAACATGCATTTTTCTTCCCACTTTGTAAGAGACATTAGACCGAAGAACCAATACTTTATTTTGAAGCTTTCAACTTCCAGCCTGCAACTTGAAGATATCAATTTGAGATGAGCTGGGCAGAATCACTTTTCAGTTTTGCATAAAATTGACAACCATCTGGGAACGCCTTGGAAAATTGCCTGGCGCTGAATAAGTGATGAAGAGTTGAGTCTACTGTCAGTTGTGATAATGTGGCTCCTTTTTAATGCATTGGCACCACCGTGGTGCATAATTACAGTGACAGGGGGATGCCATGTCCCTGATCTGTAACATGTAATGCAATTTGGTCTCCATTTCTTTTGTAAAAATGATGTGCCTCATTTTGGGAGGTCTTTTATAATGCTCTCTTGCTGCAAACTTGTTTGGTTTAAGTCTGCTGCTTCAGAGGACAAACACATGCCAATAACAACTCAATGGTTTTCTACAACCACTCATTACTTGAAGCGTAAAGTCAGAACGCACATCAAGTGAGATGAAAGGTCTCTCTGCTTCTGAATTGAAACTCATTTGAAAGGGAAAATAAATGAAACAGTTCATCAAGTAAGCTCAAAAACAATTACACTCGCAGTTTAGTTTCAAAAACGTCTGTGGCTTCATTTGTTACACAGAATGACTGGAAATATCATGTGACTCGTTCTATTAATGTTTAGCAAAAGAGACAGGAATTTCCTGTTGTGGAAACCGATGAAACTGTCATGTTAGTGGAAAAAAAATGTACCAAACCACCCAAACACTAGAAATTCAGAGGATCTCAGACACTAGAATAAAGGGTCGTTAGTTGTACTGAACAGGGAGTATCTAGAGATCAGAAACACATTCCATTGGCTGTGGGATTGGAGCGGATTTGGAGGAGAAACTCATGAGTGCATCTCGGGGTGATGAGGGCCCGACAGCAGGATTCCAACAGAATGCAGTCCAATGAGGTGAGGAGTGTTTCTTTCTTTCCTTAGTGAAAATTAGTCGATGGAGAGAGGTAGCTGGAGCTGCTGTCTTGTTGGTTGGGTATGATAATGGCAGCATAGCGTGGAGATGTGGCGAGACTTGGGGTTGAGTCTTATGATGCATTCACACTTAAGGCTTCAAGTTTCAATATTAGGTCAATGTAAAGATGCAATTTGACACGGCGCAGTGCGGTTTGGGCGCCCGCAGCAGCAAGGTTGACATGGTGCGTTAACAATCAGGGACTCAATATTGGGCATGTGACGTTTTCATTGACTGGATTAAAGGGTAGAAAAACAAATTCAATATGGCATCTCAATACGGGGATTTGCATCCTGAACTTCCATCCCTTTTCTTAACTCATGGGGGCTGCGGGTTGGCCAGAGTCTGTCCCAGTTACTGTTGGGCAAAGGCTGGACACGCTCTGGAAAGATCTGCAGCCTGTCACAGAGTCCATGGAGTTAGCATGACCGCTATACTAGCCAGCCACCTGGCTAGTGAGCTCTGCTTCCCAGAGCTAGAAGTGATTGCTGCGCGAGAGAAGTACACAACACCCCGAGAGACTGAAAGATCTGGTGAAACCAGACATGGTGACTGCTTGCCAGCTCTCCAAGCTACTTGCTCAACATCATCCATGTTTTCCATGATGTGGCAACAAATGAATTCTAGTACAACTTTGGCATCTGCTCCGCAGCTGGGACATCAGGGCTATAAGAAGCACATCTGACGCGCGTGAAAGAGAGGCAGCAGACACAAACGTGATACGCCTGATGCATCCGGTGTGAATGCACCATTTAGAGTTGAACCAGAGTGAGGCTGGGAGGCATGAGCAGATATGTGCCAGAGCCAAGTGTTCTGTGATGCGTTGAAACCAGGTCAGGACATATGACTGTAGATCCTGAAGACAGGAAGGTAGGAAAGTACACAAAGAATTTGAAGTAGACGAGTCAGAACTTCATCAACTTTAAGATTAACAAGAGCAAGAGGCCGAGGACTGAACCCAGAGAAGGCAAACAAACGGGCGGCGAATGCTGGAGTAGGCAGAGCCTAAATCGTGGTCAGGAGAAGCAGAGCTGATGAGGTGAAGAGCCCCACCCACTGAGGAATCCTGCTGAGTAACCAGGAAGAGAAGGAAAACCGGAGAAAGAGCAGGAAAGGTGGAAAAGAGGGTTCACCCCAGGGGTGACAGTAAACACGCCTTTCATATGACCTAATCCAGATTCTCTTAAGCATTACTGATTTTTTTTTTTTTTAGAATCAGGCATTTTGAGCTGGCTTATTAAGCTTTATTTTCCACTGGAGCTTATCTCTGGGGGTGTTTTGTCTAAAAGTTTGGGAGTGAGGCGTGACGTTAGCTTGTACCCTTTAAAGCTGCTGAAGGAGGCCAGCAGAGGCAGAGTGGAGCATAAGCAAGGTGCTTGAGTAATGGATTGCTCTGTGTTGATAACCTTTCAGCTTATTATCCCAATTAAAGTATACAGCCGGAGGAGAAAATGAATTCAACAATGGACCACTTTGTTTGCTCATTTACAGATGAGTGTTTAGAGGGAGGGTGGTGGTGGGGAGGGGTGAAGAGAGCTCTGTGATCACAGCATCCTTAGACAGACATTCAACACATTCACCAGACGCATAAAAATATGATTCATTTGCATAATAACCTCAGAAATGTTCAGTATTTTGTCTTTCCAGAGGATGAAGGTTAATTCAGGTGATTAGCAGCGGATTTGTACGGCTACGCTGTGTGTGAAGGGGATTGTTTCAGACATAGAGAGGAAGAGGGAACAGGATGAAGAGGAATGAAGGGAAGTCTCGGAACCAGCAGGTGGACGGTTCTCCTTTGACACATCAAATCTGCCACAAAAAGACATGTTAGAAAAGAGGAACGGGCACTTTCCCTTGTTCTCCTGCTGCCATTCTGCGGGTTTCCTCTGAACGGGTGTAATTCCCCTCCCGGGGGGACAAGGTTGTTCCACATGAGCTGCTTCCCTAATAACCAACCCAAGCCTCCCTGTGAAAAATCCATTAAGGTCAAGTCATGCATAGTTGATTGAACATCTCATCTGGTGGTCTGCTAAGGAGAGCCATGAGCAAAAGAATACCACATTAATCAGAAGCAAAATGTTTTTATGGTTATGGAACCTCAGACGTTCTTTGGGGGGCTTTTTGGCACATTTGTGTCATTAGCACACATGTCTGTCTCAGAAACTGGATGATGGATGAGTGCAGAGTCAGATGTAAACAAAAGGAGGGGCTCTATAAATCGTGACACAAACAGTTGGGGGGGGGGGGTTATCCCTGGCTCTGAACCCCTAAAACAACCCTGAAGCAACACTCCCAAAAACAAACGCGATGACGGCGGTCAGGGAGCTGCGTCAGGAGCACCCGGATCTCTCCTCCACCTCCACCTCCATCCATTCAGAGGCAGCTTGTGTCTCCCTGCTCCATTAGCTCAGACGGCACATCCATCCCTGTGAGCCACGCACGGGGGAGGCAGATCCAAGGACGATGCTGACTGACGCAGAACCTCCTCCAGTGGATGAGGGTTCTGCGGCGACGGGAAAAGCGCGTACGGAATGATCCAGCCAGGCGTGAAATCACCTCTCTGCAGCTTTAAAAGCCTTACATGGATTTTTAATGATGAGCCAATATCTCTTATATGCCAACTATACTCCATGACTCTATTCTGTTTAATGCATATTTAACGTAGGAGGAATCGGACCAGATTAATGAGATGTCGCTGGTTTGTGTCTCTAATGAACTGCGCCTAAGAAAGATGTCACGTGACCATAAGAGTTGAATTGAAAACTCACCATAAACTTACAATTTTATGAAGGACTTTTACATTTAACCCTCTAACTTTCACTTACAAGTTTTGTCATCAAACTGCAAACATCCTGATCTTTTCCAGACCCATCTCTGTTAAGTGGTCCTACCATGGCCTGACCTATGGTTCTTCTGATCACTGTGTGGTTCCTGGGTGCTGAAGTGCCATGACGTAGTGCTGAGAGCACTACGTTTTGTTTAAACTTGCCATTTCCAACTGAGCAAACGGATCAGAGCTGAAGTCCTGTTACTGTTACAACATGGTTGGGGGGTAAAGCAACAAAGAGCTGGAGGATTATCATCATCATCCTTACTGTCAGGTGTTGATGCTAGTCTAAAGGGGCGGGGCTTGTCGACAAAAGGGTTGTGGATGGTTGCTTAGGTGGCGATCCAAACAAAAAACAAACCAAGACGCTTCTTACTTTTAATATGTTTGTTGCTATGTGTATGATGTCTATGATATGTCTGAAATCAGCATTATTTATACCTTTATTTAGTACGGGATGCCAGAGTCAAATAAACTGACATAAATACAAAGATTTAGATAGAAAGAAATGGTGTTTGTCATTTTAATTTTCTTTTTTTTCTGATCAATCTCCAGGGTCAGTTCAACATTAACATAAAACACATGAAACGCATAAACATCACATCATTTAACAAAACCTGCAAATGTTCTCCACAGTTTTTCCATCCTCAAAGTTCTGCATCACCTCACAGTCTGAGCATCCCACTTTGGTGCAAATCTGGCATAAAAAGGTACTTTTTTCGTGACATGAAGAGCTGATTCACATTGATGACATCCACAGTTCTGCTGTGCAGAGGATGTGTTTCTCTGCTTCAGAATCCGCAGATGTTACATTAATTGTGTTGACTGTTGAAGAGTCACCAGAACAAAAAGATTGTAAACACTGGAGTTGAAGCTTGTTTCTTCAGAACGCATGTCAATGGGTGAAACTTCAGTCTTATTTTTTGAACGGAAAAAAAGCTCTTGCTCGTTTAACTTTGAAAACAGGAAGTTTACTCACACGAAAAAGTGTTTACTTCCAGTGACAGTAGTGCTGCTCATTGTGTTTTGTTTTAGTTCATAAACTTAAAATCCAACATTATTCTGCATTTCAGAGCAAAAAATCCATCGTTCTCAAATAATATTTTACTACACTCTAAGACCCTGAATCAGCGACGTTGCAAATACAGTATTTGTACTGAAATTTTCGGGAGCAGATGACGAGCATCCGAGCACTTGGGTCCAGGTTGCAGCCCTAGTCAACACACACTCAAGTGTTACAAACATTTCTGTTGGCTCCAAAATTATGTCACATGATGTCAATCTCGCCAGTCTGGAGGGAGCTTGTTGGAAGTCGACATCCCTGCCACTGAAACTGGAATCAGACGTTTTGAATGGTCAATGTGGGAACCAGCATGCACCACATACATTTATACCGGCATCTGATTGGTCAGTTTATAACTTGTATAGCTTGAACTGCAAATATATATATATATATATATATATATTAAAAAAAAAAATACAAGAACATGATAAAGAAAATCTATCAGAGCAAGAATGGCTTTTCTGACAAACAGGATGACTGAGTAACTGCTGTTACCTGGAGCCAGCAGGTACTTCCTGTTTAGGACGCCATGGGGAGGGGTTACATAAATGGATCAATGATCACATGACTTGCTTGTCAAATCTTATGAGTGTTAATAAAAAGCTCACAAAAAGATCAAACAGATCTAAAGAAATCACCTGATGTCTTCAGGTGAAGGTGGAGTGTGGGAGACTGCACAGCAATAATCACCTGACTCCAGAACATTTTTAGATATTCTCTTTGGTTTGGCTTTTATTTTTACTAATAAACTTACACCAATAATGTTTGTAATCTTAGTTAAAGATTTGCTGAATTCCTTTAACATCATTATGCAAACATCCTTCCAGCTGACGTGCGCAGCATCAAGTGCCACTGAGGACCGGAACGGAGTCTTCGGCTGTCTGCAGCAAACAAACATCTGTACTGGAGCGTTTTCTGCTAGCGGTGATGCAGGTCACACCTTTGCTTGTTTACAGACAGATCACTCCTTGTAAATGCTGAGAGGATTGAAATGATGCAAATTAATGAATTCATTTAGTTCATTTAAAAATTACAGCTTTCATTTCTCCCCATTCAAAAAATAAGATGTAAGACAAGGTGTTTCCATGGCGCTGCTCAAAGGTGAGCTTGTGCTTGCATGAAATTTCATCAGGAGTTCAGCAGCAGCCCCCATCTGTTCAGCACAATGAAAAAGCCACCAAGTCTGAGACAGTGCTGCCAGGGGGGTGGGGGGGCAATCAAATTAATCACCTACTCTTTAACCCCACAGGGAATGACTGAGTGTTGAATACAGAAGACTGTATTTAAAACGGGGCACGATCCACTAATAAGGACCACAAGCGGAGTGTGTGATTAATTTAATGGAAGCTGATCACATGTCTGTCGGGGGGGTAAGGAAAGCTCAATTTAACACAGGAAAAGATGATCAAATATTACAATCAAAATGGGCTGCTGTTATGAAATGCTAAAAGTGCAAAGAGGGTTTTCCTTTGGATTCTAACCATGACTAGTGGGGGGGGGGGGGGGGGGGTGCAGGTGCAAACACCAGGTTAGGAGGATGAAGAGCAAATCTTCTGCACATGTTTATGGAGCTAACAGCACTTACTGTATTTTACACACTTACAAGCCTTAATATATTTATTAAGAAAAGACAGTGAATGTTATAATCCAGAGCGGCTCGTACACAGATTCATTTTGGTTGCTGACTGCTGTCAAAGCAAATCTGAGAAGTGTTTGTCAAAGTGTTTGTGTTGTTGTAAATACACAACAACACAGTTGTACACAAAAACACAGAGAACTCCTTTATCTACTTGTAAGACACAACTCAAAAGTGGAATTGAAAGATGTAATTGTCGAGATATTTCTGAAACATTTACCTTAGCATGAAAATAAAAGTGGTTGGGCTCTCTTTCTATGAAGACCTCGGTCCAAGTGAAGAGACCAGAACCTGTAAAATGATAAGTTTATGGTTTTGATGATTAACATAAAACATTTTAACATTATTTCGATCTGAAATGTATCAATCCTGCTTCAGTAATTGATGGTTAGCTGGATTGAATTAGTTCAGTTTGTGATTGGTTGAACATACCTGATCCAGGTGAGCAGAAGTAGTTTAAACAAGCTTAGCTGTAAAACGAGCAGGAACAGTTGGTGACCCCTGCAGTAAATTAGCCAGCAAAGCTAGACCTACTTGTATTTTGTTCAATTAAGTTATAAAAATAAAACAAGGCTAGACCGTCCAAATTCACAGCCTTTAAGATACACTGTCAGACGTTACCTATCCACATTACGGTAACAAGCTGGCAACACTATCGCCAGCATCATACCGTGACTCTGGGTCAGCAGTGACATACCACTGAGCGTTGTTCGTGGAATGATACTGTAAGATTTTTGGCTGTATAATACTCTCGCACCACATCACGGTAACTCACTGCAGAACCCTCTCAGGTATCTTACTGGCAACAGCGTTGCCAGTAAGATACTGTGATCACTTAAGATGCGCAGTACTGTTTGTTAACGTTACATCACCGCAAGCTCAATTCAATGTACTTGGTTGCAATAAATTTCCTGGTAATTTACCCTTATAGCGCACTTTTGGTACTGCAATTTCTCAGCTGTCAGATTGTACCGTATTCCTACAAGCGGTTATTTACCTTTTAACATTAGCTATTTACTATGTTCTGGGTGAACAGCAACATACCGTACTAACCAAATATATATATAAAGATATTAGAGAAAGCATGCACCCAAATGCACGCATGCATATACATTTGATTCTAAGTAAGATATAAAAATCAAAATGACAATATTATGCACTGGATATTCATTTTCTTTTAATTTGATTTCTCTTTTTACATTGAAATAAAAATCCCACCATAAATCAGGGGGAGCCTCCTCTAGAGTTAGCTCAAAACGTGCAAATTATGTGTTGGTAGAAATAAACTGTGGTACATAGAGGTAAAAATACATAAACACAGTTGCAAAAAAGAATTAAACTATACAGCCAGTTATTTACAGGGTGCTGAGGTGGGTGGCTTCTTCACGTGTTGCCCAGAACACTGAGGCGATTGGTCATCTGATTGGTCATCTGTGGAGACAGATATGTCCCAAAAATGGACACAACTACATTTTAAGAACACATTCTGCCTTGAAGTATCTGCTGTATTAAACTCAAGTTAGTAAGAATGAAACCAGTCATACCTAATTTGAAGTTTTCCACTCAAATTCCGTCAGCCGTTGGAGGAAGGTTGTGACATGGGGATTAATTTGAACAACCTTTCGCTTGACCACATTCCCCGTCTTTCTGCTCGTGCCAACTTTCGAGGTACATTTTGTCCCTTCTTCAGGGTTGATCCTGACAAAAAATCTAAAATAATATAATAAGTTAGTGCATTGCAAGAACAAGAAGTTATGTTTGTTATTTCATTTGGCAATAAATGATTCAACATATAACAATAATAATGTAAATGTTCAAACTTACCTTTGAATCAGCTCCAATGTGGTGCATGCGGCCTCTTGGTACTCCAGGTTGAGCACATAAAATGATGCAAAGAAGACCGACAGTGCATCAGTAAAGGTGTTCTCTTTGTCCAGCTCAAAGATAATGCTCCCCTCTGCACTGACCATCCAGCTGGTGGCCACACAATTTACAAAAAAACATTTTTTCTATGAAGTTAATTAAATCAATTCCTGTCTAAGGATAATTTCAGTAACACAATACAATTGCATATTCTGTACCAACAGATTGTTTTAACTTGACATAAATATTCTCAATGGGCCTGAAGAATGTAGGACATAAAATAAGTAGACAAAAATATTCTCACACCTTAACCACAAAACAACACCTTTTATATCAAAGTCTAGAGAAGATAATCTTCACAAGTCATTTAGCACACAACAGTATTTAGACAACCAGCAGTTTCAACCAGGAAGCATTTACTTCTTCTTGTGCAGTTTTATAGCAGATGCGCACTGCCTGCAAGTGAATTACTGCCATCTACTGGCATGCAGTCTGGGTGAAATACTTACTGTTTTCTTCTGTTCTTTATGAAGCGTCTGTGTGCCTCATGCTTTTCGTCTGGTGAAAATGATGAACTGCACTTCCAAGTGGACTAAGGATACGTACCAATACTCAACCAATACTCAGTCTTAAGTTGGTACCAGTCACGAATTAAAATATCTTAGCCACAGTTGCATGTTCTCCTTCACCCTATAAATATTTTGGGGAAAAACTGTGTCTGTCTGACTGACTGATGTGTGGGCACATCACTGTAAATATGAAATATCATTTTATGAAGTTTCATTTTGAAACTGCAACAGAAGTTTTATTTTTAAATCTACTCATATTTCCTGTTTTTTGTGACTTTTTTCGTACTGGTAATGAAACTCCTCAAGCTTGTGTTGCGTAGCAGAGGGTGTTATTCAGAGGGAGTCATTACTGAGGCATTGTAAACACTCAAAGTGATTAGTAGCTCTTCTATTTTTTTGTAACACACACAATGCAACGGAGACCGTGTAAATCCATGGGCATCATTCTAGAAAATTATCAGAATAGAATAGAATAGAATAGAATAGAATAGAATAGAATAGGATCGAATAGGATTGAATTGAATTTGATTGATCCCACAACAAAGATTTTAATTTTCACCACAGGTCCAAGAATGCTGTAGATTGAAGCTAATGATTCTTTAAAAAGTAGGAGATGAGAAATTCAAAAATGTAGGTGTTCAGTGTTCAGGCTCAAAGGGACCACTCTAAACAGAGGCAGATCTCTGCACCAATTTGTCAGTTCTTTTCCTGTCACTAACTGGTGACAGAACACAAATATCAAATGTTGACATGATGTCCAAGGTATTTCCGTGTGTTGTGTTAAGAATATGTTTTTTCTTGATGTCTAAATGAATGTAAAAAGTTGAAAATTCAATTTATGGTACATTGATGTGCCATTGTATTGTCACTAAATTCCAAATGGTGTGCATTATAGTTTTGTTTCTTAGGACAGTGACATGCATTGAAAACTATGGTATGTCATAGAATAGTTGCATAGATATGCAAATTACTGTGATACATTGCAAGCATAGGACAGGGATATTTTACTGTACTTTTTACAATAATTCACTATGGGAACTACAGCAGAATATATCATCATGCTGCATATTGCATCTTTTTCAGCTAAAACAGTAACATACCGTTAAAACTATGCGATAATGTTTTTTCAAGTTACATTGACATGCAAATTACAGTACTACACCGCAAACATTATTTTAAAATATTTTACTGTTAATTTTACAGTAATTCCCCATGGGAATTACAGCAAAGGTGAACAGTGTACGATCTGCCCGCTTTACGAAGGACCCGGCCGTCGGCGGCCGTGAAGGACGGCTTCGGATGGAATTTAGACACAGCTCAAGAGACCAAAACAAACGCTGACGCCACGTCAGTGCCATGATTTGATTGGCTGGATATCGATGAGTTCCTGGATCGACTATTTGCTCTATTGACACTGTTTTGGAGAAGTTTTTCACTCTGAGATTTTTAAAGTCAAATTTCAGACCCATCGAAATTTTAAGTCTCGATATTAACCTATGTTCCATATTTTTTGCAGAATATTTTATTTTGGTTTCAAATAATATTGTCTCCGATTTAGCTCCATAGGTCTGGAGCCTGGAGGTCAAACAACAGTTTCCTCTGTCAAATTCTCCTCTGACCTTCAGTTAAACTGTCTCTCTTCAACTCAACATCCAGCCCATCTATGCACTGAAGTCAGAGGGAGATGTCATAAATATTAGAAAAAGAGCCTCTTGGTTTTCATCTGATTACATTGTTAAGATAAAGTTAAAAAACTGTGAGTCTTTGGGATTCAAAGCACATCCTCAGAATTACAGCAGAATTTCTTCCTTTTTCTTGCCCTCAGCACAGAAGTTGTTTTAATTTAGCTATTAATCAGTCTCTTGGTCAATAAATAAAAGAGTACTGGATAAGAAACAGCCTTGTGATGCAAAAAATTGGACAATCTTCTGTTCATAAAACGATCTCAACCTTTCAAAAACACTGGAATTTAACACAATTAGGTTTGAACGAAGTAAAATGCTCCTGTTATCTGGATCATCTAAGCTAAAAAAAAAAGATAAAAAGTACTTTTTTAGTTAAAGCAACACATTCTTGCATCCAGAGGGATGATCAGTGTTGGACTTCAGCTAAAATCAGTAGTTTATAAAGAATCCTTCAGTTTGCTGTTTTACACATTCTTTTAGAAGGTTGTCAAAGAAAAAACACTAAACTCAAAGGTTCAAACTCACCAGCAATAAACTAAATTCTGTCAACCCAGTTCAAGCTAGAGAGCACATTTAAACTACAGAACAGGAGTATTTGCATGCCTTCAGTGGAGGTTTTGCACAGACAGCAGGATGTTAAAGTAAAACCAGCACTGTTGATTCAGAATGAAAGACGGATGAAAATGGTGGTTGTGGCATTTTTTTGATGATGGAAGACATAAATAAAGAAAATTATTCTTAAATTTGCATTTCTGAGCATTTCTTCTTCAAATTGTTGTGAATCAGAAGCAGATGAAAACAGATAGTTTGAAAGAGATCACAATTGTGATGTAAGAAATGTGCTGTGTCCACATAGTCCCGCCCACAACTCAACGGGAAAATTTGAATGAACTCCTGCCGCTCTGCAGATCATCTGTCTATGTCCTGGAAATGAAACAGCTTTTTGGCCTGTGAACAAGGATCAAATGATGATGATGGCAACAAGTCTTCTGGATCTCAGCATCTGGTTGGAGGGTTTTTGTTTTTCTTCGGGTGCTGAATCTACTGCTTGTTCCAAACTCTGAATGCCCCCATCCCAGCATCATGGGGGGAATTCTTCATACGGTGTTTTCTGGATGGCTCACACGTCTCTGCCCTTAGTGTGACACTGTCAAGTACTCTAAGTGCTGGTAGGTAAGAGTGCTCTTTATCCTCCTGTAAAAAGATGAAATGTGAGAGCGAACCCCCCCCCGGGGAACCCAGAGGACGGTCTCCTGCGAGATGCAGCTTCCACATATCGGCTGTTTTCTTTGAAAGCTGCAGTTTAGTGTCTGAGTGCTGTTTGCATCAGAGCAGCTGAACTCTTTGCTCCAAAGTGGGGAGGGCCGTGACCTCGCACTCTTAAACCATGAAAACTGTACTCTCACCTTTGACCTCAGGCTCTCAGGGAGCCGCTGGAGCTGTTCACATTGTTGTCTGTAAATGGAGGAGTCTGTAAACGGACCAGCTGAATCTCAAACAGTAGATCGTCACATATTCACATCATGAGCTAAAATATCACATCGGCAGAAACGCATAACGGTAGCTGTGAAGCATGGGGGGGCCTCATCAACTCAGTGTTTCTGCAGTCACATCGCCATTATTGTGTTTAAAATCCAACTATACTTTAATCTTTTGCAGAAGTGTTCCCAGTGATCTTTGGATTATGATTATGTATTTTTATCAAAATGTTAAAAACCAGTCTTGATTTTCAAGACATATTTTCTGCAGTGTGGCAGGAACTCATCAGCAATTCTCATCTGAACTGTGGGCGGGACTACTCCCTAGCTCTACTAACTCTTCATCAGCCCTTTGTTTACACCAGGGCTGCTCATTCTTGATCCTCCAGATCTACCACCCTGACTATTTTCCAGATCTCCAAGCCCTGGCAGCTGCTGATTAGTTCAGTCACATGTCTCTACAATCTGATTGAAAGAACACACCTGGTCCAGGTAACCAGCAGCGAGCAGTACAGTAGTTTACACTCACTATCTTATCACTCCTCACAGGCATAAGCTAGCATTATCATGGCAAACAACCAAACATCTATCTCTGTGCGGCTGCACAGTTTTGATCCAGATTCCAGCCCAGACGAGGACCACAAAGACGACTTTAGCTCTCCTATGTCCGCTGCTGCATCACACACCCAAGCCTTCTCAAACCAAATGCCTTTAGGATCGTGTGAGTTTTCATGTCATAAAAGATTCTCACATGATTCTATTGGGTTCATGTGTTTGAACCCTGTTTTCAACAGGAGTTTGAGATTCGGCTCATTTGAGATTAGAGAGATTAGTTACACTTGAAATAGTAAAGTCATTGTAAAATCTTTGTCAGAATTGGTCAAAAATCCAGATGACATTGATTTTCTCCAAATCTCTCCATTTCTGAGGACATCCTGGCTTTGTGACTGAATGTCGGTCAATGAGTTTGGAAATCAACCAAATCACCATTTTAGTACCGTGTCTCCTCAATAACCAGAAGGTAGCAGCACAATCCTTTATTCTGAAACCTCAGGAAGGAGTACCAGGGGTCAGTGGTTGATCTGTAACACAGAAAGTCCTGGAACAGAAAGACTTTATGGAGGTGGGAACTGTGAGAAACCGCATGCCTGCTGGTGTCGACGAAGTCACGCTCGACAAAGCAGGAGTCTTTCATTTCATCGGACCAAAAATGAGACACATTGGCTCTTGTGTGCTTTTTAATTTCCCAGCTGTAACCCCAGTCATTTTCATATTTGACCTACTTGCACATGAGCTTGGATAGCTTCTGACATAGGGAAGAAAATGACATATTTGAGATGAGATCTATCTCCGTCAAACAGCCTCTAATGGTAACCCACCTCTGGACTATTTGCTCATCATTTCTTTCCCTCCTGTCATTTTTCTGTGCCTGTCCATCACAGAAAATGAACTCGGTTAAATCCACGATGGCGTCCACTGGGAAATCGAGAGGCAAGTTTCTGAATTTTGGTGCTTCTGATTTGTATTTCTGTTTTGATCAAGTTTGATAGGTGCTGCATAAAATTTGCTGCTCTCTGATATTTCTTTTGACTTGTCTGAAGAAGTTTTAGTTTTGAAGGTTAAAAGAATCAAAAGACCAGATGAAGATCAACAGCTGATTCTTGATCTAAACCACATGTGTCAAAATCTAGGCCCAGGGGCCGGATCCGGCCCTCCGAGTAGTTCTATCTGGCCCTCCAGATCATTTGATTTTATTGTTATCAATGGCCCGATGTTATCTTGCAGTCATTTCTAACTTGTATAAATTTGACAAAATATATTTCCAGTCAGCAGATATCAGTGGATTCTGTTGCAAAGAAAAGTGACTTTTCAAAGTTCTGCAGCATCTTCTGTCAGTGATGTGTTTATGATGGCTTAGGAACACTTTGATAACGTAAAGTTAATCTGTCTCTGGTGTTTGGAACGATCAAAAGATTTTTGGAGTTTTTGGAACACGTAACCCTCCAGTCTGCAGTACTGGAGCTCCTCAGGGAACAGTACTGTCACCGTTCTTCTTCACACTCTACACCTCAGACTTCACCTACAACACCAACAGCTGTCATCTGCAGAAATACTCTGATGATTCAGCTATTGTGGGCTGTGTGTCTGAGGGAGACGATGCAGAGTATAGGTCGGTCATCGTGGACTTTGTGAGCTGGTGTGAGAACAACCACCTGTGTCTGAACACCAGCAAGACCAAGGAAATGGTGATCGACTTCTGTAGAAGGACGGTGACCCACACACCGGTGAACATCCAGGGGCATGAAATAGTCACGGTTGACAGTTTCAAGTACCTGGGTGTTCACCTGAACAACAAACTGGACTGGTCCCACAACATCGACTACCTTTACAAGAAAGGTCAAAGTCGACTCCACCTCCTGAGGAGACTGCGGTCCTTTGGGGTGTGCAGACATCTGCTGAGGACGTTCTTTGATTCTGTGGTGGCCTCGGCTGTTTTCTACACTGTTGTCTGTAACTTCAACTTGAGGAGTCCCTTTTCTCCTTCAGAATCTGCTTGATTTATCGTGTTAACGGTTAAAAAGTTAACA
Organism: Oryzias javanicus; assembly: GCA_003999625.1. Classification (NCBI taxonomy): domain Eukaryota; kingdom Metazoa; phylum Chordata; class Actinopteri; order Beloniformes; family Adrianichthyidae; genus Oryzias; species Oryzias javanicus. The sequence goes on along the minus strand of CM012447.1, from coordinate 7,200,005 downwards.
TAAATCAAAGAACACAAACACTGGAGCTCCGGTGTTAAAGGGTTGACAGTCTCTTGGTTGTTTGGGTCTTCAGCACTGACTCCTCTTCTGTGTTGGATTCCATGTTCATGTCTCTGCTGGTGAAACTTCATCTGATAAAATGCATTGTTTGAGTGCAGTTTATAAAACACAGAGAACTCCTTTATCTACTCGGCAGTGGTCCTTAAAGAGGCGAAGGACAGTGCTGATGAAGTCATCTGAAGCTTCAGAGCTCCAGATGCCAAAAGGACCATCAGTTCAAGAGCTGCTACACTCAACCAAACTGCCTGTTGACCCACAGCAGGAGAGTTGAAAGCTCAACTACGTGCCAGCAAGACGTCTGCTGAATATGTGCCTGGCTGCTTTGTGTCAAATGAAAATTAATAGACCCAGATGTATTCCACAAGTTAGGATAATTAGGAAGGCCTGAGGGCAGCGGGGAAAGCAAACCACAGTCCATCTCCTTAATTCAAATTCAGAGAGGTCACTGAGAGGTTCTGCCTTCACATCGGCTAGATTTTAATCTGAAGTCTGCTCAAGTCTGCTTTAATGGCATAATGGAGGCCGTGACGGCGGGCGTTGGATATTAATACCGCTCCCTACTCGGAGACAGACCTGTTGCTTTCCTGAGTAAAGCTGGAACACAGACCGGCTCTGCTGAAAGCAGCAGGCGTGTTTCAGTGAAGCTGAGGGAGGAAGCAGCAACGTTTGACTTTCCCATCCCCACACATCTCCTCCATCAGCAGCAGGCCTGTTAATATCATGCGTTGCTACACAAAGCACAAGGGAGATGTGAAAAGTCTTTAGTGGGCTTGAGGTATTAATTTGTAGCAACTTCACTTCATGATTAATCTCATAGTTTCAGAGCTAATTAGGAAGGTCTGCATAATAACAGCAACAATCTGGTGAGACTCAGCGTGTGGCTGCATTTGAAGTACAAACGCTCTGGAGCTCACGCCCCACTTCACACCTCGTGCACTGTGTGTGCGCACGTGTCTGCACATGTCACAAGTACGCTGCAGCCTCAGCGTGCGCATGTAATAACCTTTCTGTTGCTGCAGAGACAGTGATATTACTTTGAAGAATGAACTGTTGCTGCATGAAGTCATCATGATGACATGATGATCATGTTATGGAGTTTTCTTGCAGGTTTTCTTTCTACTTCAAACCAGGCTCCAGTTTTTAAGAACAAACTTTAGCACTGGCTGCACGGTTTTCCAAAATTACGTGTGAATACACACTTTCTTTTAAAAATAAAACATATTTTCTCTTGTATCTTTATGTAACTTCCTGCCAGAATTGATGCAGAACGCTCGCGGCTCGCGTTCAATATAGAGCAGACCCCGAAACAATCTGCTGCACGGCGCGAGCCGTCCGCGGAGGACCGCACCGCTCCGCCTGGTGTGAACGTCGCCATCTGGGCGCTGAATAGAAGCGGCCTCTGTTCTGAGTCCTGTGTGAACCCGGCGTCAGTAACATGTTGTGGCATGAGCCACTAGTACGCAGCTATTGTCCCCTCATCATATTTTCTTTATACCGGGGCTCTTTGCCTCAGTTCATGTTTAGTTTTTTTAAAAACAGACTGTTGTGACTGTTGTTGTTAATTTGTCACAGATTTGGAGAGAAATATCTAGTACTAAATTAAAACTTCTAATTTGTCAAGTTCATCACCAGGTTATAAGGTAATCTTTTAATTAGCATTTTATTTAAATGTCATTTACAGTTTGTTTCATTTGAAACTTATTTGAAGTGTTCTTGTTTTATTACAAAACAATTTTATTTATCAAAATGCCTTATAGATATTTTTGGAATTCTAATTTGTGTTGAGGTTGACGACTGTGGTTTACCTGTTCAGTATGAAAATAAATGTCTGAGATGATCATGTTGGATCATTTTTTCCCACATGATTTGACTTTACTCTGCATTGCTGCAGCAGCACAGAGCTCTGAACATCTCCAAAACACAGGAGCTGTGCTGCAGGGGCAGAAGTCAGAACAGCCCAGAGGATCTTTTCCAACCCCTCATGATCCAGGGCCAGCAGGTGGAGCAGGTAGATTCTTTTAAATACTTGAGGACAATAATGGACTGCAGCTGTCTGCCAGTCACCATGTGGATGCTATTTTTAAAAAAGCACAGCAACACCTCCACCTTTAGAGGAAATTAAGATTTTTTTTACTATTGATATGGACATTTTATCAATGGTGTACATTTCACAGGGGGAGTCCATCCTCACTTTCAACATTGCTACTTGGTTCAACTTTATCATTCTTAAACAAAAAAACACTCTCTCAAAAATAATCAATCATGCCTCCAAACTCAAACAGCACAATCTCCTCTCAGTGACCTGTACAGGCGAGCAGTGATGAGGAAAGCCACCTCCATCACTGAGGACACCACCCACCCTCTCCACCACTCTTTCTCCCTGTTGCCATCAGGCAGGAGATACAGAACACCGTTGGCCAGGACAAACATCTACAAAAAATCCTTTATCCCCAAAGTTAATTGTATGTATGTGGATGGTGAATTCTGTGATTTTTAGGATCTCTATGACTTCTGATTTTCTATATATTATATATTATATCTTTTTTTAACTTTCATCAATTGAATCAGATTTTAATGTGTTCTGCCGTGCTGAAATATCAATTTCTGTTGATTGAACAGACAATAAAGTCCGTCCGTCCGTCCGTCCGTCCGTCCGTCCGTCCGTCCGTCCGTCCGTCCGTCTGTCTGTCTGTCTGTCTCTGGGGATGAAAGGACTGAATGTGTTCGATGGTCTCTCCAGCTTGTTGTTTGTTAACGTTGTGAGGTCTGAGGACAAAATCCCAATGTTTAACTCTCAAAGACTGGGGTTTGTTCTGTCTGTTGTGACAGCTCTTTTTTTCTTTTCAATATTCATTTCTTCAGCTAATCAAAAGAAGTTCAGGACCTCTGAGTAGAAACAGCCTCTGATGACCTCATGGAAGAGGATTTTTATAGAGCTGGCTCACGCTTTCATTTCAATCTTAAAGCATCCGGTTGTTTACTCTGTAAACTGACTCTGGTGCATCGAGGAATTAAAATCTGTCTTCCATGAGCTTAAATAGACTCAGCTGAGATAAGAAGATTAGAATAAAATTCATTATCTGGGATGGAGTAATCCCAGCAGGAGCCTTGGGCGTTGAATTTTTGCCTTGGATCCACTTCCTGCTCCACCAACATTCAACCTCCTGAAACACAAACCAGCCTGGTCCAGATGATTGCTGTGTTTATTCACATGAGCACGTATATGGGGATGAAGCCATGCAGCCTCCCTACACCCCATGAAGAAGGTAAACCCCTTGTAAACGAGTCTCTCCCTCAAACTTGAACCATTTCCAGGTGAAGGACGGTCCACGAACTTCTCTTGAATCAATTTGTTTGCCTTGGAACACCTGCCCAAACAACAAAGCCCTCCTTGTACATAACGAGGTGATTCAGAGACGATAGCTGAATCATACCTGAGTAAAAGCCACAATTTGAGTTTAGTGCTGGTTTGAGTCAGGTATAATGATAAAACTCTGCTCCAGAAAAGGGAGTGTTTTGATCACATACTAGTCATTATCAAAAATGAATGCTGAAAGGAAAAAACACATTTCTGCCTCAACAGACATCAACTTTTTTATCAGCCATTCCTGCTGTGGACTCAGGTTTCCTGCAATAAGGAGTCATCCAGGCAGAAAAACAGGATTTTTTTATTCTCTGCTTTCCTCAGGATTGCAAAGTTTAAATAAACAGCTTAACGTGAAGTGAAGCAAATGAGGACGTTGAACATGTAAATACTGATCAGGACGGCTCCATGGAAGTCACAGACACCTCGCTTCAGACAGACAGGTCACACTCTCATTTCACTCTGCTGCAGGCACGAGTGCAAATCTTCAAAGCAGATCATAAATGAAGCGTAACAATGAAACGAGAACGACTAATTGGAAACTCATCTGTGAGTTTTTCAGGCAGTACCCAAAATGAGTGATTTCAAAAGTTTGAAATCAGTCATACATTCCACTAAAAACCCTGGTGCTAAATTGAAGAGAACAGAAATAGCCATGAGAGATGATCTGGCTGTTTCTATTCCTGGAGATAAGATCTGCCGGGGCTCGACATCTTGAAAAATAGTGGCTGTAATAGCTACCAAACTGAGGAGTCTTTAATATTAGCCCCAGAAACTGCTAAATGATTGATACGGTGTGGTCAAAAGTAATCCAACATCTCAGAGATCTACGCTGTAGTTTCAAACAAAAGTGTGGTGACGGTAATTCATTAAAATATGTCCTAATTTGGAAAGTTAGTTTAGTGTTTTTGTATTGTGAATTAGGCATCAAGAGGGGATGTCCAAATGCAACTCAACCCAAAAATAAGCCACTGTTTTCTGCTGTGAAGCATATTAAATAACTGAAGCAGGCGAGATGCTAACGTCTTTAGAGAGGACAGCAACCAAAGTGGGTGATCATCTTGAAAGGGCAAACCAGTGTGTTTGTTTAGCTCATTTACAGTCAGGTTTACCAGAGGAACAATCTCAACCTTGTGTTGTCATGATATTTGTATCAAATGGAACCATTCATATCATCCATCAACTCATCACTTCTGAGAATCTGTCATACGAAGAACAAATAAACATTTATGAATGACAGGAACGATAGATTATTCTAGTATTGTTCACAAATAAGTTTTCATTCAGCTGCACACTCTGGTTCTGCAGAGAGTTTTATGCCGGACACTTCTCCTGTATTTTATCTGGACTTTCAGTTCCAGGATCTGAATTGTGGAACAGTTACCTGAAGATCTGAGAGTTTCTGCCTCTGTAGAAAATGTTAAATGTAAATTAAAGAAACATAAACCGTAAATCATTTAATCAACTGTATTTATATGATGGGCCTTTAAGGACTTAATGGCTTTTATGGTTTATCATTTTTATGTTTTACCTTGTTTATCTTTTAATTCTATGAAATCCTTCATCAAATTTAGCCTCAGTGTGGGATCATTTATTTTATCATTGTTTCATTTTTGTTGATTTTATCTAATGTATCTTTTGATTTTTATTGTTTTAACTAATGTTTTGTTTATGCAGTGTCTCCTCAAATTTTAGTCACAGTTTTTTTGTTATTTTCTATTTTTACGTCTGTTGTAGTATTGCTTCTTTTATCCACTGTGTCTTAGACTTCATATGTTTTAACTAATGTTTATATATGTCTTTATTGTTCAGCACCTAGTGTTCAACAGCAAAGTTGGTGACAAATGCTTTATAAATAAAGAGATTGATTGATTGCAGAGAGAGGCCCAGACCTGAGCCATCAGCTATCAATGAATACATGTGTTTGAGCAAAAGAAAAGAAAGTTTTTTATATTCTTATGAGGCTGTTTAGATCATTTTTTCAATGTAAAAGAACTAGGGGTGTAACGGATCACAAAACTCACGGTTCAGATGGTTTCACGATTTTAGGGTCACAAAAAAAAAAAACAACAAACAACAATATAAAAGCTAATTAATTTTTGGACATGCTTCATAATTATAACAATAAGCATTTAAAAGTACTCACACATACAAATATTACATATGCAAGCAACAAAACATTTGCTCATTGAAGCCTATTTATTAAAAACAAAACATATTTAAACTTTGAACACAAACTAAATGCTAAAACATAGTTTTTGATAAATTTGCATGTTTTTCGACCAAATCTACAAAAACTGAAAGAAAAGAATGTTTAAAAATTGTGTTGAAAACACCAAATCTATCTGGATTATTCCTTAAAAATTAAATCATAAATTAAACAGTTACAATTATTTTTTGGTATTAATTGCTTTATTGAAACTAACTGTGGGAACATTTAAATGTTTTAGATAATAATTATCTGTGAAACGTGGCACTTCCACGCCCGCTTTTCTTGGTGATTTTTGATACCTTTGGCTTGCCATAGAATCGTTCGGTGACGGTACCAGCGAGTCCGTTACGGAGAAGCAGCTTTCTCCGGTGCGGGACAGCTGCACCGGAGACACCCCTGGAAGAACTCCAAAGGCAGCAGCAGGTCATCCTGCTCGGTGGATCCAAAGGTGTGAAGGGAACGCTGTAGAAACGGCTTCTCTCCAGCAGGGGACACATTTTGATATTGATTGCAGACTATTGTTGCATTGAAAGTAGATTAGTTAAATTACTTTGCCCATAATTGGGACTTGCACTTAAGTAGAGCTCCACGGTGAGAGAAGATTTAAAATTCCATTAGTGTCAGTGACAGCCACGCAGAGGCTTTAAGATGACTCTCGTCTGATCAGCGTCCAAATGTTCAAGGTAATTGATGATGAAAAAATTAGCCGCCACTGCGGGGTGATTGATACCAGTGACTTCTAATTAGAAAGCAGAGCCTGTGTAAGAGGCCCTGGCACCTCCTCGCAGTAGGAACGTTTTTACCCCATTTCTCTCAACTGAATAGGAAAATGACAGGAATCACAATTTTCATTTCCAGTGCAGGTATGTGGTTTAATCACATAATGACTCCTGAGTCTTTGGCTGACTTCTCCCCCAACTGCTTCTACAATTCATTTGTGTCAGAAATAAAGACGTCTTTTTAAGAGTCTCATGTAAAGACAAAGACCTCCCATAGAGACACAGACACACCTTTACCTTTGTGACTGCATACCTGTCTCTGTCTGCACTCCCTCCTGTTCCCGAGGCCACTCTCCTAACATGTCTCTGACATGAATGTTTTGCTTATTAGCATGTGTTTCTGTGTCCTGTCCATTCAAACTCCAACTGGTTGCAGCAGAAGCTGGGTCTGGTTCTACTGAAGGTTTCTTCCTAAGTTTAAAACACATTTTTTGCTCTCCACTGTTGCCTTTTGTTCATTTCTTCCAATAGAGACAATCTGAACTCAATTAATTTTACAACAAGATCTTAAAGTAAAAATAAAAAAATAGTGTATACATAGCATTTTACTACCTTCCTAGAAGGCCCAAAGTGTAGTTCCTCATTCACACAGATTCACTCACTGAGGGCAGTTCCATTGTCAAACACTAGCATCAACCTATAACAGCCATGAGCGATTTGGGGTTTAGTGTCTTGCACAAGGACACTTTGGCAAATGAGCAGAAGGGTTGGAACCAAACCTGAGATCTTTGTCTCTGGACCTTTTCCCTTTAATTTTCTTATGTATTTGTCTTATTTTCCATCTTATTGATAAAGTCTGTGTCTGAATTCTGTTCCTGTAGTGTAGTTCCCTGGATTTTAAAAGCTCACTGCTTTTCATTGAACAGCAAGTATGACGTCATCGATTTCATGCAGTAAAAATCTAACAAATACGAGCATGTTATAATGGCTAAATATGATTTCACTGTGTTCTGATGATGAGATTGTTAATGGTTTATAAGAAAAAATAGATTAGTATATTATATATATATTATGTAGTGGTCTATGTGTTATGGTGTGGTGCTTTCATTTATTGGTTTTGGTGTTGTTGTTTTGTGCTTCTGTTTCTGTCTGTTTGTGCTTCCACAGAGTGGCGTGGGGCAGGAGGCGTGGCCTTCTCTACCTGATGGCCTTGCACACCTGCATCCCATCCTAATTTATGAGCCTTCAAAGGCTTCTCTCCGTGGCCCCTCCAATCTGCCAGGTTATTGTCCATCCCATTTGGTCGCTTCTTGGTTCCGGTGAAGCTCTCATCGGCCTAGCTCCCTGCCTCCAACGCCAGTCTGCTTCATTTGTTTAGTTTAGTCAATGTGGGCTATTAAAACCTTCTGTTACCCATCTCGTCTGGCTCTGCTGTGGGATCTGTCTACTCACCCTGTGACTCTATTCATGAAACAAAGCCAAGATTTGATAAACTAAGTAACTGTACATCAGTAATCAAGTTCTCTCTGTTGAAGCTCTTCCAGTCTGAAGACAAAAATCATCAGATCATCTGCAAAGAAGAATCTTCAAATCATTGAGTTTGCCTTAACAGTTTGGAGATAAAACTAACAGACAAAAACAGATTTACTAACTTAATAGGTTCATTGGTGACTCTAAATTGCCCCTTGGAGTGAAACTGAGAGCAAATGGGTAAGTGATTGAGGCCCTGCGACAGACTGGCGACCTGTAGAGGTGTGTCCTGCCTTCACCCATCAGTGGCCGGGTAAGGCTGCGGTACCTCCGTGACCCCGAAAGGGACAAAGCGCCTTTTAACCTGCTATGGCTTTCAAATTACAACCACAACTGTGAACAGAGGCTGATCTTCTGTCCCTGCAGGTTGAGTGTTGGTTTGGCACAGTAACTTACAGAAACCACAAAGCTCCACTTCAAATCATGTGCAGGGCAAAAAACTGATATTAGAAAAGCTAAACAAATGACACATTACCTGGGACTTCACTTCTGGTATCTTGGTAATGACGCCAACAACCTAAACACTATCTTCTTCTCCAACCACTGCAGGAGAACAAGGTCTCATCTGCTGCTTCATTTCACACTTCACTTACCATAGCTTTCAGTCCACAGGACCTCCGAGTTATTGAAGCCCCAAACGGCGTTAAAAAATATGCTGATGCTCCTGTGATCTCTGAAAAGTGGCGAGGAGGGAACACACACACATCTATGCACTAGTTTTCTTTTTAAAGGCCAAACTATTTCCCAGATGAGACGGAGCTGAAACATCTTTAGCAAAGTGGCTATGAATTTCTCGAGAGGAAAATACCAGCAGGGCAACAAGGTGAGGTGAAAAACAAAGAAGTGGAATCAAGCATAGCGGTGGGATTTCAGAGGTGTAAAAGCCTGGCTGCACGGCAGCTGAGAAGTAAAGGCATCCCATAAATAATGGAAGCATTTTCCAGAAAACTCACTGTTTGTTGCAGCTGCTGAACTCGGTTTTACCTCAGGGTCACACGGGGCCCCATTTTAACATTAGGCCCCCCACACACCTTTAACCACTTTGGCAACAATGAAATATTAATAAGCAGAGCAGACATCATGGTAAAATATTTACAGTTGGAGTGTTTCGGACATGGTGTGATGTTAACAAACCTCGGGGACATGAAGTTAACTTCAGGTCAGTGTGTGCACGGCTTCAGCTGAACATCCTCATCTCTGGTGATATGATATAGTTCGTGCGTAAATGCCGCGCCTGCCATGTATTATTAGCTCCTGTCATGCAATAGTGACAGTTTGCCTCTGCCTTTGTTCCAAGTTGATAACGTGAGTTAGCCAGGGTTCTATTAAGCTCTGAAGTCTTTTCTGGTGGACTGATGTGATCCCTTTGTTGCCCGTGGCATCCAGACAGCGGGAAATGAGAGTAAATGGAAACAGTGCTGTGAGTGACAGAGGCATTATGGTCCAAAGGGTCGGCCGTCAGGAGCCAAACTGTCGAGAAGAAAAAAGACAAATAGCAGGGGCTCAGCCGCTCCGAGCCATTAAGATAAGCACTTACTGCAGATGTAAACAAGTATGAATATATTACATGCAGAAGCCAGTTTTGCCTTTAAGTCAGACAACGGACTTTGAAAGCACAATTTGGAGTAGCACAACCCTTTAAAGTGGATCTACAATTTGGGAGGAGAAAATTTCTACGCATGTTCACCAGAAACGTGTGGCCACAGGTGAAAGCACAGTGAAGAGGCATATAATCATACGTACCACTCCAGCATGAGCCTTAGCTCCCACTTCACCCCTGAAGGAGAGCTGTAGTCTCTGGAACCAAGATGTAAAACCAGCTTCCACTGCAGATTTTCATCAGAAAACACCTGATTCAGAGATTCAGCAGCAGGTAGAGGAGGAGGCTGTGAAACTCTTCTACTGCAGACCAAAAGACAGACGGACAGACAGATGAGCTGAGACGTTCAGAATTCATGAAAAAGTCCTGGTGAGTTGAATGTGGAGGAGAGACAGTAAACTGAGAAGCTGCAGATTTCTGGATCTTGCAGACCAGTTAGAAACTGATGTGTTTGCAGGAGGTGCAAGAACCTGAAATTTTAGTTCTGTAGTTGTTTGGTCCTCTTTGCACAGTTCAGCTCAGATCCTGTTTCTTCTCATCCATTGTGTCAGACCTGGCTTCACTTCATAATCAGCACACCTGCCTCTGTTTTTGTTAATTGCTTCCTCCGGGTTCTCTTTAAAGACTGCATTGTAAATGAAGAGTCTTCCAGTTTGATATCAGGAAACTGCTTTAACTCTTTTACAGACTCCTCTGTACCTCTACTTCCTCACAGACTCTGCCTACAGTAAGCAGCCCTTTCTCAGCCGACCACCTTTAGCTCTGATATCAGGCCTGTAAAGCCAAAACGAGGAGTACATGGAGTGAGTACACAGGTGTCAGGGTCAAGCCTGTAGTCACCAGGCCCTTACAGGACTCTACACTGATTGTATTAATGATATTACCACATGATCCAGGAATACTTCCAGATAGAAATGTTTTGCTCTGTAAAAGTGAAAGTGTCACTGATGGCGTTGTGTTTGATCACGTCAGTTCGTCCATCCATCCGTCTGTCTTGTAAGGTAAACTTTAAATTCAATTTAACTTAAATTTTAAATTTAAAGGTTTTTTTTATCACTTATTTGTTCCAGTTTATCTGCAGTGAGCAAATAAGGCATATTCTTTTAAAACATATATAATTATATATATATATATATATATATATATATAATATTATATATAATTTATATATATATATATATATATATTATCCTTTAATTTAGTAATAATATATATATATATATATAATATATATATAATATATATATATATATATATAATATATATATACTAAATTAAAGGAACCCTTTTTTATTGGTCCTGGTATGAATTGAAGTAAACCTGTCTGATAATGTTCTTGTTGGTTCAGCAGCTGAGGGCCTCGTTCATCAATTCCAGCTGTATTGGTGTTCATGAATTAACAACAGGTGCACTTCAGTGGCAACAATTATAGCTCGTTTCCACCGAGTGGTCCAGACCGGACTTGATCAGGCCGGACTTTTTAGAGTTTCCAATACAAAATGGACTCGGTAAGCAGGTCCGACTGGTACCATTTTTAGACCCACGTTGGTCGTTGGTAGGGCTGGGTTGAAAAAAGTCTATTAATCGATTTCAATCAATTCATGCCAGGACCAATTAAAAAAAGTGTTCCTTTCATTTTTGTGAGAAGTGTATACATATATTTTACATTAGCTATTGATTTTGTTCTTAATTTCATATAATTGTTATAATGAATTTTTTTTTTTTTTCCGTATACTTGTATAGCGCTTTCTACCTTCCTTGAAAGGCCCAAAGCGCTTCACAGTCACAGACCCATTCACACACATTCACACACTGGTGGTGTCTCCGCTGCCGAACACTGGCACCAACCTCCCACCAGAGGCAATTTGGGGTTCAGTGTTTTGCCCAAGGACACTTCGACACATGGGCGGGCAAGGAATAGAACCCACTATCTTCCGATCGTGAGACGACTATCCTACCGTTGCACCACGGCTGCCCGTTATAATCAATTAATGAAAGTAACATGACAATCTGAAGAGCTGATTGGCAGCTGAAAGATCTGAGCCAGAAAAGATGATTCTCTTAGAAGAGCCAGAATTCCCATCATCACTATATGAGCAAAGGAAACTCTGCTATCATTGTTGCTATGGTCACATTCCTTTATAAACGGGGAGAAAAATTAAGTCATTTTGATAGAACATTTCATTTACTGGCATTTGCAAAAAAACATTTTTCACACATTCAGCACAGATAGGTCTACATATTTATGTGGCAGTAGCACGATCATTTCACGGCTCTATTTTCTTTGTAAATTGTGGTATTTTAAGATATATATATATATATATATATATATATTATATATATATATATATATATATAATATATTATATATATATATATATATATATATATATATATATATATACTATTATATCAAAGCAAACATTATATGTTATGTAATATTTGACATATAAATTTTCACTTTGTAACAACTATATTATGGTTATTTATAATAGAAACAGATTTAGGAAATCAAATAAGTTTTATTGTTACACATGACACAGAATGACTCTTTCATGACACGCTGGCCTTTTCTGTTCCATGCTGTTGAGAACAATATATACAAGAAACATCCGGAAAGACCAAAAACAATTTGACAGCAGATGACATGATCATTATTATGTTCACAGAAACACATATTAACCGGTTTCCGGGTCACCACGAGCAGACGTGTGCCTCCAGCTCTCCGCAATTCTCTGGCTATTCAAGTCTTTTAAAGTCGTCCGCAAGCGACTTTGATCACCGGGCTGCTGCAACACAGCTACCACAACGAGGAGAGCTGATCATGGCACCGGAAAAAAATTTTGAAGCTGATCTGGCTGAGCTGAAGACCGCATTATCCCACATCCAAGCTCAACTAGCTCCGGCTTTGCTACAGGAAGCTAAGCTAACAGCTGTGCTTCAGCTGGAGGCTAATCTATCGCCGCTGCTGCATCTTGTGGAAGAATTCCGTCAAGAAAAGGCACGCAACGAACAACGAGACAATCGCCAAGATCTGATGGAAAGAAGGATGCATGACTTGGACCAACAAGCACGGATGAATAATGTGATTCTCACGGGACTCCAACTACAGCCCAGGGCTCGGCCTGGTGCTACCGGCGCTAGCATGGATGCTAACGGAGCTGCTAATGCGACTGTGGAGGATCAGATTCAGGTGTTTTTATCGTCTAGGAATCTCCTTGGACCTGGACACTGTCGAAGTCTGTCATCCGCTTCCTCGAAGAAAGACCACGGATAAACCAGCGATCCTGATCAGGTTCGTGAATCGAAAGCATAAGACTTCCCTGATGAAACAACGTAAACAATTAAAAAATACGAAGACATTTCTTAATGATCATTTATGCAAATATTACGCTGATCTGGCAAAACACGCGAAGATCCTCCGATCCAAACGACAGATCCAGTCCACTTGGGTCCAGAACTCCAGAATCTTTGTCAAACCACTCGGACCACCGGACCTGACGAAGCCTCTGGAAATAAAATCAATGAAAGACTTTGAGAACTGTGGGATTACGCATGTGTGAACCTCTAATTCAAGCAAAATGTGAATTGTGGACTCATGAAACCGTCGGAACCGTTGAATACGAACTCTGACCCAATTCTGAAGAACTCGAGCACAATTCCCTTGAAATGAGACCTTCACAGTCTCTCTGTCAAAACAATGAAGATGGTTTACGTGGCCTTAAACCTGTTCCTAAACAAAGATGTAGCTGTGATCTGAATACAATCTGCTCAAACTGTCTCTAAATGAGAATATTTTGAAGTTTTCCATTAATAAAGCATGAATTTTTTTTACTTAGCACTTTTTCATTATAATAATCGTTCTTTGATAAATACAATCTGCTCAAATTGTCTTTTTTAATAAGAATATTTTGATATATTTCCTGCAGTAACAAAAGAAGTTGATTACTACTTGATATTTTTTGAATCTTTAATGAGAACGTTTAGATTACTGTTGATGAATATTAGAAATGATTTGTCTATGGTCTTTTTAAACAAGAATATTTTGATATATTTCCTGCAGTAACAAATGAAGTTGATTACTACTTGATATTTTTTTGAATTTTTAATGAGAATGTTTAGATTACTGTTGATGATTAATATAAATGATTTGTCTATGGATGTTTTTGAAATTCTATTACATCACTGATATTATTGATCTTTTATTACCTGAAACTATATTGATATTTGATTTTAAGTCCTGAACCGGATATTGATAATTCATGTAGAGAAAATGGTCGAGTCGGGGTGGGATTATATAAATTCGCTTCCTTCCACCCCCTTTCAAGCGATCTACTTGTGATTGATTTATTATGTGAAGTTATTCCATGTATTATAACCTGATTGCTTGAAATAAACCATTTCATTCATTCATTCATTCATTCAATCTGTACAATTTCTATGTTCAGAAATACGGCTCTTGTTAAATTTATTTTCCTTTTTTGTAACACTCAAGACACCATATACATGCTCAATCCTTTTATTTAACAAAGTGACTATTTCATAAACTCCACCCTCCAAGTTCTTTCCTCAGAAAGCCACATCAGGTCAAATTGATCTTTCTGATGAAAGAACTGCAGTGTGTTGTGGATTATGACTCATTTATCACAGACTCCTTTAAAGTGGGTTCTGTTGTCAAAAGTCCATATAGGAAGTTTTTCACACTTTTTCACACTTAATGTTTTTTATTTATTTATTTATTCATTTTTGATGTATTTTGACGTTTTTGTTTTGTTTTTGGTGGAGTCCATAAGCTGTGGACGACTACTGTGTCCATCTGCAGGCTCCTTTTTGTCTAGAATCTCTATGCTTGTGTTTGTCTTCAGCTGACCTGTGACAGCAGACCTTTCTCCAAAGGTCTCCTGGTGTTTCAGGGTTTGTTCAAGCTACTCTGTTTTGGTTTTAAGGCAGCTGCATTAGGTGGACATCATCTGTATGGAAGTGGTCGGGTCTATTTCTTCTTCTTTTAGGTATTTTCGAGGCTTACCTTGGGTTTACAGGGCTAGAGTTACAGCTCCAATGCGAGCTCTGCAGTCTAAAGGAAATCCCTCTGCCTATGATCATGCTCGACCTCTGCAATCTGGCCTCTGCGTCCCAGTGAATCTGATTTGTTAGATTTAAATTGTGATTGGACTCCGTAGCTGAACCTTAGTGAATGGGGTGGGTGTGAACAGATTGGACTTCCAATATAAATTGTGGGTTTTCATGTGAACCTATGTGAGTTCTGAGTTTCAGGTCTGGAGCAGAGCCTGTGTCTGCAGCCAACCAGTAGCCAATATGAGCCACCTACTGCAGCCAGACTGCTAGACCTGATCTGGATCGCTGGCCGTGTTTCTCCCTTCTCTACAACATCAATCTAATCCCAGAGAAAAGTCGTCTTTATTGAGCTCTTCTGTGTCTCTTTAATTTCGTCTGGCTCTTTACATTCACTAACTTTCAGACTAAAAGTCTGAGCAGTTCCTCCAACATTTCAGTTGTGACTGGTTGGGTGCCCATGACATTTCGTGGAGGCCGTCATTATTCTCACAGAAGTGGCTTTAATGATGCTAACATTGCTTTAATGTCAGACTTGACAGCTTTCATTCGTCGTGTGAAGAATGTCATCCTCCTGTTGATTGGCTGAAACAGCCAGCTCTCATGAAGGAATCCTTTGGTCAAACACCTTCAGAGTTGTTGAGCTGTGATGTAGAATCAGAGAATCTGTAGGAAGATATGCTGACATCACCTATTCTCTGTAAGACAGCTGTCTCCATCAATGCCTTCGTCAGATTTATTTAAAGTTTGTAAATGCTTGCTCTGCCTAACCTGGACTTTCCAGAAACTGTGGTTTGTTACCTGTTGAGGCTGGGCCTTGTGGAGCCTTTACTCAAACAGTTCTCTTCAACTGAACAGACACAACTAATAGAGCAAACAAATACACACAATTCTTTTGCTTCCTGCTCAGTCTTTGCTTCTGTATTTAATTTGATTTAAATTGTTGGTGGTGGATTTTCTTGGAAAAGCAGGCAGATTCCTGCCTGAGAGAAGCATGAAGAGAAGGACAGAAGAAAGAGTTCAACCTAAAGGTCAGCTATTAATTCACTTCTCCCTGAGGACAAAACTGCCAGCATCATGCAGCACCAGGGTCCTGGATGCTTCTCACCTCTGAAGCAAATGAGGACCGTGTCATTTTACATCAGGACAAGCTGATTTTCATTTTTTTTAAATCTCTTTACTTTAACTGAGGATGAGCAGGATCAGCTGTAGGACAGCTGAGCACGCGAGAAACTAACATCTTTGCTTTATCTGTTCATTTGTTAGTTTAAAATTTTCTTTTGCTGTTGGAAGTCAGAAACAACATTAAACCCCAAATACATAAATGCTGAAGTTTCAGAGTTCCTTCTGAATGATATTGACAGGTTTATTCCACAAAGTAGGATTCTAGACATTTAAGGCTGTAAAACTTCTGACAAAACACTTTGATAAGAAAAAGGCCGGTGTCGGAGGACCTCAGTGTCCACGAGGGTTCATATAGGCCGAAAACATTTAAGACTTTTGCTGCGTGCGTTTGAGTGCGGGAGTAACACGATCTCGCTGGAGACACACACCTCAAAGGATATTCACATCCTATCACACTTACAGACACTTTCAAGGGATTTTGACATCCCACCTGCACAACAAAACATGCCACAATAGCCTCATTCACAATCACTCACTCGCACCTGAGTGCAGCAGCACTCCACGGGGAACGACATCCAGCCCACCACAACCAACCATCATACTCCGGAGAACGGCGACCTACCACCCGGCGAGCAGCACCTTCCAAGCTCGGGAAGCCCTTCCTTCACCGGACGCTATTCTGGGAAGACGCCGGCTGAACATTCTGGGTGAGCGTTAACCAGTGATTGTCCTAGCATGTCTTCTTCCTCTCCGGCTCTCACTCCTCTTTCCTGCCCCACTTGTCACATGTTTAGTCGTGATCCCGCTTCATTTAGTGAGAACAATGGTAGCTGTGTAAACTTTAGCCTGATCTCAGACCTGCTATCCAGACTCGAACAGCTGGAAGCGCGTCTTAGCTCAATGGAAGCTAAAACCGCTAGCCAAGTCACTACCCGGAGCACTAGCCGCGCTAGTAAAGCTAACCTAGCTAGCATCCCACCGCCCTCCCCGAAATCGGAGAGTTGAGTTTGTACCGGTGGGGAAAAAGCAGAGAGCGAAACAGAGGCACGTAGAGCGTCCGGAGCTCCCCGTGTCTAACAGGTTTTCCCCCTTAAGTGACGTACCGACTGAGCCGAAAACCCTGGTGATCGGCTCCTCGGAGGTTAGACATGTAAAGCTCAGGGGATCTACAGTTAGATGTTACCCGGGAGCTAGAGTTGGCGACATAGAGGAAAACCTCAGGATGTTAGCCCAGAGTAAGACCAAGTTCCGTCGGGTCGTAATTCATGCAGGCGTCAATGACGTCCGACGAAGACAATCAGAGATTCTAAAATTAAACGTAGAATCGGTTTGTAAACTGGCTAAATCTGTGTCAGACACAGTTATTTTCTCTGGCCCCCTGCCAAACACAGTCAGTGATGAAATGTACAGCCGCTTTTCATCATTTAACCGCTGGTTAGCTAAATGGTGCCCAGAAAATGGCGTTAGCTTTGTGGACAACTGGAGCGTGTTCTGGGGAAAGCCCGGCCTCATGCGGAGAGATGGAATTCATCCCAGTTTTGACGGAGCGGCTCTTTCTTTCCAAAACATTCTGCGTAGGCTTTAGCCATTGTAGCCTGACAACCCAGAGAGGAGACCCGGGGAGAAAGCAGCAGTTTAAACCTCTCCCCTGAGCGGCCTTTAGCGCTGATGCTAACCCCAAACAGGGCTAGCCCAGCAGCTTCTAGCGTTAGCTCATGTGCTGTAAGGCAAATGAAAGAAATGAGTCACAGAAATAAATCTGATGTCATTAAATGTGGGCTACTAAACATTAGATCAATTTCCTCAAAGTCCCTGTTAGTCAACGAACTGATAAATGATAATAAACTAAACATGCTAGCTCTAACAGAAACCTGGCTACAACAGGATGATTATGTTCGACTGAATGAAGCAACCCCCCCCAACTATAATAACTATCAGAAATCCAGGATTTCTGGGAAAGGAGGTGGGTTAGCAGTAATTTCAGAATCATGCTTACTTCTTAACCCTAAAGTTAAACATATTTATAACTCATTTGAAAACATAGTGCTGTCTATAAATCACCCAAATAGAAAAACTGGAAAAGCAGTTCTATTTATAATTATCTATCGCCCCCCCCCCGGCCCGTACTCAGAATTTTTATCTGAGTTTTCTGACTTTTTATCAAATATTATTTTAGACTCTGACAAAATTATATTAACAGGGGATTTTAATATTCATATGGATGATTCCAGTGACTGTCTTAGAAACGCATTTGCAACTTTATTAGAAACTATTGGTTTCACACAAAACGTAGATCAACCTACTCACTGTCACAAGCACACCCTGGACCTGGTTTTAACTTATTGAGTTGAGATTAGTCAGCTGAATGTCCTTCCTCAGAATCCCATACTTTCAGATCATTTTTTAGTTACCTTTCAGTTTATATTAGAAAATGCTACTGCTCCAACAACTAAGAAAGAGCTTAAACGAACATTATCTGACCGTTCCGTGTCTGAATTTAAACTCGCAGTTCAACCAATGTTTAGTAACATGCTTAGTGAATATTCTCAGAACACTTTAACCCCCTCTGAAAATGATCAGTTTGTTAATGATGCCATGCAAGCCCTCAGGGGAACACTGGATGTTGTTGCCCCTCTGAAACTCAAGCTTGTTAGACAGAACAGAGCAGCACCATGGTTCAATGCTGAAAACACGTACTATGCCCCCCCACACACACACACACACACCCCCACACACACAAACACACCCACTCAGTCCAATACCTTTATTTTACCTTTATAAGTCCCCATATGGTAATTTTTACTTTTATTTAAAAAGAATAAGTTCTCAGGAGTGTTTTATTTATGTTTATGTTGTTTTTAACCAAAATCGCAGACCCTTAACGTCTTAAAAAGTCATTTTTTAATGTTGGTCTGTGAAAACTCCTCTGTGGGGGCGTGGCCTCTGGAGCTGAGCGAAGCTGACCTGCTACGTCTCAGACCCTCCCCTGTCTGATTATGGTGGCTCTGAGTCTTCACCGCTGCACCACAAAAATGTCTAGCAGTTTTGTTTTGAGCTGGACATCAGTTCAGACAAGGAAGAGCTTCATGGAGCAAACTTTCACAGATCCTTTACAGCTGCGGTCAAATGAGCCGCCGTTCACATTGTCGTGGTCACATCAAGAAGCTCCGTGGAGTCTGGTGGAGATTTTCCAGCGTTCTCAGCCCTGCTACCGTAAGTATTGGATACAACTCAAACCAAAAATCCAGTGATGCTGATTGGACCACAGAAATGTGAACGACTGCAGTCAATGTGAAGATAGCATCTTCTCTTCTCCAGAACCTGAACTAGACATGCTAGCCGGACCAGATGAGGGTTTAGTGCAGCAGAGCTGTTGGAAAGAACATCATTCATTCACACAGAGTCTGTCTGTGACAGTTTGATTAACAGAGATTAAAAGGAAATGCAAAAACAAAATGATTACATTTGTTCTCTTTCAGAAGAAAAATGACACACAGGCATGATAAAAACTCAAAAAATAGTTTTTCTTTTTTTTGGAAGGGGACTTTAAACAGAACTTATTGTCAGTTGTCCAGATTCATCTGTGATTGATGGACCTGGTGTCTCAATGGCATTTTCCATTCAACTTCCATCTCTCCTTTTCTCTTCTTCATCCTCTCCTTTAGAAGATTTGTTCTTCACATCGTCATCCTCAGTTTTGGATCTTCCTCTTAAAAATCTGATTCACTTTTCTCTGCATCTTTTTTGTTTATTTTTTCATTTAAATAATTTAATTATTTATTATTAGTATCATCAGCTGCAGTTCTCTGGTGCGCCTGCTGTTCAGAAAGTCGGCGGTCCGCAGCGCTCGGGACGCAAGCCAGACTTGGCGCACACAAGAGAGCGCAGACAAGGAGAGAGAGAGAGAGAGAGAGAGAGAGAGAGAGAGAGCGAGAGAGAGAGATAAAGAGAGAGAGAGAGAGAGAGAGAAAGGGAGAGGGAGAGAGAGAGACGGGTTTCAATAACTGTCCAATGCGCCACAAAAACAATGCAAACATCCAAATAAAGCGCTGCCTGCTCTCAGCTCGAATGTCAATTTTCTTATTTTTCTTCCATAAGAGCGACCTTCTGTCATGTGTTATATAGAGAAGACTGGCCGCACAGATGATCTCTCCAGCCGGAACGGTGTTCCGTCTTCAAATCATTTACCGGAACGCCACTCCGGACCGTTCCGGCTTACTTTCACCCCTGCCCGTAAGTTAGAAAGAAAATGGCGCCGCTCCGGCTCAGACCACTCTCTAAATGCTTGGAAATGTAGCCTCTTAAGATATAAAAAATCCCTGCGTAGAGCGAGAACTCAATACTATTCGACTTTAATAGCAGAAAATAGAAATAATCCAAGATTTCTCTTTACTACTATAGCCAGGCTGACCAGCAGACCAGCAGCCACAGCTGTTAACCACATATTCCAGCTACTATCAGCTCTGAAGATTTCCTTCAATTCTTTGATAGTAAAATCTCAAATATTAGACACAAGCTAAATGTGGTTATTCCCACCATCAGCCCAAAGCTGAAGTCGTAGAAACAAAGGCATCCATAGAAACGTCTGTAACCTTTGACTGCTTCACTGCTGTGGACCAAACAGAAATAACATCAGTTATTATGTCTTCTAAAACTTCCACTTGTCTTTTAGACCCAATCCCCACTAAACTTTTTAAAGAAATTTTCCCCTTAATTAGTGACTCCATATTAACCATAATAAATCCCTCTCTAGAAACTGGTTATGTGCCTCAGTCTTTTAAATATGCGGTTGTTAAACCTCTTTTGAAAAAGCCCAGCCTGGATCCTGACATTCTGGCCAACTATAGACCAATATCTAATCTCCCATTTATTTCTAAAATTTTAGAAAGAGTTGTGGTAAAGCAGCTGCAGTGCCACCTACAGGACAACAGTCACTTTGAAGATTTTCAGTCGGGTTTCAGACCTCACCATAGCACTGAAACTGCACTGGTTAGAGTTACTAATGACTTGTTATTGGCTTCAGATAAAGGACTAATCTCTATTCTGGTCCTGTTAGACCTCAGCGCAGCCTTTGATACCATCGACCACAGCATCTTACTCCAGAGACTAGAGCATGACATAGGGATCAGAGGATCTGCCCTCCAGTGGTTTGAATCCTATTTATCTGATAGATACCAGTTCGTTAATGTAATTGGTCAGTCTCTCATTGTACTCGAGTTACTACGGATTCCTCAGGGCTCAGTTCTTGGCCCATCCTGTTCGTCTTTATATGCTGCCCTAGGAAACATTAATAGGAAACATAGCATTAATTTCCACTTATGCAATGATACGCAGCGTATTTATCCATTAAAACCAGACCAGAATGACCACCTAGAGAAAACTGAATTCCTGCATTAGAGACATTAAGTCCTGATGACAATTAATGACCTCCTCCTTAACCAGAAAAACTGAGGTCATTATCCTGGGCCCTAAACACCTGAGAGATGATCTCTCGGATCAGATAATCTTCTTGGATGGTGTAAATATTTCCTCCAATTCTACAGTTAGAAACTTGGGGGTTTTATTCGACCAGGATTTATCATTTAAGGCTCACATATCACAAGCTTGTAGAACTGCATTTTTTCACCTTCGCAATATAGCTCGGATCAGAAATATGTTATCAAAAGTGATGCTGAAAAACTCATCCATGCATTTGTTACGTCTAGACTGGATTACTGCAACTCTTTACTAATAGCATGCCCAAAAGTTTTTAAAAAGTTTTCAACTTGTTCAGAATGCAGCAGCCAGATTGTTAGCAGGAACTAGCAGAAGAGAACACATCACTCCTGTGTTAGCTTCACTCCACTGGCTCCCAGTTGAATCCAGGATCAAGTTCAAAATCCTCCTGTTAACCTATAAGGCTCTGAATGGTGTGGCCCCATCCTATATTAAAGATCTCTTAGTTCCTTACCAACCAATCAGAACACTTCGTTCACAAAATGCAGGACTGCTTGTAGTTCCTAGAATCTCTAAAAGTACAGTTGGAGGTAGAACCTTCAGCCATCAAGCCCCTGTTCTCTGGAATAAGCTCCCAGCTCATGTCAGAGATCCAGCACAGTTTCTACCTTCAAAGCTAGCCTAAAAACATTCCTCTTTGGACAGGTTAGCGTTCTGCTAGATTTTCTATCATAGTTGTTCTCCACATCAGCTCTGGGGTTCTGTTCTCTGTTCTTATTTCTTCCTCTCTCTCTTACTCTTTATTATTCATTGTATTAAGTTCTCCATGTTTTTGTTGGTGCAGTTCGATTCACATGTTGTTCTTCTCTCTCTCTCCCCTCTGGGGAGCAGGAGTGATTTCAGATCCAGGTGGATCCCCCACGCTCCTGCTCCTGGCCGTGGACTGCACTTCTGCTTCGTCTGACTGAGGACTTCATCACCACTCGTCCCTCAGCTCTATCTGCAGCTCTATCTGAATGAATTCTATTCAAATACTTAGTTTTAGAAGCTAATTTTCCCTTACCAGTTCTGGTATCGTCTGTTCGTCCTGGGATGGGATCTCTCCCTCATGTGGGAATCCCTAAGGTTTCTTCGTTTTTCCTGATTCAGGTTTTTTGGGAGTTTTTCCTCATCGAGAGGGAGGGTCTAAGAGCAGGGATATCCAGTTTATTTAGTCTGTTTAGTCTTTAGTGATCTTTCTTGTTCATGACTATTTTTTGCAACTGTAAAATTACCTGCATGAAGCCCAATGAGGCAAAATTCTTTGTGATTTTGGGCTATAGAAATAAAATTGAATTGAATTTATCCACTATTCTCAAACAGACATAAACATTTTCTCATTTTTCTCTCTTGGTTAAAGTCTTTCAAAGTTCAAACCGTCTTAGAAGAATAAGTCCAGGATTAAAGAAAGAAGACAAAGATCGGATCACGATCGAATATTTATGTAAATGTGGCGGTCTGTCTTGGAGGTACAGCACAGAGGTGACAGATGAGGTCATCAGAGTCAACAAAAGGTGAGCCACGATATTGTGAGGCAACACTGTTCATTCCTGTAGTTTCTAGCTTGAACACAATGAACTGTGCTGATAAATTACAGGTTAAGCGTCGTTGATTCAAACGTCACCAAAGCCAGCAAATATATGAAGAACATTCCCGCAAGCTCTCAGAGTATTTGCAGCTTTTGGCTACACTTTAGGACATTGCCCTGGATGGACAGTCACATGACAGAGGTTAGCATTAGCAGGCTAGCCCTGCGGTACACAGTCCAAAAGCACTTTTGTCGTCAGTTTATATTTTTGGATTTGTAAAGAGTGAACATCTCTTCCCACAAGGATCTTTGATTCTCCATGGCGTAAAGAGGAAAGGGTCCAATCACACAGACTGTGACCCCGCCCACCCTTATAAATACTGCAGGTTTTTATTTTAACTTCATAGTTTCACATAATGCATGTTAACTTCCGTGTCAGCCTTCATGATTGGGTGATGGAAATTATTGCACAACGTAGAAAAAAAAGTTTCTCGCAGTGAAATAAAAAATCTGTAATAATTCCAGTTTGTACCTGTTGAGATGAAGGTGTGGAGATCTGAGCGTGTCTGTGGATGAACGTGAGCGCGTGCGTGACTGAGAAGAGCGGGAAGCAAAAGTTCATGATGAACAGCTGTTTCATGTTCATGTTTTTGTGGCCGCTGACATTAATGAAGTTCTGTTTCCTCTTTTGTATCGTATTTCCTGGTTTAGTCGTGTTTATATTCTCGGATTCCTCTAGTTGGACCGGTTCTGGTCCAGCATGCAGCCTCAGGCTGTAGTGGACCTGTTACTGTCTGGTTCTGGAGGGTTCTGTGGTGATGATCTGTGGTTGATCTGCTGCTGGTTGAAGAGATTCCAGAAACAAATGAATGTTGGTTTGAATTTTTGTCTTTTTTGTATTTTATGTTTGTTTTTAATTGTAAATCTCTCTGAGCTGAAACACATGAAAAGTCATTTTAATAAATAAAGATTGATCAATAAATTCATTTTATTGAATAATAACCAAATAAGGTCAGATTTTACTCAGACTTACTTTCTGTTCTGCTATATGTCAAATATGAACAAGTATTTAAATTAATATTACATCTGATCATCACTGCATTTACTGAGGGTGAAATAAAGAAAGATGCTGTTGGAGGAAATTTAAATCACTATGAATATCAAACTAACAAAACAGTAAAAACATTTAGTTTAACATATAATAAAAACATCATCACATAATTAAGTTAATCAGGTTCTGTCTCATAATGTAACAACAATTTTTAAAAAAGTCCAAAAGCAAACACTTGTTTATGTTTGAATAGTTGTGAAGTTCTTAGAAATATTCTGGATATTTTGTTCTGATGTATCCAATCATATTGGTGTTTGTATCACATTACAACAAATGCAGTACTTTTGGTTTTCAAACAAACATAGTTGTAATACTAATACAACTATTTTTTTTTAAATAATTTTATTATGAAAGCACATTTTTCAAAAAAAGTCTCTGACCTGCTGTTTGTACATTACATTTTTTTCAGATATATTGATTTTTTTTTTTTTTTTGCATTAAAGTTCACATTACAGTTAGAAGTGGCTGGATAGCTCTGTTATAGAACCAGGGTTCAGTTCCCAGGACGGCTAGCTAAACAGTTAGAGTTGTGGTTCTTAGATCAATTTTTAATGCAGTAGCAAAATAAAGGTCTTATCTCTCGTACCTTCAAATCCAGGATTGTCATCAGGAAGATCATCCAGAGTAAAAAACTCTCTGTATAACCACCTGTGTTTGAATCAGTGAAAGGTGATTGACTGAGATAATCTCTGATAGTAGATAAGAGGGAAGATGAACAACAGAGTTCACATTAATAGTAGAGTGATTGAACTCTTGTTAGGGAGAACATTTAGAATTGGTACTTCAAGTCATAAACGTTGCTCCCCCTGCTGTGAAAGGAACATTTAAAAATGTTCCTGCAGCGAGGGTGAACAAGATAAAAGCACACTTCTGTTGAAAACAATGAACGAAGATTTATCTGAAGGCAAAATTTGAACAATCTTTTTGTCCTGACAGATTTAAGAGTCTGTGTAGAGAGTTAAAATGACATTCTGTGGGGAGAAAATCATGGGATGTGTCCTTGATGGAATTTTTCAAATCAGTAACTTCAACAACTTTATTTCATTGAATCTTCATCAGCTGTAGAAAAAATAAATTAAATTAAAAAATGTGCTCATATTTTTAGATGTATCAAAACAAAATTCCTTGTAGTAGCATTTTATTTAGAAAATAGATCTTCAGAAACCATAAGCTTTAACATCAACTTCTGCCCTGCTCGGTCTTTAAAAAAATAATGTCTGATTTAAATCGGCCTGTGGTGCTCGATAACAATGATGAAACCTTTGTTAGTTTACAGACATTGAAGACATATTTTAAACTCAATTTCCAAATATAAATGTCATCATCCATCAGCGAGGTCCCGTAACACCTACCTTTATTTTTTTCATTTGGTCAAACTCGCCTTTTTTTTTTTGTTTTCTTTCTTGTAGTTTCTGGATATTTGATTCTAATTTCTAAGTTGTAATCTTGATTTTTAATTTTCTTTTTTTTTTAATTTTTTTTAAATTATCATTGTTGCTGTGATTTGCCCTTCAGGGCTACTGTACAAACCTCCCCAGGGGTATTCCTGCCCATCCAGACCAGTCCACGGAATCGTCCCAGAGATTTTGTTAGAGATGATTATTTGTTGCTCAGAAGTGTTTCCTTTCTTCCAGCATTCAGACAAAGACGTGTCATGTATGTGATGGTTGGTTTTCTTGTGCGACAGCATTATTTCTTCTGATGCTATGTTGTTGTGACCCATTAGGCTTTGATGAGTTGATTTGTCAACACGTTGTAATGTGCCAAGTGAAACTGGTGGCCGGGCGTGACGTTTATGAGGATAATGGCAGACCGAGGGGGACGTGAAGTCACCCATCTAATAGCAGCACTGACAGGTTTTGCAGCCTGGAATCATGAAAGAGACGCACAGCTCGGTGACGCCAACTGAATGTGGCGTCACAGAAAAACCCTTTCAAACCATTAAAGTTGATGCCATGACCTCTCACAGTTGTGCAGCATCACTCAAAAGAATTCAAGGTTATTTAAATGTATTGGTTTTTTCATTAGCAGAGCAGAGCTATGGGAGCTAGAGCAGTTCTGGATCTGTTCCTCACTATTTACATAATAAATGGGATTGCCTGTGGACTGTTTTATAGAAAGCGGCAGCTCTCACCCGAAGTGGAAGCTCGCTGCTTCAGATTTAATGCCACTGAGTTCCCATCGCTGCCACCATTTCCATGCATCATTGTAAAAGTGTGATGGTGCAGCCAGTGCAGGACCGCCGAGCCCCCCCCCCCCAGCATGACAGATTTCCTGACGGCGCCAACGGCTTTGCTTCATGTTTGATCTTCACCTCCCGTACCGATGGAGAGAGTTTTGCCGTTAGCAAGCAAACACGTGCAAACTCGGCGTGACAGCAGCGATGAAACTGAACCGGTGTTAGCTGCTGCTGGAAAAGGAGGCCTTTGATGGCTAATTAGTGCAGGCAGCTGTCAGAACACTGATGCCTGAGATTGGAAAGTTTGGATGCTATAGTTGTGTTGATGCGTTCACAGCTCCGTTCTCTCCCGGGGATTATTGGGTTGCAGAGGATTGCTGTAAAAGGGGAAGGAGAAGAGGGGAACATCATATTTCCTCCTCCTCTGCTGGATGTGACCGCAATAATTATAGATCTGTGAAGCGGCAGCACATTTTAGGAATATGAGAGGCTGATTTACGTCTTTAATCAAGACGACAGGTGTCAGCGGGCTTCAGAAAACAGCAACTGAAAGCTGCTTAAAGTTGTCTGACGCTGACATTCTAGGAAGCCGAGGTGCGAAGTGTCTATTTGTGAATATTTTCCTCAAGCGCAGGTGAAGGCCTTCATGTTGGAAACACTTATATCATAGCCAGTACCAGAGCAACAGTTTTGACTGCTGCTGGCCCAGAGCGTGTGCAGGAGTGATGCCAGGGTGTGAAGAACCGGGGATCATGGGAAATGAAGTTTGAACTCCAGCAGTAGCTGTAAAGAAGAGACAGGTCTGTCTCAGAGAAACTACAGCGGGCATGTGCAGTTAACTGGAACGCTTTGGTCAGAAAAAGTTCTGCTGTGTTGAAGAAAGAACCAAAACAGCAATGTTTGGTATGTTTGATGAATGAAGTCACGTATCCTCCATACATGCTCAAGTCCATGAAGCCAAAGTCAAAACGAACAAAGCAATGGAACGATGGCTTGACACATCTGCAGGCACATTTACATCTAAAGTCCTAGTAAAAAGCAGGAAGACTCAGTTCTCAGGCAAAAACAAATAAATACAACAGCCTCCTCAGCAATCGAATTTGTCCTTCAATATATTGCTGTTCTTTGTAAATCCTTGCCGGGATAGTTCACTTATTCAAATGCTTTATTTCGCTGGTTGATCTTGAGCATCTGTATGAAGGCCAGGTTCAAAACGTTTTACTGCTACGTTGGTACGGTGGAGGCATGCTGTAAGGCGGGACTGAGGATGCTACGACTACAAGGTACGGTACAAGAGTCTATGATTTATAAGTTGTTAGGAAAACAGAAGCAGTGTGGATCTCTATACTAGTTTTTTATGAGCCTGCATTCATACAAACACATTTCAATGAGTTGCTGTTGCATCGATGTTCCATGTTTGTTCGCTAATGACAGGCTACGGTGGCCCTTTTGGTTCAGTTGTTCTCGTCTCAGCACAGACCGCATTCAGACTGAAGAATTTCAGAGCAAATCGAAGTTTGGTCTGAAAGAGAGAGAAGCTGAGAACACCTCAAGAGATGAATCCGAGAGCAGTTCCTGGTTCCAGACCAGGGCTCGCCTGCACGTATTCAGACTTTAACTTTGTTCGGGATTATCAGGGGAAGCGAACTCTGGTTCACTTTAAGAGGACCAGATGTGTCCAGTCTGAATACTCACTAAGATCATGAGCAGTTCTTTGTTTCTATTCTATAATCCTGGACTTATTTTCTATGAAGGTTTGAACATTTAGAGCTTAAATAAGAGAGAAATGTGAGTAAATGTCCATGCCTGTCTGAGAAAATGAGTTTGTAGTGAACAGTTTTACAGCACTAAGACTACTGTAATCTTACTTGATGGAATTCACTTATTGTGAGTTATTTATGGAACACATCGCCTCCAGTACATGAGGGAACAACGTGCAGCACGTTCCTGTAACAAACAATCAGCTAAGGCTACAGCCCTGTCTGTCAATTGAGTTATTGAATTAACCCAGTTATTAGCATTGAGGTGACGAACATGTCATTTGGTTTTAGCTGCTGCTCTTACATTTCACTTCCTTATAAAACTGAGATTCTTCTCACTTTGAACATTTTCTCTAACTTCTATCTTCTAAAGAAGACAAAGATTTATAAGAGAAAAAAAGACTGCACAGGGGGAACCATTAAAAAAATGTTAGCATTAGCTTGACAGAAAACCCACCAAAACCGTCACATATGCAAATGAAATGAGACAAATGAATGGGATTAACGGTGGTGCAGTGGTTAGTGCTCTTGCCTCACAGTATGAAGGTCCACGGTTCAATTCCCAGCAGGGGGATCAGAAACAGAACCACCACCTGGGGACCTTTCTGTGAGGAGTTTGCATGTTCTCTCCCTGCATGCGTGGTGTCCAGATGTATCCTACCTTCACCCATGAGTGACCGGATGAGGCTCTAGCAGCCCTGTGACCCCAGAAGGTAAACAGTGGTTTAGAACATGGATGTATGGCCCTTCATTGTGAGGATTTCTTGACCAGCATCTGCAGGGTAGCCGGAGAATGTCCAGTTTACTGCTGGGTGAAGGTAGAATGCACCCTGGACAGATCACCAGCCCGTCATAATGCCCTGGAGCTGCATTGACAGTTATGCTAGCCTGTGGATAGTGCAGCAAGCTAGCAATTGCTGGTGAGTGCACGAGCACTGCACTCAGAAAAGACCCGACCGGGATTTGAACCAAGACCCTCTTACTGTGAGGTGAGGGTGCTGACCACTACACCATGTTTGGCCAGCAATAAATCACCGTCTTTTATTTGGCATTTCACTAAAATAACAAAGGCTGGTCCCAAGTGATCAGAAAAGGAGCTCATTCCATCAAGTTAGTGACAACAAAAGTTCAGGTGACATGTGACCCTCTGATGCGCATTAGAACCGTCGTTTCTGACATGTGCTGTTAAAAATGTGCCGTTCATCAAAAATCTCTTTGTGTGGATTTCCCTCCCAGATTGATCGGATGGCGTTGTGCCGATTCCCCGTGGCGTGTCTCTTTGTCTGTAGTGGATCCATTAAAGTGATTAATGGGTGAGAAATCAACTTTTCCGTTTCTGCAGACACAGAGGGACCCTTGCATTCTCACATGGCACCTCAGAAACGATGAGGCCATTAGGACCTGGCGGGAACATGATACATGGCGGCGTGTTCAGTCCAGGGATTCAATAAACTCATCTAAGAGCTCATTTGCAAAAGAAAAGGATTAAGCTCTGGCCTTTTTCCTGGTGTTTAAGTGTCACCTTCAGTGGTCTCCTCTAAATTTGGTGCAAAAGGATCAATATTGTGAGCAGAGTAAAATGGCAGGTGACATCCTCTAAAGAGTGATAATGGATCCCGCAGCAAGCCTGAGCCCAGCAGCATGTCGGCGGTCCCTTCGCCTGATCCGTCCTGCGGTCTGTGCGCGGTGTATCATATCAGCTGATTGTTTTCAATGTGACTTTGATGGATATCAGATCCATGCTGTTGTCTGGTTCACCAACCAGAAACTGGCTAACAAGCGCTATCAGTTACCTTCAAGTCCCCACACTACCTGCACTACAAGCACACTTACACACATGTGACGGCACCACAATCCCCACATCTGTTCCATCGCACCATCAGGGAGAAGTCAGATCCTGAAGATCAGAGAGTGAATGGATTCACTCACTTCTGACAGATCAATATCCCCTTTCAGGGCTTGATCCTGCAGTCTGACAGCTCAGCTATTAGCTATTTGTATCTCCATCACACAGTTCTTTTTTTCTACCTTTTAGTCCACATATGGAAGAAAACAGGCTCCACTGTCTGTTTGTTTGTTTTAGAGACTGGACAGGAACGTTGAAAAGGGATATTTGGAGGACGTGTGCGGAATGGCTGCAGGAAAGTTTGAGTACATCATCATGCAGACAGGAATAAGTGCAGTAAAAGATACGGTATGAGACATGGCGGCACTTTCACTGAGTGAAAAATTGTGTCTGGCCTCAGCAGTGCGCTTGTTTGGTGTTTTAAAGTTGTATCAGCGGAGAGTTGCTGCTTTCCACCCATGATTCAGGCCCACTGCTGCTGGCCCGCTCCCGCATACATACAACATGAAGATAGTGTCAGGAAGAGGTTTCAGCTCTTCCTGAATCAGAAAAGTTTACTTTGGTTTTCATGATTCTTTTAAGAGGACAAACAAGGAAACCCTGCTTTAAAAGCATGAATCTTCTCAGGCTTTGATGTCTAAAAACATCTGTGATTCTACTTAGACCTCATTCCTCAGAGCTTTTGATGGTACAGAACCAGAGATTGGATTTATCCAATCTCCAGGGTTTATACTGAGTTACACGGAGGTGACTGCCACGTCATCGCTCCAGAAACAGAGGCACCTCTCCTGCTACTGCCAGGCTGACAGCAGCTCGAAGACTTTGTCCACATCATTCAGAATATACTGGACTCACAACACAGCAAGTTAGTGAATATGCAGGGACGTCGTAGACACTTGGTGAGCGTCTACTCACTTTCAGTTTTAGCATGGATAGATCGCTTTTCATCATGTTAATTCTTTATTGAAGCAACTACAATCTCATGACTTTAACACTCTTAGATGTGGAAACTACACAATCATTCATAGTACTGAATTTTCTACTGCCCATTATTTTATCACTGATGCCATATGCATCATGCTTTGCAAAACAATTTTATAATCACTCCAAGTTACTCTTCTGTACACAAAGACTCTTTACATAAAACATTTCTCTCTGAAATCACTTAGACAAAGGTTTGCATTACTCTTGCTTCTCATGATCTCTGGTAACATCCATCCAAACCCAGGCCCTGTTTACAGTGTTACTGTTACGTGCCCTTCTATCTCTGGGTCACTATGACACTTATCATTTATTTTGTAAGCGAAAGAATTACTTAATTTAGAAACTCATAAATTTGCCGGATTTGACACTTTTGACCCATTTTTCTTAAAGCTGGGTGCGCACATAATAGCATCTCCAATAACATATCTGTTTAACCTTTCCTTGCTAACGTGAATTTCCTCTAGAGTGGAAATCAGCTGCTATCATCCCACTCTTTAAAGGAGGGAATTCTTCAGACTTAAATTGTTATAGACCTATCTCCATCTTACCCTGTTTATCCAACGTCTTTATAAACTGATTAACAAACGACTAATTAATCATCTTGAAACTCCCAACACTCTGACCCCCATGCAGTTCGGTTTCTAAAGTGGACACAGTTGTATCTCAGCAACTCTAAAAAAGTGCTGAATGATATCATTTGTGCCATTGATAAGAGAGAGTATTGTACAGCTGTGTTTGTCGATTTGGCTAAAGCGATTTGATTCTGCCCACCACTCGGTGCTTCTTACCCGGCTCCATCACATAGGTCTCTCAAAGGATTGCGTTGCTTGGTTCAGAAGTTACATCACTGACTGTACACAGTTTGTGCGTACAGCTGGCTACCAAGCTTCTCCACTCCCAGTAACCATGGGGGTCCCTCAGGGATCCATCTTGGGACCAACTTTGTTCAAAATCTATATAAATGAAATTGCAAATGCTGCTGGAAATTCCCTCATTCATCTGTACGCTGATGACACTATTTTTTATACATCAAGCCCTTCATTGGAGACTGCCATATCATCTCTTCAGAATAGTTTCAACTATTTACAACAGGCCTTCAGTCTTCACCTCCGAATCAATACTAACAAAACTAAATTTATGATTTTCAGCCGTCACTCAGCTTAGACTCCTTGTGAGGGCAGTATTTCAATCCTTGACGGCACAACACTACAATGTGTCAGCTCATATAAATATTTAGGAATATAGCTTCTCTTAATAACACAATAGTAGCAAAGGTTAAATCAAGAATCGTCTTTCTGTATTGAAATAAATCATCATTCGCTCACTCTGCTAAGAATAATCTGGTGAAAATGACAGTCCTGCCCATCTTTGATTATGATGACATCATCTACAGATCAGCGTCAAAAACTCTCCTTCATAAACTGGATGCCCTCTATCACCACATGTATTTGTTTTTGTCACTGTTGCTCCCTTTAACACCCATCACTGCGATCTAAATGATCTTGTCAAATGGCCGTCACTCCATTCTCGCAGGCAGCTGCATAGGTATAATTTCATTTACAAGACTGTGATTGTAACACCTCATTACCTTCAGTCCCTCCTAAAAATTGTAACCAGTATTCACAGTTTGGGTTCGAGTAACTTTCTCACCATGGTTGTATCCAGGGTTCAAACCACATTGGGCCCCTCCTCATTCTCTTTTTCTGCCCCTATGACTGGAATGAGCTGCAGAAGACCCTGAAGTTGCGTACCCCGGTCTCATTAGCTGCATTTAAGACATCTTTCACAGATGTAATTAGTGATGAATGCAGATGTTATTAGCTTAGCTTTTTTTTTTTCTTTTTTTATGGCTTTAGTGGGTCTTTTATTGTAATTATTAACTTTCTGTAGACTTTTTATTGTAAATATTTAAAGTATTGATGGTAGAGGTTTGTTTTATCCTGTATGTAACTTATTTACCTGTTGTTCTATTTTTACTGCAGATGCGTAATCAGTTCGTCGTTGTAAATTAGAAATTGTTCTCAAATGACCAATGTGTACAAATAAAGGTTTAACAATAATTTTGGAAATGAAGCCATCAGCTTTCATGAACAGATAAACCAATAAGTGAGCTGCACTTACAAGAACTAATATTTCCAGTAAAGGCAGACACTGAGAATTGCATTAATTGATAGAAATTCAGAAAAAACACACAAGATGACGGTGGATTGACAGGAGGATGTGACTGTCCTACAGCAGGTGTGTAGTTATTGAGGTTTTAAAGATGTCCGTCACAATGTAGTGAGACCAGGGCAGCCTGGTTTACAGAGGAGGCAGACATCCAAAAATTTTCAGGAACGTTAAATAATGTTTTTCCTCTTCAAAACCATAAAACATCTTTTATGGCAGTCAAATTAACTGGCTGACCCCGCCCATTAAGGCAATATGGGATTCAGTGTCTTGCTCAAGGGCACTTCCACACAGGTGGGCAAGCCAGGACTGAAACCTGTGGTCTTCTGATCAGAGGTCGACCGCCTTACCGCTGCCCCACGGCAGACCATGTTTGTCACTCCCTTCATTCAGTCAAACTATAACTGTGGGTGAAGCTTCCTGAAGCACTGAAGCCTGTCCTCTATCGTTCACTCTGGTGCAAAGCTGCTTAAAGCTTCATTTAGGACAGCTTCTGGATGGAAAACACATCAGTTGAACAGGAAGTGTATCATTTTGCAGAGAGACTGTGAAGAAACTTGTCATCAAAATAAAGCATGCATGTACATTGTTGTTTGCTCTCTGTGTGCGTTTATTCACATATTCATACAAATAAATAAAGCCTGATCATGTCCAGATGGTGACTCTCAGGCTGTCATATCCACAGTACTTTATCAGTACTTTATGTGTTTAATTATAGAATCATGTATTTGTTTGTTGGAACAGAAACTTTTCGTTTTTTAACTTTTAACAAACCTTCACTGCATAGATGGAAACAAAACATGGTATTTGCTGTAGACCTCATTTACAGAGTGGATTAGTGAAGAAATCCATTGGAGATGCTGAAGGTGAAACACTGTAAAGACTTCACGTTCTGTGTTTGCTTCTATTGTCTCGTTACGCTAAGCGGAGTCCCATGATGCATCTGTTCTCCTGCTTATTGCTGCGCACACAAGCAGCATGTGTCAACCCGGAGCATGCTGACCAAGCCTTATACTTTCTGAGGGGAGTGTGTGTGTGTGGTGTGTGTGGGGGGGGGGGGAATTCAGATTGTATGAATGAACAAGAATGCTGTGATTCCGAGGCTGCATCTTCCTTTTGTCTGTCAGGATTCCCTTACAATACCCCCCCCCCCCCCCACACACAACACACCCGTCCAGCAGGAAATAGGCTTTCAATGCTTACGAGATGACTTCCTGAAAGAAACGAATGTGGTGGAGAAGGAGAGCAATGAATAATGAAAGGCTGGAAGGCTGTGTGTGACCCTCGGCAGCTCACTGCATGTTCACAGTTGAAGGCTGTAATCACACCGCTGGGAGAGTGACGGCTCGGAGCGCTTTTCCTGAAAGGAAACAAATCAGTTTTCCTGGATGCACACATGTTCATGGGATAAAGATGGAACAGTGAGGAAATACAGACAATTGTGCGTTCATGCAGACCGCCACAGCCCGCTCAGATTTTCACTTCAGCTTTTAAACAAGTGTTTCACTATGTGTAGATGTGAGAAATTACAATAAAGAGAACTGGTTTGCGCCCCCCATCAACGTAATACACCTCAACTGTAATTAAATGCAGATTTCCTCATGAAACAACAATACAACACGAATGGAGTGGACCATTTTCCCCCCATGTATCCACTCTGCCACTGGGGAGCATCTCAACCCCGTAGAGAAAATAATCCACACTTGACAGCAAATCCAGCTGCACGTTTGCAGAGGGACATAAAAGGCAGGAGTTTTGAAACGCTGCTTATGTGAGTCACATTAGCCTCAGCAGGATGGCGGGAAAAGAGGCCAAAAAAACCATTAAACGTGCCATAAAAAATCCTACAGAAGAAGAAGAGGACCGGAGCCCCGGAGCTGCTGCTGCAATCCTGACATGAAGGAGTGCGCCGCTACACTTACAAATCGCTCTAATCCCTTTCAGTGTGGAGCAGCCTCTTCCAGGCCTGCAGGCTCTCTGAGTCTGCTCAGGTCTGTCAGGGAGGAGCAGGACTTTCCCAGAGCCATCAGGGCAGCAGGAAGAAACCACACACTGTGCTGCAGGGCCGCATTTACCCTCGGGGTGTCGGGGCGTTCCCAGGATCTGAGCAAAGGTCACCAGCAGCAGGAGTCTGTAATCACTGAGCTCCGTCCAATCCCTGGACGCTGTGTTTATGTCAGAGTTTTTTATCGAACATTCATTTAGACATGTATAATCACAGCAAGCGTGGCGATATCGCTGAATTCAGGGTCACTGACCTGCATTTACGCACCATTGATTTTGTTGTACGACAGAAGAAGACACAAGGCAAGGCTTCGCCTCATCTCCGACAATCCCACAGAGGCACTAGCAAGCTGGGGGGGGCAGCGAGGTGTGGAGCAGCCCAATTATGTCTTGATAATAAGGTATTGTTGTCAGAGCAGCTGCAGGGGCCTCTGGGAAAACTCCAGGACTGGCTAATTTTGTGGGAGTCACCAATTCTGGTTTAGAGTTTGTCTCAAATTGTTGGGAGGAGCAGCAGATGTTTGATGGAAGGGAGACAGGAGAACTGTCAGATGAGTCTGATCACAGCCAACTGCACCGGCTCTTCCTCTAAACAAGGTCATAAATAAAGAGTCCAAGATTAGAGTAAGTAAGTCTTGTCTTTTTGAGACAAAATGAAATTAACTATAAACACTTTTAGGTATTTTGGAATTTAGAAAAAATATGTAATAAAATGATCATTTATTGAACAAAAACAGGGTATTTTCATCTTTAAAATACAAATATTTACACAAATATATCCTATTTTAAGAGTTACAACAGTACAGCTGTCCTTGTGTCTAAACCAGGGGTCTGCAGCCTGCAGCTCCGGGGCCTCATGTGGCTCTTTATCCTCCATTGAGGCTCCGTCATTATAGAAAAATAAAACGTTTCTTTGATATTAAAAAGTAACTATAAAGTGAGAAGTGAGAGAGCAGTAAACTTTAACTCATGATCAAACAGTTGAAGGAGAGTGCGCATCACAAAAAATATTCAAACAGAGTGACAACATGAACAGGAGAAGTCACTTGATAAGCTCAGATTTCATTTTGTTTGGTTAGATTTACCTTTCTGTCAGAGAGGTACCAACAAGGGCGAAACAAACTATTTACATGTAATCACTGCTAACATGACACTCATTACTGCTGCTGTTCCTGTATTAAGATGATCATTTATGACAGGGGTCTTTTATTTTGAAAGGAAGTTCTGTCAAAAGTTTAAAAAAGGCTATTTATTAAATGTTTAGGTTTTATTCATGCAAAATGAGCAACAGTTCATTTACGTTTATCACAGTAGTACCAATATCAGAACTATAAATCAGTGTCTTATTTAAAGGGTGAATGAAGACTTTGTGGATTCTACTGGGTTGTAGGTAGTGAGAAATGAACCTGGATGTCTCTTGAAGGTTGCACATCCCTGCTCCAAACAATATTATCTTACAGTGAAATCAGAATGACGCACATTAAGACAAATCAGAGCTCCACAATGACACAATTGCTGAGCTTAAACAACGTTAAGGTCCTGGTTCAAATCCCAGCAGGTTCCTTCTGTGAGGAGTTTGCATGTATGTGTGGGTTTAATGCTGGCTTCCTCCCAAAGTCCAAAAGCAGGTTCATTGGCGCCGCAGCAGACTGGAGACCTGACTGGTGTTCAGGATGAACCACACCATCATCCAACAGCTCAACCGTGACCCTCAAAGCAGGTTCTGAAGATAGATGGAGAATTCATTTCTTCAATAAGTTGTATCTGACTTGGAAGGTCCGTTCTTTAAACAAGGAATAAAATGTCAGAGTACAAATATGATGTTAAACACAAACAGATGATTTATTAGAAATTTATGAATAAAATAAGTTCTGAACAAGATATTTAAGAATTAATTTCTTAAAACAACTCATTGCATCTTAGTGAATCTAGTCAGTTTAGTCTTTAGTCTAGACTAGAGTAATAAGATATTTAGACTCAAAACTGGACTCAAAGACTTGGTCATGTTTGGTGTTGTACTCTTGAGCTGACCCTCTCTGGTTCCTGTTTTCCTGTCCGACAGCTTCCTGGTTGCGTTTGCTGTTCCATGAACGCCTCCTTACCTCTGAGCCTCCACAGCTGCTCCTGCTGCTCCTGATCTGGAGCTTCTGCTCCTCTTTTCTGCTTCTGCGTTTCACTTTAGGGTCATTCTTTCATTTCTGCAGCAGAAATGAACGATAATATAATTAGAGCGCAGCTCATGTAAATGACTTTACTGTGGAGCTCAGGATGAAAGACCCTTAATAAAGCAACAAGCATCAGTCTCATTCCAGAAACATGAAGGATCCCACGGATGAGAAGTATCCATTGATCAGAATGTCTTCATCCTGTTCATTGATTCTGTTTTTGTTTGCTGAAGATTAAAGTCACATGTTTGTCCTCTATCTCCCAGAGAACAGGGGAAATGAAATAAGTGGATTATTGAGTTGGGAAAAAAAACAAGCATTGAAAATATTGTCCTGCAACGCTAAACTGATGGACTTCTGAGACGATCATTATTTATGGAGCAGGGACAAGCTGCAGAAGATGACACGACTCCTGCTGCTCAGCAGTTTTCATGCAACAGGATCCCAGTCGATGGGTCCAGTCTCCCCGTCCGGGCTGCACTGAGAGGGAAAGTGCATGCGGCAGTATGCGTACAGAAAGCTGGATCAATAACCAATCTACGGAGGGAGCAGTGAGGGTCAGGTATGAGGAGGTTACTGTACAATCCACCTCCAAACATGCAATGAAGAACCGCTTTGTCTTTTTGCAAGTAGTTGCTTTTTTTTGCAGACCAATCATTGTAAACATGCATGGACTCATTATGGTTGTTGAACATGAAGCAGATTTTTGTTGATAAAAACAGTTAATTAAAGCTCTACTGAGGCTGCACCTGCACTGCAGTGTGGGTAAAAATGGGCTTTCTAGTCTGCTTTTTGGAATATTGTATTTTATTTCTCTTGATAGAATTGTAGTTTTTATTAGTTTTATTCAGATCATTTTCTGAAACTGCAACTACAAACTAAACTACATTAGCATGAACATGTTTTCCTGGTGTCAGGTGAAAGATTTGAACACATTTTGTTTCATATGTGAAGAGAGGTGAAGATATGGAAAGCAGCTTAACTGAACACAACATGAACTGATTCATAAATGTGAAAATGATCCCAAAGCTGCAAAACATGAGAGAATGCAAAATACTGTCAGGGAGTGGTGGGTGACTGACCCAAACGCAGGAGAGCAGGCCTGGTGACAGGATCATAAATGAACTAAACCTGTGAAGAACCGCATATGAAGAGACAACCAAAAACATGCAAACAAATATGACCAACCCAAGGTGGCACATGTTTGGAGTTCTGGAGGACGGTCTCCAGAGCTGCCCCGCTTAATGCTTCCCTTCCCTGAAGAGAGTCGTTTGGACTGGTCCTTAAAATCCCCTACAAAAATTTTTTTAATTGTCTTTAAATGTTCCCAGTGGGGTTTTAATTAGGACTGTGAAGTTTTAACAGAAATTCCACATTCTAAATGTCTTAAAAAGCCATTTTTCCTGTTGATCTGAAGCCTTCGTTTCCAAAAATTCCTCCGTGTGGGCGTGGCTTATGGTACAGATCCCCGCCCCTTATCCCCCCAGAAATGCTAGCGAGACACATACTTTGACAAACCCATGAAAAAATCAAATAAAACATGACCATTTGGGCTGCATTGCAGCAGCACCAGATAGGGGTTCATGCTGGCACATGCTGATGAAGTCCTGCTCCTGAGGAGGGGTTCTGATACCCCTCCTCAGTCTGCCTGCAGGAACCCTAAATGTTTTCTGGACTTTTTTGTTCTTCCATGCCCCCTCCTGTTTGGTTTTTGGGCATCTGGGATCTTCCCTCTTGGGGAGGGGTTCTGTGGTGTTGTTTGTTTTGTTTTTCGGTCATGTTCTGAGTTGCCCTGTCACTTACACCAGTACCAGGTTAATCATTACTCACAGCTGCCTCCATTTCAGTTAATTGTCCTCAGTCTATTTAAGTGTCTGATCTTCAGGTCACCTGCTCTGTTCTGTTGCCATCTTTGTTTCTCCATTGGGTTTTGTCATGTTTTGTACTAATATAGAACATTTTGGATGTTTTTTTTCCAAAACTGTAACTTTAGTTGGTTCATTTTAGAACCGAGTGTTTGATGTTTTTCAAAGAAAACTATAAATTTATAAAAAATGCTGCGTTCATGTGGGGTTGGAATGACCAAAAACAAGACTGTCTGACTTGGAAAACACATAAATTAATAAAAAAGGCAATTCTATCAATACCATAGAAGTACAGCATGTCTACACATAAACGACGGTCAATGTCTTTATAGTGCACCTTCTATGGGAAACACCAAAAATATAAGGAAAAAAAAGCAAATAAGAATTATTATTGTACTTCATTCTCTTTTGGCAAACACCATCAAATAGTAAACGAACAGTAACGAAGAGTAAATGAACTACGGCCCTAGGGCCCAGTTGGCCCTAGGGCCGTAGTTTACCCACCTCTCTAGATGATGCAGCAAATTAGGAATAAATCTAACGAATAAAAGCATTTATTGATAGATTTTTACAGTAATAGCAAAAGATCAAATCAGGATGATTTTTTAACTATTTCAGGGTCGTTTTTTTTTATTTTCAAGTGAAAATATAAAAGTAGGCAGAGCTCCACATCAGAGGACATCTCAGAGGAACCACACAAGGGGCCATCATTTTTAACAGATGATCTAAAAAAAACTGAATTACGTAAATTTGACTGGGCTGTGTTTTTTTCTGGGAGTATTTGCGATCAGAATTTGCACGTCTCCACAGTTTCCTGTAGGCCTCGTTTCAGTCAACCTTCTCTTCTCGTTCCAGGCGTTCAGTCTTTCTTCTGTTTCACAGAACTCGCTGACCCAGCAGCTCTGCTGGGTTTGGTTCTGTTTGGTTTTGACAAAAAAAGCAAAACAAAAACAAAACAAACAAACATTTTGGCCAAAATATCCAAAATGAAAGAGAGTTTTATTCATCAGCGCACATTAGCATGAAGGCCTGACAGTTTCTTTTTCTACATTCAGTGATTCCTGCAGCACAGACCTCCCCATTACCTCTCCAACCACATCAAATGTTCATCTGTGATGACTTCAGTGCTGACAAGAGTCTGAGCTCAAACTCAAATCAGCTGGATGAGATGTAAATGTACCAGAGCAGCACAAAGAGCTCAGTCAGTTAATTAAAACAAGAGAAAGATCAATAAAGTTTTGGTCCCTCTCTCCCGGCTCCTCAGTATTAATTAAAGATCCTGGCTTTGAAGTGAGCTCCTTTTCCTCTTTTGTAGATCTGCTTAATTAGAAACTTTGAAGCATTAATTGCTCTAAACTAGACAGAATCAGCGGTGCTTTGTCCTGGAATCCGCTCGGGTCGGAGCATGTAAGTGGATCTGTCAGTTTGGTCCCACGAGGACGTGGCGTTTGCCGTGGATTTGAAGTTTTTGACCGATCTGGTTTTGCGGTCAGAATCTAAATGACATGTTTGGGGTCTGGGACAAAGCAGCGCTGCCCTGAAATCACTCGACATCTGCCTCCAGTGCAGGGATAAGAGGCGAACGGCTTGGACTGTGTCATAACCTTGACCGGAGCGACCGCTGCGCTCTGAGGTTTGTGCTGTTGATGCTCTGGAGGGCCACTTTGAGCCAGCATGAGCTCTCCACGTCGCCCAGCCATCACAGAGCAGAGAGCCCAGCGGCAACGCATTATAAAAGGAGACGTCAAATCAGAGGCAGAACAGAGAATGGACTTCACCGCGGGGCCCCCGTTTTGAGTGAAATGGAAAAGTGGATTTACTGCTGCTGGTCTTTGTACTGAGCAGATATGCAGCAAATTGAGTCCATGAAATATGAAATGAACTAGAGTCATGCTTCTGATGAAAAGGTTGGGCGTGCAAATTCCAATTGTTATAGGATGCAAATGGAGAATGGAGGCCGAAAGAAGAACTTTGAGTGGTTGAAAAATATCAATGTGAATCATTGATAAACATAAACTGAATGAAGGTAAACAAAGTCTTTGTTTTAATATTTACATGAAAAATTAATATAACCTTCCCGACCAGTCAGTCAGACAATATTGCAGATGAATCCCCCTCCTCCTCTGGTTTGGTTGTTTTCACATCTGCTCATTTGTTGGTGCTTTTGTCTGAAAGCAGGAAGAAGAAAAGCCGATAGTCCTGCTCCTTCGGACTGTCAGCTCCTCACTGAACCACAACTACCCAGCAGATGTTTCCAGACGTCTTCATGGTTTCTGCTCTGTCATAATGTGGCTGTTTCATTTTTCCTCTAAACACATAACTCCTACAGCATCGCCTCCCTTTGGTTCTCCTCTTCTCTTTGGGCCATGGAAAGTCTGTTTGCATTCACACTGAAGTGAACCACACCAGAGTTCATCTGAGCTGTCACATCTGAAAAACCCGGAAGACCATCAGGGGAAACTAGAACTGGATCAGACCGGGACCAAAGCTGCCAGACAGAATGGAGACTAACAATTCCCACCAGGTTTTAAATAAGAAACAAACTTCTCTTAAAAGGTTTAAATGTTCACGGAAAAGATTAGCGAGTCATCTCCTCACTTTAGAGCAGTGGTTCTTAACCTTGTTGGAGGTACCGAACCCCACCAGTTTCATATGCGCATTCACCGAACCCTTCTTTGGTGAA
Source organism: Oryzias javanicus (assembly GCA_003999625.1). Taxonomy (NCBI): domain Eukaryota; kingdom Metazoa; phylum Chordata; class Actinopteri; order Beloniformes; family Adrianichthyidae; genus Oryzias; species Oryzias javanicus. Next base: position 7,158,553 of record CM012447.1, on the reverse strand, counting down.
ATTTTTTTTTTTTTTTTTTTAAATCTAGAAACAAGTTTTTTTACTGGTACACCAAATAAGCCGTGCTTGAACATCACCTTGTTTTTTTCACACGCGGCAAATTCACTGTGTCAAACATTTTGATGGGGGGGCTGCATGACGGGTGACTCCGCTGTTTGTGAGACTGAGTTTTGACGGCTTTTCCACGTTAACTCGAGAGGGAAAAAAAATAGGGGACTTTTTATTATAGTTCCGACGAAAACTAATGAAACATCCCAGTGCAGGAGAGCCAAGCTGGGTGCTTGCGCTCCCCGCGCTTGGGCCGGGGAGTCGCTCCGGGCTTCCAGCTTTGCGCAGTAATTGTCTGTCTCCCGGCGTATGGAGCGAGTGTAACAGGCGTCTCCCACGTTCCTCTGGTCCTTGAAAGCCTCGCCCGTTTCTCAGCGTTGTGTTCGAATAAAGGAGGATGACGTGTCTTCAGGTTTTCTCTGGTTCAATTTCTGACATGAATAGAACAAGTCCTTGACTGCAGGTCTCCAGAACATTAATACCTTCCTTAACGGGAGATGGCGTGAACTCATGTACACAACACCGCCGCAGAACAAACAATCAAAAACACTCGCATAGGATCAATATTCTGTCCGATGATCGGATCTGTGAAAACATCACGAGCTCATGAGTTCCTGATTGGCAAATGTGATGCAGCACTTGTCAAACTGTGATATGCAGACACACATGGAAGAGCTGCGCGCGCGTGTTTTCACCTAGTCAGCGACTTTATAAGAGCAATTATAGGAACATAAAAGAGACTGGCTGAGATTTCATACTACTGACGTGAGTAGAGATGATTGACATGTCCACAAACAAATGAAATTTGACACCGACATGCTGCACCGTTTGCAGCAGCTTCTTTCAGTTTTGGCAGAACCGCATAAATCATAACGGTTCCTACTTGGAACCGAACTTCGGTGCCAAACCCTACTGCCGAACCCCTGAGATCAACCCATCGAACCCCTGGGGTTCAATCGAACCCAGGTTAAGAACCAGTGCTTTAGAGCATTAGGAGAACTTCTAGCAGAGCTGTGGTAACACACTGAAACAACTTAAAACAATACCCAGCTGCAGAAGAACACATCTTTATTTTACTCCTTTCTTTGATTTTAATATTTATAGAAAGGTAAGCCATCTGAATTTTCAAATTCCTTCTCGGCCTGAGAATGACAAAAACATTCAGGAGGAACAACAGCAGGAGTTTCCACAGTTCATATTCTCTAAATTGCTCCACAGGCACATGAAGGACTCGCTGCCAGAAATGACTAATGCTGGATTGCTGTAGACCTTCTCGACTTCTTCCACAGCAGTGTTTCAGGCTGCATCATTGGAGCTTCAAATAAAGTTCCAGTTTTGACTCTCTGGAGCCTGCTTCCTTCTCCATACACATAAGAGGCTGCACAATAGCCCTCCTGAAGGGAACAAAACAATAGAATTCATGATTCACAGCTGACTGCGAGGCGAATGCAGACGTCACACAAAGAGGCAGTTCCTGCTGGCTGCTGCTGTCAGTGCAGTGATGGAGCGCAGCTCTAATCCTGAGGAGAAAAATGTCCAATATTCTCACGTTCAGTCTCAGGACACCGAGACCCCTATCATTAACCTCCACCACCACCACCACCATTATAAAGCTGTTTCTACATGACATTCTCATATCTTATGTGTATGTGTTGTAATTTTCCTGAAACAAATTGCTTTTTCTTCTAACCCTGAGATTCTTAGAAAGAAGGACAAGAACACGCTAACAAAATGTTAGACTTTTAGGATCCAAATGTTTTCAGTTTTTAGAGGAAATGCTAAACTTGTAAAAAGTCTTTTATTTTGTCACATTCTTATCTCTATAGGCTCACAAGTGATTGATAAAAGCAGATGGTTTGTATGACTTAACAACCACATCAGTCTGACTTGTTCCCCTTCTTTTTCGTCTTGTTCTTCTTGTTCCCCTTGTTTGCTTACATTTGTTGACGTGGTTCAATTCTGCGCATACCACAGACCGTTCCAGACCCTTTTATGTGACGTCAGACAAAATGACAGCATGTCCATCAGTGTGTAGAGTCCCTTCCTTTCTGTGGGTGTAGACCAGCAAAGTGGAAAACTAAATGCTTTTAAAACATAATTTAACATAAATAATAGAAGGTAACCTTACTAATTGTAACAAAAAATCAAACATTTGATAAATGTTCTACCAAACTACATTTTTACTTTTCCTCTTAGATCCTTCACAAATCAACGTATAAGTGTCAATATTTCTCCTGCAGATGCTCCACAGCTGCTTATGTGGATGAAATAAAACGAGTCGTGGATTAATTCTCTGACGACCTGCTCATAGCTAAACCAAGGTTACAGGTACTCTATTAAGTGCTGCTGGTTTAATAATGAAGGTAGTTAAGATTTTCTTCGTGTAATTTATGCTAACGCAAACATTAACAATAGCTTGGGTATCAGACATGAAGCTGTAACAGATTTTTTCTGCACAGTTAAGGAAGTTCCATCAGATTCTGAATTTTTAAATCGTTGAATTTTCTTAATTTTTTATCCTTGATTTTCAAACAGCAAAACTTTAGTCTCTGAAATATTATTTTCTATCTTAAATATTTCAGTGTAATTCCCAGATTCAACATGTCGATGGGCCAGAAATTTGATGGAAAAAATGTGATGGACCAAACCTGTCACATCGATATACAGACAATCAAATCATGACGTCACTAGCAGCTACACTGTGGAGCTAGCTCCAGTCAGACGTTCTGGAGGGTAAACAGGACCGATTGCTCTGCACGAGTGAACCACATCTCTGAGCAGAGCAGCCAGGCTCATGACTCTGTGTCTGGGGGCAGAGAAGGGTGCTTTGCTACGGTGTGAGCTTTGGGGGAGTATTCAGACCTCAGTCTGTCCGGCTGCTGTGCATGACTCGGGAAAACCACGTCTCCCGGAAGAACTGAGTCTCTGAGCAGCTTCAGGACAGTGAGCCGGCGGAGGAGCTTTTGAATGCAGAAATGTCGCTCTGCACTCTGAACAGTCCTCTGAAACTCTGTAAATGGGGTCGGCGACGCGGCCAACGTGAGCAATGTGGTCAGCCGCCACCATCACGGTCCAGATCAACCGGGAACAGGGTAAAAACCCAACACACCAGGTCTCGAGCAGGAGAAGGGCAACACAGTTTATTTGGTCCAGAGGTGGAGTCTTTAACGGTCCTTCCTGCATTCAGGTTCATGGCTGTCCATGGGGAGGAGTTCAAGTCCATAAAAGAAAAAAACAGGTGCCTGAATATAAAACCAATAAAAGGAAAGATAAATAAAAGCTTCAGAAAAGACAATAAAACAACATGCTCAAAATAGAGAACAGGCCCTGGGATAAAACCATGCACTCCTCCCATTGCAGCTAAAAACATTCCTCTTTATCCGCTCTCTTTGAGGTCCAGATGACTCCAACCACATATTGATATACAATTTCTTCCATGGCAAATGTGGACAAGATTTTATGTTTGCCATCGACATTAGTGAAACTCAAAAATCAGTGAAAAAAAAAGTTCAGCGCACTGTCTTGCTGTGACGGCTGAGGTGACGAGAACCCAGGAGCAGAGAGAGAATCAGGCTTGGACTCAGAAATGCAGCATCTGTATTGAAACCTTAAGCAAACTGTATCGTTGCATCCCTATTGACCACACCAATTTAGAAAACTATTAGTAAACAGTGACTTTAAAATCTTATCATTAATAAAAGTATGCTGGGAAGATCATCTCAGCTGCAGCTTTGTTTGTTTACAATGGAACTCGCTACTTCCTGTTCTACGGCTGTTTCCTCCATTTTAGATACTTCTGTGCAAGTCAAAATGATTTAGTCTGATCAGACATGTAGGTAAACATTTGTTTTCATCAAATGAAGATTTTTGGGATCCATGTATACAGTTCTATATCTGATTAGCAATGAGAAGCTGATGAGAATCACTGGGTGGGTTGGCTCCACTAGAACGGAGCAGACGCTGATGTCACCTCAGTGTCAGGATTTGATTGTCTGGCTATCGATGTGCTCTTAGATCGACTACTTTGTTCTAATGAAGCTGAAAAAAGTCTAGCTTTTTCCATTCTGGGCCATCAAAATGTTGAATCTCAAAATGAAAAACACTGAAATATTTGAGACGGAAAAGAACATTTTGTTGTTTAATAATCAAGGGTTAACAAATTAGAAAGAGAATTGAAGGGTTTAAAAAAGTCTGAATTGATGGAACAGAAAAACTGTTAGAAATGATCAAATTAGACAATCAGGGTGGGGCTTGTGTGGACGTCCTACAGGTGTCCTACAGGCTCTTATGTATCACATACACAACCCATCCACACCAGTCAGTCAGGAGCTTGTACGGCACCTAAAGAATGACTAGAATGATAATGTTATCCAGAGCTCTTATAACACTCTATACCAGGGGTGAGCAAACCTTTGGACTTATGTCCACAGGAGATTCTGAAATTTGGAAGAATGGTCCGGACAATGGAGCAGATGCATGGAGTGTTAGGTAATCCACCTTATCAGAGAAAGAGATAACATGGAATCTGCATCAAAACACACTAAAACTGATAAAGATATTTTACAATGGAACATTTTGGAGCTTTTATTTCAAAACTTGTGGCTTTTGTTTTCATTAGTGTCACTCACAGCAGTGTTGAAAAAACACAAACTTAGAGAAATGCCTCATTTATGAGTGATCAGAAAAATGACAGAACACACGACTGTCGGAGAAACAACAAATCCTCCAGCACCACAGGAATGCAGAGTAACGTTTGCACCTAAAAGCTCCATTTCTCTGTAGTGCACCACCTATGGGCAGACACTAGAATTACAGAGAAAATGAAACGGTAACAAGTATTCTCAGTAGTTTCTGCCAGTGTGGAGGGTCAGATTAAACAGTTTAATGGGCTGCATGTGGTCCTGGGCTGTAGTCTGCCCAGCCCTGCTCTACACATCAGTAAAGTGCGAGTAATGGCTCCTTAACGACAATATGTGAACTTTTAATGACAAAGGATGACGTTCCTGCAGGCTCAACTGAAGATGGCCGGGGAGCAACTTTACAGCATGGAATGAGGCTCCTGACATTTGTTTGTTTTATAACCCCACCCCCCACCCCACCCCCACCCCACCACCCCCCAACCACAACACACCACACACCCCCACCCACACACACACACTCCCTGATCTTCATTCTACCTTTATAGGTAGAAACTTTTGAATAGGATTTAGATATTTTGGATGAAAAGTTTATGGACAGAGAAAAGATTCAAGTGTTTTCTTTGATTTTCTTTTATTTTTTATGTAGTTTATTATCCTGAAAATGTTGGTTTGATTTGGAAAGATGGACTAAACTGCAGCTGAGAGGACCTTCAGCAAGAAAACATCTGAGTCCTGTGGGGTATGGAATCCTCATAAACATGTGTTGTGACGGTGGCGTTCCTCCCTGCGCTCGTCTTCATCGCCCGTGCACGTGTCTCCACTGCAGCTTCCAGGACTTCTGAAGCTGCTGCTGACCTCCTGCAGACCTGGGATCAGTGCACTGTGGGTCTCTAATGATCATCCCAGCACTCCTCCACAGAGGTGATCATAACGGGGAGGTTTGTGTCTCTGAAGGATGAATCAATGTGGCATGAAGAAGAGAATTTCCAGCCCATTTCCCCCCCGATTACCCTTCCACATGCAGCTCCTCAATAGCTTGTTGTGGCATAAATCTCAGCGTGTCTGATGTCTCCTGCTGGACGTCTCACATGTCGAAGTGAAGCTGTGTCATGTTTCATTTGTGGGGGTGTTGGCATCGCCTCCCTGTGGAACTGGCCCACCCCTCTTTAACCCGTCGGGTATGTTTAAACACAAAATCTTTAACTTTTCAACCGTTAATGCAACAATTCCAGCAGATTTTAAAGACACGGTGAGAAGACTGGAGTTCCAGTGTTACACTGTTGAATAAAGATGAGCTAAAGTACGTTCTTTCTTTTATTTTACTCCAGTGAATACTGTGTTTTTAATGAACACGTTTCTGATGATGGACCTCTGTAAAGTAAATAAAGATTGAAATGTCATTTCTGAGTATATATTTCTTTCTTCAAATGGTAGATGGAGCAGACAAAAATACATTTAAAAAACATATTTATGATGTAGAAAATACACCAGGTGGACAACAAGCCCCCTGCTCCAAGCACTCAACAACGGGGGAGGGAAATGGGGGCGGGGTTTCTCAATGCAAGCAGTCCTGTCCACACAGGTGAATTTCTAGTGACTTCCTGCTGCTCTGTAGAAACTCTGTCCTGGAAAACATCACAAGTTTTCAGTTTTTGATGTGAGGAAAAGGTCACTTCTTCATCTCCCTACTGAATGTTATTTCTGCAGGACTGCAGCAATAAACCATCCAAAATGTTATGTATGCATCGTAACAGATGGGATAGGCTCCAGCATCACTGGACGATGGATGGATGGATGGATGGATGGATTAACGGATGGATGGATGGATGGATGGATGCAAAAAAAGGAAGGAAGGAAGTTAAAAAGGAACAAGGGACAGACCAGATAGAGGAAGAAAGAAATGATGTGAATGGCAACAGTCCTGCCCACAACTCAGAGGTCAATTTCAAATGATCTCCTGCTGCTCTGCAGAAACTATGTCCTAGAAAACGACACAGGGTTTTAGATATTGGCTAAAAACAGCTTCATAATAAATACATAAAAAACAGTTTGACAATAGATCAGAGGATGATCAGAGTGGCTTCAGTAAAATCCTGGGATCTGCTTAAGGTGAAGCAGACGTTCCTGTGAATGATAAATCAGAGGTTAAGGTGGCTTTGAGTCACCCCTGTGAGCCTGCAGGTAAACGTTAGGTGTGGATTGACACAACCCCTGCCCCGCCAGTACATTAGCTGCATGGGATGTTTCACACTGTTCAGCACCTGCTCATTTCCCCGTGCTGACACCCAGCAGCGTCTGCCTCCACGCTTTACTGTTGCTTCACAGGGAAAGCGCCGCTGCACTCCAGCTGGATTCACAGGCTCTCAGACTTTCCTCCGCTGTCAGAGCTGCATATGCAAATGTGACAGCAATGTACCAACTGGTCATAAAGAGCAGTGGGAGAGCTGTGTGCATTAGTCATCCCTGCAGAATGAACCGCACTGACACAACCACTAATTAATGGTTAAAAAAAGATTTAAGAGAGATTTCCATCCAGCTCTCCTCCACCTAATCAGTTTATAATAGCGCTTTCGTCCTCTGGGGTGATAATATCTTCTCTCAGATGTCTCCTCGCACTGTTATTAAGCCCTTGTTGGAGATAAAGTAGGTTTTTTTGTGCAGATACCTTCACTTGAAAGAACACAGTAAATAATGCAGAAACGGGAAAAGGTTTTGGATAAATAACAGCCAGCAGAAGCTTGTGTTTGTCCCACATTTGTTACAGTCTTGGTGCCATTAGAAGTGTTTACAGGAGAACTTCATCTTCAGGCTTTTAGCTTCTCTGTGTGACACGGAGTCTAAATTAGTCCCACCGTTTCAAAATGGGACTCTTATATTCTGTCCAAACTCGTCAACAAGAAGAGTTTCAGGTGAAAGGCCCAGAATGCAAACAGAAACACCAAACTTTGAAAACATTTTCTACGTCCAAACTCAGCTGCTGAACAAACAAATGTGTTCAGTTTGATTCCTGTCAGAAGAAGAACGGACTTCTATCCAAAACAGACGTCGTCTTCAGACGAAATCCATGCAGATGTGTGTGGTTCAATGTCATGAACTCAGAGAATCAACCCGTTTTCAATAACTCATCAGTCGTGTTTTGCACATGGATCAATAGGACTTCAGACGTGTTTTTGCTAAAATAGCTTCATTAGCATTCTGCTTTTCTACAGGCTCAAACATGTTTATTTTGGATGATTTGTTCTAAACCAAATCCACAAATGAATGTAACAGCTACAATCTGGAACATTCTCCCTGATGAAGAAACTAAAGTCCAGAATGAAAATGTTCTTTCAGCTCGATGGGCCGTGCCTGAAAGTCTTCTGTCTTTTTCAGATTTCAGAATTGATGATTTACTATTGCTCTCTTTATGATTTTAATATGCTTATTTTATTCTCTAAACGACTTTGTGCATGAATAAAACCCTGCCTTTCCTTCATTATGTAGTTCTGCTGAAAACACAATCTGCACTCTTACAATTATTGTTAGTCTTGGTTCTGTGAGAGGTAGGCTCACTTCTTCATCTCCCTCTCTGATCTCTTTTTCTTGAGGACTGGATGGATGGATGGATGGATGGATGGATGGAGGGATGGATGGATGGATGGAGGATGGATGGATGGATGGATGGATGGATGAATGGAGGGATGGATGGAGGGATGGATGGATGGATGGATGGATGGATGGATGAATGGAGGGATGGAGGGAGGGATGGATGGATGGATGGATGGATGAATGGAGGGATGAATGGAGGGATGGATGGAGGGATGGAGGGATGGATGGATGGATGGATGGATGGATGGATGGATGGATGAATGGAGGGATGGATGGATGGATGGATGGATGGATGGATGGATGGATGGATGGATGAATGGAGGGATGGATGGAGGGATGGATGGATGGATGGATGGATGAATGGAGGGATGAATGGAGGGATGGATGGAGGGATGGAGGGATGGATGGATGGATGGATGGATGGATGGATGGATGGATGAATGGAGGGATGGATGGATGGATGGATGGATGGATGGATGGATGGATGGATGGATGGATGGATGGATGAATGGAGGGATGGATGGATGGATGGATGGATGGATGGATGGACGGACGGACGGACGGACGGATGGACGGACGGATGGACGGATAGATGGATGGATGGATGGATGGATGGATGGATGGATGGATGGATGGATGGATGAATGGAGGGATGGATGGATGGATGGATGGATGGATGGATGGATGGATGGATGGATGGATGAATGGAGGGATGGATGGATGGATGGATGGATGGATGGATGGAGGGATGAATGGAGGGATGGATGGATGGATGGATGGATGGACGGACGGACGGACGGACGGATGGATGGACGGATGGATGGATAGATGGATGAATGGAGGGATGGATGGATGGATGGATGGATGGATGGATGGACGGACGGATGGATGGATGGACGGATGGATGGATGGATGGATGGATGGTGTCCTGTGATTTTCCAGTCTTCAGCCAATCAGATGTCCAGGTTTGTCATCTGCTTACAGACTTCACTGCTGCCTCCTTACAGAGGATTTGGTTTTTGGAGGTGGTCCTGATGGTACCAAACGTTTCCTGCTCCAGAAGAGTTTCAGTTCCTCTCAGTAAGTTCTTGATTTTTTAATTTCCAGTGAGCAGTCTCAGTGTGGGTGCAGCCAAACTGCTTTAGGCTCATGTAGTTTGGTTTGACTGCAGCAGTTTAGTTAGAAATGCAGCAAAGGTTCTGCTCGGACATGACACGGAGTTCAAATCCAAAAGATGTTCTGATGGACCTTCTGAACATCAGTCATTTCTCCCTTCTGAATGTTTGTCTGATCTGAAGGGAATCTTCTGCTGCATCAGCTGCAGTAAACGTCTCATTTGTCATGAAGCCAGAGCCTAAACATTGTTACATCAGTAATTGTTGTATCTAAGGATGAGGGAAAGCATTGATTGGATCATTTCAGTGTTTAGATGGATCTAATTTAACACTGTGGTTCTGGTCTCTTTTGGTGGATCCACAAAGACAGATGTTTCTCTCTGCTCTGGTGTTCTCCTGACAGGATCTTCATGATCATTGCAGTCTGCTTCATTTTCCATCAGCAGAGTAAAACAAACGAGAACTTCCACCAAACTTCTGTTCGTTTATCAGTTTTGGTGAGAAATAAAAGTTTAGAGGCTTTTCTTTGCTGCTTTTCCAAGTATTCTTAACCAAACACACAGATCAATACAAATGCACACATTCCTTTAATGACATCATTGTACATTATTTCTTTAAATCTTCTCCATCTATTTGAAAGGAAACTGAAAACTGAATGATATGAATACCTGCATATCCACAACCATAGAGTTGTTGTTGTTGATTAAAACAAATTGAGTCTGGTGTTAATATGAATAGAATTGAAAAGAAATTCTGCTGCGTTTTAAACTTGTAAAGACACAGTAAGCACAGAGCAGTCACACACTATAAATAAAAGCGCAGGAGCGTGCGATCCTTCACTGTGAGTATCATTAACCTCAATAAATCACACATTAATTAACTTTATGTTTGTATGACATGAATTAGAATGAATTGCTGAGGCAGAAAGAGAAATGTGCTCGATTAGGACGTGAAAGGCAGAGCTGCTTCTGCTGGGTTTGCATGCACGTGAGCACGCACGGAGCTGACAACATCAATAAGGGTAACAACAATATCCACGTCACTTAACAGGATTTGTTCCTTGAATTACTGTCATGGAGGTTTACTGAGCTTTTACAGTTTGGGGAAACAAGAGAAAATCAGCGCATGGTGACTCTGGAGAAGGTTTGTTTGATTGACTTTGACAAAAAGGAGGTTTTTCATGAGGGGCTGGATGTAGATCTGCTCTGTTTTTATGTTATTGAAAAGATTTAAAAGATTTTCCACCAAAAGTTTTGTAGTCGTGAGGAAATAAAACCAAACATTGATAGATACACTTATTTGTGATTCACAGCTAAACACCAACACTGCAGTCATTTCTTTTTATTCTAATAAAACATTTCCACAATATAAATCTAGAAAGCTCTGAAGAACTTCCTGCTCTTGGTTAAGAGCTACAGAAATTCATTCTGCTGATCAAATTTACCATCATTTTTCACCAAAGGTATCCAGCAGGTGTTTGTGTCTTAACCTGATAGTCAAATGTGGCTCGTTCTCTTTCTGATAGGATTTTCTGGTGAGTCTGAACAAAATCGATGTTTCATGTTTTCAGGGAACAGCCGTGTGGTTTCCTGCATACAGTCTGGCACCTCCTTCTATCTTCTGCCTCCACGCTGCTCCTCCTTCTGGACGGGCAATGAAGTTCAGATGGTTGGATCTTTACAGATCTCCCACCCTGATGTTGCTCTGATGGCAGGTGGAGGAAACCAAAAATGTTGAAGGAATGTTATGTCATACTTTGTATGCAGTTCATAACAACACAGTAGAGTTGGTGTCTCAGCATTCACCTTAAAAAGTGAATCTTCTAAATGAGCAGTTCAGAAGGAAAACCATAGCGTGTTGCTTTGGTCAACATGGTCTTAGATACTTTCTAAAGGATAGCTACACCAGGCAGCAATGGATACAGTTTATTTTTCACTGACAGGACGGGTCCTGTTTGGTCCTTCCCAGAGAACGGATGGAGTGTTTGAACTAGCAGCTAGGAGTCTGCTGAAGAAAGTCCACCGCACTGTTACTGTGGTGACCAAACGCAAGAACAAAAATCAAAACACGAGATACAACACCCTCCCCTGTTTCTGGGAGAGAGAGGATGGTAAGGAAGTACCTGCTGGCTCTAAGAACACACAATCCCAGAGTTCTAGAGAGAAACAACCAGATAACACTCAGACATTCTAGTTGTCAGAATAACCGTTAATCCTCTTTATTTCCACGATGTGTTTTTCTGTAGCTCAAGTCATTCTTCTTTTAAGATGACTGATCCTGCATGTTGTCAGTCTGCATCCCTTATTGATGTTTCTGGTGTCAACTCCTCGTCTCGCTGGCTGTTGTGGTCGTTTTCTCAGACGTGGACGTGGACCAAACATCAGGACGTGGACGGTTCTTTTACCCTAGCCCGGTCTGTGTCCAGAACCGGTACTGATTTGCATCCAGTAAGGGTTAAAGTTAGGGTACTGGTTCAGTCCACATCCTGGTACCGGACCGGTACCAGTTTGCGACCCAGAAGCTGGGGGGCCTTGATTTAATTGAAACATCCAGCACTTCAAAAGACAACAAGTTGGGGACACCCAAAACATCAAGTCTCCACATCTGCGTGACAATGTGACGACTTGGTAATGAGAACGTGTTGACCAATCAGATATCTCAGTGAAAGTTTGTGGTTGCATGTCGTATGTTGGGATTGTTGGATGGACAGATTCCTCTGGGGGGGATTGTTTACATAAGCTTGCTTTTTCATACACCTCTTCAAGCAATCAATCAAACTCTACTTGATTTCAGCCAATAATTACAATATTTAATAAATCCAGTGTGATATAAATGTGTCTGTTTGTTTCTAATCTATAGTCATTATTTCTGTAATGCTTTAGGAATATTTGTGTGTTTTGTCCTGTATTTTTCCACAATCTATGCTTGAATTAAACCAAATCAATCAATCAAGTAGTATAAGGGATTGTACTTCCAACAAGCTCACTCCTGATTGGTAGGAGTAGTTGCCATAGAAACGCTGAGAGACTGACTCAGACCAATCACTGCTTATTGATGATTTAGTTCCAACATGGTGACGTCTGTTTGGTAAGAAAAAAAAATGGAGGCTGAATTGACTTGATTTGGTTGGAGCTGGAAGTGAACTATTTTCCATGGATGATGTCACAGGCCCTCACTCCAGTTCTCAAAAACAGTCAATAGATGAGTCCTTCTGCTAAATACTGCACCAATGAATGCAAAACATAAAATGGATGTTTCTGTACAGCTGAAGGGGACGAACAGCTGTGACTCCTCTGAGGCGCTGTCTCCCTTCAGTGGTCAGTGAGAGCTTTTGGATGGACTGAAGGGAATCTCCAGTGGATCCATCTCTTCATCCATAGAGAGAGACAGAAATGAAAATGTTGATTCAGCTGAGGAGCATTATGATCTAATGACATTTTTGATTTTAAGTAACCTTTTCCCCAAATGATTTTAACTCCAGCACGTAAAGGAGACGTCTCCGTGCCTCTGGCAGCAGCTGTGCACGTTCTAAAGCTGAATCCTCTCATGTGATTTAATCTCACTTGGATCAAAGCAGGAGACACAAAAAGTCTAAGTGACAGAAGTTCATATTAAATGTGGTTAGTCCAAATGTCATGTGAAATAGTTTTCCAGCTTGAGTAAGTGAAGCAAAATACAAAAAACTGCTCCTTAATGATTCCAAACAATACTTTGTCCTTTTCAAAGCGCGGCTTCCTCTGACACTTCAGCTTCTGTGTTTTCAGCTGCGTGGCAGTCTGAGCAGCTGAGGGCATCAGCCAGAGTTCATGCAGACTGACGGACAGTGACGGTTGAGCTGCCCGCCATCACAGGCTGCTTACCTCTGGCTCTTGGTGCTGAGCAGCCACCCGCGACCCCTGACCTCCGGCTCGTCACGGGGTTTTGATCCAGCAGTCAGCCAGTGGCAGGACAGCTGTAGCAGCACAGGGAGCTCTCCTCAGGCCCCAATTAGGCTCCCAAGAAGCAGCCGGTCCGCCGTGGAAGCCCTCCTCCAGGGAGCTGCAGGCTTGACACTGATGTGGCTTAACAGCAGCTGAAGGGGAGGGCAGCAGGAGGTGCCACCTTTGAGGCAATGCCAATAAGTGGTTTAAAAATGTATGGCACCCTTGTCAAACTTTCATATCGTGGTACCATAGCAACAGACTTGGTCGTATGCCCTACTGGAGGTAAGGAAAGAAAAGGAAAAATAGAAATAGGGAGCTAAAGGAGGTCACATTTATTCTTCCAATCTCACTGACAGTTTTCCTTTAATATCTCCATGAACTGCAGGTGAAAAGCTGAACTAGGAACTAAAGGAAGGGATGATGTCTAATTTCTCCTTACATGTGAAGATCTGGAGATGAGGATTAAGGATTGTGTTCAGACTGCAAAAGGGTGGAATAAAGAGTTCTATGTGGATCTCCATCGGACAGATTGAGAAAAAAAAAAATCATGTGTCACTGATGATTTTTGGTTAGGGGGTGGGTCAAATGTGGAGGGGGCTTGATCCGGCCCACGGGGCATAGTGTTGGGACCCCAGCTGTGAGGGAACCAAATGTGTTCAGTTTGAATACACCCTCAGTTTGAACGATCAAGATCATAATGCAACAGGCCTCAATTCTTCAATTAAAAAAAAAGTTCCAGTCATTTTCTTAAACTTGGATTATTTTGCTATAGAAGAACATTTTTGATAAGAATGTTTTACTCTAAAAAATAAATCATTTCTTTCAAATTAAGGGTCTTTCTTTTCTTAAGGTTCAGCTTTACATTTTGGTTTCCTGTTTTGTAAAAGTTGATGGTGAAGCTACAGAAATCTGCCCTGCTCAACATGTTTAATGTCAGGTTTCACCAAAAGAAAGATCTGGACTTGATGTATTTAGCATTCTGTAGAAGCTGTTCATATGTTAACCAAACGGTGACATTTCACACATTCTCAATGTAATATGAATTTTTCTCCCTGCAGCCTCAAATTTGTGCTCGTCCTGTTGGCGTGGCGGCAGAAACGCTGTCCTCCTTCATCAGCGGAGCAGAGACGGTGAGTCTGAATAAAATCTAATGTTTTCTAAACAGACAACAACTGAACAAGATTGAGGTAAACTCCTGCAATTCCTGAAGTTTCGTTTGACTTTTAAGTTATGACCAGTTCTGTAATTTGTCTAAAATCAGTGTCAATATTTCTTCTCCATGAGGGTGAGGATCTGCTAGTTCAGGATTTAAACCTTGAAAATATTTGGTGAGCTTACAGTTAGCATCTTGTAATGAGCTGCTGCAGAAGCCACATCCCAGACATATTTTAAACTTTCTCTCTGACACACGTTAGGAGATGATTACTTCTGCCTCTTTAAGGAATCTGGTTAAAATAGTGCGTTTATCCTGTTTTTCCATGTGTCCGCTCTTTATCCATGCGGGGTGTGCACATGCAGGTACATAACTGTTTTGCAATGCTATAATGTGATGCTCATGGAAGTGAATAAGGCTGACAGCAACCACCAAGCTTATGTTAATGAGCGTCTCCAAGCTGAATTCTGGCCAACAGGCTGGCAGTGAGAAGGAGTGAGAATCCATGCTATCAATTATCCAGTGTGAAAGTAGCCTGGTAGGACAGCTTGTGGCCTCATCGCTCAGCCACTAAAAATAGTGCTCCTCTCCACCAGCCCCTTTAGGACACTTGTTAATGCACACGGGCTTATTTAAATCAGGCCTCGGCTCGCCACTCGGGGACACAACTCTTCACAGCAACATTCGGTTTGACTTTTGAGGCAACCGTGCGACAGTCGTGTCCCGCGGACGTTTCAGATCAATGCAATATGATTCAGTAATTGTTTGCCCTGAAGCTGAAGTGTCAGGCTTCCCATGCAGCTCACACACCAACACACACCTGCCACAACCCACATGTTAGAGCATCAGTGATGGAGGACTTCGCCTGAAATCCTGCAGACATCACAAACTGAACTGCAGAGGTCAAAGGTGAAGCCAAAGAAGTTGGATTGTTTGTGCATTTTTCATGGATGTTTCTTCTTCTGCGGCTGTAGGGGGGGTGGGGGGTCTCTAATTAACCTGCTGCTCTACAATGTAAAACTGGGAAAAATGAGGAACTCCACAACCTCGGCACATTTGTTCAGACTTCAGCCAATGACAGACCTCCAAACAGATCCATTCAAATCCCTTCATCAACCTCTTGGTTTGTTTTCTAGGTTTGTCAGAAGATGAGAATTGAATCTGAGCCTCTCCAAAGCCCGTTTTCCAAACCCGGCCTGCCTGTGAAGACGGCAAAGCTCTCATTAAGGGTTGAGGGTTTGGTCATGGTGGTCTTATCGAGCTCCTGCAGCCCAACTGCTGCTCAGCTGGGAAGCACTCTCCTCTGGACGACTCTCAGAGGGTTCAACCCCCTTTGTCACATTTTCCAGTGCTTTGTTCATTTGCAATTTAGCTCTTTTTGTAATGTATAATTGCATCAGAGGAAAGTCAATTGTTACTCTGGGATTAAAATAATTGCATTTTCAGAAAATCCATCTTGAGTGTTTTGGAGGACAGAGGAGGAGGGGGTCACCGAGTCCATGCTGGATCCAGAGTTCTAAAGGTGCAGTCAGCAGCTCCAGGAGGAATCTTCTTCACTACTAAACAATGATGAGGAAAGCTGTGAACATCAGGAAAAGACTGTGAAGACGGGAGAATGTTTGCAGCTTCCAAATCTGACGAGAGCCTCGAAGAAACAAAATCCCAACTGAAATGAGAGGAAGCAATCAGAGATGATGATGATTGCAGAGAAATGCTGCAGTTTCTGCATGTTGATTTGCTACAGACTTGTGATGATGACGCGGTCAAAAGATTAAACTCATTGAAAATAGCTCAAACGTGACGGCGTAGCAGTGGACAGTGGTGAGGATTGGTATCAGGAGTGTGGTTGTGTTGACCTTTGTGCCTTCTCTTTCTGTCTCCCACCTGGTTTTCATTTCTCTTAACGAGTGCACCTGCGCTTCATCGTCCTGTTTTAGTCCACGTTCTCCTGACAACTGCTGCCAGATCGTCTTGGGAATTTATGAGTGTCATGAGCCTTTTGGCTTTTACTGATTGCTCTTGAGCTATAATAAACAAAGACTGTATTGGAACCTTCTGAAGAACAGCAGGTTGCTCTGAGCAGAGTGTACTCTATGAAGAAGATTTCTCTAATGTTACCCATGCTGAACATGAGATCTCCTACCTAAAGTGTCAGCACCTCCATTACATCACCTGATGATAGATCACAGAGACAGAGACTCAGGCTTTAACAACTCTACTGTTCTTTAATTCAAAAACAACCTTAAGGCCCAGATGTGGCAGACCGCTCAGAAATGGAGCAGGAATCATCCACCGACCATCTCAGTGCCACTGGACAGTCAAAGCTGTCAGAAAACCCAAATGTCTGTGATGCTTATTTTAAATCTGAGAACGTGTCAGATCCTGTGCAGCGGGTAGAC
The DNA here is from genome assembly GCA_003999625.1 of Oryzias javanicus. Classification (NCBI taxonomy): domain Eukaryota; kingdom Metazoa; phylum Chordata; class Actinopteri; order Beloniformes; family Adrianichthyidae; genus Oryzias; species Oryzias javanicus. The sequence continues at coordinate 7,141,687 of CM012447.1, read as the reverse complement.
AAAGCTGCTTGCTGTGCCCTTTGTCAGGTGCATTTGTTGGCCGTGGCCGGATCGGCGCCGACGCCGTCAGGTGTGTGATCTTCTCCGCTCTGCCTCCATCCCTCTGTGTTTAACCTTTGTTTGACAGCATTCACATCTGACCGTCTCCTGATGAAAATGTTACACAGATTGCTGCCATGTGACGGAGTCCAACACCGACGCATGTATCGTTATCAGACTTATGCAGCAACCTTTCTGTTATCTGTCCGGACATGACTGAGGCGCCAGAACACACAGATTCTGGTGATGGAGTTATTTTAGCACCAGAGAAGATCTAACCCATTTCACTCACAGTTTGAGCCTCTCTGAACATGTTAAATGACATCTTTTATGTTTGCTTTTGATGATTCCCAACAAACTGTTCAAAGTTTTTTTTCTGAGAGATGCATGAAATCTATAGGAATAGTGTTGAATGGACATTGAAGTGGTCTCTGGTTGTGTTTTCAGTAGAAGGCTGAAGATCCTGATCTCTGCAGCAGCTGCTCCCTGTGCCACTACTGTAACTCTTTCAATGTTTATGCAATTCACGCAATTTCAACAGATTAGCGACTGAAAGGATCAGTTATGTGCATGCAGGACTGGCACACAGGAAACTGGTTCATTTGAGGATGCGATGAGCTTCGTCTAGTCTGTGTCCTCAGGAAAGACCCTTGATGCTACTGCCTTATGTAGCCACAGGGGGGCTGAGTTTGGGCCTGTCTGTGCCGGTCCCCAGCCCGGAAAGAATAAAGGATTGTGTCAGGAAGGACAAGCGTGCATTACGGTGAAAGCAGATTTGCTGGAACTTCATGTTTCTTGTGGACCCCCGGGTTTGATGTTTCCACCAGCAGACGGCCTGTATTCACCATTGTTGTGCTCTGGCTGTGACCTACTGTGTTCTGAACAATCCACTCCAGTTTTCATTTTGACTGATGAACAAGATGAGAGATCTATTATAGAAACAAAAAGAGAGAAAATCCAGTTTAGAACAAAATATGACAGAAACTTGAGTAAAATAAAGTAGAACCATTATTATGAGCAGTGATGTGCACTCGGGGGGGGGGGGGGGGGGGGGGGGGCAAAATATAGCTAAAAAATGCATAATTCAATAAAGATTTTATACTTTAAAAATAAAAAATCAAAATTTATTTTGTAGACATTATTTTCTATGATTACCATTTTGTTCTGGTTTTCAACGTTTCTTGGTTAAAAAAGCAGCAAATTTATGAGTTTCCTGTTCAAAAACGCTAGACAGCGCTGGTTGAGGTAGCTCCGCCCCCAGCCTCACCCAGCGCCACACACACTGACTGGAACTGCAGCTGACACGTGCTCGTGCTGTTTCGGTCTTTCTATCATCATAAAATGCGCTTTGTTTTAAATCGACCTGATCTGCTTTTCTCTTGCTATCTCTCTGATTACATTGGTTCTGGTTTGGGACTCATTTAGTCTTTTGATCCGCTACAAATGCGCTTCAAAAACACACTAGGTGTGGCAGACAGTCCACCTGCCTCATTACGATATCCATGCCACAGACAGAGGGCACTGGTGAGCCCAGAGAGTGTATGTGACACAAAATCATAGATATAGTGGAAGCAAAACAAGTGCAGCCGTCCAGTTACTCTTTAATATTGTTTAGCATCAATTTCTAAATAGAGGATTTGTTTTTTTTAAACCCTTAAACTCAAGAATTAGTTTAGACTCATCTCTACTGAGACAGAGAAGCAAAAGGAAGACTTCTACAAACAGAACGTTCATCTGTTTCTCCAGAAGAAGCAGAGCACAGACTTCATTCAGAAGGAAAGTAAGTCAATAACAACAATGTTGGGGATTTGTTTTTATGCTACAGTTTTTAAACAGAAGTAAAATGTTGAATTGAAATTTTAAACACCAACAACAAGTCAAATGGTGAATGAGCTGTTCTGTAGGCAGTGTTGCCAGATAGTGTCAGAGCTTCCCAGTTCTTTCTTAAGTTTAGTTATTTATTTATAGAAATATGTAATTAATATTTCTAAACAATGGGGGGTCAGCCCCTTAGTAAAGCTTGTAAATCTGACCTGGTGATGTCAGTGCCTCACCAGCCGTGAACCTCACCACACATCACTTATGAGGGTCCTTTGATGAATCCAGTTTATTTAAAAAAAAAATAGGCCTGAAATGAACCGGCTCAGTTACCCACCTCTGTGTGTTGGCTTCCATGTATTGGGCTCAGCAGGTTGGGCTCCGTGTGCCGGGTTGTGTGTGTTATTCTCTTTGGATTGAGTTCCATGTGTGGGTCTCCGTGTGTTTGGTTCTGTGTGCCGGGCTCCGTGTTGACCGGGGATGAAACCATAAAACATTCATAATCCCACATTCTGGAGTCCGACAAATCTCCTTTAAGAACAATAGCAGAGCTAAAAGTGGGCCGGAGTTTTGCTCCACAAAGGCAGCAAATGTAAAGTACACCTTGAAAACCTTTAGGTAGGTCATTTTGAAGAAACCCACTTCTGCTCCCGTGAACATCGTCACCACAAAAAAAAAAAACCTTAATTTCACCGACTCCCATGTAGTGGGACTGCTCTGGAAGTCCAGGAGAACATTTTTTGCCTAACATACCCCTGAGATGAAGTTATTTTTCCCCAAGTGATTTATTAAACGGGGACGGTTGTAGAACAGCGTAGGGTAGACCTGCTACCAGCTTCCCCGGAGACCTGAGCGCAGACAGCTCCGAGACAAATTAACACCAGGAAGTTGTTTCAGGAGCACCATGCGAGGGAGGGGCCGCCTCCTCTCAGCCGATTAATGTCATTTCACCGCTTCTACCAATGGAGGCTCTGCTGACCATTTCGACAGCTCGAAGCTGCATAAATGAGGCTGGTTTAATTAAAGGAATACTGAATTACCTCGTTGTACCTGCCCTGAATCTGGTCTACAGTCATGTTTCAGAGCCAGAGCTCTCACATGGGCTTTCTCCTCTAGTAAAGACTTACTGTGAGAAGTGAAAGGTAAAGAATCTACGTGATCACCTGGTGGATGATTAGGCCATCGCCCTGTGATTGAAGCATGAGTCTGCCTGAAGACGTGTGGATTTACCATATAGAGAAGAAAGCATTTGGATCAATCGAGTGAACACAGGAAAACTGACTGTTGATGAAAAGGTGATAAACAGATTCACAGAAATGACTCGTCTCATGCTTGTAGAATGAGAAGAACCTGTATTTTAACATCCCAGCTGTGTGGCTGGTCTCCACGGTGATGAGTCTGAGACTAGATTGATGATGCTGCCGTGTTGTTATGAAAGCATTCATTCAAGCATCAGACCTGAAACCGTGAAGCTGCTGTTTGCCACCAAATGTCCTGTTGGTGATGTGTAATTACACATTACCAACTGTTGTTGGACCTAGTCCAATGAAAATGGTGTTTAGATGATTTTAACATGTTATTGTAGCCGTTTTCTTGTGATGGAGAAAAAAAACCCCATAAAATTTCAGACTTAAACTGCATTTCTTAGTATTTCTTTATTCAACTCCTGGTGGATCAGAAGCAGATGGAAACTCGCAGCTCTGCTCCATTCTGATACATCCACTGTCAGACAAATAGATCCATGAACGTCATTATGAGCTGGAATCTGGATCAGAAATGTGCAGCTGCGTAGCTCAGATGTTGCTGTCATTTTAGGCTGGAGATGGGAGGGGTTGTAAACTATCAGGAGGGAGTGTAAACAAAGGAATGAATGCTGGGATATCAGTGTGGGGTAACCGCCGTGCCAACAGTCCCGCCCATATTCCAGAAGTAAATTTCTAATGAACTGTACCAGAAAATGTTTTAAAAAACACAAATTTTTAAATTGTTGCTAAAAACAACATAATCATCATTAAAAGACCACTGGGAATGCTTTGGAGGGAACGTTAAGGTTCAAAAAACATTCTGGTAAAAAATAGTGTCCATCAGATCCAAACTTAAACAGGAAACAAGCTGACTTGTAGTTCAACAATAAAACAGTCTGCACACAGGAGCAACCAAACCAACCTAAACAATATATTTAAACAGAAATACATGCATGTGACAGCAAAAAACTCCACAACAATGTTGATTTAACCCAAGTTCTCTTCATCACACCCACAGGTCAGCTATATGGATCCATGCTAAAGTAGCATCAAAGTTACACATTCTCAACAAATGCCATCTCCTGACTGGTTTTAAACCACTAAACAGTTCACAGATCAAACATTAATGCTAAACAGAAAAACAAACCACTTCATTAAAAGACAAACAGAGAAATAAATAACTAACTTGATGCCTGTTGTGTTTCTCACTCTTTCAGTCCCATTAGTCTGACGGAGTCTATGTTTTGCAGACAAGATCAAAAGAAAAATGTTTTTAACATCAGAGACAGAGTTTCTATCACCAATTCTAAACTATCCATAGAATAAAATCTGCTTGACACGGGTGTCCAAGCCATCAACCTGGACATACAGCAGACTATGATGAAAACTGCAGAACTGCACAGATTACACCAGCAGAGGTCAGATCCTAAAACAACCAGGACGACTTTAACAAACTTTAGATGTGCAGACAGTATGAAGAAATGAGGCAAAGTTATAAAAGAAGCTCCAAGGTTGGATCTTCTCTTGGTCCTCATGGAGGTCACAACAACAACACTTTATCCTCGATTTCCTTTAGAAAAGCCAATAATTCTGCTCAACCTTTCCAAACCGCACACACACACACCCCTACACACACACCCACACACACACATGCTGAGCTGGAGCTCATCATGGAACAGTTTACAGGGAAGAGAAGAAAAGTTATTTGCAGAAATTTGTATTCATAATTTATTTTTCTAGCTGAGAAATACAGTATTTTATTCATATATGTTCTCGTTATGATTTAGGAAGAGTTTAGCTTAATGTAGAGATCAAATACTTGGACTTTTGTCAGTTAATGTATATATTAATCAATGATGATCAATGGTGCTGGGGAAGCTGTCAATCAAAGCTGCTCCAAGATGTCCAGAATCAGGTGGGAGGAGCCTGAAAGGCAAGAGACTGGGCTTTTTGGTGGAATCTTCAATCCTTTAATAACTCTTATGCAACAAGAGGAGGACAGAGGCAGATGAGCTAACACGAATGAACTGAAAAACTCACTAAATGGTGCAGTCCTCACCACAGAAAAACAAGAGTGCTGGAGAATATAAACACATGAAACATCCTAACTAAGAATGTTAAACTGTAGAAAACAGGAAAATGAAAAGCCATCATTAATGTCTCCTCTAGTTATGATCAGGTTCATTTCAGCCAGACTTCTTTTGTCCTTTGTGCAATAAGACAGAACAACTCCCTGAGTGAGCATCACAAGAGAACCTCATTTAGTTTAATGAATGTTTCATGGTTTTATTATATTAGGTTTGGATTTTTTAATATTTGATGGGTTTATTAGATTTGTAATTAAAATCTTTTACTATTTTTTAGCTAATAGATTTAAATATTTATTGTTTTATGGCTTTATTATCTTTATTGTTTATTTATTGTGTGTGATGAATTCCATCAGCCGGCAGCTTTTGAATTTCATTTAGGATTAATAAGTTCTACTATGTTCTGTTCTTTTCTGTTCTGTTCTATTTTATTCTATTCTAAATCAAAATCACCTTAACATTGGGTTTGCATTTAACTGACGTTTTCAAAGATCCTCTGTGTTTCTATGTTCTTTTATGTAGTGAGTTTTATATTTTGTCCTTTAAGATGCACAAAACAAGCACAAGAGTGACTAGCTCAATCGCTCAATCGCATTGCAATTACTGCATGAACACTCATTCATCAAAGGTCAATGTTGAAAACAGGAAAGCATGTTAAAGCAATCATTTTTAATGACTATTCTACATAAATGTGCATTTCTGCCTTCAAACTCTCACAGATATCGCTGTGGAAGTCTTAGGCTCTGCTTATAAAATGTGACTCTATTAATGTTAATCAAGTTAAATTTTGACCAATCAGGGACTAGTGCCTTCCTCAGAGATGTGGTGGTGACTTATGGGTAGTGTCCTTTCAAAACATGGAACTACCAACTGTTTGGGAATTGATCATGGAGGAGAGATTATTGGTTGGAATGCGAGACACCAGGTCCTTCAAATATCAGAACAAAGCTGTGAAGGAAAAAGTCTGGAGCAAGATTCACCAGATTTACACCCCTTTGACATGTCAACACCAAGCCTCTTCCAACTGAGTACATGCACTAGTGTTGGGTAGTGACAATCCAGTGTGAAAACTGTTTGCTGAACTCACCATTACAGAAATAAGGAGGAAACAGGAAGTGATGGCAAAAAGACCAGGACAGATTACTCCACACAAAACTTCAAACGTTGACCCAACAATAATGAACTGTAGACCAATGAAGAATCCTTTTTTCAGTGTTCTAATGTCACTAATGTGAGCTGGCCTCTGTGACTTCCCTGACCAGAAATTTGCTTTGACAAAACTCTATAAGTGACGGTCCTGATCTTGTCTTCACTCAGACCAGAAATGTCTGCTGTCAGTACAAAACAGGAAGCAGGTTTTCCAGCTACTGCTGTGTATTGTGTTCACTTTTTAGAAGAAACAAATTCTAAAAGCTTTAGCGCTGCATTAGAGATCTGAAGTTCCTCAGCTCAGGTGCAGCTTTGGTTTCCTTTCATGTAATCGATTCATCACACACGCGACCTTTCTGAAAGAGCGTGTCCAACAGGAGAGTTTTAACATGGTACACACGGAGAGGTCAGAGTGCACGCAAGCTGAATTATTTCCAAATCTTGTGTCCAATCAGGAATGTCAAAACCCAGAAAAAAGTGACAAAAGAGAGACGCTGGAAATAAAAGGAGGCCTGAGCCAGAGGCAGAAGGTCAGTCTGCAGAGGAGGAAGGAAGCTGGCCAAATCCTCGCCATGAACAAAAGGATGGACAGAGACACGGCGAGGAGGCCAGGAGGTCCAGCACTGTCCTTTCATTTGGGGGAAACCAGGAGAGAAGAGCATCGACAGGTAAATCAGTGCCGGACATGACGGTGAATTGCTAACACTGAGACGTGTTCAGACTGTGGATCATTGTGGATCAGACAAACCCTGCGCTCCAGATGTTCTCCTGATGCTGCACCACTGTGCTGGCTCTGTTTCAACTGAATCTCTGATAGACTGAAAAAAACACTCCAGACATCACACTTTCCTAAACACATTCTTAAATAAGTTAAGTTCCTTACAGATAGCTCCAGACCTTTATACAAACAAGTAATAACAGAAAATTTAGGTAACACTTTAGATGAGGTGCTGCAAATCACTAAATGTAACGTTGACAAAGATTGTTAACACATTTGTTAAGCTTGTTAACAGTTTGTTGATATAGCCTTCATAAATAATGGTCTCATTTTAGATGATAATAAATCTTACTAAGTATGTTAATAAACTGTATTTGGCTTATTATGCTTATAAATATCTTATAAACATCCTATAAGCACATTAATAATGTTTGTTAATGTGTTAATAAAGCTTGTCATGGAATCTTATTATAAAGTGTTACCAAAATTTATAAACAAGTGAAACAGACACAAACAGAGACAATGTCTTAGACTTTGACTGACACATGCAGTTGAGCATAAAATACCTATTAGAGGTTACTGATGTTCATCATAGACACTCTTTACCTGTCACAGACATAACGCAGAAAAATAATAATCAGAAAATCACATTGTTTGAATTAAGAGGATGTATTTATGTAAAGGAGCACAATGTAGCCACGAGGGGGCCCAAGCCAGGGTCTCTGTGCCGGTCCCAAGCCCGGATAAATCCAGAGGGTTGTGTCAGGAAGGGCATCCGACGTAAAATCTTTGTCAAATCAAATATGCGATTCCGACCTACGTTATCCATACAGGATCGGTCGAGGCCCAGGTTAACAACGACCGCCATCTGTGCTGTTCACCGACAGGGTGCCGGTGGAAATTGGACTACTGTTGGTGGAAGAAGGAGAGGAGGAAGGAGGGTTCATAGGAAGAGAGAGAAGAGGAAAGTCACTAGTGTTGGACTGAGAGTTGGAACTTTGAATGTTGGAACTATGACAGGAAAAGGTAGAGAGTTAGTTGACATGATGCAGAGGAGAAAGGTAGACATACTGTGTGTCCAGGAGACCAGGTGGAAAGGTAGCAAGGCTAGAAGCTCAGGAGCAGGTTCAAGTTGTTCTATCATGGTGGAGATGGAAGAGAAATGGAGGAGGAGTTATCTTAAAGGAGGAGCTTATCAAGAGTGTTGTGGAGGTAAAAAGAGTGTCAGATAGAGTGATGAGTCTGAAGATAGAAATGGAGGGTGTGATGTTCAATGTTGTTAGTGGGTATGCCCCACAGGTAGGATGTGAGCTGGAAGAGAAGGAGAAGTTCTGGTTGGACCTCGATGAAGTGATGATGAGCATCCCTGGAAATGAGAGAGTTGTCATTGGTGCAGATTTCAATGGACATGTTGGTGATGAGGAGGTGATGAGGAGGTGATGGGCAGGTTTGGTATCCAGGAGAGGAATGTAGAAGGACAGATGGTGGTTGATTTAGAAAAAGATGGAAATGTCTCTAGTGAATCCATTCTTTGAGAAGAGACAGGAACATAGGGTGACTATAAGAGGGAGGAGAAGCACACAGATAGACTACATCTAGTGTAGACGGTGTAATCTGAAGGAGATCAGTGACTGTAAAGTAGTGGTTGGTGAGAGTGTTTCCAGACAGCACAGGATGGTGGTGTGTAGGATGACTCTGGTGATGAAGAAGATGAAGAAAGAGAGGGTAAAGGCAGAGAAGAGGACAAACTGGTGGAAGCTGAAAAAAGAGGATTGTTGCATGAATTTAAGAAACAGTTGAAACAGGATCTGGGGGTCAGGAGGAACTCCCAGATGATTGGATAACTACAGGTCATGTGATCAGGGAGACAGGTAGGAGTGTACTTGGTGTGTCATCAGGAAAGAAAGTTGATGAGGAGACTTGGTGGTGGAATGAGGAGGTGCAGGAGTGTATACAGAGTAAGAGGCTAGCTAAGAAGAAGTGAGACACTGAGAAGACTGAGGAGAGGAGACAGGAGTACAGGGAGATGCAGCGTAAGGTGAAAGTAGAGGGGTCAAAGGTCAAACAAGGGGCTTATGATGACTTGTATGCTAGGTTGGGTAGTAAAGAGGGAGAGACTGACCTGTACAGACTAGCAAGACAGAGAGACGGAGATGGGAAGGACATGCAGCAGGTTAGGGTGATCAAGGATAGAGATGGTAATGTGTTGACAGGTGTCAGTGGTGTCATGGAAAGATGGAAAGAATACTTTGAAGAGTTGATGAATGAAGAGAATGAGAGAGAAGAAAGAATAGAAGAGGTGACTGTTGTGGAGCAGGAAGTAACAAAGATTAGTAAAGGTGAAGTGGGAGGGGCTTTGAAGAGGATGAAGAGTGGAAAGGCTCTTGGTCCTGATGATATACCTGTGGAGGTATGGAAGTGTCTAGGAGAGATGGACTTGGAGTTTCTGACCGGGTTGTTCAACAAGATCTTAGGTGGTGAGAAGATGTCTGAGGAATGGAGGAGAAGTGTGATGGTGTCCATTGTTAAGAATAAGGGAGATGTGCAGAGTTGTGGTAACTACAGAGGAATAAAGCTGATGAGCCATACAATGAAGGTATGGGAAAGAGTAGTGGAAGCCAGACTAAGAGCAGAAGTGAACATCTGTGAGCAGCAGTATGGTTTCATGCCAAGAAAGAGCAAGAGTGTCGTTGTCTCTCTGGTGATGATGTAAGATTTGTGCTGAACTCATTAGCCCTGAAAGGGCAAACAATTGTGCCAAGTTTGTGGCTATGTAAAACAGCTGAGCATCACCTAAAAAAACGTTGAACTTTTTATTCATTGGTTCCATCTGAGGCGGCTGGGAAGCATCAGATGGTGTCTGTGCAGCAGCAGGACCTGCAGCCGCCTGCTGAAGTGGTGGCTGAGAGCAAGCGCACCCTGTCATTATGTTGATGTCACCGTAAGTGGCAAGAACATGCCACGGTGAATTCCTAAGTGCTGTATTTCTCTGAGGCAAACATGCAATCACAGGTAAAATGGATTTGAAGCAGCACGACTCTTGTTCTCCACCGACACAACTGCTTATTATTTCCTGTTTCAGCGAAGGACTGAAGGATGGAGCTTGAAAGTGCAGAACTCAGCCGCTTGCGCTTCGTGTGGATAAGTTGGCAGCAGGTGCTTGTGTCTACGTGATGGAAGCAGGGGGCCGTGGAGTTACCTACATCACCCCCTGTTGAGGGCACAAATGCCAGGTAGACTCTGGTTCCTCAAGCTAGTTATTATCCTGGCATGAGAGAGGGCATGGGTTCATCCTGCGTCTCCTTTGAAGCACTAAGCTGACTACTGGAAACAGGGCCCGTTTACAAGATCAATTGGGGCGCCAGGAGATTGTTTCCACGAAGCAAGTAATGGGTCTCTATTGAACCATCGTTGAAAATTTACCATCCTGTGCCAGAAACGCTGGAGTTATGAGTATAATCTTAAGCACTGCAGTTAAAATAAAAGTGGGCTTTAGAGTCTGGGGGACGGCTTGTTCCTCAATGGATTGCCATGGAGGATGGCCACTGCTGTCACTGCTGGGGAAATTTAAAATCTTAATATCATCTGAAGAACCTGGACTTGGAACAACTGCGTGATAAAGTCAGTGATTGTGACCTGAAGGAGGAGTTTTAAGGAGCCATTAGTTCATGTGGAGATGCTGATCTTTAACCTGTTCAAAAACAACAAGCCTGTCCAATTGTGCTCGTCTGTGCACAGATGGACTTTAATCTCACATTTCACACAGCAGAGATGGCTTCAAAGGGGAGTGGCCTGAAGGATGGAGGAGGAGGAAACAGAGCAGCAGCATTTACATGAGGAGAAGGATCCATGCAGAGCAGCCGGGCAGCAAACATGCAACATTCAGAAGGTTTAGAAGACTGAGGCTGATACTGAATCCTAAACATATTTGATCTACTGCCATCCTTTCAAGGCTGGACGGACCATGGCCCTGGGAGCAGGTTCTGAAGCTTCTGCAGGACTTTTTATGTCAGTTTAAGCCGAAGATTTTTGTGACTTTTTCTTTGGTAATAAATACACATTCAAAAGTGTAAAGATAGCCCATAGCATAGACATAGAATCTACAATAATGTGTGTAATGGTTGCCAATGTATGACGGTCTCTGTGGTCCCACTGCCTTCCTCAGAACCTTCAGAAAACCGGTCAGAATTTGGACCAGAACAACTTGAAAATGTTTTTCTTTAAAAAAATAAAATGAACAAAAGAAACCTTGATGTAGGATTTAGGATGAACTAAAGTAAATCAGTTGTGGCTCATCTCTGTCTGAATTGTGTGAGAGTGCATTTAGACTGGAGAAACAGCGGACAGAACACGCTGGTTCCGTCTTTATCTTCCTTCTCCTTCACTCTGTTCTGTACAGAGAAAATGAAAATTCTACTTTTTGAGGTTTTAAATGCATTTTACTCTTCATTCCTCTCTATAAAGAACCACAAAGTGGTATTTTGATCCATTCATAGATTTAAGAGTATTCCTCTAAAGACCTGCACTGTCTGCAGCAGCCCCTCCCACGAAAACGTGCTGACGTCAGCACGATGCCAACAGCTCTCTCCAGGAAGAATCTGCTCTGACAGCTCCGCCCCCAGACTAACACAACATTCAATTTATCCCCTTGTCTTGTGATGATTAGCAGCAAAAAAACTTCTAGAAAGATCTAGAATAGCGTATATCTTAGTTGTGTCCTGTCTTCAGTAAATTTTAGCTCAAACAGGTGTTTGTTACTTTAGACTCGCCGCTTCTTTAAGCCCCACCCCCACGTGTTTGTGTTGTTGTGTTGTGAAGCAGTGTAAAGATGGCCGGGTTGCCTGCCCTGTTGCCCTATTCACCTGGCAGGTGGGGACCAATTAACTTGATTATCACCTGCTGGACTGAGGAGACTGAGGAGACTGAGGAGACTGAGGAGACTGAGCAGCAGGAGGTCTTTGAGTTGATGTTGTGCTGATTTGTTTGGTTTTCTTTTTTCTTCTTTATTTCCTCGGCAGTCTTCCACTGCTGGGTTTTGTTATGTTAGTTTTGGGGATGGCAGTCTTGATTTGTGGGCTTGCTTTGTTTCTTTTGAATTGGTAGATTTCTGTTAGGCTGCCTTAACGGGGAGCTGCTAACTCTGATGGTCAATGTGGCTGGGTCAGCAGACTCCCTGATTTATGTTATGTTTGGCCAAGGTTCCAATTTTTTGTTTTGAATTTTCTGTTTGAACCAGCAAACTAATCATTTCTTTCTTTTTATTCTTTCTTTACAGGACACAGTTCATTTCTGTAATACAACTGTGGTCTGTATCATCTTGTTGTCCAGTTCCATGTGTGATGGTCCCCTTTCGTGTCTTTCCTCCGAGACTGAAGCTGGTCTCTTTAATGGGACGGTAACAGCTACTATAGGTAGATCTATCATGGTGCATCCATCTCTGAAGAAGTTTGGATTATTTTAGTGGGAGAAATACAGACATGATGCCAGAGACTCTAGGATGAAGCAAACTGCAGCGGCAGTGTAGCCACACTCAGCGGTAGGCGGAGCTTCAGGAATCAAGCCGTTTTACTTCAGGGTATAAAAAAACTCATGAAGTATAACTGATATTTCATAAGTAATTCATTTTTTGTGTTCCAAAGGTAACAACGATCTTATATAGAGATATACTCTGAACAAACAAAATATGTGTAAAAAATAAAGGCTGAGGCGACTAAAAGATCCGTCCCTGTGGATTCACAGCCCCAGCAGGGATCGATCTTGATCAATATCAGCTCAGTCTGGGGGGGGGTCATCGGGCAGACCTGTGGTCACGTTGATGGCTGATTCCAGCACAGACACGGGAACACTCCAACATCGATCTGGTCCTCTTCATCTGAGCCAGATTAGGAACCTTCTAGTTAATTACAGAGCCGGTGGCAGGAAGCAGCTCGTTAAGACCCTGTACATTATTGAGAGGAGCCATGGATTTTACGCCCCGTTCACAACAACGGCATCAGGCAATTCTAGCATGGAGGCAGAGCCAGCTTCCAGAAACATTCAGCCATTTTTGAACTTCTGTCTCTCAACAAGGTGGTTCTTCTTGAGAAACGTGTGTGTGTGTGTGTGTATGTATGTCTGTATATATATATATATATATATATATATATATATATATATATATATATATACATATGTATTTATTTATTTGGGATGCAACTGATACAGTTCAATATGTATCTTGATACGAGGGTCACAGTTCAATACGTATTGAACAAACAAAAATTGAAATCCTATTATTCCACAGATTAGGATTTCTTTTGCAAACAGGAACAACATAATGAAGAAATCAGATTTTTTCAAGTGTTCAGCTTTTAGCAGTTATTGTAGAATCACACTTAAATAGAACTCTTGTGAACTTATAAACATTTACAACTTATAAACAATTGAATCAAATGTAAAAGTGTCTCAGTCCTCAATACTTGTAAACATGAATATAATAAACTCCAACAATCTAAGCTGTTCTCTTCAGTCTTGACATTCTACAGTACTGCACTCTTTATTTTCCAGTGTGAGGACCGTCATATAATGAACATTTACAGATTTAGTTCTCTGTGATTCAGGACGTCCAGCTGGACGTGGAAAGTTTTTACCAAGTCGTCTTCAATTTGTTCACTTGTTCATAAAGTTCAGGTATATAAAGATTTTCCTATGAAATATAGACTTGCTGGTCCTCTATATTGTAGATCAACTGTTTTCATTAAATGACTAAAGTCCTAATTATCAACCACTGAAAAAAGACTGCAGAGATTTATCAATAAACACTCTGATGGAGTCAGATATTTTCTGGTGTTTATCTGAGGTAACACTTTAGAAATAGATCTGGGATGTTTTCATTGTGTTTCCTGATTAGTTGTTGACTTTAACACGACTGATCTTCATATTTGACGGTGAACTCTGGATCTCTTCACACCACAGGTTTCAGTGTTGGTGGCGTGTCTTCAAACACGAGCCGCTCACAGATCCAGCTGGCTGTGTCGACACACACCTAAGTGACCACAAAATGAAAAGTCCACGAAAACGTGCGCAGAAGTTCATATTCTGCTTTACCTGCTTTAATGTTGACTCTCCACTGAAAGAGGCAGCCAGAAGGGCCACAACGTGCCTCACTGTCGTGGTTTTTTGGGCTGTTAGCTACTATGTTATTTGTTTTTAGCATTTAAGGGGAGGGACAAAGTAGTTTCTGGTTGGGAGGGGGAAGAGTGAGCGCACACCTGGAGCAGACAGACTCTGCAACAAAGACACGAATACACAGATATTCTAAAAGCAACTGGATAAAAACAATGCATACCATGAAAAATGCCGTACAGAACCGTGGAACGTAACAAATGAATCGGTTTTATATCAAATATTGTTACATCCCTGATATATGTATATATATATGTGTGTGTGTGTGTAATATATCTGTTATCCGTAATAATCCGTATTACTTATACTTGCAAAGAAGAGACGCTGAGGGAGGGGCTTTTTCACACAACTTTATTTAAAAGTTTTCACTGCAAAAAAAACATTCTGCTCCAAACTCAAAGCAGGAGACTTGAAGCTCATTTGCGTCGCAGTAATAGAAAGCTGCAGAGGCCGGCCGTCAGCTGTCTCTGCTGCACACAGACGTACGCGTCTGTGCAGTAAGTGAAGTGTTGTTGGCTCCTGAACATGAAGCAGGAGCTCCACGTTCAGCCTGATTCTGCTGCACACTAGAGGAGCGGCGGCTGTTGTTGGGATGAAATTGACTTGTCGAGCTCTCAAAGATCACTACACCCTCTTTGTATGCATTCCTAATCAAATAAGCAGCGCCGGCTTTATTAACTTGGACAAGCTCGCTTCAGATAAGCCTGTCGCTTTAAGCCACTTCAGAGCGGGAATGAGCCCCCGGAGGTGATGAGAGGTGACTGTGGGGGGGGCTCGGATCCGAGCTTTAGGTCGGTGCATTATTGTCTGAGGCTTGGCCTGCAGCTCCACAGAGAATCACTTCCTCTAATGGAAAACTATTGTCTGCCACTGAGAACATACAAGTGTGCAGAATACAGATCAGCCTATCTGGACTTATGCACAGGCCTGTGTGGCAGGAAGCTATTTCAGAGCTGCTGCATCCACTGACGCCTTTTGTTATTAAGCAATACATCTGAAATGGACTCCTCCTGTGTGCTTCTTTTGGGGGGGCTGGCAGGAAGAATAATGCTTTTATATCTTAACACCAACATGGAAACTAAACATAAAGCTGTCATGGTGATGCAACAAAAAGGCTCCGGAGTCATCGCTTCACGGGGGCAGACTGGACCCAGAACGCTCACATGAGAGCAGAGGTGTCTCTGCTGGAATTATGATGTCTTTCCTTTGACGTCCTGCATTATTTATCCCCCCACCCCGCCCCGCCCTCCCTGCCAGCTAACAGCTGAACACTCCTGCCCCCCACCCAGCAGAAATCACCACAGACAGTTCAGGTTCACCGCCGGTTCATCCCAATCGGAGCGCAGTCGGAAGTTTTCCTCAAGCATCCCCGAGGAAGAGGAGCTCCATTTTCTTCACAGCACCCCCCCTCCCCTCCTCTTCCTCTGGAGAACGATGAGGTGAGATACATGCTATCACTTTTCCATCCTTCCTGGACCTTCATCCTGGTCAGTTGGACTGGCCGCCCTGCAGGATTCACCTCAGTCCAAACTGCAACAACATGAAGCCTCTTTGTTTATTTGTTTTTTTTTTCGGTGGGAGGGGGGGGTGCTGTTCATCCACCCTTTGGGCTCACATTTGGGCTGACGTCTGTAGAAACAATAAAGAGAAAAGAAGAAGATGTTTTTATCATCATTTACTATTTAATTAGTCAGACATTGGATTTGTTCTCTTTATATAAGCTCTGGTGGGGGGGGGGGGGGGGGTGCTCCTTGAACAGGTGCAGGCCCTGACATGACTCAGAGGGTAGATGTTTTTTGGACAAAAGGAGGCAGTCTTGATCCCCCTCAGGGGATGGGAGGATTTGGGGGTTCAGAGAAATGGTTTCATCCTAAACATCCATCAGGAGAAGATCAAGCGGCTTCAAAGTGCTGTAAATATTTGATGAGTCATGATAATGCCGGATCACCTGCAGAGTCAAACATGTTGACCATCATTTCTCTGCAGGGTCAGACGTTCACCTTGTGACGCGGCCACAAAGATAAAAAAACATTTGAATAGCAAAAACCAATAAATGTGTCTCCAGCACAAAGAAGATGGATTACGGATGAGAATAGGTTTTCAGTTTTCTATTTTTCTAGAGCATCACAATTATTTATCTTCTTCAGTGAGAGAGATCGTTTCTTATTTTGTTGATTTCACCTTGTTTCAGGAAAGCCAAACTGACCAGCTGTCCAGAGACATCAGATGAGGAACAGTCGTTTGGTCAACATTGGCAGAGACGCTCTTTAATGTAAATTAATAAAATACATGATGATGGGAGAGGTCAGTAAGAGTTGGATCTCTCAGCGCTGCAGCTGAGAAAACTATTATCATAATTATATTAAAACTGTTGCTGTTTGCTTTGATTCAAACTGACTCGCTCTCATAGAAATGTTAACTCCCAGTGAAACTGGAGCTAAAACCAGTGGAGAATAAATCAACTTCAACCTTAAATCACTTTCAATAGTTTACTCTCCATAAAAACATATTTTATCAAAGTTATACAAGTTAGAATTAAGTGCAAGATTACAATAAAATTAAATGATCTGGAGGGCCCCAGCCCCCCGGGCCTGACATGTGGTCCAGAGATAGAACGTGTTAAAAACACCAAAAACAACATTTTCATTGGACAGGGTCATTCAATATTTCTGTAAGACGCATACCACCCCATTTGTTTCCATAGGGGTTGGGGGCGTGGTGGGGAAGTTTTAGAATAAGAATTAGCATTACCTAACAGGTAGCATCAGCTTAAAACTGGCATTAGCCAATAGCTAGAATGAGCCAATAGCTAGCATTAGCCAACAGGTAGCATTGTATTTCAAAGAACGTAGATATTGGAGCCAAAACTCTGGTGTTGAAGTGTCACTTTTTCTTAAAAGTGTTATTTTGATGGATCACAGCCCAAATGTTCTCTGCGGAGACATCAAAACGTTCAGACACGGAGTCGTGTGACACGGTCCACCTCTCAAAGCTCAGCCTCATGGATCCGAGCGAAACTCCACCCCAACCCGCCGAACAGACGACAGCAAACGTACCGCCTTGTTGTGGGACGTCGGGGGACAGACGGCGCTGAGCGGCCGGGATCTCATCCTGGGGAGGAACACCAACAGAGCCGTTAGCATTCGGATTCAGCTTCAGCATCATTCTCATCAAACAGAACATGGTGGAGCTGATCCATTTATCAACAGTCTACTGCTGAAACATGACTGCTATTTATTTATCTATCGTCTTTCAGCTGATTTTAATTACTGAGGTCTAATTATGGATCCCATGTGGCTGAAACATGACATTACTCTACGGTTTAGAGGGTTTATGAACATCTGTGTTAGGGGAGGGTTAACTGGGTCGGCTTGTTTACCTTGTGGGACGGAGGTCTGTTAAAACAGCTACTGCCATCCTGCCTGCGGAGGTCAGCTGGGGGTCAATTTAACGGAACGGCAGGGTCACATGACCAGAGGACAGCAGAGAGATCAAAAAAGAGAAGGAAGAGAGAGAAGCCCCGCCCTCCTGCCCTTGACCCCCGTCACCCCCGTCCTGCTCCGCCTTTAAGCTCAGAGGTCAGGGTTTTTCGGTGATGCTCGCCGGGATTCACTGGGAGTTATGGGGGCTGAGCTTATGACGCTTCGAGACGCTGTTAACCCCCCAGACCTCAGGGGGAGAAGTTTCTGGTCAAACTGGAGGAGGAATGAGGTCTACCCAAAAACAGCGTTTGGGGATGGATGCTGCTTCTGCTCCGCCTCTGTCCACTCTGGCTTTGATGCTCAAACTTTGGAGGTTTTTCTGCTTTCATCAGGATGACGTTAAATTTCCCCACATTCCACTTATTGATGTTAGTTTAAATTATAAAGCTTTTTATGAGACCATAATTATTCTCGTCAACACAGGAGCTTTGTTTGAAAAATGTTTATTCAGCATCAACAAAGAAGAAAATATTAAAGGGCTTACATAAGCTGAAAGCTGAACTAATCCACAGACGGACGGATGTTTAGGGTCTTAAAAAGAAATATTAGGCTCTCAAAAGTTAGAAAGGTGTGCTATTTAAAAGTTTGAAAACAGAATAACATTAAAGTATTTATTTAGACAGTCTAAGGAATGAAAGCACAGACATGTGCGCTCAGACGGAGCAGCGCTCCGACACGGCTGGATGTTTGGGGCAGGACGGATGGACACAACTACAACAGGCTGCTTAGAAGGAAACATTTGTCAACACCCACAGTGGCACACCATGCTTTATAAGCCCCTTAACAGACTACTATTTTACAAAAGAAGGAGGATACAGCAATACAATATGTGTACAGACAGACGGGTTTCTCTTTTCCAGTTTGCAAATGTCTCATTTACAGGGGACACAAGTTTCACCAGTTACTAAAGTACCGTCCTGCAGAGAGCGTCTACAGAACCGCACTGTCCTAAGCTAAGCTACTACATTTCAGAGGTCTAACGAACAGAGGAGGACGAGTTCTGCCGCGCAGAAACATCCCTTCATCAGCTGACTGATGCTATTCTGCACAATCACAGAGCTGAGAGGAAACTTAACCTACTGTGGGCTTTTCTTTCTTATTCTTCCGATCCAGTCACATCTCCTGGAGGGGGGAGGGGGGCATATTTTTGTGGAAGTGAGGGTTTGATGTATTTCATTATTCAGAGGGATTCCATTATTAAAATCCTTTCTTTTTTTTTTTTTTTTTTACTAAATTATTTTCATTTTAATTCTAAAAAGGTGGGAACGTCCATAAAAAAAATCCATTACTTGGGGGGAGGGGGCTCAGGTGCGGCTCGTATAAACAGTTCAATATCTGGAGTACGGCTGGTCTCTGTAGACTCCCTTGGTTGTTCTTGCTGATGGGGCCTTGCTGCGAGAATTTGCCCACTCTTCCTGACCTGATTAGAAGAAAAGAAAATAAACAGATGGGGACTGATTACAGAGGCGCTTCATTTAAATCATTCAGTCACAACAAGCCTGGAGGCCCGTCAGGCTCCGAGCAGACACAGAATGGAGGAGTAGCAGCAGGAACGGGGGGCGCTCTGCTCTGTCTGGGTATCGACGTTGCTGGCCAAAAACAAAAGCGCGCTTTCACCAGACGCCTCGCTCTCACCTGGAAGGATTCATCTCAGATAATTGAATGAGAGGATCAAATAGCTACTTGAAAAGGACCCGTTTAGTGGCTCCCAGCAAAAAGGTCACAATTACCATTAGCCCAAATCAGGCCTGTTCCCCCGCTGCTCCTGTCAGTGTGAAAGCGCCAGTATTGACGGGGCCTTTGTCTGATCTTCAGCCAGTGCTCAGACTTCCCGCACAAAGCCCCATTCCTTTCCTCTGCTGGCGACACACAGCCAATCGGCTTTAATTAAAGCTGTCACCGTTCCTGCGACAGTCACTTTGAAGAACCACACCAAGGTAACCTTGTGTTTGGAGAACAAGAATGCTCATCAGCGCTGTTTATCTGCTTCCTTTGAACTGTCTCCTTTTCTGCCAGAACCTCACAGCATCCTTAGAAGGCTTTTTACTTCAGCTGATCCCAACTCTAATGAGCGTCAGGAAAGTTGGAAATGCTTTGCACCTTCTACTGGGCAAGCTGCAGGGACAATTACCTGAAAATATTCTTCACTGACCAGCCAACATCAAACCCCAGCCTCTCCTCTGTAGAGGCAGGAGGATCTGGTCTGGGTTCAGAGACTTTTCCATGTTTAAAAAGAAGCTGATTGGTTCAGGTGTTCCACAGGGCCGTGTGCTCAAACCCCTTTACTTCTTTAAACTCCATTTACTACAAATAACAGAAAGTAAACATACTTTCTGTTGTCACTTCTGTTTAATCCATCAAACCCAATAAAACCGTCATGTTAAAATATAAAGCTTTATTTTGACTTTTCATTTTTACCAGAATCTGTTTTGTTTGTCTTTTCTCTGGAGGATCTCCTCTGGTCCTCACATGAAACCTCTTCAGCTTTTTATTCACATTTTTATGAATGTCTGATGGTTCATGCACATAATTTAGATGATGCAGCTTCTGGTGCTAGTTTAGCTTTTTGTTGTTTCCAGTGAATGCTTTAAACGAACAGAAACGACAGGAAGTAGGAGTTAAAGTGTTGATGATTTCAGTAAAAAGCTGAGCTGAAGGAAACCGCTGCAAGAATTTAGTTTAGACTTGTGAATTTTAAAACAAACATGAGCAGCAGAAGCAGCTGAACAGAAAAGTTAAAGTAAAGGAAACTATTTGATCTGATTTGAAACCTTATTTTTAGACATTACAGATATTTTACCAGCTTTGAAGTTGCTCTCATTTATTGTTTCTACACTTCTCCAGAATTTCTGTAAATCATCACCGTTGAGGATTTTTGTCTCATTAGCAGAAATAAGGAAATTATTTGAAAAGTTCAACATTTTGCACCAAAGTCTTGACAAAAAAAACCAACAATTTTACTGAAATTTTTGATTTAACTGTAAGAATGTTTTTCTAAAGTTCAATAAATGTTAGATTGTCATCATTTTGGAAACAAATATTTAGTTAAATATTAATAAATAGCTGCTAGAATTAGATTTTATGAGGATTTTTGTAGATGGACAAACTTGTGCTGTGATCTTATTGTCAATTTGTTTCACATTTTGTTCTAAAATGAGTCATTTCCACTATCATACAAGTTTCTTTGTCACTGTTATCAGCATAAACTACAATTAGGTTCATAAAAACTCACAAAATGAAAGAAAAATATTTAGGACAAGTAAAAGAAACACTTGCTTCAATTTGATGTAATTCTATATTTTTCATCTTATTGAATGCTCGTGTGGAACTCCTTGTTTCTGGATGTTGATGTTTTATTACCATTTCTTGTGAAGTAAACTGAGTTGCTACACAGACTGATTCTTTGACTGTTTTCTAGGGATTTTTTCCTTTAACCCTTTAACACCAGAGCTCCAGGGGTTTTTGTTCTTTGATTTACTGTAATTTTTCAATTGATCAACATAATTCTAGTAGATTGTGAGGAGAAAAGCGTCTGGTCGGCTCGCAGTGCTATAGGCGTTAAAGGGTTAAATTAGAGTTCTTTTGCGATGTTCCTGCTCTCTCTTGCAGTTTTCATTAATAAGTTGGTCCGTGTGGTTCTTTTCCCTGACCTCAATGAGACCTTCCCAACGTTTCTTTTTCCCCGTCTCCTCGTCACACATCAGCTGTGAACATGCATCTGTCCTTCCCTCCACAGAAGCCCGTTTTCCTCTGAAATGAATTATACATTTCAGTAATTCAGCCGGCGAGTCTGGCTGTCAGCTCGGCATTCTTTTCTTTGCAGGCACACCGGGATAATTTTAGAAAACCACAAGCAAACAGCAACTGACTGAAGTTCACCTAAAGGCCACAGACTCTAAAAGGAGAAGCCACCTTGAGCTGCGGAGCAGCGGCGTGCCGGAGCGCCGGGCAGGAGAGCGCCTCTGCAGCAGCTTTGACCTTGGCCCACTTCTCACTGTGTCCTGTCAAACGCTGACACAGGTCTGCTGAACACTGTCTCCATGGTTAGTCTTATCTGAACCTCGGCGAGGCGCCTTTCAAACATGATAAACCACTTCTAAACTGGGGGGCAGCTATTTAAAATGACCCCAAAAAAGCTGTTATTTGATTTACTGATACAAACAAAATCCCTTCCCGCTGTAACCTGTGAGCTGCTGGCATCAGGGAATTTCAATGAGCCAGGAAGAAGGCGCACAAATGTCAAACAGGCTGTCGCTGCTGATCCACTTTCATCTGTCATGCACAAATCCAACAGCAACTCAAAGAGCACCATATTTTTCAATCTGACTGCAACATTTACAGTTTGAAAAACTTCCAGACTCTGATGTTCATGCAAAGGTCCCCAGCCTGTTATTATTATCAAAGTCAACTCAGGTTAATAATCCAAACTGTTTGATTACGTCTGATTGGTCTGTTGGATTTCATGTAAAGATGTGAGGAACTTTGACCTCTATGAGGTAAGATAGCTTTAAAAAAGAAACGTATTCTTAAAGTATTGGTTGTATTCATAAAGAGCCGTTTGTATTCATAAGTACAAAGTTTTGCATGCATTCATATTTTATGCACAATTTTACAGAAAAATTATATTTTAACGTTTAACACCACTATTTTGAATACGACCGTTTACTCTTGTAGCCTGACAACCAGAAAATGTGGTCAGAGATCTCTGTGTTTTGTTCTGTTTTATTACATTTTCAACAGCTGAAATCCATATTCAAAACAAAGAAAAGTCATATTCTAAAGAGACGTGTTAAACGTATAAACTAGATGTTGTATTTGCATTTTCTATGCACTTATGAATATGACTTTCTCTTTATGAATACAACTTATTCTTTTTGAGTACGTTTCTTTTTGAAAGCTATCTTACTTCATAAACTTCCTCCATTCTGACCCACAAAACCAGATTTAAAGACAGTCTGCCTGATTGGCTGAGCTTAAATTATTCTCTTTACCATTTTTAATTGAAGTTTTTTGTTTTTACCACACCTTACTGTATATCCAGTTATTTAAATGATTTCTAGTGGTTTTAAACAAAGAACAATTCCCTCTGACAATGATCAGGTTATGGAGAAAAAACGTCTCTATTCATGTTTTTTCTTTTCTTTTTAATAAGAAAAAGCTCCAAGAACATTTAGCAGATTATGGGAAATTCTTAATAATTCAGTTTTCATCCAATTATCCAAAAAAATCTAAAAAAACCCCAAAAAATCAGATTTTAAGTTTCTCCTTTTTGGTTGCTGTAAGTGTGGCTGAACGTCCACTCTGGGAAAGAATGTGTAATTTTGAGTGCTGCTGCTGCTGCTTTCTCCTAATTATACAAATGAGCTGAAGAGTTTCTAATTTGCAAGAAATTACTTTTTAACTTATTCATTCAGAATGTTTCTAAAACAGCACTCCATTAGCCGGGCGCCATGGCAACTGAGAGGAAGCCTGCAAACCCCAGCCGAGCCAGGAAATGGAAAAAGATCTAATTGAAGCTTTAAACACTGGAGGAGGAAGGTCTGCGACTCACCGTACGAATCATACGACTCCCCGCTGGGCCCGTATTCATAGTAGTCATCTGAGCTGCAAGGAGACAGAACATTTGGGTAAATATATCTGCATGCAGAGATAACTACAAAACACTCAAGAGTGAGAAGTTTGTTTGAAATTCTCTTTGAAAGTCAAGCATGTGCTGGCAGCTCTCAGTCATTTAGAAGTTCAGCACATTTGCAGAAACACGAGGTGATGCTTTCCTCGTTCCGTTTGGAAACGCATGAGAGGTGGCAGCTTTAATGAGAAACCAAAAGATGGGGAGCAGGCAGCACGGCGCTTCATCTCCCCTGTTTATTTTTTTATCTAGCGGTCACCGGTGAGATGCTGACAGAACGATCCGCCGTCGCTATCACTCAGTTACAGCGCTATCATTCAGGAGAGGCAATTCATCATAAGGCTGCCACCGAGCCGTCACAGCTGGGCCCTTCCTGTCAGCCTGTCAGCCACTCTCTGCTCCGCAGATTAGAGCGCTGAAACCCAGCCCCACCTGACAAACGCCGCGCAACCCCACCTGAGCGCCCGGGGCGGAGGGGTGACAGCCATGACACCGCGGGGACAAATATCAAAAGTGTGTTGAGCTCGTGCCAACTTCCTGTTTTTACCTTGTAGAAAATGTCCTTCATGAAAAAAAACAACCGTCGTTTCCAGGAGATCCGTTCCTCCTGTTCAGTCAGCTTTGATTGTCAGAAGAAAACTGCTGGACTAAAAGCTTTTCTACTAATCAGTTTTATAATTGATCTGGATGTCATAAAGTCAGATGAACCCTTTAACACCTGAGGCGTCGGCGGTGACGCTTAAACACAAACTCTTTAACGTACTGTAACTTTATGTGTTAACACGATCATTCCAGTAGATTGTGTTAATGGTAGAAAAGTTACAGTAAATCAAAGAATATAAGCACTGGAGCTCCGGCGTTGTAGGATAAACAAATCCTTTAAGTACTTAAAGAAGTACTACAGGATTTTTGTGATTTCAAAGCAATCTATAGATCATTGCATTTAAAAACATTAAAAAAAGTTGAAAAAAATTGATATTGCTACTGTTATGTTTGTGGTGTGAGGGACTTTAAGCTAGCAGGGAAGAGTGTAAACAAAGGGATGATGGGAAATGAGTGCAGGGTCACTCCACAAGGTGACTTTCTAGTGAACTCATGCTGCTCTGCAGAAACTAGTTGAAAAGGACTCTGGTTTTTAGATGTTAGCTGTAAGCGGCATCATTATCAGGAAAAGAACTCTGAGAAATGAATGAAATACTGATCAGAGACTTTAAGAAGCTGCATTTGGTTTGTTTCTGCTTTGGTTGGAGGTCCAAATGTCTTTATCTTCTTCCCTGAAACAAAATCTCTCTTCAGGCTGGATGTAGAAGTTCTGTCACATTTGTGGAATTTAGATAAATATCTTAAAAATGTCTGTTTGTGGTTCAAATCTAAAGTAAACTGAGAAGAAAATGAACTTTAAAATCTATTTCTACAGTAAACTGTGATGACATGTTCTTCAGGGAGACCATCAACTCCAGACAGTTTGCCGAGGGCCCTCCTGATGCAGGGGCCACCCCCCTCCTCCCGTAGGAACAGCTGACTCCGCCTCCAACACCTGCCCGACACCGTGTGCTGCCTCTCCCTCCACAATAACTGGAGTCTTTGGAAGGCAGAGGAGTGAATAAAAGCCTGTATTTTCCTCATGTTTCATGAAAGCACAGAACATTCTTCAGTTCCTCTCAGGTTAGAGCCGCACAGGGCGACGCCTCCCGAGCGCCCACAAGAAGAATGCAGCCGAGGCTGTTAGGCGCCTCGGGTTTCTGCCTGGCATTTCGTCAATAAAACTACACAACTTCCCCCCACAGGTATTTTCTCCCTTCAATTAGACAGAGCAGGGGTGCAACCTGAAGGTCAGGCATTCTGGAGAAAAGCGGAGCGGCAGGATGAGGCGTTCAGAGGCGTTCAGAGGGCTCCGGTAGTTCACCAGGTTTGTTCTTCAGAAAAGGTTGCATTTAGTTTGATGCTAAACGTTTGATTCATCCGTCATGTTTTCCAGAGGATTATTTCATGCAGGAGCCCAGAAGTCCTTTAAGTTTGTTTTGTTCATGTTTGCTGAGTGACAACAGGAAAGAGAAAGAACCGAGAACGATGATGATCTAAACAGGGTTAAAGTGAAAAAGGGAGGAGGGACTGTTTCAGACCGTCTGAACAAAGTGATCGCTAACATTGATCCTTTAGATAAATGATAATGGATGATTCATCAGAATAAAGAGGAAATCTGCAGTTTTACTCCAGTAGATGGAGGGTTTGGTCAGAGCTTGGTTCTCCACTTCATTCATGTGTTTAGCCATCAGAACAACAACTACGTCTGTCTTCATCCATATCAGACACTGAGCTGATGAACTTCTGCTTCCTCTCTACTGACAGTCCAGCAATGAGCATGACTGCACCTTCCCAAAGCCGGAGCGCCGCCTCCAAGCCTCAGTCGTCCGGATAAATGCTTCATCTTAAGTATTGACGCTGCTGCTGCAGGGCACAGGCAGACAGATGGCAGAGTTAAATCTGAACCATGTCGTACACGTCCCATGTGGACTTTGTTTTCCGTTCATCGCCATTACTCTTCCCGGCCAGTGTGATAAATCTGAAGCGATGCAGCGGGGCATGGTGGGGCAGACGAGGTCTGAAGCTCTTCCTCCGTTCCCGGTCCGGCTGCACCCTCCATGCTCCTGCTAACGTTTTCCATTGATTTGCCGGACAAGGCTGGGAATGCAGATGAAAAGTGGCCCCCATCGAACGCTCTGATTACAGCGGCTCGGTGATTTCCAGCACAGACAACACAACAATGAAAATAGATGGGGAGAAAGGAGGCCGCCCCCCCAACCTCACAATTCTGTGTGCAATGAAGCCCACATAATTTCCAGTGAATAGCTTCGTTATGGATGGTGATTGCCAGATGATTGCAGAGCTATTGCCACTGCTGACCCCCCCATGGAGAAACACAATGAGGGACAAAATGGTCCATGAAAAAAATTTGACTTCTGAAGTCTTCCTTCCAAATTGGTTGAGCTGTTTCTCAAACTTTGCTTCTTTTGAGGGAAACTAAGTGGAAACCAGTTTGAAGGAACACCTGTTGAATGGGGGTGGGGGGTAGGGTCCAGTTTTCCATCAAATCCATCATGTAGAGGCTCTGTGACTCTGCATCCGTTAGACACAAGGTCACCACATTTATGAGGGATGCTTTGTCTCTGCCCCCCATCACTTAATTCCTGCAGCACTCGCTCTCCGTCATCTTGACGAGCTGTCTGCTTTGAAAGCTGCATCTTGGTACGATGGCGTGTGAAGCCACCGCGGGGGTTTGGAAGCAGACAGCTAACACGGCTTACCTGCACCGGGAGAAACAACACTCCTGTCTGCCTGAGGGCC
This sequence comes from Oryzias javanicus, assembly GCA_003999625.1. Lineage (NCBI taxonomy): Eukaryota > Metazoa > Chordata > Actinopteri > Beloniformes > Adrianichthyidae > Oryzias > Oryzias javanicus. Next base: position 7,115,012 of record CM012447.1, on the reverse strand, counting down.
TCGACAAGGTAAACGGCCCTCTGTGTCAGCACTGACAAAGGCCTCTGAGTCACTCTGTGTTGTTGAAAGCACTGTAACCGCCATCCCCGGTGACCACTGACAACAAGGAGACTCAGAGCAGCTGCGATCATCAGCCAGTGAGGAAGAGGAGACACAAGAATGATCCCCTGGATGAAGGATACGCCATGTAGGAATTATGTTGTGTTGCATTGTTGCTGAAACCTGTAGCTGCAAACATCTGCAATACAAAAAAAGTTCAGACTTAAATGAGGCTGAACGCCGAAGCAGCTCAGAAATCTGTGCAAACAAACGTGTTTGAATTAACTGAAAAATGTGTGTAAAGGTGGGATTTGTGCTGACTTCATGAATATCACTCATATTCTAGATGCTTGATGTGTTTAACTGGACTTAGAACGTGTGCGTAAAGTAATCCCTGCTGTATAGTTCAATAAAAACGGCTCTAAAAATCTCTTATTTTGAAAGGTTGAAGGTTAAGAACCCCAAAGATGTCCAGAAACTAAACTGAAGTCTCAGATTCTGAAGCCTCAACTGTAACTTGGAAATAGAAGAATGACTCTTCCTCAAATCTTAGTGGCTGCCATTACAAAAAACCAAAAAGAAATAATGCAAATTTGAGAAATTATGTAAGATTTCAGAACAACCAAAGTAGCCACCAAGACACCACTTACATAATACACAATACATTTACATCCACAGCAAGTGGATGAAAAACTTCAATTAGCTTTAAAAACTACTGAAGAAATAAATAATGTCCTCAAATACTGAATATCTAAATATGTAGCGTTCAAATCGACTCAAAGTTTGCTACAATGAGAAATGCTGAAAAAGAACGGGAGTATTTAATTATCTTAGTTATAAACATTTTAGATGCTTTTAATGTTTTAAACTGTTAGCTTAACAGGCTAACACAAAGAAAAACTACATCTATAATGAAAGCAAAACTTAGCAAAGAAGAAAGAGCTCAATTTGGTCAACTAAATATTATAATTAATAGTGTTAAGGCAAAGTCTTAAAGTTTGTTAAAGAATCTTAAAGAATCTTAAAGAATTCTTAAAGAAGTCTTAAAGAATTAAAGTTTGTGTTTTTTCCACGTAAGAAGTTCAGTCATATGTGGATGAAGGGGGAAAAAGTTGTAGTGTGTAAACGTGATATTTTCACAGACGTATCCCAAATGTTCCACGTTAAAACCACAGCAGAAGTACAAATAACCCTCACACGCAGAGACCAGACAAACCCACGTGTCATTGTTTTCTCACTTTGACAGTAAGACTCATACTTCATCAGCACCATGGACAGCAACCACCCCGCCGAGACATGGGACCCTGTCCAAAGCTGCAGCTGGGGAGGTCTGTGGAAAGGACCCACTGTCCAGGTCACATTCTCTCGTGACCTGCAGGCTGCTGTGTGCTGGACGCTGGTGGGTGAAAGATCGGCCCCGTTATGAACCTGTCACATAATGAGCTAATCATGCAGGAATCTTACATGATTATTGTGCTGTTCAAATGCAATGTATTAATGTCTAATGTGAATGTGTGAAACACGTAATTGATCATTCATCCATTGAAGTGTGCAGATGTCCGTCAAAAGTCTTGGCTTACGCGTCTTTACATGACTTTGGTTTTGAGCTGTTCAAAATGTTGGGCTGCATGAGAATTATGCAGTCCATGCATAGGTACCACGAAGTCCACGTGCAGTTCGTCTGCCGATCATGTGCAGTTGTGTGGGCCTCATGCAAGAGATCACAAAGACTGCAGCGGTTGCTGTCCATGGTGCTGATAAAATGTGATTTCTTCCCAGTGATCTGATTGACATTCAGGTTTATCTGATCTTTGCATGGTTCATCTGTACTTTTCCCTACTTCCATGACCCTTGATGAACATCTGCACACATCAATAAATGAGGGATGTATGAAACAATTATGAATTACGTATAAAAAACGTATTATTAACACATTAAACATTTATCAATTACAGGTGTCACAAATGTATCACAAAAGACTGAAATTACACGTGTGGAACATGCATAAAACGTATGTGGTGGGAGTGTGACACGGCCTTTAGTCATGAACTACAGTGACTTATTATACTTTATGCTGCTGGAATAAATTCATTTTTAGTTATTCTGAGAAACCCATCATTGCACCATCCACAACTGTGCGACTGTCATGAGAAAGTGCAAAAGGGAGAAAAGACAGACGAGACTGACAGTCGCTGGAACACGCCCCAAAAAAAAACCCTCACAGAGCCGAGGCGTCACCACTCACCTGTCAGTCCACATACAAAACCTTTCACTTCTTTGAATTTATATATTTTCTTAACATCAACCTAAATAAAATATTTACTAAGCACCAGAGATTCTTTAGACCACTAAAGCCACTTGCATTATTGCAGAAAAAAGATTGAATGTTTATAACATAACTGGTCTTTATAAGGTACTAAACATAAAATCCTCAGTTTTAAAGACCAATTATTTAAACTTACTGTTTACATTTCTCCATAATTAACTGTTTCTTTTGAGATCATTAGTAAATCTCACATCGGGAAAAAACCTTAAACAACACAACCAAACAGAACGTAGGCACAGTACTGTCACACGGAGCTGCGCATCGATTATAGTTTCCAGAAACGAGTCGATTCGATTCACAAGAGCCTGGATCTATTCTATTGAGATTTTTGTGATTCTTTCAATTCTTCAATCCAATTAAATTTTGAATTTACAAATTTATAGACATTTGTTTAGAAAAACATTAATAATTTACAATATGTTTTGAATGTTTTCACATTATTCTGATCCAGTTCACATACATTAAAATGTATCAGTGAAATACTGAGATTGTTAATATCATCCAGTGTTACATGGATTCTCTAAAGGAGAAGTTCTAACATAAATGTTCAGATCATTAACATTGGAAACATTGTTCTGCTTCTCCTGGAGGACGTTTCAGTTTGACCAATAGGTGAGATCGCGCCAAATCATTACACCTTATTCCAGAAGAAGATAGTATTAGCAAAAAAAGAAAAAAACAAAACAAAACAAACAAAAAAAAAACAATGTGTTAAACCACAAATTGTTACTTTAAAAATAATTCCTTTCAAGAGTTTGGAAAATTTCTGTCTGTGAGTTTATAAAGATGTTAATTTAGTCAGCAATGTATATTTAGATTTACCGAGCGTTAGCATTAGCTGTCCTATGGGAAATTCCATGAAACATTAGCATCAAGCTAGTGGACTTTAGTTTTATACACTGAATTAATTAATTTTTTTACGAATCGATAATTGATCTTTTAAGCTTTAATCAATTCAAATCAATGAATTGATTTTATTAACGCAGCCCTACTGTCACTGTCCAATTAACAGTTATTCAAGGCCACGCCCCTCTTTATATCTATCTGTGCTGGAGCCTATCCTAGCCACTGGAAGCAGACGGTGAAGGACATTGCTCTCTCATGGTTTTGGGGGTTTAAATTCTAAAAATATTCTCTAACAGGTGAAATCTACAAAACAGGATTACAGATGTTTTATGGTTGCAGGACTCAATATACAATTTTTTCTCAAACAAACCTGAACATTTTCATACTTTTCTCTCATGTTTAAACCCTCTAAGTTGAAGAAAATAAAGTCTGGTACAATAAGATGAAAACAAAGATCAGACAAAGGTTAAAGATTCAGCTAAGTCTGGTAACTCTGTACAAGAGACACCACACAGAGGAGTCTGAATGACAACAGCCAATCAGGATGCAGAACACAGAGCACTGTAAAAATAAAGAAAGAAATAAAAATACAAAATTGCCCCGCCCCTCCACACACACACGTTGATGCACGCTGTGTGTGTGGTTTCCATGTTAGAGGAAAGTTCAAGGTCATATTTGCTCCTTCAGCCTCTTGAACGTGTCTGAGTACCCCCATGTTCATCAGTGTTTCTGTGCTGGGGGGCCTGCTGGCCTCCTCCACGCTCAGAGCGTCAGTAAGACTGTCTGCTCTGGCAGAGAGGTCTGCTCGGAGGCTTTTCCACCAACAGGTTCTGAAGTGCTTCTCCATCCAGCTTCTCTGTTTCCCTGCATCCGTCAGCGTTGCTCCTCAGAGGGTGCAGTCGCTGCCGCACAGCCGCCCTCACACCTGCAGATCTGGGAGCCGGCAAATTGCGCTGCACGCCAATAGAAGGTGGCGTGAGGACTCTCAGGTGTCGAGAAAGAAATCCAGTCTGAAAAAATGCTTTGATCAACAGCTGAGCTTTGAGGACTCACCTCACTGCGACCTCTCCAAACGTCTAACTCGCTGTGCTGGAGCTGTCAGTCCTCTCATTTCCCTACAGATACCCCCACCCCCCACTCACACACACACTGGAATCAAAGACCCTCTCCACATAAGTGCCCCCCCTCCAGCCTGCTTGACCTTAGAGCTAGATTGGTAGCTAAGTGCTGCAGCTCTCTCCAGCTGAAGAGATAAAACCCTCAGCAGCCTCTCCAGAGAAGATGATAGCTCCGAGTTGTGACGTTTGAGGGTCTGCTGCCCCCCTCCCCAGGTATCAGATCTCAACCATCACTGGGAAGCTGAAAAGCCTCAGAAAGACATCAGAGAATGTCTTGCGACTTTCACACTCCAGAAATATCATTGCAGCTTTCTTTGCTAAAGCTAACGTGATTGTAACTAAAATGGGACTTGAACCTGTGACTTGGACTTGGATTGCACTTAAATTTGTCTTGACATGAGGCTGTTTTAACTATTTAACTGTTTTAGCTATCTTAATTTATCTTTGGGACATAAATGAGTTTATACAACATCAACAACCACACGGAAACTCTGTGTTTCTCAGTGAAAGCCCCGCCCGTCGCGGTTCTGCCCCCATCTGAGAGCAGATTCCAGCCGAGCTGACCTGAAGTCCAGCTGGATCAAACTTCTCCCTAAAACCTTTTTATTATTCCGCACAAACACAACAAATAAAGTTTATGAGGAAAAAAAAGTCAAAAAAAAGAGAAAAAATAGAAATCCAAGAAAATCTCAAAAGGACAGCAGAGCCCTTAGGAGAGAAATTCTTATTCTTTGGTCTGCCTGAAGCTGAAGATACAGACTGACTGAAGTACTATTACTGTCTGGATGATAACATGAAAGGTCCCATCATGGAGCTGTGAGTCTGTCATGTTCCTCTACAAACACAAACTCTTCAGATTTGTGGCCCAAATAAGAAAATCTTGGAATTTTGTCTGGAATTTTTTTTTCTGTGTTTTCATTCAAAAATGAGTTGATTTGTTTGTTGACTACATTTATTCTTGTAGTTTTTTTTATGAAATTACACCTAAAACTTTCTTTCTATGTTGTAAAAACAGTTTTTTAAACATTTCCTGAGGGGGTCGGTCACTTTTCCTTCAGAGTTCCTCTTCACCCTGTTCTAGGTGTGTGCACATTTTGTTGAGTTTCTGAGGATTTGATAGAAGAAAAACTTTGACTCAAACACACAGTAACACAGAGAAACTATCTGGTCCCTGTAGTCCTGGAGTGCTGCTGCTGCGGGACACAAATATATCTTTGTTTATTAGTTATTTAATGTCATCCCCATGAGATTACAAGACCCAAAGGACAAAACAAACAAACTAACATTGAGCAACAGAAACATCAAATGTTTACGCTTTTTTATGCAGAAATGAGACATTCTGATAAAATGTGTTAAGAAATAGTTTGAACTAACAGCTGGAGTCTGTCTGCACCTGACATGCTTAAGATTCATCAGAAAACTCCTTTTAAAGGGGTTTCATGGTTGTAGTGAACATACAGTCTCTGCTTCTCCTCTGGGAAACGTTGCAGCTCCAAAGGCAGATCAGACGAGAACACATCAGGACTGAAATCTGCTCTAATTAAACAGTTTGGATTTACTTAAGATGATATTTGATCATTTCTGTATGCATGATTTCAATAAAGGATTTAATTTAATGAACCTCGCACTACAACCTGTCTCTAAAAAGGAACTGGAGCTCTGAGTCTATCTGAATATGATCTACGTGTATTTATTAGACAGATCTATTTCAGAAGTCAATCCAGCCAGTTCTGTGTCTGAAATACCAATAAATCTTTTCCATAATGGAGGTGTAAATGAAAAGTGTGATAGAATCCATTCTCACAGCTTTCTCGTGTTGAACACAAAGGTGTGAAATGCTGATGCCTTCAAGGGAAGCAGATAAATTGCATTGATTACCTGCAGCTGCTTTCCTGGTATTTACTGTACAGTGGGACTCTATTTATGGTTCTTTCCCTGTCTTCAGGAGCAGCAGACCTTCTTCCTCCGCTCCGTGTCTGTGAGCCACTGGGGTAAAAGTGCGACAGGGAGGCAGTAAATTGTTGTGCTTGTTATCCGGCGGCAGCTGAAAGCCCGCCACGCAGCTGCAGCTCAGCCGGCTGGCTGGGAGCTGTGCAGGAACGCCGTTAGGAGACCTTTTGTCCGTCTGCTCTGACAGACAGACACACGTCCTCTGCAGGGTTCTGCTGCAGCTGGGACCGGCTGGAGGAGAATCGAATGCACCTTTGTCCGGGATAAAGCTAAATCCAGCAGAAGAGGGGGGACGTGGAGCCCTGCATGGTGCTGCAGTGTTTTAACTATTGCCACGAGTATTTATGGCTGAAGGACGCCTGACATCATCACATTTAGATCTGGACAGACTTTTTTCTGCCTTAAATAATAGAACTGACAGAAAATAAAAGAGGAGTTCATCAAAGCTCAAGTTCTGACCCCCTTTAATTCTTTAAACAATAAATGTGTGAACATCAATGTATGTGAAGTGTTGGGTTCTACATATGAGGACATCGGTAGAGTGTTGGAATTTCTTTGCTTGATGCTGTAAAGTGAATCTTATTCCTCCATTGGCTGCTTTTAGCTGTTATTTCTGCTCATATTTCCTGGATCTTTCATCTATTTTTAGTCATGCATGTGAAGATGTCGTACAACTGCTCGTTCCATTATCCAGCAGGAAAAAGGCTTTCATTTCTCTAGTTACTAAACTGTCAAACAGAATGTGTGGTTTGCTCTAAACAGTCTCTATTGGCTCTTAATGGATGTAATAGGTAGAATGTTTGAGTTGGTTAAATATTCAGTTTTCTCTTGAATCTGTGCTCTGGTTTAAGGATACCTCCTGAAATGATGCCTGCAGAAAAAGTCACTTTAGACTCAATTTAAGAACAAAAATGTGTATTAGCCCAACAACGGGACCTTTGTTTGAGAAATGAAGGGGAAAGTCCTTGAAGAGTGAACATAGAATAAAGATAAATCAACTATAATGTGATGCTTGAGTCAGAACTCTGGTGGTGACTGTGTTTGGGAGAGACACGGGTCCTGAGGGAGTGGACAGTCGTCCTGGGAGCTTCTCATGGACTGGAAATGACTCCCAGAAGGAGATGAGACCATGTTCCAGACATGGTGTGTGTTGTTTCACATAAAAATACATGGATACTTTTTGACAGAGAATTAAATTATTAGGGGATCCACTGTAAACTGTTGCCAAAATAAAGTTCAAATTGAAGCTTGTTGTTTTTGCTCCAAACATTAAGCTGAAATTGTATTTGTGAACAAAATCTGTCGTGTTTCACACACACACACACACTTGTTTGATTCAGGCTCACAACACAATACAAATGTATTTACAAAACATCAGGACAGAATTCTGATAGTGAGTGAACATCTACACATTATCCTTAAGATGATTGTATCCTAACAAGTGTCCTTCTGGTCTCACAGATGATTATGGTCTCAGACCAGGACTGCATGCTGAGGCTCTGGAGCCACAGGCGGCTCTTTGACCTCTCCATTGTGGTTCTCTGGTTGGAAAAAATTGAAATGTCTTGCATTTTAAAGAAGTATCTTATTTTTCTGACTGTGAGGCACATTCATCCAAACAAAACAGCCAAACTATATTTAATTCATTCACAAACATTGGAAGCATCATCCACATCACTGCACCAGGCTCCTGACTACAGTACCCACAATACTCCAACATTTGTAGCCGTATTAAAACATTTAGACACCACGCCGGATTAGACAGTGAACCGCTTCAAGGGTTTGAAATACAGAAATCAGCCCTAATATTAAGGCTGGTGTTCCTATCGTCTTTCCTTTTGGAGAAATCCTACATTTTCAGAGTTTTTACACTCTTCCCTCGTTTTTTAGAATGACAGTAATAAGATATGAAAACATGTCATGGTTTGAAACATAAGGCAGCTTCTGCCGGACATGTGTTTGCTGTCAGGCTGCAGAAGCTGCAGAGTTTTCAGCCAAATCCTGGACACAAATAAGGGGAGAAGTAAGTGAATCAGCTGTCTCTGGAGGCGGGGGCTGCAGCGTCTGGGCCCTATTAGCTGCTTCGTTCCCCTCCAGACAACAGACATGAAAATCTCTTTGAGTCCCTGCAGCTCTCCTGCGAAGGGCGCTTGTTCTCCTGTGCAGTCAACAAAGCCTGCACCAAAACACACTTCTTCACTGAGCTGTGTTCAAAACAAGAGCTGTGGGTTCCCGAGGCGGAGCTCCACGACGGGCGTCTGCACACCCGACACACTCCAAGACTAAAACCTCTTCATGTTTGAGCAGCAGAGAGCCGTCTGGACCAGAACAACAGATGGATGAGGTCTGAGTGATGTACAAGCCCACACCTCCACAAAAGAAAACATCACCACCCGGCGAACAAAAGCCTCCGATGGAACGATGCAGCTTCTCTCTTTCCTGCCGGAGGTTTTTGTGCCTGCAGGTTAAAGTGGCAGCGAGCCTTGTCTCAAAGATGAGCAGCCAAATTCAGCATCGCTCCACACGTTTGAGAGTCCTGATGAAAACAGCGGAAGACAAAAAGCCTCTGACCTTGTGCAGCGTGGACGGTGTGATGGCTGCACAGACAGGAGAAAATCAATATTCTGCATTTATCTCAGCATGACCCTCGGTGAAATGGACCGACGCGGTTCTGAGACCGGCCCGACATCAAGAAGACGGCATGTGAAACTTCAAATGGTCGAAATGATTAAAGCACAACGAGCTGCAGGTAATTCCCCACAGGACGGTAAAGACTCACATCTCGTTTGCTGAGAGCTGGAACTTTCTTAACACCTCCGGGTTGGTGAAAGTGGGACACAGACAGCAGAATGGTACGTTCCACTTCTCCTTGCTGATCTTAAAGGACCACTAAAAGGTCAGATGGAACATTTCATGCTTCACGAAACGCCTCATTCTTTAGCAGCTCTGCATACTCTTCTTCTTCATCTTCATCACACATGATGGATGTTCTGCTGCCTTTCACTTTGGAGAAATCTCATTTTTCTCCTTCAGCATCATGGAGTCCCACTCTGATCATCTTCTGATCTGCTGTCCAAGAGTTCCCAGCAGTCTCCGAATTAATCAAAAAGCCTGAGTCATCTTCCAGGACACAGTTTCTGCAGAGCGGCAGGAGTTCATTAGAAATTCACCTCTGAGTTGTGGGAGGGGCTGTTGGTGTGGAGCCACCGCTCTTCCCATCATCCGTTTGTTTCCTAACAGCTTACAGACTCTTAAACAACCAACCTAACATTAGGGGTGCAACCAAAACGGTGAGCAACATCAGAGCTATGAGTTTAATACTTTTTATATAAATGTCTTCCATAAGAGAAAATCCCACAGGAACCTGTTAAAGACCCACTCTAAAGAAAGTGGAGCTTTTGCTGTTTTTAACATGTCCTTGTAACATGTTCTGATGACGGAGAACATGGAAGAACATTCAGATTCAAACTGTGTTCCTGAATATTTCTTTATTCATTTCATTGTGAGTCAGGACCAGAGGAAACACAAATGCTGCCTGTAGGTGTGATGTACAATCAGCAGGTCAGGAGACTTCCTGCTCCACTCCATTCTGATGAATCCACTTATAGATAAATAGATTCATGAACGTCTTTGTCTTCCTCTGAGCTGGAATCTGGCTTTTCTCCGTGTCAGAATCCTCTGATTCACATTAATGGAGTAAAATATCAGAGTGTGTGTCATTCATGTGGTGTTGAACATTTTTAGACTCAGTGAAGACCCCTAACTCCCCTGCATGCTCACACCAGCCGCAGCATTCGGAGCAGAACACTTACTTTTGTCCTTGATTACTGTAGTTGTTGTCATACGACTCGTATCCCTGGTCATCGTAGGCGGTCCCGTAGCCATCGTTGTATTCCTGACGTAACAAAAGAAACAGAGTTAGAGGAAATGAAATGAGTCATAATTGTAGACCCCCCCCCCCCCCCCCCATCCAGCTAAAGCTAGACTCCAACTATTTTCTGTCTGAGCTGAAGCGACTTTTGCTCGAGCTTCTCGTCGCCTCACAGCTCTGAATCCGTCTGAGGTCGGCCAGCTTCCCCAACACCTCTGAGCTTTTAACTTTGGTTGGTGCTCTCTCAATCTGCCCCCACCCACCACATCTGATCTGCCCCACCAGGGGAGCATCAGAGCTGAGAGGAGCTCGCCGTCCTGGTTCAGGATAAACGGCCCCGAGCCCTCGTCACGCCGTTCTCTTCGCTCTTCCCGGTTGGTTCCTGCTGTTGTTTGTCAGCTGGAGACAAACGTCTAGCACGGATGTTTAGGGAGTTTGTTGATGTGTCTGTGAGAACAGATCTGTTTTTATTCCACAAACTGATGAAGGACGCCTTTCCACAGAAATCCTGACTTTGGCAAATACTTTGGTACTTTTATTCACTAAGGAAGCTGGTTTGCTTGTGTTAAATATTGAAGAATAATTGTTATTCAAAAGCATCAAAGTCATGAATGAAGCAGTGTTTCAGGCTTTGGATTTCACTGCAGCTTCTGTCCAGAGAAACCTCCAGCTGCAGCTCTTGGTTTTCCAGGATGTTGCTGCGTGGAGATCACATGTGGTTCTGGACCGGACGTCACTCCCAACACTGTAATGCTGACAGGAACTATCCTTCACCGCTTAATAAAAGATTCAGTTCAAAACCAAACATGTTTTGGTCAATTTCATTCCCAAAGGTTTTCAAACTGACTTCAAACTTTTATTTTCAATCAGGAAAAATTACTGAAACTTTTCAAAGATGCAAAGAATAGAAAAAAAAACAGAAAATCAAGCAGACAGAATTCATCAATAAACCATAAAAATCCACAACACTGATGGTTTCACTCTATCCTTTTCATTTTTAACTTGGAGACACAAACAGATTCACTCATTTCTTGTCATTTTTATATCATTTCCATCCAGAGCATCCAAAGGCTGTTTTCCTAGTTTCCATTAGAGAATTTGAACCAGAGAACACGGGGAGTGCTGTTTAGCTGGATGAGATCCCACAGTCCATTACTATGAATGCTATAGTTCAGAATACATCTGAGTAATCTTTGTTTCTGGTAATCCAAAGTACTTACAGCAGAAAAGGTGTTGAATCATCATTTCCCTCACCAACAAAGACTCGAACACGTGTGCACGACTAACATCCTTCTAAAGAAATAAACTGCATCCTGGTTGCCCAATAATCTAAATGACATCCATTCATTCATCTTCTTAGCCCCCTGTCCCTTTCACATGGTCACAGGGGTGCCAGAGTCTAACCCAGCCACTTGTGGGTAAAGGCAGGGTATACCTGGACAGCTCGCCATCACAATCACAACCCATTCTGTGGGAGGAAAGCCACGCATGCACAGGAAGAACATGCAAACTCCACACGGACAGATCCCCCATCAGGCCCTTCAGCTGGGATTTGAACCGGGGCCTTCTCGCTGTGAGGCAAAAGTGCTAACCACTGCACCACTGCGGGCTGTATGGAGGTGCAGTGGTTAGAACTCTTGCCTCATTCAACCAGAAACTCCCATATTGCATTTGGAAAACTTGGATTGTTTTTTACTTGTTCAAAAGACACAATCTGATCAGAACATCTCCATTTGTTTTTACTTCCTGTCAAGTTAGTGAGAACTTCTGTCCTTCGTCTTACATGAAGACATGTTTGAGCTCAAATGGAATCTTACATCAACCAGTCTCTTCAGGATTGTGTAAGTTGTGGTCACATCAATTTCTGTGAATTCATCCAAACAACACAATGATACAACGTTCACTAATGGTTCAATTCAATTCAATTCAATTTTATTTATATAGCCCAATATCACAAATTCAATTTGCCTCATTGGGCTTCATGCCTGCAGTTTTTACAGATGCACAGATGGAGTCAGAAAATATGCACAATAGGTAAAAACTAAACAGACTATAAAGAACAGGTCATCCCTGTCCTTAGACCCTCCCTCGCGGTAAGGAAAAACTCCTAAAAAAAAACCTGAGTCAGGAAAAAAAAGAAGAAACCTTAGGGATTCCCACATGAGGGAGAGATCCCATCCCAGGACGGACAGGCGATACCAGAACGGTTAAAGAAATTGTTCTCAGTTTGAACACATTCCCTCATCAAACTGCATTTGTCAGTCAAGTAGCTTAAACATTATTAGTTTCACCCATCAGACGGGTTCAAAGCCTTCATTTGTTTGTGGCAGTGATGCTGACATGCGTGTTTAAAGACCAACTTTGATTTAAATCATGTTATTGCTGTTTTTAACATGTTCTTGTGCCAGTTTTCTGATGATGGAGGATAAATATCAAGAAACTGAAGCGTGAAGTGTCATTGTTAGTGTTATTATTGTTAGTGTCAGTGTTATTTTAATGCTAACTAAAAACAGCAAAATCATAATAAAAAGAGCATTGAGAATAGATCAACAGATGATCTACTCTGATTCCAAGCAGCTTTCTGAGAGTCCATGAGCACAGTCTAATGTTCCTGAAGAACTTCTCAGTGGGAAAAGTGAACAACAGAGTCACTGGTGGCTTCTAGCCTTTAAGTAAAGATGTCAAACTGTGTGTGAGAAACTTTCCAGAGGAGACTCATTCAAAAGCCTTTTCAACAGCTTCAACCGTCTCTGTGGGAGCTAAACAGCCTTTCCATTCCACTGTCAGAGGATGGAGGGAAGTCTGACATATCAAAGGTAAACTCTGAAGCAGGTAAACCTGAGTGCAGGCGTGAGGATCACGCAAACAAGGCGCTGGCGGTCGAGACCTTTCATGTTCTGCATCCTTTCTCAGAGAGGGCCGAAGCTTGATTATGCAGAGTGCATGCTGAGACTTCCACTCCAAACAAACACAATCAATACAAACTGCAGTGTTGACCTATACATCATGCATACTGACCTAAACCAAAATGGAACAGAGAGACCGGATCAACGGCTGACCAGGAGAAGGTCCGAAACGGTTCTGCTTTTGTCTCTTGATCTGCAGAGATCTGTCTTTTTACTGAAGCAGGAATCTGGAACACCAACAGTCCAGTTCTTAGGAGGCTTGGTGCCTTTTAGAAACAGCATTGTTTTGTTGGATTGTCCAGTCAGGAACAGTACCAGTACCCTAACCCTGCACCAGTACCCTAGCCCGGTACCAATTTGTGCCCAGAATCACATCTGGTACTGTTTTAACTCAGTAACCCATCTGGTACCGGTTCGCATTCGGTACTGCATTCGGTACTGCATCTGGTACCGGTTTGTGTCCATCCAGGTTCGTGTCTTAGAAGTCCATGGATGCAGTATCACCGGGTATCAGTAGCACTGCTACGGAGTTGAACCAGTACCGGTTCATGCTCAGGATCCCATCTGGTACCAGTTTGTGTCTTGAACTGCATCCAGGCTTGGTTAGTACCTGGTACTGTGTCCGGCACTGGTTGGTGTCCAGTACCATGTCCAGAGGGTTCCAGACCTTTGGTATTACGAACATCCAATATGTCAAAAAACGATCAAAAAGTGACTCTGAGGTGTCCTTAACCAAACGTCAATATGTGAGAACTAGTGGATGAGAATGTGTTGGACAGGTAAACCCCCTCAGTCCAGGAGAGGGTCTTCAGTCTGACCCAGATCGGTTTGGTTCAGTCCCATTCAGCCTTGACGTTTGGGACACGAAGATCAGTAACAGACGTCTTCAGCTCATTTGTTCTCCTCAAAGTGGAACTGAACAGGTACAAACTGCACTTGCTGGGAGAAATGATCCTATTTCAGAGCTTTTGAAGTAATTAAATGTAAATACCTCCAATCATTTCCTGCAGAGGAATGGAAACAGAGATCATGGCAGTTCAAACCACAAATGAGGTGTTCAGCTGAGCTCCGACTCTTAACTCGGAATGAACAGAGAATGTAAGAAAAAAGAAGTTTCATTACAGTCTCACTTGGCTGCAGAGAAAACGGATGCAGAAAAGTCAACATCAAATATCTGATTGTGTTTGAAGCCAAGTATTCAGCAGTTAATGACACAGGATCATGAAATGTTTGCTCTGAAAAGGCGGGTCTAATTAAAAATAATGAGCTGTGTGGGTTGCAGCCGACCAGCACCAAACCTGCAGCACCGCTTCCATTCTGCTGCGCTGCAAACCCAAGGTGCACTCAGGTCACGACTCAGAGTTCTGGGGGGGTCCGGCGGCAGAGCCGACGGCTCTCCTGAACCCCAGAAAGGAAAAGGGATTTCAAATGAGCTGCTTTGAAGTCCGTTTCCCTCCCAAATAACAATCAGAGGCGTGTCTGTGTGTTCCTGCGCTCCTGCACGTCTGAGGCTGAAGACGTCCACATGATGAACTGCACAACTGGATTTACTCATCATCAATACACCAAAGAAAGAGCTATGAAAAGTTACAGAGGGAACTGAATTCATTATTTAATAAAAAGAGAATAAACAATATTTCTCCCTTTAGTGTAAATCAACTGGAATGCTTTAAAGCGCAATAATAATAATAATAAGCTCCTACGATACAGCCAATGAAAAAGGAGAAGGGGGAACTAGACTCAAATGTGACTTTCATCTAACCCCCCCTCCATCACTACCACCACAAAAACACTGAAGCTGCACAAGTTGCCTTCAAGGACACCAAGACAGGAGCAGTTTAAAGGACATGGCGCTTTAATGTGCACGCCGCTTTAGCAGCTTAGTCTGTCACGTCAACATCCATGAAGGGATCCCAGACTCCTGTCGCTGCACCTCCAAACACACACACACACACACACACAAACACACCACACACAACCTGGGAGGAGCAGCTGATGGGTAGAAGTGAATCGATCTGAAACCAAAAATGTAAAGTATAAGTTCTCACTTTTTTAAATCAAAGTCCAAAGTAAAAAAAAGAAAAGGAAAATCTAAATGAGATCCATATTTGGTGTTTCTACCTTTTGCCTTCAAACCAGCTTCAGTTCTTCTGGGTTTACTTGAACAAAGCCAGACATTCAGCAGCAGGTTATCATCAGCCAAGATCCTCACGGTCACACAGAGGTCAAAACCCAGTCATGACGAACACAAACAGCTCCAAACATCTGACTGTACCAGAGGTTGTAATCATGGAGAGAATGAGCACAGCAACAGAACACAATGTGGTTCTACTGCATCAGCCGGGTCTGTCCCAGACAAAGGTTTATACGGACTTTGGTTCAAGAAGATCAAAGTCTTAAAGAAGCTCAAAGAAACATTCAGGATCATCGACACAGTGGAAAAGTCATCAACCTTAATTCCCTTCAAAATCCAAACAGGTCCAACAGTACCATCAGCCAGAAACCAGTGGGAGGTTCCAGGTCTCATGGCTCTGTTGGTCACTCTGGACCTCCATCAACAGAGCTGTGAATCCACCCAGACATGATCTACAACTTCAGAGAGATGCTGATTTATCGGTGAAGAACATCTCATTCAGGATTTCTTTGTAGATCACACATTCAATTTTCTGTTTGACTGAAGTCTGAAACAAGCAGCAGCCCAGCTCAGTGAATGTTCCAGGTTCTGACCCAAAGAACAGCTCTCACAGCACTCCAGTGTGAGAGTTGGAGAGTCCTCCATGTCTCTGTTCCTGCCTCCATTTCAACCCATCAGGATCCACTCCCACCAGTGCTGCTGTACTTTATTGCTCCCCCCGAACCCCATAATTAGTTTTTATAGATCTATCAGATCTTTGGTCTCATCCCTCCAGTGGATCATCAAATATAATACCAACAGGAGATTTCCACATCTATACAGACGGTTCTAGACTTTGCCTCCAGCAGTAAGTTAGAATACACTATAAAGGACTCTCTGTATTGAAACTCCTAAGATCTTCTCATTTTGGAATATTAGGAGCATTAATATTGATGCCCTCTCCTCCTGCATTTCCAATACGAGCTGTTCCTCTGTATAATCAGGTTTATGCTCTGTCCTCAAAGCTTGATCTCCTGTGAAACTCAGGTCATTCAGGTTATCCTAAAATGCCATTGGTTTACCTTTGAACCCCACAGTATGAAGCTAAATGTGGTCAGCTGGAATGACACATGCACATGCAATGACCTTTTCACAACGACAAAATTCAAAGAATCATAGAAAAAGCTTCTTCTGCATCTGAACCTGCTCTGGTTAAAAACACTTTTCTGTCTTTCAAATTCTGCAGAGATTTCAAACCTCATTTAAAATCCAAACATTTCTAAATGTCTGCTCGACCCCGTCCCGACAGGTTAGGTTCAATCCCGCCTCCCTGATTTCCTTCCTCCGATTTAACCATCATGCACTCCTCACTCATCAAGAGTCTTGTTCTCTTCCTTTCCAGACCATTCCTCTTCTATCTGCTTCAGATGCCACTGATTTTGTCTCCAACCTTCCATTACTCTATCAAATACTGGAAATGTTGAGCTTCCACTCCCACTTGAACAAAATCATTTGAATTCACTGAACTGGTGTTTTTTTCGTCCCAACCTCAGCAAAGAACCTGCCCTCATAAAGCTCACCAATGACCTTCTGAAAGAAGAAAGCTCTGATTTACTCTCAGTTCTCATGTTTCCCTACATCTTTTTCTTGCTTCTTTTGGAAACCTTTTCTCTTTTAGCGTCACCCAAACATCCCTATGGTCCCGCTGCATTTGTCAGATTCTTCTCAGTTTATCTACCCACAAATATCCAGATCCAGCCCTGCCCTGTCAAATCAGACGTGCCCCAAGGCTCTGTCCGGGGCACCCACCCTTTGACCATTTAGCTCCTTCTGCTCCCTAAAACCTAACATCCATTTTCATTTTTGGTGCTGACACCCAGCTGTATTCCTCCCTCCCCCATAAACTGTATACTGAAGATTCCATCCTGGTTTTTCTCTCATTTTCTCAAACAAACAAAGATAAAATTAAACTTGTCAACAACACTCAATATTGATTCTCCTCAGTCCCCCCCCCCCCCCCCCCCTCAGGTGAAGAGTCCAGGTGTCCTCTTTGACCAGCCACTAGCATTCTAAACCCATAAAAATGACATCACTCAGTTGGCACATTTCCACCCACAAACTGCCCCCGCCTCTGTACTTGCTCACCGTCCCATCATCTCCTACTTTTCTCTGAGGTCTTCCACTAAAACTCCATTTGGTCCAGAACCGCATCGTCTCCCCTTCACCCACGTCCTGGCTGATCCCCACAGGCTGCCTGTTCATTTCAGGATTTAGTTTACATCTTTTTGTGTACTTTAACATACAGTACCATTCACCCCCCACCCCCCCCCCAACCCCCCCACCCCCCATGGACGGCCTTCACTTTGTTTCTGTCCCTGTCTGACTGTTTCAGGACCACGGCCAGCGCTGCTCTGCTCACCCTGATCCATCCAACATCCCAAACATTGACTCCTTTTAAATTAATTCCCAAAACTCATCTGCTTAGAAAAGATTTACTGTAAAACTGGAACTTCTGTATTACATTCCAATTCATCTAATTTCAAATCTCGTGAGTATAACATCCTTGGGTGTTTGGAAAGGCAATTATAAACTGTAAAACATTCTTATTATCTTATTATAAATATTATCAATATTTAAACATTGAAATGAATTCAACATATATTACAAATATTTTACTCAGTATTAAACATGTGTAACAGCAGAGTCAATTGTAAATCTTCACTTTAGTCATGAATGTAAGCGAGAGAAGAAAAAACAACCAGTTTATTTCTTCCAAAGACTTTTTAAAAAAATGCTGTGACTTCTAAGAAACATTTAGAGTGGAGTTTAAGTTCAAATCTATTGAAAATAAAAATGATGATTCACTTTGTCTTTGTAAACAAATCCAAAACAAAAGTATGTGTTTGATAAATAATGATTGAATTAGTTAGTTATTTCTATAGTATCTAAATGTCTATTCAACTATGTGTGCAGGGAGGGGGGAAACCCTCTGGTGTGGTGAACTGGAGCCTATCTCAGGATGGATGACATCATCAGTCTGTTCCACAGTGACATATTAGAGCTTTTATTTCTGTGAACAGGATTTTAACAGATCCTATTCACTTTTCCTCAGATGAGCTTTAACCTGTTTTTCTTCACTAAGCCACAAACTGCTTCAGGTTGTGTGTCCAGCAGAAGCTCGAGTCGGTCTGAGCTCAAAGTGATTGAGACACGCGGCGATCAAAGCTGGGGGAGAAGACGGTCGCTGATCTGACTGTTAACGTGCTCTTAACCTTGTTAGGTCTCTGTCTGGGAACTGTCCCCTCACACTGAGAAAGTCACATTAAGGCCCGCATTAAACTTTAACAATGGCATGTTATTGGCATTTATCTGAGCAGCTCCTCCATAATTGAGTTACACAGAGCAAAGAGGGGAAACATGCCTGCGTTGTAAATGGCACATTCTTCGCTGTGGAAACGGCGAGCAGACGTTGACGGGCGCGAGCTCTGACAGGCTCAGATGTGCAGCCTCCTTTCAGAGCAGCACAATGCGGCCGCAGCCATGTGTTTCCAGCAATAAACAGGATTACTGCGACGCTGAGAGGTTAATGGAGGGGGCTAGTGATGAAACGGAGGGGAGAAGGAGCGCAGCCCCCGAGTGAGTCTTTCATTTGTATGCCGGCGCATGGCTAAGAGGCGTGTTGTTAAAAGATAAGGCCTGGCCTCTGAGGCCACTCAGGACTAACAGAGGCTTTGGCGCGGCGTGCTCCAACAGCGCTATCACAGCCGCTCCTCTGTGCTCGACAACAGCGCGGTAACACACACCGGGCGCCGCGTTCAGGCTTCTGCTCCCTGCAGCCTCCACCAGAGTCACAGGAGTTCACTTGCAGACGCTCCTCACATATCAGCCCAACACGGCACACGCCAGCTGCTGGCTTCAGCAGGAGGGAGAGGTGATGCACCTAATGAAGGAGATGAAAGACCTGCAGGTAAAGCTCTGCTCATCCCCAAATACGTGTATGCTCCAAGACAAGCATCTTTCCTCTGTGAAGCAGAACAATAAAGCAACACAAATCCCACATATTGCTCTGTGGAGAGCAAATAATCCAGAGGTTGCAACCCTCTGCCATTAATCATGGTCTCGGTTTTCTGAAAGTATCTTTTTGTCATTTCTTCAGCTCCTCCTGCCAGCATTTTTCAGAAAGCTGAACAGGCTGGAATCTGCTGGAGCTGTTTTTGCTGCAGGGTAGAAATAATACTCACACCATCAGAGGAGAATGCCAAGAATCTGGGCCTCATGCATCAAGTTGAAGTATCACTTCCTGGTGTTTTGTCTGACTAATCCCTTTTTCCTGTCCAGCTTTCACACGTTTGCTTTGGATCTTAGGAGACTTTTCTACAGTCTGTGCATGTTTGCCAAGCATAACCTGAGGAAAAATGATCCTGCAGGCATCATCTCTGAAGCCTCTGTTTCCACCTGCCGGTCCTGTGTGGAGACAGGAAGCCGTGGAGCTCACCTGAGCACAGCCGCCACACAGGTGAGGCACCTCCCTGCACCTGTGCATGACGGAAAGACCGGCTGATCTTCTGAGGCTTCAGGAAGGAAGACTCAAACCTCCAAAAGTACATACAAAATAAACATTCAGCTCTAAGAATGTGGTCTGGGGGTTTAGCATCCCATTGAGCCAAAATCAGCACTGAACATAGAAACGTAGGAGGTAGAGCAGCAGCTAGTCATGTTGTTCTCTGATGGTCACGCACACACCCAGCACACTTCCAAACTTCCTCATGATTCCTGCTTGACTGAGTCTCATCTCTGACCAGACGAACAAGCCTCGCCTGAAAGGAGATTGAGACTCTAGTAAGGTCAAAGGTTAAAGCCAGCTAAAATGGTTCATGACCCTGAAATCCTCCAGGAATGCACAAATCCTGCATTATCAAACCCATCCAGTAAAATTTAAATACAATTGGATGATTTAAGCCTTAGTTACATTCAACCCTACAGGTACTGCAGGTTGATGGTTGCATAGAGAGAGAAGCCTCCACATCTTAAAATCCCCCTCCAATGAAAATCATGTTTTTTGAGTTTTTAACATGTATTTGTGGCATTTTTCTTCTGAAAGAGAAAAAATATAATAAGAAATCCTTTCATGTTTGCATTTCAGAGTATTTCTCCTTTTAAAACTCTGTCAATCAAAGTTCCAGAGAAAAACTGTTTGAATTCCTGAAACTTTCATACATCACAATATCTAGCTAACCCGGATGCAGCTAACGTCCACTTCTGAGCTGTAAAGATTGTAATTCAGAGAAAGACCATACTGATGTTAGCTTTCATTATTTTAACAAGGAATCTGAGGAAAACAAGGATTGGATTTATTGGTCACAGCAACATCAATAATTATTCCATTATTTGCAGAAAAAGAGACATTTTTCAATTGGACGGAGCCGCGGGTGATCACATCGCCCGCTCGTATTTTAATTGCGTCCAAGACGGAACTTTTTTTTAAGTTGGCCTCACGTATTTAAAAAGGAACTGAAAGTAAAATCTCATCAGCTGTCACAAATACGCTGTCTTCGTTTGATCCAACCTGTGGAGGAGGGGCGAGCTGTCGGAGCGCCGCTGCTTTGTTTCTAGCAGCTCCGCTTAGGATCCAGTGGGTGGTTTAACCGGACACCAGAACCGTTCTCCTGATCGTAAAACCTCACCACTGCACGCATTTGGAAAATGACGTGCGATTAGACCCTCTCTGTATTCTTCATTTCATTTCATGAGATTTCTTGTTGAAGTGAATTCAACAATCATCATGAAATCAGTTCTGAACCCCAGCTCGTGCTGCTGCTGCTGCAATGCAGCCTCCATGGAAATGTTTGATTTATTATTGTATTTTTTTCATGGGATTATCAAAGTGTGTATCACTAGCATGTCTGAGGGGGTAAGGGGCGGGGTTACACAGCTCAGCACCATAAGCCACGCCCACACTGAGGAATTTTTGGAAAAGGAGGCTTCAGATCAACAGGAAAAATGTCTTTTTAAGACATTTAGGATTAAAACCTCACTGGGAACATTTAAAGACAATAAAAAAATGTTGTAGGGGACTTTAAGAGAGCTCAGGTGTGTCTTGCAGTCCTCTCTGAAGTTTGTGTGAATGTCACAAAAATGGAACATACCATTATTATGAGTGTGGTGGGTGTATCATGAGTATTTGTTTCAGGATTTTCTTTGACATGTTGCCTACAGCACATATGTATATAAAAAACAAACATGCATTAACATTCTCCCTCTACAGACTCACTGAACGGTCTACGACCTTGATATTTCATGACGGGCACCAGCATCCCCACAAAGACATGACAGTTTTTCCCCTGCAGACAGCACCTATCCACCCATACAGGAAGTGGTATCTACGGCTTTAGGATCCACATCAAATCATTCTCAATCAGTCATCCCTTAAAAATGGTCTGCAGGTATGTCACACAGGGATGTCCTGGGATCCTCCAAGAGGAAGAACCTTCAAAATTCTCCCAATCTGTGTAGCTACAAGGGGCCCAAACCTATCGGGGGCTTGTCCCCAGCCCGGTTAAATCCTAGACTGTAGCAACAATGGTTAACAGATTCCCCCGATCTACTTTCAGTGGAAGAGGTGAGGACTTTAACAGCTCACCCATGATTGGCGAATGTAGTTAGCAATTGGAAACTGATCCCCAAATTCCCTCTAGTGGAAGGTTGGCACCAGTTTTTGGCAGTGGAGCCCCCAGCAGTGTGTGAATGTGTGATTGGGTCTGTGACTGTGAAGCGCTTTGGGCCTTCAAGGACAGTAGAGAAGAGCTACACAAGTATATCCATTTACCATCATTCACATCACGAGACTTTGAATAAAAAATTACAGTCACTCTGCAAATGTACTTGGAGCAAATTGAAAATGTTTCATAATATTTTATTGGTTTATTAAACTCCATTTGATTCCAGAAACTAAAATCTTTTCTAAGGCAGAAAGTTCCAGAGTGGAGGTTGGAATGGAAGAGGGAGATCTTCATTTTACTTCAGACATAAAGATCTTCCCTGAACCGTCCTCACAGCATCGTTCAGACCCACTCAAAGGCAGACAAATCCAGCTTCACTAAACCCCTGCGCTCCGTATCGGAGATGCTGGAGTGATGAAGATTGGTCACACAGCCTCGTCTCCACAATGAGAAATCTGACATGTTTGATTCCTCTCCAGTGGGATTTGCTGCAGGTAAGACAGAAATCTTAATGTGCCTAATGGATTACATCAAATGAGATTTGGCTGGCGTCGTGGTAACCATTCAAGACTGATGGGGAAGCCAAGATTGGATCAATGGATAATAACATTTTCTGCTGTTTTGTTTGGTAACAGTTGGATTCAGAGTAATTTGCTGCTGATTCAGGCAGAAGCTCGGGGATCAGCAAAGCAGAGGAACAGTCTTTATGCTCATCCAGGGTTCCTTTGTCTACGGAGGAGAATGTGGTTTTTGTCCAGCTGGGTGGGTGCTGCGGCCTTTTGACACACATTTTCAACAAGAAAAGATTGAATGGACGACAAGCAGAGAAAATCTGTCATTTTTCCGCCATTAAAAAAGCTGGTTTCTCAGAGGCTGGCAGAGAGCGCCGCCCTGTCTGTGGGATTCATTCATTCTGCAGAAAGCGGCTCGTTCAGCAGACAATCTGCAGCAACGGGGCCAGATTTATCATGCGGCAGATGTTGGGGGTCTCCTTTTTCCTCCCATCCAGACGCACAGGTGCAGGTGTCGGGGGACGCCGTTTACCACCGTGACAGTGATGGGAAACAGCTGGCCCACGACTCATTCTGCACGACCTCCACACACTTGATTTGCAACCTCGGAATAAAGCTGTCAGACGTGGTTATGGGGGCTGCGGGGGCCGGCTTCTGTCCTCCTGCAGACTAAACGTACGTCTCTGGGGAGCTCGCTCCGACAGAGTCCGACGAATTTATCAGCGGCAGCCGCTCCAGTCAACATGGAAGAAGACGGCGCCGCGAAAGACCATCGACACATCCACACTCCATACCCATGCTCGTGTTGTTCTTATGATCATAGATGTTCTCCTGATCTATGCATGTTCTCTTGTTCTAAACATGTTCTCTTGTTCTAAACATGATCATGCATGTTCTTATACTCCTCCCATGTTCTCAGGATCTGTACGTGATCTACACGTGTTCTCATGTTCTGCACGTTTTCATGATCCATGCATGATTGAAATCAGATTAAGCCCAACAGGATTTTATCTTTGGTGATCTCAGTGTTTTTATTATCAACCAGTGCAGGTGGTTTGTGATGGGACAGACTGACACCCCCATAAAAACTGGAATCAAAGAGCAAAGAGTTATAAAAGAGCGCTACCCGATCAGCAGATGATCAAACTGAAAGTTTGTTTGATGATGGAGGTAAAACCTCAAACTGTGACAAGTTGTGGACTCTGATTTAATGAGGCTTCCTTCAGAAGCCAGACTCTGATGTCTGACGGACAACACCGCAGACGTGGACTCGGGTCTGGAGTCGCTTTCTTCATGAGGCGATTCCTGAAGATACATTTGGTGAAATGGCGTTTCCTGCTTCACTCCCTCATGAAGACGCTGCCAACACCATAACGCCCGGAGCCGTCACAGGGACACGGGGGGTGTGTGTGTGTGTGTGTGTGTGTGTGTGGGGGGGGGGGGGTGTGTGTGAAGGCAGAGGATCACTGTGAGCCGACTTTTCCGGTGAGTTCTCCTCAGGACTTGTTCTAATCTGGATGATGTTATCAGAGTTTGGTCGCTGTGGTCTCTCTGCAGAGCAGCCAGAAACTGATAAGAAGCTTCACAGCCAGATCTATGAGCCTCCAAATGTTTCATCCAAGTTTTCACTGTGACTTTGAACATCAGTGACATAGCATGTCAGATGAGAGTAAAAATACTCGCCTCTTGAGGTTAGGTCAGGAAGCATCCCCCGTTTACCTGTTCACATCACTTTAATGCCCCGCCCCCTCCCCCGGGTCTCCCTTTTGGTCTACATTGTGCATTGGGCTGGATGGACGCGCTCTGAACGATGTACTCACATATTCCCCGTACGTCTCCTGCACTATGGGGGGCGCCGGCCTGTAGCCGGCTGCAGGCAGGGCGCCTCTGGCCCTCTGGACCCCTCTCGCTCTGGAGGATGGAGCCCTGCTGGGGAGGGCTCCTCTGGGGGCTGCTCCTCGAGGCACGGCTCCGTGGAGAGGAGGAACTCCTCCACGAGTCCTGAGGAAACACAAACGTGTCATGATAGGAAGGTCTTCTGCTGCCCGCCTCCCCGTCTTCTGCAGTGATTTCCTACAGACGCGCTGCAGGGGAGACAGGTTACAGGTGAGGGTGGGGGGAGGAACGGCGCAGGCTGGGGGAGAGAGTCAAGTCCATTACTCGAAGTGCAGCATGTCTCATGCCTGGAAAGCTCCTGGTCTCTTAAGCAGATAAAAAGAGCTTTTCCTGCGCTTTGTGCTTGGAGCAAAGCCTGAAATGTTGAGGAGACGACCGCTCGGAACAAAACCCTCACATTCTAGGTTTCCTGGATGATTGGGACTTACATTCAGGTTAAACTATCACTTACAGGATTTGACAGGAAAAGAGGAAAGAACGTCTGGCTATCCGACCTTTTACACACAAGCTTAACGTTCTTCTAAAAGCTGAGAAGCCGCTCTTCACATGGTGTGCTGTCTATGATTTCCATTTCTGCTGCTTTCTCTGCGTCTGTGTTGAACCATCCAGATTTAGGGCAACACAAGGAAAAGACGAAACCCAACTCGTCTGACTAATGGGGACAGCAGGGAGCGAGGCTGGGAAAAGAAAAAAGCGCCAGTGACAGAAGATTCCCCTTCAAAAATCAGCATTTTCATTTCAGAAAAGGCTAAAAACACAAAAACCTTTGGATCCTGACGCTCAAACAAGACAGAGTAAAAGCTAATTAACGGTATCATTTAAAACACAGCCAATTATAATCCTCCTCACTGTGAGACAAACACTTCATCTCTCTGACCTTGTTTTTCTTCAATTCTGGAGAAAATATTAAAAACAACAAACTTGTAAACATCACTGAGTTTTTTCTGCTTTTAAAGCACAGAAGCAGCAAAAATCATGTCTGCAGCTGCACGAGGGAAGAAAACTGAACCGATTCATGATTCAGATGAAATGTGTGCCGATGCAGCCGGGGGGGGGGGCTTTGTGTCCTCTGGTTCTGCAGGAGCCAAGATGAAAACACCAGTCCCATACTACTGTCCTACCTCCACTAAATTCTCTCAGCTTTCAGAGCATTTTTGGACTAAAACAGAAACTTTTCAGTTCTCGACTTTCAACAGCTTTTGAAGAGAATATCAAAGAAAATGTTAGAAGAATCACAAAATGTACTTTTCAACTGACATCTTTTAAAAAGTCTCTGAAACCAGGAAGCAGCAGGGCAGCGTGGACGAACACAACAACAGCACGACATATTTTCTGCAAGCTCCGCCCAGCCTGACTCCTTCTACCTTTGCTCCGCCCCCCACACATTCCTCAGTGGTAGGACTGCAAGCACAACACATTTCAAACATCTGGGTGGTAATGTTTTTTTAGAGAGATAATCTCACTCTGCTCTGAATGAGCAGATTCTAGAGAATCAAGGAACGGAGCGCCGTGTCCTGCATCAGGCTCGTCCTCATCATGTCGACGGGAGGGCTCAGACTTTCAGCTGGTCAGTTCTAGTGATAGAATATTTGATATTTTTGGGGAGTGTCTAAGTCCACCCCTGGGGGGCCAACATCCTGCTTTTTTTTTTTTTACCAACAACCCCGCCACAGGGATGTATGACCGGCAGCAGGGAGCTGTGACAGAACACCCCCCTCAACACTGATGGTATCTTCCATGGCAGAGCCGTCGGAGCTCCACCATTGATATGACACAGAATGTCAAACCAAAACCAGCAATACTAGAATAAAGCAAGTAAATGAAATATAAAGGTCGTAACCATGTTACCTGCTTAAAGTCAGAAGGCACAGATTTAAAAATTGATAGAACTGATCAGTTCAAAGAGAGGAAGTTTGAAATAAATTCTGACATGCATGAACCATGATGCTCAAGAGATGCAGATCTTATCAAAAAAACTGACCAAAAAAAATCCCTTAACTCCATATTTTAAAGCTTTGGTTTAAAGTAGAAAATTTTAAAATTCTAATCAAATCCTAAAGGAAGGACTTCAGGGTTTTTAGACACAGTTGCAGCATATTTACTGTTCACTGAACATCTTCATCAGGGACACAAGAAGAGCAAATGTCTGAAAGATCTTTTTAAAAAATCTAACTCTTATTCTCTAATTTGATTTGATCAGCGGTTTATTTTGGAGGGTCAGCTCAGGTGACCAGACCAGGTGACCCACTTCCTGTTTCTGTCCTGAATTCAGTCAGATGAAGTCGTACTTCTGATTGGGTCTATGAGTGAGCAAACAGAAAAAGTGAAACTTAAAAATGAAAACATTGCTTGTTTTTTTGAGCAGGAAGTCAATTATCTAGGATTTCCTTCTGTGATTCTCGCTGAGGTTTGCACGCCGTCAGCACCGACAGAGACAGCGCCGCTCATTTTTCTGCTCACAGAAGAAGCTGCATAATGTCGCTCATTCTTGTAAAATGTATGAAACCGCCCACACACGAGTGTGTGTGGGGGGGGGTCCCCTTTTTAAAACATCTTCTATCAGAGCGGGAACGGGAGGATTTTGCAGCGTTCCAACATTTTCCTGAATCTGATCAGTCTGATTCCAGATTCAGATCCTGCGATTGTTTGCAGCGTCAGAGTAAAATCCACTTCTTATCAGAGCTGAGGTGACCTGCGAGCGCACATCTGTCCATGAGGCTCAGATCTGGTGTTTTTCTGCTGGAGAGCATCATCAAGAGGATTTTGGGGAACCTTTGTGACTCTGATTCTGCCGTCCTCACGGTGAAAGCTTTTAGCTGGGATGTTTAGAAGGAGAAAAACACCTGCAGACAGTTCCAGCTTTCTGGTAACCATTCCTTCACAATGCTCATATTTCAGATTAAAAGCACACAGCTTGTGAGCAGATTTACAGATGAGAGAAATCAACATTTCCAGGATCACTTCAGGTCAGTCCTGCAGAAAACAGAGAAGCATGAATGTAGATGGAAAGATTTAGAGAGATTTCTGCAGCTTCTCCGCTCAGACGACACGTCTCCGCCTCTGTTTGTGACGGCGCGGGCGATTGTGTATTCTGCTGGATTGAAAAAGGTAATACAATCTGCTGTGGTCAGTTTAGCACAGAAAATTGTCTTTTCAGGTGGGAAAATGGAATTCTTTGTGGGAAGTCACAAAAACGTCTGCTGCTGGAAGAATCACTTTAGGATGATTCTGTGGGAACATCAAAGGACACGGATTAGTAATATTCAAGCTGCAGAAGTACATGGAAGAAAAAGATGACAAAAGAAAGAGTTTTTATGGAAACAGGATCACTGCAGGAGGTTTTTTTTCCCAGCATCCTCCCTTCCTGATAACAGAGCTGCTCATCTGCATCAGCTTCTAGGAGAGAAGGATCTATGAGGGAGTGGGATAAATCTGGTGGATGCTTTTAAGAATGAGTTTGGCCCATTCACAATCTTTTAAGCAACATATGGATAATTGATGTCTGATAAATCCAGAAAAAAAGCTTCCACCTAAATAAATCCAACTGTTTCTTAACTTGAGTCTGACAGGTCTTTCAGATTCACGCCTGACCTCTGTGCAGATCAGCCGCAGAACAGATGAAAGACAAACATCTCAGTGTGTCAGGTTTCCATCAGCTTGATGCTTATCTGCTGTCTGGGATGAATCCAGAAGATTCTTCATGTTGGTTCACCTGCATGCAGAGCTGACCTGCAGCTGTGAAGGTGCATTCACACAGAGCGCCATTCCTGCAACAAATCTGTGAGCCCCGTCCCTCTTTCACCGCGTGGCAAATTCGCTGCCCATCACCTGTCGAAAAAATGTGAGCTTGACGCATGTGGGAGGGGCTACCAGCTAATGCATTTATAATGATCGCTATAAGGAACGCTGTCTGTGGATTTGCTCACTTATAATGCTGAGAATCAGGTTTATTTATGGTAAAGAGTTCCACGAAAATATCAGTAATCATGTCTCCATGTTTGGTTTATATGATTATTATTCAAAGAGTTTCCAGATACATGGGGCTGTGTCTGTATGACAGCTGCTTCCACTGTGTTTCTGTGTCTCTGTGGCAGAGCTTGAAGGTTCACTGTCTCACATTAACCCAAAGGGGAAAGTTTATTGTCTATAAAGTTTATTGTCAGTCAGGGAGTGAAAGTGGAAAAGCAGCACCAAACCATGATGCCCCCTCCACCAAACGCTGCAGTGCAGACAGGAATCTGGAACATTTTTCATGATAAAAGCTACTGTGGATCGATGATAGATATACTATTTTATTTTGATTTGTATTGATAAATGTTCCATCAGAACAAAACGCAGATGTGAAGTTTCTAGATGTGTGAAGCGTTTCCAGAGCATTTCCTGAACATCCTCATGACCCACTTTAAAGATGTAGGACTCCTCTGATGTCCAATCTGCCCTAATTCTGCTGCACGTGTTAAACACAGGTCATATCTCTATAGTGAGGGGAACAGAGAGAGCAGACCAGCTCTTTCTAACAGCCTTTTCATGGACGGCAGCTGTTGGAAGAGGACAAATGAATCCACTAAAAGCGTTTCTGAGACGGTCTTGACATGACAGACTGACCCTGGGTCTGAAGACGCCACACAGCAAGAGGAGGACGTCTCCGATCCACACACGAAAACCTCTTATTGTTCAGACACATGCAGATTACCTGGGGGGCCCTGGAGCAGGCGTCCCTCTACCGCGTGCGGCCGACTTGCCCCTGGCCGACGGCACCTTTGCGTCCTCGGAGCCTCCGTTCAGGTACGTGAGCTCCTGCAGCTGCGCCTGCCGGATCTCATCGTTGTAGTCCTGCAGACAGACGGGTCTCATTCACAAACACCTCCAGTGTTCTTCACAGGACGGCAGCATGGTTCTGGTCTGACTCCATACATATGAAGCTAGAAGTTTTGTCCCTTCATCAAAAGGTAGTATGAGATTTGTGGTTCTGGTGTTTTGGTATCTGTAATAAGAGTTTAGTGTATCTGTAAAACTGTTTCTTAAGTGTAGAAACAATGCTTTGTCCGCATTGATCACATTGATCTACAATGATAAAACCCAGATTTAAGGAACAATTCTTTGCCTTCAGTAAATCAACCTTTCTCTGTCACCCAGTCGCTGCACTGCTTGGACCGGCCAATCAGATGCATGATATCATTGCAAGGAAAAAAGAAAAGAATGTTTCCCACCCTTCACAAAGGAAACAAGGAAAACTGCGGATCATTCCTAAAATATGGTAACTGATGTATTTCAGTATGCCATTGCAACTCAATAATATAAAGCAGGGGTCTGGTGGACCGCGGTCCAGACCCAGACCAGAGCCATGCGGACCCAGAACACATGGTACGATGCCACAGATGGGGGAAAAATACACTTACTTTGATTCTTTATGATTTATATTTTCTTATTTTAAAGGAAGTTTTATTTTGGAAAACTGACGGATTCTGTTCACAACATCCGCCCATCTCACCCCGTATGGTCTGGGACTCTCCTTAGTGAACGAGGAGACCCATGTACCAATCATGTGCGAGTGACTCAACCCACGTGAGACCGCACAGCCAATCAAACCTTCACTCTGTGACGGTTTGGCTGTGAAACATTTTCTTCTGATACTCTTTGTTTTTTCCACTGAGGTCAAACATGATTCACAAATGCTGACACTAAACTCCTCCCACACAGGTGAGGAAGCTGCAAGTGTGTGATGTGATGTGTCTATGTCTAAATCAGCACAAGAGTTGTGTCACTCTATCTGATCTCACTCCCTTCTTTATCCAGCCCAAATCCAAAAGATAAAATACATTTGAGCAGAATTTAGTAGCCTCAAATACAACAGGGGTTTATCCAAATAAAGCCCTTTTGTATTTTAGCATCAGATCCTTCCTGGCCGGCACTGGAGGGTCTCAGTTTCTGTTTGCTCAGCTGCTGAGACAGTCTGGGTCTGCAGGCTGCAGCCCGGGGAATATCTGATGAATGTTCTTTACAGGACGGCCGTGTTCCTGAAGCAGCACAGCGTTTCAGATCTACGCTGATAAATCCTCACCGGACCGCAATCTGCATTTTCTTCTGATGCTGTTGTTTTTACCACTGAGGTCAAACATACCAATTCACAAACACACACACACACACACATACATATTCATGGACAAACAAACACTTGCATGCATTCAAATACACGTGAGCCCGAGCGCACACACATGAATGCACACGCACACACGCCTCCTCCAAAGGCTGTGACAGGAAGAGTCGGAGTTAAAAAGAGAAATTGCTCTTTGCTGTTAGTGACGGCTTCACCGTGGAAAGGCAGAAAATGAGTCGGCCGGGCCAGAGAGCACTTTCAGGAGATTCAGGATGTGACAAAGAGAGAAACAGAAGGAGAGTGTGTACACTCGGACATACTGGGATGAGAAATTTCTTGATCTCCTCCAGAGCGTGACCCATCCGAGCATAGGCTTCAGCCGGCGGAGCGAACACCTCGATGAGGACGTGCAGGTCCTCGTTCAGGTGCTGGTACTTGGCCTCGCCGCTCTGCCGCAGCTCCTCTTCCTGACGGAAAGGGAAAGAGAAACACAGGTCATCCATCTCCAGGAAGAGAACGAGCGAGCTGTCACAGCCGGGAATATTTATTGTTTTGTTTTCCAGCAAAGATTTACTGCAGGGAATTTTTCCATAACTGTTAACATAATGAGTTCTGATGTTTCCGTGCTGCAGACTTACAAAATATTGATGTGCGCTGTAGACTTCTGCAAACAGGCAGTCCTTAACATCCTTTCAATTGCAGCTGTCACAGCTAACTGATAGCTTTTGTCTACACTAAGCTGCCACTTCACACAGCAAATAAGGCTGAGCGCACACCTCCACCGTCTTCTCATCTCGGCTGCAGCTGCGCTCATGTTTGCTGCTGCATTAAGTTGAAAAAGCCAAACAAGCTTGATTGAGAGGAGAAAAGAGACAGCAATCACAGTAGTGGTGACATTCTTCTAAAAGGGGCGTGGCCATGATCAATAATGACAGAACTATTCTCCTTCTCTTGTTTCTTTTTAATAAAAGTCTATGTGTAATCTGATAATATTTGATAAATGAAACTTTGTTTTAACTTCTCTTTACATTTTGTCAAGCTTTTCTCTAAATCAAATCAACTAAATTTTTCTCGTTAGCATCTCGGATCTAGAAATAAGAAAATGATGATGAAAATCTGAATCCTTTTGATCTAAACTCTTGATAATAGAAAAACTTCATTTAAGAATCAAAAAAGTCAAATTTTACTGCATTTGTTGACTCATTTATAAGGGTGTTCATTTAAATTTTGATAAATGTTAACAAAATGAACCGTTAATTCATCATCATTATTAGGAAACGTAAATCTAAATTTTTGTTTAGATGTTGTGAGGATTTATTAAGACAGACCAACTAAGATCCTCATTTTGCTCATGTTTTGTTCTAAATGAGATATTTCCACTTTTTACAGTTTTTTTTTGTTTTTGTCTTCAACATAAACCACAATCAGCTGCATAAAAACTCAAAACATACAAATAATTTGATAATATCTAGCAAAGAAAAAATAACGTAAACGTAATATATTTGGTTTTATACCATTTAATTTGATGTCATTTAACCAAACAAGTATTTTTTAATCATATTTTTCCCTTTTTATAAGCTAATGTGGAATTCATGGTTTCTAGATCTAATATAATCAGCTGTCTTGTCTTGCCTTTCTGCATGGATAATTCCCTGTATTACTTCCCAGTGATGTTCCTCTTAGGATCAGTGTTCTTTTCCTATACTGGTACTTCCTCTCCTTGCAGTGTGAAGGTGTGGTCAGAGGATCCATGTGGATGCAAATCAGTCTCCAGGTCATATTCATGCTGTTCATCACAGTTTCAACAACATTTAAGCCTAAATGATGTTTTCACCTCCTGTATTATAATAATCTTGAAGTTTTCGCTGATGTGACTCAACACACAGACTCCAGAACCCTTTGGAGTTCTAGCGTAAACAAAAGAACTGGACCGCTTCCCCTCCACAGATACAGGCCAGTTTGATGCTACAGATGCAGAGAAATGGGGCAGCAAGAGCCTGAAATGTCTTCCAACAAATCACACAAAGGATCCAGCAGGTCCCCGTCCCAGTTTTCCTCTCTTTTAAACAAAATCCACTCCAGCCGTAGAAACCTCTTCCTCCCCTTCGCTCTCTGCAACACTATGCAAACCTTTGTCTCTGATGTCATCTAATTATAAATAACCTTCTTTTAGGAATGCTTGTAGTATGTTAATGAGATGTTAATTTCTCCCATAAATCTGAGCTTTTCCTCTGTGGATAGAGGAGCTGCCGGTGTGAGGAAGAGTGCGAGTGGGGAGCAGGGGGGGGTGAGGCTGATCTGTTCTCCTGCTCCAAAAACCATCCTCCAAAGAGAAAACAGACACGGGGGGGGGGGGGGGGTTCCTTTCTGGACTTTTACATTTCTTCTCATCTGCACCTGATCATTTCTAGAAGTACGGACCGTTAGATGGACTCTGCAAAGTCTCTGAGATTTAAATCTACTCCTGGAGGGTTTCTCGTGTGTTGACCCTCTTGACCATGAAAAGAGGAATCCAGAGCCCCCCCCACACAACACACACACACAGCAGCTGATCCCTGCTCTTCACATCTCCTGGCACAATCTTCAATCATTGAAAGCATGTTCAGTCTGCAAACAGCGCTCGGCTCTGGAGCTCCAGCAAACAGCGCTCGCTCAGATTCTCTTCTAAAGGGAATGTCTGAACAAACACCAGAGAAATCTTCTATTCTGTCTGCATGACAGGTGATGCATTTACTGAGATAAACTGCTGTGAGCAGACATGTTCATCTGCTCTTCTGACAGTCAGAGGAGCCAACCGCCAGCAGAGGCTCTCCTGTTTAACCACGCCATGCGGGCGCGCCTGTACCCCACCGTGGGCTGGGAGGAGGTGTGACACCTGAGAGCTTCCACTGTCCCGTCAGTGCAAGTCCTCGTCCTGAATGCAGCATCAACCTCCAGCAGAAAGATCAGCGCTGCTCCAATCCCCGCAGCCTTTCAAAGCTCAAATATTTAGAATTAGAATAACTATAAAAAGTGATGCAAACAATTAAATAAACAGGGAGAAACTAGAGGAAAAGAGAGTTTGAAACATTAACTGAAATGGCTAAAACAGACATTATCTTATTCAGCTTGTTTTGCTTTTTTAAAGAAAGAACCAAAGAGTAAATTCTTGTCTAAAATCACACGAGTGAAAATCCAACCCAGTTCTATAGGTTTGTTACACTATCAAATGTCTCGTTTCCCTTTTACACCACAATATTCAGCACCATGAAATTAAAGCGCTGGAAAAAAAATTCCTAAAATAGTTAACAAATGAGTTCAACCAACATAAAACAAAAAGAATAAAAAGGGGGCGTAGAGCTGTTCGTGGGGGTTGTGAAAATCCACAGTTAATCACGTGTTAATGAATCTGAATTGCAAAACACGGACGCCGCTAAATCATTCCCTCTGACAGCAGCAGGAAAACAGCGGCGCCGTAACCAGGCGGTCTGACTCCGACAGCTCGCAGCCTCTCAGGCTCCCGGCATCCGCGCTCCTGTCAGCAGCAGATCAAGCTACAACAGGAGCAAATATTTGGGCAATTATATCTGCTCTCGCTGAGTCTCGGCAAAACTTCCTGCAGCAGCTTAAAAAGGAGCTGCGGAACCTTGTGTGGCTTTACAATTCATGCAAACATATTTTCATGACATGTCGTGCACAGGGTGAAACCCTAAATTGTTTTTTTTCCTGTCAACCAGGTGCCGCCCAAAAGGACAGGAAATGCATCCGAATGTAAATAAGCGACACTCGGAGATTCAGGCCATTAAAAGAAGAGTTTTCTTGTTTTTGGGAAACCAATTCCATTCTGGTTTTATCTGATATGCAAAGAAAAGATGAAAATCTCAGAGAGACGGATGTCTCGGCTCACACCAGTCAGACCTGAAAGACGCTGATTCAGCAGCTGAACACTGAAAACAACCAAAAGCTGAAGAAAACTTGCCTGTCAGAAGAAAACTGCTGTTCAGCAGCTGTTTAGTCGGAGTCTTTTCAGAACTACCGTGTGCAGACATGCAGCACACGCTGAAGCGGCGTGGAGGCAGCTGTGATTGGCTCCGGCCAACGATGGTGCTGAGTCAGCGCAGGATGCTGGAGGTGGTGCTGCTCTAGATGCTCACACAGATCCTGTTTCATCCTAGAGTGTCTGATCCACTGGAAACACTTTGCCTAATAGATGGAGCCAGGTCAGTACACCAGGCCACCACTAGGGGCTCGCGAACTCTCTTTACTGTGATGTGAACATAATAATGTTTTCATCTGAACCAATTTAATTCCATGTGGGAATTAAATACCAGTTAATATTTTTTAAACATCATTTAGTTTTTTTTAATTTAGAATCTAATTTAGAATTTAATTTAAAACAGTTGAGGTGGCTCGAGCATCTGGTCCGGACGCCTCCCTGATGTGTTCTGGGCATGTCCCGCAGGGCGGAGGACCCCGGGGAAGACCTAGGACACGCTGGAGAGACTACGTCTCTCAGCTGGGAACGCCTCGGAGTCCCCCCAGAGGAGCTGGAGGAAGTGAGCACCCAGTCAAAGAGATTGATGATGGACGGACAGATGGATGGATGAAATTTAGGATCCACATTGTGCTAAAGAAAAGGTGTGTGGATCTTTGATTGACAGGTAATCATCAGCTGTTCAATGTCCTGACTGGATTTAACCCAACAAGTGTCAGAGTGGTTTGTCCCGCCTTTTTGCTCATGTTTTAGAGAAGCAGGGTTCAGATATGGAGAATAAAAAACATGTTCCATGTGGGTCTTGATCTGTGTGGCCAGATGGAAAAAAAAAATCATTCCTTTCTGATATTGTTCAGTGGGCCGGACCAGACATGAGGGCGGGCCGGGTCTGGCCCGCGGGCCGTAGTTTGCCCATGTCTGTTCTACATAAACCAAGTCAAAATGTGTCCAATCATGGACTTAGATTTGGGACTACAGTACATACAGCTCTACCATATAATCCACCTTAAGTCACAGAAGTTCCAACTGTTTTAAATTGAATCGAGGAGGAGAAATTAAAATTGTGTTTTGTCTCCATCCAGAATTCTATAACATTAAGTCTTTCATTTATTGGAATAGAGCTGTGAAAGAAACAGTCTGGAGCAAGTTTCACCAGATTTAAACTGCTTCATCATTTCACACCAAACCTCTACATACTGTGGGTGGCAGACATGCACCAGAGAACAGTTGAAAATAAAGAAGTCCCTCCCTGCTTGTCAAGTGTGAACACTATGAGCTAAACATGCATTCAAGAAGCTTCATTCAGCACTGTCTTGAACGTGCATGTAATGTGTAGTGTAGAATACACTAGAGCTGTGTCTCTGATGTGTTTAACAGCAGGATTTGAGTGAACACAGCAGAAACTCCTCCTTGAGGTGCTGAAATGGAGATGGAGTCAGGATGGCGCCCAGAACTCCCATCCAGCGTTAAAGACACCAGGCTGTCTCCTAAAACTACATTTCATGATAGATCAAATCAAACTGTGACTTTGCTCAGTCTGGTCTGTTAGCTGCAGCAGACATTAGAAACATCCTGGTTTGCTGCTGCACATCATCCACAGTTCACCTGATTCACAGAGGAAACTCTCCGTTTGAGCGGGAAATCTCCATGACAGACCGGTTCCACAGGAGGAGCCGAGCCTCGTATACGGATCACAGCAGTCTGAAGTGATGGAAGAGTCATTGCCTCTAACAAGTGACCTCTGACTGACTGAGCTGAGGAGATTTATGAGTCCAAAGTCAAAGCCCTCAACGTGAGCCTCTGAAGATGCTCACATCCACAGATTCCTACTCACACTTCCCACTTTTGTTGAAGCCATTTGCAGCCTGAGTGTGAATTTACATGAAAACAAAACCATCAATCCAGATAATGTGTTGTTCTGCGTGTGCCCTGCTCTCCATCTCCTCGCTGCGACAGAGCGCCGGCTTTGAAGGATGTCAGCCGTGTTTGGTGATCCCCGAGATCATTCTCATTTCCATAAACTTTGAAATTTGTTTTCAAGCTCTAACTGTTTTTTGGCAAAACTCTAAAGCAGCCGAGCGTCTGTGGAGCTGTCAGTCAAGTGTAATCTGAGGCAGCGAGGTGACCGCAGACGTGCAGATTAAAGATTTACTTTCTTCAAGATGTGAAGACGAGAACTTCAAAAATGACTGACTTTAATGATTAGGAGCAGCAAATTAGGCACATCAAGCAAAATCTAATTAAGATCATTTAATGGTTATGAGGAGAAAAATGTCCACCAAGAAAAGATAACAAAGCTTTATCAGAAGAATGTACCTGATGAAGTGAATTAGAAGACATTTATGAGCCAGAACGCCATAGAGTCAAATAGAAACATTGTTTGACCAAAAAAGACAGAGAAGTTTGAGAACCTACAGTTGTGATGTTGTGACTGAGAGGGAAAAAAACACAAGAGGACTGACTGAAGAACAAACCACGAGAGTGCAGGGTTACCTTCTCTTTGTCTCTCATGGATCCTTTTCCCAGGATGGACATCTTTGTGAGGGTGTCCTCCTGCAGTCTCTTTAACGAGTTCCCACGCGGCCCCAGGAGTTTGCCCACAAAGTTAAACTGCAGCAGAAGAGAGGATGAGGAGAGAGCTTCGTCAGTCAGAGTATGTGTCGCGTCAGCCTCACGTGACCCTGAGAAGGAAAGAGCTCAGAATAGGAGGAAACAGCTTTTCATCTGTGAAAATATGAAAGCTAACAACAAAATAGAAACAGTCAAGGAAGGAGTAGCCTGACCCCCCCACCCCCCACCACCACCACCACCACCCCAACACACACACACACACACACACCTCACAAAGTCCCCAAAACATTTTGTGAATCACAGAGAGAAAAACAGAACTTTGAAACGGTGCACCCTCTGTTACATCCCCTATATAGCATCATGGAACACTAAAGCATGTCGGTGGTAGTGTGATGGTGTGGGGCTGGCTGCTGTGTAGCTACATTTTGATATGAAACTTATAATACTTATAATTCGCAGATTGCACAAAAAAATGCAAAAATTGCTCAAAATTTTAAGATGTGTAAGAGGTATTAATACCAAAAGTACAAGCATGAATATGCAGAACTCTGAATATTGCAAACGTTTCAAAAGTGCATAAAGAGTTTGAAGAATTTCTTGTAAAACTGCAAAAAGTTAGGAATTTGTAGAAAATGTATTTTAAAAATCCTCAATACATGTCAATATTATCAGAACATTCAGTGCTTTGTTAAAATAATGTAAAAAACCCTCAGTATATACAGTATGCATAGAAATAGAGTACATAATCTTTTTAAATGATACTGCAGTTCTCTGATCTTCTTTCTACTGTTCAGTTATTGATGTTTTTGTTTGTTATGAATTTAAACATGATTAAAAAGTTCAAACCTGATTTAAAAGAGCAGTTTAGTTGACTGTCTAAATTAGAATTAAGTAGTAAAATGTCTTTAGTCTGTAATTAGTAGGTATCCTCTGTCAGAGAGGATGAGATCTCTTCTGTGTTTCAGGTGGTAATGATCCTCTCTGTTGTCCACTTCCTTTCATGTGGTTTCTTTTGTCACATCAATACTTCCTCTCTGGGGGGTTGACTATAAATATTCATGATTTTACCTTTTAATGTTCAAACATTAAAAGTGACCATTTCCCACTGAACTGGCTGGACAGGCGTCGCTTTGTTTTCATGCAGTTTTCACAGACCCCCGGGGGGCGCTCTTCCTCCTCTGCCTGCCTCATCATCAGTGAGGTGGGGGTTGGACTGACCCCCAGTCTTTTGCTGGTTGTGATCCTCCTGTTGGGTTTCCATCCTGAACGCCGGCCTCGATCCTACGGGCATCGTTGGACGTCCGGCCCGTCTGTGATTAGACGTCATCAAACATGCCCCCCCCCCCCCCCCCATTGCCCCCCTTCCCCAGGTCTGCTCCCACTTTGAGTGAATCCTTCCTGCTGCTTCCAGCGCTGCATTAGTAAACGGGGAAAGTTATGAGCTCAGATATGAATATGGACGACGCGTCGCTGTGGACGCTTGAATATTTCAGTTCCACTCGTGTCATTCGCTCTTAAAAACGCTGCATCAGGAAAAGTCCTTTGAAGTGGCATGCAGCAGAGAAGAAAACCTCTTTCTTCTCCTCTTTTACTTTTTCAAAAGGACGACAGGAAATGTGCTGACGTATCCATCAGCTCCACCTGGAGACGGCCTTGATCACCCCCCTCAAACAATCACCCCCACCGAGCGTTTGTCCTGCGATGGTGCAGCCGCCCCCCTCCTGACAGGCGGCTGACCAACAGCGTGTCCAGCGTGTTTGCAGAGGGATCTCAGTCTGGTTGCACAGCAAACAAAGGTCAAAACTGCCTGGACGAGCAGAAAAGCCTGTTTTATGCTGGAGAACGATTTACATTCTGCAACCAGCAGAGAGACTTCTGACCTCCAGAAGACAAGGACGAGGGGAACGGAAGCCCACATGTCTGTCTGATTCACACGAGTCGATGAAAGACTTTCACCAGAGAGGAGCATGGACCACAGATGACGTGTGAGAAACTGGAGGAACTTCCCTCAAACTCCTGAACTCATCGTGATTGCAGATTTCTTAGCATGATGCAGCATCAAAGACGAGCCGATCCTGCTCGTGTCTGCCTGTCATCAGAAGCTGCAGAGCTGTCACGCTCATGTTTGAAATGAGAAGCAGGTCTAAGCAAGAACTGCAGGAAACGACTGTTCAGTGCAAAACCTCTGCTGACTGAGACGCTCAGATGATTAAAGGACAGCATGGATCAAGACTTGAACCTTCTAGTGCCTGAGGCTGGAAAACAAAGATCCTGGATTCATACACATATACAATGTGGAGTTGGGCCGGTTCGTAGTTTAAAGACCTCTAAAGCATGACGCAGATGTAACCAGATCTATTCTGCTTTGTGTTTATGGGAGTAAATGAAGTAGAAACACAGCAGCAGCTCGGAGACCGCCTCCATTTAATGCAGATCTGACAACTTTCCAGAAAGAAAAGAGACAGAACTCCAGGTGTCAGCTGCTCGTCTTAGTGACAGGTAGAGGGAGATCAGCTGATCCTATCATCAAAACAAATGTCAAAATCTTGAAAGGGTTTGGAATTTCCAGTACCAGAACTCGGATAATCACAGGATTATGGGCATAAGTAAGATAAAACCTAACGTTACAGGACTCCCACCTCTCCCACCGGACAGTAAAACAGACAGAAGAGCGCCCAACATATCGAGGAGAAACCACAGAAGAAGAACAAATGAAGGAAGAGCTTCCAACTCAAGACTGAATGAAGAGTCATTCATCTAGAAAGATCTCATCTCTGTACACAGACAGGGACAAAGGTGGGACCCCAGTTACAGTTTTTATTACCCCCGACCGCTTGACTCCTCTTTCAGGTTTTTGTCTGAGTTCACATTTGATCCCGCTGACGACGGTCCGCACGCGCTCAGTTTGACCGCAGTGGGCCTCTTAGCACGCCGCTCGCCACTTGACCTGCTTGACATCAGACTCCAATCTGGGACAGTCACAGAACAGCAACACTCCTAAAGTGCAGCACCTGTAGGACTCATGAAAATGGGAATCATCATTTCAGCTCCTCCACTGATAAAATCAAACTGATGATGTCATAACAATAAATCTCGAATCATCCATGTTTCTGTCGATTGCAGAGGTTTCTTTAAATACATATGAAGTCAAATGTACTACGTTAACTGGAGAGAAACCGGCCCTGCTGTTAGTCACTGTGACGTCTGACTGAGGACAATCGTTTCCAAATGAAACGCCACATTCAGACGGCGTGCATCACAGTTCCTGGTCCTGCCACAGATCTGCGTGACGTCAGAGAGCCTCTGCAGCGACCTGGATCAGAGGGAACTCGCTCTGAAGCATCCATTGTTCCTCTCCTGAATGTCACAGCGCTGTTCCTTCATCTCCTCAACCAACGAGCACATGTGCTCCGTCTGCTGACCTGATACTGAGCAGGAGAACCAAACCTCCGGCTCCAGAGGAGCGTCTGCTCCCAGTGATTTATGAAGGGGACTCTGCTGCTGAGCTGCATAAACCAGGTCTGCGCTGAGCATGGCAGCTAGTTAACAGCTATGTTGACCTAAATGTGAAATGTTAGCCACGCGTGCGCTCGTGAGCCGTGCACGTGGAACTCTGGGACATGCTGCGGCGAAACAAAGACATTTGAGGCTTCGCTAACATTTCTCTATTTATTTATAGATTTAAAGAACCAACTCTGGTGACCATGTTTGAAATTTGTTTATTTCAAGGTCAAATGAAAACATATGAGAGCGCTTAAAGACCTCCTGCAGTAAAAGTTGTCTTTAACATATTTTTAACATATTTTTTTCTTAATGAATAAAGAATAAAGAAAGAATTAAAACTTTATTTCTTTATTTAAATCTTTTGGAATCAAGAAAAAATGTAGTTTGTAAAGGAGAAACTCTGCTGGGCAGACCACAGTCTCCCTGCTCTGCTCCATTCCGATATGCTTGCACATCATCATCTTAATTAAAAGAGACCTGGGAACAGTTTAACAACACATGAAAAGATGATTTTAGAGGGAGGATCTGTGAAAACAAAGAGTTTGTCAGAGGTGCAAAGACTCATGAATGGATCCACAGATCTGTCAAAGTGAGGATCATTTCTTCTTCCATAGCAACAGCATCATGAAACCGTTCTGAACAACATATTGAAGACTTGAACTGAAAGTTCCAGAGATATTCAGATCTAGTTCTACAGTTGAATTATTAGATGAGGAAGAAACTACAGTTTCTGATGCAGATGAGCTCATTTAAATCCTGCAGTTAAACAACCATAGCAACAACTTCACTTATTACACGTGTTTAACGGCTAATTTACTGACTAAATGTAATGGTCTTTGCTAGAAGCTAGTTTTAGAGCATTAAAAGATAATGTAGATTTGCTTCACATTTGTTTGATTAATGCCTGTAAATGTCGGCGAGAAGTCTGACACCTCAACCATCACCAGCCAGCTCCTGCCAAACTGATTCTTCAAACACGCTGAACAAATGTGGGTAATCCCCGCCGTTTATCAGATATCAAATCGCCTGTGATTGATGCTTTGGTTTTTGCTAATGCCTGAGTTATCATGGGGGATTATGTGATTACAGGAGCTGCCAGCGACTCGTCCGTGAGGCTGCAGGAGAGGATTTTCAAAGAAAAGCCGATGTGTTTAATCACAGGTTGTAACCTGCTGCTCTGGTGCTGGTAGTTTAAGAAAACACAATGATAGCACACAAACACCGCCTGACTGCTCAACAGAAAGCATGTTCATTAAAGCCAAAACAGTCACGTGAAGAGAGGAGGCTCCATGTATGAGGAGGAGCGGAAGATCTGACTTCCTCTCATCATTTGCTGAAAGGATGGCGTGTTCACGGAGAGCCAACGCGGCGTAATTGTGCTGAGGACAGCAGGACAGGAACAACAGCAGAGGGATAAATCACCACTCCCAGGGCAGGGGAAGCCACCGCCTGAACTGGAAATGAACCAGCGGGACTCCTTTCTCCTAATGACCTGCAGCGCTTTCGTCCAGAAGCTGCTCTCCAGGAGATGCTCAGATATCCTGTGAATGTGCAGCATGTCTGTGCTTGTTGTTGGACTTGTGCGCAGCTCTTGGACTGTGACTTTCAGTGCAGATGCAGCAGCACACTCAAACCCCGTCATCCGTCAAGGTAAAGTCTAAAAATTCATCAGTGAAATCATTAGTCCCAGCTCTCTTTATCAGAGCCGGCAGCCTGGAACCGACCACATGCTGCCCTGGCCTGCTTCATTTTGATAAAAAGCCATGTTTCCAGGGATGGATTGAACTCCTTCTAAACGGCTGTTTGGGAGACGCCCGAGCCACTTCAGCGCCAGGAGCCAAAGGTGACGCTCACAGCTCAGGAGAAAACCCACTCAAGTCAGACCCATCACTCCTGCCATTGCTACCTGTCAGACAGAACAAATTGAATTTGTCTTCCTTCAGTGGCCTGTTGGAGCTCTAAACAGCATCTTAGTGGCTCCACTTATCAAAGCTGTCGACGCAAACCTGGGAGACCGGGATCCCACCCGTGTTTGCTCAGACTTATGGAACTTTTTACATTTTAAATTGGTTTGTTCCATATTGACTGATAATGATATATATCATGATATAACCCAAATAACTATATTTATCACATTTGAACACTCTGTGGCTCTAACAGAAACATGTAATATTCAACAGGCTGTTTAGATTGAAATATTTATTTCACTC
Source organism: Oryzias javanicus (assembly GCA_003999625.1). Taxonomy (NCBI): domain Eukaryota; kingdom Metazoa; phylum Chordata; class Actinopteri; order Beloniformes; family Adrianichthyidae; genus Oryzias; species Oryzias javanicus. Next base: position 7,072,361 of record CM012447.1, on the reverse strand, counting down.
AGGAAAAATTGAGAAATCTACCAGAGATTTTTGGTAATCTGTCTCAGTGTGATTCCATTTACATTAAACCATAACAAAACAGCCTGAAAACAAAGATTTGAATGGTTGTCGTTTTTAATCATTGACATGAGCTGCTCTAACTAGAGAAGGAGGCGGGGCTTTCAGCACACATCTGACACAGGTTGATGTTTTTGTGTGGCACCTCCTGCTAACACTGTGGATTCAGATTCTTTTAATGAACTTAATGAATGTCCTACGAGTGAATTTTGTTGAATTTATCCACCAAGTCCGGTCAATGAAAACATTGTCTGACTGGAAACTGCTCCATGTTTACATCAGGAGGAACACGAAACAGCTCGTTAGCATTAGCATCATGCTAATGCTACATCGCAGTCACCAAATGAACACTTTTTATTAAACTTTCTGTTGCTGCTTTAAGTCCAGCTGGTTCATCTTCCAGTTCTGACTGGATCCCATCAGAACTGGACCAGATGTCCCGAGGCTTCATCAGCAGAAGTGACCGTGGGGGTGGGGGACCTTGTGAGCTTTTATTTACCTTGTAAGCAGACGAAGGAAGTGGAGATGTCCAAAAAAAATCACCAAAATGAGAGCTAATCAGCATAGATGAGAACATTTACTCACCACGCTTCAACTAACGCTTTAACGTTTACTCGCCAATAAGGAGAAAATGCGCGCAACTGGAGAGTGTCAATTTTGGACCCTTCAAGATAAAAGTCTTTCATGATAGGATTCATTCTTCTATCAAGAAAAGTTCTATCTCGATATCTATGGTCATCGTTTTATCGCCCAGCCCATGATGGAGTCTGAGAATGGAGACTTGTCCTCAGTTTGTCAGACTTCCTCATTCAACGCTATACAATTACATCTAGAACTGACCCTCAGAAATAAATCGACAGATGATGATGAGATGATGGTGGAACAGACTCATCAGTGGGATTTTTTTTTCACTTATGGTAGAATTGTTAAACATTTCAGACAGAAATGATGATAGGCTGCCCTCACAAATGATTGGAAACATTAGTACATTTTTCATTACCTGATATTTTTAATTTAACTGAGAAACAGACACTGGAAAGTCTCAATTTCAGAGGCATGTGATGATAAAAGTGCCAGCAGAAAACAAGAAGAGTGTTCCACAAAGATAACTACATGGATGGTGGGCGGGACCAAACACATCAATGAACAAATGACGTGAGAGCTGGTCGAGCGATCGGGCTGGACAGCATTCATCTCGATGCATTCAAACTGCAGGGTCCTGGTCCGACTCACTCGTCCTTCAGTGACCTTCAGATGGCAGTACAGGCGCTCTTGTTGTAGCTGTAGCTGTAGTGTCAGGCTAAAGAGGCTGATATACAACGCAAGTTTGTCTCAGTGCACAAAAGACGAGAGACCTAAAACGCAATGAAATACATTCATTCTGATCCCATGAAGTCCAGATTGTTCCAAAACAGCCAGATTATGACCTACATGAGTAACCACCAGATTTCCCTGTAATCCAGCCTGTTGCTGCTTGTTAAATGATGCAGCCTTAATCTGTCCAGATCTGGCACAGAGGAGAGTTTCTTTTTTAAGTTCATATCTTTCTTTTGCTGACTGAAAATACAATTTGTTTAACACAGTGGTGCACCGCTGAAGGATCCAGGACTGATGAACACAACAAGTGAGTTTAATCTTTCTAAGATTAGATAAAAAGGAAAAGCTCAAGTCAGATGCAGCTGAAAACCATATTTCAAACATCAACTACATATAGAGACAGCTCCGGTAAAACTGCTGTTTAGAATGAATGTTCAGAAATCGTTCAGATTCAGACTGAGGAGCAGCTGCAGAAGAGGCTGTCACTTAGTTTCACACATCTGTTTAGCAGCAGCTGATCAGCTGACCTCCATGTTCTGGAAGAGACCATCAGGTGGGGGGTAGAAGAGCGATTGATAAGAGCTGAGAAAAGCATGCTGTGGTTTCACCCGTTACATGAAGCTGCATTCAAAACCAAAGCTACAGAAGTTTCACTGGAAACTCCAACCACCAACTCATTTATTTCCATTTTATGCATAAAGCAAAATAAAGTTTCTGTGCATGTTTGTGTTGGAGGAAGAGATGCTTAGCTCAGTCCACATCCATTCCAGCCACAAACAGGCTGGAGAAGGCTCCGACCCCTTTTGTCACAGAAATGCAGAGGGGGCGACGACAAGTGGAAGCAAAATGGGAATGTGGAGTGGACAGCTCTCCCATCCACAGCCCAGCAAGCTTCCACTTGTCAGTCAGACTGTTCTTCATGCAGGAGGTTCAGTAAAATTCACCAACACTAAACAGAACATTTGTGGTTTTACAGACAGTTACGGTCTTGTGGAAGCAGCAAAGACCCAAACCTAAAAACTGCTTTATGCATAAATGGACATCATGATTGGCTGATGGACGTCGACAGGAAAAGTCGTCCAGACATGGAGGCGGCGAGCAGACCCAGCTCACTGAAGAACGTGGGCTTGTAGAGGTCAGATGGAGAACCAGAAATGTTATCACTCAAAAGCTTTGAGGCTTCAGACTGCAGACACATCTCTAACTAGCTGCACCCCAGTTCTGTCAGCCAGCCCCCCACCCCCCTTCAGCAGAAACGCTGGATCTAATAACATAAACCATCAACAGAAAGCGTCAAGCAGCTGTTGGGAGGAATCCCAGTCAAAATCAGACTCCTGGAGTTGTCTATAAATAACCCCATCTGAAATTCCCATCAGTGAGCTGCACGTTCCCGGAGACGTCTCTGCTGCTCGTCACTTACTTTAGGAAACTGCTTGACTGGAATTAAAACTTTCTGGCCCAGTTTCATGTTCTTGTTGATGACGACGTCGATGAATTTCTCCTCTTCCTTCCCCTCGTCTCTCTGGTTCTTTTCGATCTCTGGAGGAGAGAAGAGAGGAAAAGATTGCAGTGAGTTTGGTGCAGGTCAGCAGCTCTGTGGTATACAGACAGACCATGGAAACATCTGTGAGGAGGAGCTCTGTCTGAAAGACAACAGCATTTCCAGCTCTCAGAGAATGCAGGAACCTGTCACTCTTGGAGAGAGAGGACGGACTCCTCACAGGAAGTGGACTGCAGTAATGAATAGATCTCCACCTGGTCCATAGAAGTTTTTCAGTTCAAATGAGAAGCTCGTCACAACACAAGAGGATCTTTTTCTGCACATGTAGTGAAACAAACGAGCAGACTTTCTGACCCGCCCTCACTTTAGTTTCAGATGAAGAGACTCCTGTTGAAGCAGTTGTAGAGGCTGTGGTCACAGCTGCTCTCAGATACCAGCTGTCTGCAGGTGGAGGATCGCTAAAGCTCTACAGGGACCGCACGAAACATCACAGGCGCAGACCATTCAGGGAACAGTTGAGAGAACTGCATTTTTCATCAATGGTCACTCTGCGAGCGACAGGTGGTAGTGCAGAAGACTTAAGGGATTATATGTGAGACGAAGGCGTGGCACATGAATGTTTCATTTTTTAACCCTGCGCCCTCTGCCTGCCCAGGTTGATACGTGCAGCCTGACGTCCAGAGTGCAGCTTGTGTGGACGTTCTACAGGACCTTCTGTGTCCCGTGTAGGGTCGACCCCCACAGGGGTGGACTTAGCAGTTTGGGGGCCGCTTCAAAAAATGAAACGAATCTCAGAAATCTTTTTTATCCTAAAACGTCAAAAAACTTTTTCATTTGTCCTCAAGCACACAGAATTTATGTCGAGAATCCAAATATTTTGATTTGCATTTAAAAACTGAAATCATTTCAAAACTGCTTTGTGAACCTTAACAGGAAATACCCAAAAGAAACAACAGTTTTTGATGATGAAAATGAAATGATTTGGATCAAACCTATATATTGGATTAATGGAACAGTTTAGTGGGCATAATTATGGAAAAACTGAATTCCCTTCAGGCTAACTCGCCACTGACTGGAATAGTCCATTGATACACAGAGATGGGGGAGGACTAAATACTGTCACATGATCGGTCCTCTGCCGTTTCAGGGATTTGGAGACTTAAATGCTAACGACCATAACATTTATTTGAAACACTTTGATTAAGAGCTCAGCACGGGCTCCAGAGTGTTGGGGCCCCAGGCAAATGCCTACCTTTGCCTAATACTAAATTCCCCCTATGGGTGCAAGTGACTTAAAATGAAGATTCTACAAGAAAAGGAAATATATAATGATAGTTACAGTATCAGACTTTCCAGAGTTGATTCCACCTTTGTCCTGCAGTAGCTCCGTAACATTGATCCGGACGACAGCGGCGTTAGAAATAACGGATAGAACCAGGATCGCTGCATCACCTAGTTTCATTTAAAACCAGCTAAAAAGCTTTTCCTTCCTTGGATCCTAACAAACTTTGACCAGAAACTGGAAGCAAATATATTTTACCTCCGTTCTATGGTAGAATTTTAGCAACTGTTTTTCATTTATTTGGTGATTGATTTGAAAATGTGTTTTCTACAACTACCAGCCACTACAGGGTTCATCTTTGCACTGAGCGGATCTTTGTCCTTCAGCCAACACAGGAACCCTGCATTTCTGGAGGACAGTTCCAGGTGAGCACGCATGACGTGCTGGAGTTTGTACTTCTACAAAAGTGAATGCAGGGACAGCAGAGCCGGCACCTCCAGGCTAACAAAAACGCTGGCTGTCATGCTTCTTCTTTCAGCCGAGCTAGACTTTGATATATTGGGAGATGTAACCTTGAACGTTTAATCAGAGGGATAACATCTGTGTTTCACTGCCAGGAAGACGCTTCTGCACAGAGAGCAGCGAGGAGGAGCAGGGAGGTCTTCCACAAAGGCTGCAGGCTGAAGAGGAGACGCAGGGAGCAAAATACTCCATTTATTTCTCCTATTCTGAAGGACACTGGAAGAAAACCAGAAACATTTCAGATTGAAATGAAGCGATCAGAATGAAGCGCGTCTTTAGTTCAGGTTTCCTGCCATTCAAATGTGATGAAGTCAAAATGAGGTGAAACAAAAGCTTCAGTCCTAATGGTGATAGCGATGCTCACCACAATGAGAGATCTTCATGTTTTTCAATTAAACCAAGCGGAGCATATCAGCACAGACAAACTCAAAAGGCAATTGTAGCATCTCAATAAAGCTCAGCAGCCCCGCGCCACCAGGATGTAATTAAAACCTCTGATATGAGTTTTAAGGAGGATAAAGGAAGTATCAGGGAGACTGAGATATCTTTAAGCTCCAGTTTATCCCAGGGGGGCGCAGAGAGCTGGCGTTCTGAGGAAAGATAACATTAATATTAATGCATCGCCTAGCAACATGCCACCACAGACTCCCCTTCCATCAGGCGTCGTCCTCCAAACCTCCAGGCTCTGATGTCAACAAAGATTGTGACTGAGATTAGGTCTAAATGCTTCTCTACCTTCCAGCCTTCCAACTCATCAACCAGCCGGCTGCAGAGCTGAAAACTCTTTAACTACTGACCCTTCGAAGAGGCATTGTTAGAAAAGGAAACAGATGGAGGAGGTCTGAAGAACGGAGTCCCTCCACCTCAGAGTCATCGCCGTTCCCAATGGAAGAGATTCAACACGCGGCGCTGAGCGCTCCTGCTGGGTCTCCGCCTCCCTCCCACACTGTGTGAATGAACTTAAAGTCATCACTTGTCTTTTTCAGAAGCACTAAAAGTTGCTGTTTTTTTTTTAATGTGAAGTCTGTCATTGAACAGCAGTGCTGACTCCACCAGTCTGAGGAGAATGGAACAAAATAAAAGCCCCAGATGTCTCGTTTTCTGAAGGGTGTGAGTGCAGAGAAGAACACAATAGTTGTTGGTCCATAAATAAACCCAAAGATATCCAAAGATATCTCATGATGCCAGATGTTTCATTGTTCCTCTCTTGTTTGAATTCAGACTATTTTTTTCAGCAGACTTGTCTGATTAATGTCAGCATTTTATTTCACTTCATTGTTTATGTCATTCATTGAAAACAACTCAGTTTAGGATTCAATTTGTGTATGAATGAAAAGAAACAAAAAGAAGCAGACATTTATAATGTCTGCCTGTTATTCAATACTTTACATTCCTGCATTTCCATGGCAGAATCTGCTGGATCAGAACATCTCTTACAGTTTGTGGTCAGTCTGGTATAAATCACTTTTCTATGGTAGTCAATGAGACATTCCTCTATTAATGAAATCTACCCCAGTGGTGATTTGAGGAACTGCAACATTGCTATTTGTGGGTTTTAGCTCCAATGGGATCTAAAATGCAGGAGATGAGGCTTGTGACAAGATTTTAAATGTTTTATAAATAAACTGAGACATGAAGACGTTTTAAAATAAAAATGTAAAAGAAAATATGTTGAAGCAGCAAATGACCTGACGTGGCTCAAGTGAAAAACTCGACTCTTACACACCCAGTCTAAGCAAACATGGTGTTTTTGGTGTTTTTATCATCTTCTTGTATCATTTCTCTAATGATGGAGGATATGTAGAACCTAAACTAAAAATTGAATTCTCACGTGTTTCATTATTTAAATTATTGTGACTCAGGAGCAGACAAAAAAATACAATTGGAAAAAGAAATAAAAATCAGCCGGGCGAGACAAAGTCTCTCTGCTCCGCCCCATCCAGAGTAATAGATCCATGAACGTCTTTGCTTTCCTCGTCTGAGCTGGAATCTGGATCAGAACTGTACGGCTGGATAGAAATAATATTGCTCACCATTTTTGTTGTACTGCTAATGTTAGGTTGGAGTACACAAACAGAGAGCTCACAGCAATGGAGAGGGGAAAGGGGGCGGGGTTGCCCGGCTCCATATCTCCTCCCCCAACTCAGAGGTGAATTCCTGATGAGTTCCTGCTGCTCTGCAGAAACTACGACGAAAACAACCGTTTTTAGATTTGGGCTAGAAACATCAGTCATAATGAAAAGATCACTGGGAACGCTTGTATCATAGAAATCAAAATTTAAGTGAATAAAAACAGCTGTGGATGAATATCAACATGAACCTGGTGGGACAGTGACAGCAGACAAGATACAAAACCTGAAAACAAAACATGACAAGAACCAAGAAGACACAAACGAAAGAGTAAACTCCTCCCAGGTGGTTCCAGTCTTCAGGTATCTACTCAATGATGATGGTGAATACGAAAAGATGATTCAGACGACTGTGGAGGTCAGCTCTGATGTCTCTCCGGTCTTATAGCAAACATCACTCCATAACTTCTTTATCTTTAGAAATGAAATTCCCTCTGAAGGGACCAGTATTTACATTTTCAACATGTTTACGGGCTCCACAGAATCATCGTAGGGGGAGAGTCGCTGTCCGGCATAAATTTAAGTTTTAGAAATTCAATATTTTATTACTTCATTCCATATGGGCATCTGCACAGCACAGAAATCCTGGCTAAAAGGCTGATGCAGACAGTTTTCCAGTCGGGCTGAAACTGGTCCTGAACTGAACTGTGATACTCGTGACTCAGTGCTTTAAGTTTTGGAAGTATGAGAAAAGCAGAGAGCTTTTTCTCCATTTCCTTCTGCTCTGCATGCTTTAGAGGTTTTGGAAATTCTCTTTCTCATTAAACACTGCTCAATTCCACACATATTTTACAGTCAGTGAAAGCCATTTGCCTGGATGCTGACACCCCGCAGCCGCCCGCTCTCCCATATTAGAAACCCAGTCCCTTTAAAGCAGAGCTGTTATTAGGACTTCCCATTTAAAATTCATAAGCTGGCCAGATTTTGTGGGATTATGCATCACTTCAGTTGCATGCTGGAGAGTCATTAAGTTTACCAATTCCACATTGGGGTAAACAGTCAGCACTGTGGGTGCACCGCTGCTGGACAAGACAAAGAATTCAGCAAGCAGTGGGTCATGAGCTCTGCATCTGAATAAAGCTAAAACAACATTTTTCTAGTTAGAAATATTTCCTTATGCAGTTGTGTTTGTCTGAAAATGAAGAATATTTTTATTTCTCTTTGTAGTTTCTTAAAACGGGAGCTTCTGAAATATTAGGTAGTCTTTTTGAACGCCTTACACTACGCCATCTCCATTTTATTCATCAATATTTTCTGCTTGAACTGAATTGCAAAAATATTTAACTATATTCAAAAAGTGTTTTTAATACTAAAGTTTTATAGAAATCTGAGGGTCAAAGTATCAAAACAAACACAGATGTGGCAATAAATTTGTTGTGCTAAGAATGACGTATTTCTCCAGTTTGGTTATTTATTTCTGTGTTCATGAACCAATTAATATGAGCTCTTTATGCTTATTTACATTAAATGTCAAATAATCAAATTTCAGGGATTTGTGAATAGGACTCAGAACTTAACTTCATTGTACCAACAACCAACTGCAAACACTCTTTTCCCTGAATTGTTTTCACTTGTTGTAGTTAAAAACCATTTAATTATCTTTAAAATATGCAGATCCCATTTTTACTCTTGTCTTTACAGTTGATAGAAGCTGTTCTGTCATAAAATCCAATACTCCCCCAGATGAGTGAATGAACTAACTGGTATTTACAGAGTAGGCTCATAGGCTAGCTGGCTAACTAGCTAAAAACTGTACTTCTTTACTTTAAGAAAATCAAACATTGATTTTAAACATTTAATTTTGATACAAAAGACTTGTTTTATATCAGCACAGGGCTGCTTTTCTGCCCTTCAGAATCTGATGAATGTTATTTGCATCAACAGTTGAAGAGCTCTTAAAGGGTTAAACTTTCTTCTGTCAGTCTGTCAGATTTGTCATCTCTCTGGTCTGTTCTGTACTCATGAAAACCTTTGCAGTCATGGATAAGCCACAAACCTCCTCCTACAGCTAACTTGAAGACAGTTTTCAGTCAGATTTCAGCACACTGACGTCCATTACCTCTGCAGGCCCTGACTAACTATCGTCTGACAGCTTCACGTCTGATGCTGCGGCCTCCTTAAAGAAGAGGGAAACGTAGTTCTTAAAATAAAAATCTAAATGTCAAAATGTTAGATTAAACAGTAGACTGCCTATAAAGAGGAAAACATGAAGAGCTGCAGAGAAGAGGATGCTGAATGTCTATTCCCTTTCAATATTTAGGCGTTTAATGCAGGGGTCCCCAAACCGCGGCCCACGGGCCGGAGTAGGCCCAAGGGCCAGAGTAGGCCCACCTCAACATTTGGCCTGGCCCCCACACACTGTCAGAAACACCTAGAATGTTTTATTCCACCCTTCTGAAGTCTGAACTGTGACGGGAGAGGAGAGAATATGTGGTATCTGAAATCTGAATTAAGGAAAAGTTTTGAAGCAGCTGATTGGTCCTCAGATGAAAGAATCAGCCAGTTGACATTTTCATTCTGTGCCTGACGTCAAAGTTTAGCTCCCTCAGAATCGAAGTGATTTGACTCACAGTAACGTTTATGGAAAACCCCAAAATGGACAATTTTCTGTTTTCATTGGCATTTCCTGAATGTCCTCATCATTGGCTACACGCCAGCACAAAGCGCCAGCCTGCAGAGAGCTTAGCTCTCAGTTTGTTTCCGTTTAAAAATATAATTGAATGGGAAATTGAAAGACAGAGAACTCCACTTCTCATAGATTTAAGTAATGTTGGGACTGAATAATAGGAAGGTTATTGGAAGCCGGACGGACGGACTCGTTAGTTTGTTGTTCTGTCACATGGATATTTTCATTTAAGGTCTGAACCCAGGAGGGCGGGATAATGTTAGCCAATCGAAAGGCTTCGAAGGCACACAGGAAGCTGAAATGATCACATTTCCTGGACAACTTCTCAACCCCGGTTTGTTGGAAGCATTCATTCTTTGCTCCTGTATTTATCACTTCCTAACATTCATGTTGAGGGCAGAGCAATCAGGTCCGGTGACGGTAACATTAACTGACCTCGATTTAAAAAGCAAAAACTAAAGGTCATCATTAAAATGATTCTAAATGAGTTCTGTCTCTGCAGCAGATAATCCAGTTTCTTTCATGCTCATTCAAAGCCAATTGGAGGAATGTTTGGATTTTAAAAAGTAATTTTAAAAGAATTTTGATTCTAAAAAAAAATTCAGAGAATTTATTAAGGATGTTTAAGCAAAAGTCACACTCAAAATATCTTTATTTTAAACTGGCTTAAATAATCATTTTTTACAATTAAATATTTTAAGATGAAACAAAAAAAAATCATCTCTTGATCTATCGTAAGATCCTTGTCAGTAGTCTTTCAATGATGACGATGCTGTTTTTAGCCGAAATCAAAAACCCTGACATAGTTTATGCAGAGCGGCACGAGTTCATCAGAAATTCACCTCTGAGTTGTTGGCACTGAGTAAGCCTGCCCCTATTTCCCATCATCCATGTTCCTGTGCTCTCTCCCACTAGTTTACAGCCCCCACACCCCCAAGATAACATCAGCAGGGCAACAAAAATGACAAGTAATATCATTTCCATCCAGCTGTACAGTTCTGATCCGGAGTTTTTGTTAAAAACTTCACTGTCCTAATTAAAACCTCACTGGGAACATTTAAGGAAAATACAAAAAATTGTTGTAGAGGGACTTTAAATAATTGTGTATCTTCTAAACATTAATTTGAGACTTTGGCTTTGTTTGGCTGGATTTTGGTCTGTAAGAAACTGGATCAAATGGTTCTTTTAGTGTTAGAGGTTCTGCATGAACTCTGCTCCTCACAGAGTCAGAATGGAAGCTCCCGGTAGTTTCAATGTGGACCTCAACGTTCGCTCTGACCTCTGACGGAGAAATGCTCAACAAGAAAACCCCCAAAAATAATGAATCCTGTCCAGAAATCTCAATTTCACTCTGGCTCCTGCACAGCCTCGACAAGGTCAGGCTGGCAGCAGGAATTCGTCTCGCTCCCCCTAATCTGGAGATTACATTCTCAGCGAAGCCCTCCCTCTTTCCCTTCCCCTTTCTTCCTCTCTCTGCTTCGCTGCCAGCCTGGCTCTCCACTGCGAGGTAACGGGCCAAGACCTGCTTACAGTGAAGAGATAATGTCCACGGATTAAGACAGAGAGCCCCTGGAGTGGTGCCTCTTTCATTCCAGTATTTGGCCTGTGAAGCGTCATAAATACACCCCAGTCAGTCACACATGGGCCTGTGAAAGTCAGCCTCCGTCCTCTCACCGAAGTGGATCTGAGCAGCATTGGTCCAAATCCGCCAACCTCCGTGGCTGCAGCATTAGAAAACACAAAAGGAGATTTTCACAGCCAAACTTACTGCTCTTCTCCTGATGCTATTTCCATCCTGAGGGTGAGTCACCCGTTTGAAACGCTTGTATAAGATTATTAAAGTTCCCTGAAGATCCTCACGGGTGGCTGGGGCGTCCAAAGTATGTCATAGCTCTTATGAAGATGTGTTATAAAGCCCTAAAGGAGTCAGAACAATGCAGAAGTCTAACAGAAGTGAACAGTCGGATCGCTCTGTTCTTCACAGTCCAAACCACTAGAATATCAAAGGTTCTTAAAGAGGCCATCCCATGATTTTCTTAAGCCTTTCAGAGTGAACTATATTCATATTTATGATCATATATTCCCTTTGGAACGCTGAAAGACACGTTATTTATGAAATATGAGTCATTTTTCACGAGTTTTTTCCTACCCATAAGTAAAATAACTCCATTCCTAAAGCTCCACCTGCCGCTGCACGTGGGTGCCGCCCCTTTCATGATGTCATCCTAGAGCCGGCAGCGTCTCTTTGTTTCTCCCATGAAAATAAAACATCAACTTATTTTCAAAGATGGATGCACATACTGTACATCTGCCCCTAGCTACACTGCTTCACAACAAAAACGCAAGTGCCGTCTGCAGAGATGTGCCGGGGGTCTTAAAGGAGCCCCGTGTCTACAGTAACAAACACCTGCTTGAGAAGGAATTTACTGAAGACAGGACACAACTGGAAGATATAGGGTATTCTGCATCTAAACGTACATTTTTTTTCTGATCATCACTAGCTCAGTGGAGAAACTGGATGTTGTGTTACACTGGGGGCGGAGCTATGAGAGAAGATCCTTCCTGGAGAGAGCTGTTGGCATCGATCTTACATCAGCACGTTTCCAACCGCTGGTTTTCGTGGGTATGGGAGGGGCTGCTGCAGACAGTGCAGGCTTTTAGAGGATTAATTGAAATGCATAAATGGATCAAAATATCACTTTGGGGTTCTTTATAGTGAGGAATGAACAGTAAAATGCCTTTAAAACCTCAAAAAGTTGGGTTTTTTTCATGGTATGACCCTTTAAAACAACTCTTAACTGACAAACACTCATGATATTTTCTATCTTCACAACAGAAAAGCAAATACTGTCCATTTTGCTGCCCATCAAACTTCCAGTGATGAACTCATCCCAGCTGATCAAGCTGCATCAGTAATATAAACTGAACTTTTATCATTAGACACAAAGGAAAACCAGAACTGAAGAATACTGTGTGCAGCATCCCTGTAACCATTTCTCCCGTTTCTTTCTCCTGCCAAACATCTTTGATTTATTCAGAGATCAAATCAAACCTGGTAGATAGCTGCTTGATGGCTCTGAAGATGCTCGGGTCCGTCTCCACCCCAAACCACCCGAACCCCAGCGACCTCCCTCAAAGGACCAGAATCTGGAATCAAACTGTTCATGGGCATGGACAGTCTGGTCATGTGACCTGATACTTGGTAAGGGTTGGTTACCATGGTTATCATCAACCGAGAGCGTGATCTGAGGATTTTTGTAGACTACTTTATCTTCTGTTTAATGGAACAGAAAATGTTTTTTCATTAAGTGTTCATGCAGATTATTTTTGTGAGAAGAAATATAAATAAAAATTCAATCAGTGATTGGGACAAAGTTTAAAATGTTTCAAAACAATTCAAGTCTATAAAGAGTGATGAGGGCGGTCATTTCCTTCGGACATCATTTGGGTTTTTGTATGTGTACAATGTAAAATCAAACCCAAAAAAACATATTTTTCATAAATATTTGACATGTTGAGTCAACAGTTTCAAGATGCTAGAAAGACATACACAAAAGCATCAAAGTTCAAAACGATTTGTGTCATTAATATCAGGCTAGAAATGTTAGTTGGTCCCCAACACGTGAGACTGTATTCATTTCCTTCAGGAGAAATTCAGTCTTTATGATGTGACAGTAATTAGAAAAACCATGGAGCTGCTGATGTTTTGGCTCCAGATCTTCCTCCAGAGCTGCTTCACGTTCATCTGATGTGGACATACGAACACATGGAGGAACCGCTTCAAGAAAGGTGCTTCCACACCTTATGTACCACCTGACATTGAAACCAAATGAAAAGAACCTATGAAAGGCATTATTATCAGAATGACAGAAGATAAAGTTGTTAGCAGAAGTAAGATTGTTCTGACTAAGCTTTTGGTGGTGGGGGGCTTCCTGTGTACTCTAGCCGTGGTTCATCGTTTCTCTGTTTTCATCTACATCAGGGGTCTCCAACTGGCAGACCGCGGTCCGGATCCGGACCCCAAGACCCTTTTATCCGGACCGCCAAGCTTTTTTAATAAGAAGTGAAATTTTTCATTCATCTTTACACGGCGATTTTTGAAGAGGCGCGCGCGAGGACAGCTACGTGTAGACCGGGGTCCTTCAACCGGCGAAAGCTCAAAGCGGTGTTCTAATGTTTACATAGTTGGACGTAAAGTCATCTAGAAGGTGCGTGAACAATAGCTCTATCTACAATTAGAAAGTGGACTGAAAACCGTGTTTTTCGAGATGATGGACTGAAGCTTTCACTTTCATTTTACCAGCAGTGAGTTCTACAAGGCGAGTGTGTGTTATAAGCACGGAGTCTGCTGGTTTTGTTAAAAGCGCCAATATCAAATGGCACTACGAGACAAAAAATAAAACTTCTGACTCAAAATACCCGCAAGAATGAGTGACGTGGTTACAGAAAAAATACGAACTGAAAGGACACTGTGAGTGTATAACAAACACACAGACGGTAACAGCACAACAACGGGTTTAGGAGTGCTCACTACGGGGGGAATGGATTTTGGGTAGACACAACAAGTGACAGCTTTCCAGAGATGTGCAGGGGCCCGTTTCAAGAAGCAGGTTTTGTTGGAACTCTGAGTTCCTGAACTCCAAATTCAGCAAAACTCAGAGTTTTCAGTTTCAGAAAGAGAGATAACTCAAACCCGTGAAAGTGGGTTAAACCAAGCCCGTTTCAAGAAGCGGGTTAAGCTGAACTCAGAATCAATCACTGTGGCAACTGAGTCTGTGAACGAAACCTGGTCTGGAGCAGGTTTTCTTCAGGAAACTTAGAGTTCTCTGCGGTCTCCGCCCCTTTTTAAAGTGAAAGATGTTCAAATCTGAGTTCTTCATTAATATTTAGAGAATATTCACATTAGAGACGTCACGTTTCCACCAGTAGAAACCAAAATGACATGTCCATTTATAGAGGATCATGTAGAGAGGAGGCGGGATTAATCCAGAGGAAATGTTATTTATGTCTGGAGAGGATTTGAGGACACGAGTCGATTGATGCAGTTTCCCCGATTCATTTTTATTTGAGCGACCATTATAAATAGTGAGTTATTCCAGGGATTTGATATTAAAAATAAAGAGTTTTATTTTCATCATTTGAAGCTCTTAAAAATCGAAATAATTGAATCTCAAAAACTGCTACGGGCTTTCAACTCGTATACAACAAATATCACAGACTAATTATTAGCTCGGTTGTCAGCGACGCTGCCCGCTTCTGACGTCCCAGGTTCAATCCCGAGAACCGGCACAAATCTTTTTTATGTAATAAAAAACTACTTATCAGCTAAAATTTAAGTCTTGAGAATTACATTTAAATAAATGCTTATTTTTAATATATCTCAGGCAGCTACAGTGTTTCATTTTAGCGTGCGGTGATATCCGTGTGTGTATGTGGCGTGTGGGGGGGGGGGGGGGGGTGAGGAAAACGGTCATTCATGCGATACGGAGATGACTGGTTAAATTATTAACAGATCAAGAACCATTCCTTACTTTACAAGTGACAAAATAACCTTCCTGATATTATTTATTCGTTATTTGAAATGATTCAAATGTAGACGTATGCATTAACTCTGCAGATGTTTATCGCTGCAGCTGGGTTTCTTTTCTTGCTGAAAAATCTTCTTATAGTTTCATATGCTTGTAGGAATTTATCAATTTCCGTCGCCGGAAGTGGCCACAAAACTCGGAAGTGTGTTCCCGTTGCCATGGTGAATCGTGCTGTCTTTGCTCCATTGATCAGGGCTTTTAATGGTCGCGACGCTCGCACCTGATTCTGGTTCCAACAACTTCAAGTTGATTGAATCAAACATTTTCAGCTGTTCTGAAACCGAAAACTCTAAGTTCGGGAATTTTGAGTCCAGTGACTCTAAGTTCAGGTTTCAACTCTAAATTTGTTGAACCTGCTTCTTGAAACGGGCCCCAGGTCTATGGAGCTAAATTGGTGCCAATATTATTTGAAACCCAAATGAAACAAATTGAAAAAAAATATTGATGTTTGGCTAAAAAAAAAAAAAATAATTGTCAGAAAATGTTTTCCATCCTAAAATCAACTTAATTTCAGCTTCAAATGTTTGGTAAGGTTTCAAAACTAAGAATTCCAATTATAAAAAAAAAAAAAAATATTTCAACTTTTCTTTAATCATTTTGAATATGATTTTAGTTTAAAAACCTTGGCCTTGTTGTGTGGGGTTAACATGACGGACCAATTAAAATGGATGAGGGTCAAACTTGAGTCCTGTGCATTCACTGACTCTGCTAGAACAGAGTCAGTGAATGCACCAGGACACACAGTTTGGACACACGGTTTGTACGGGATATAACTCTGCTCTTTACACCTGTCTTGGGACAAGTTGAAACTGGAAAAAAAATGAAACTGATTAAGTTTGGGAATTGAAATTCTGAGTTTGAAGCATTAAAAAGAAGAACATTTGAACTTGAAAATAATTAAGCTTATTTTAGAATAGTAAAAATTTTCTGACATTTTAAATTCTCATGGCTAAAGACCAATATTTGTCCAATTTGTTTTATTTGGTTTTCAAATAATATTGGCCCCAATTTAGCACCTTTCAGTTCCAGCTCAACCATCTGTGTCTCTTTTAGTCTGTTTTGTAGTTTATCTTTATGTTTATAACGTTTTTTCACTAATAAAAGTTACTTTAATGTTCAATGTTCAGCATTATTTGCAACCTACTTTTAAGGGGTTTTAAAATAGAAAGTTAACTTTGGCGAAAAAAGGGATCAATTATGAATGATTATTGAGGTACATTAATGTTACCTGTACTGAACTTTAAGTGAAATCCAGCAGAATGTTAAAGTTTTTGAACAAGCACATGTCAGGGATGGTGGTGGAGGGCCCAAATGCAGGAGACCAGACTTGGTGGCAGAAACATAAACATTTACTAAAGTAACTTAAACATGACAAAACCAAGAGAACAAACCAGTGCCATGACAGAACATAGATGAGCAGATGACCTGACAATGAGAAACTGAAAACCAGACACTTAAATACACTAAGGTTGATTATCTAAATGAAGACAGCTGTGGATGGTTAACCTGAACATGGAGAAACTGACAGGGAAAACAGAAACTGACAAAACCTAAGCACTAGATCATGACAGCACACACATTGCACTAAAAGGAAGCAAGTTTATGTTCTTTTTTTCTTTTTTTACTCCACAATGTATGGATATGTATGTATTTTTGTACAAAAATGAATGAGAGAAATACTTATTCAGACAATAAACTAAAATAGTTATTTGCAAATGTAACTATACATTGTAATTAAATAAAAGAACAGAAAAGTCAAATATCATCTGAATGTTTTTGCATGTTCGGACCCCGGTCTACTAAGCTGACAGAGCTACTGGACCTCTCGCCAAATTAGTTGGGGACCCCTGATCTACATGATGCAGACAGTCTGATGTTAAAACTGTGACTGTCTGACCTGTTAGACTCACTTTGGACAGTAATGTTCATTTAAACATGTAATCGTTACCAAGTGATGTTTTTTCTGAATTCTCATGGACGCTTGAATGTGCAGAAATTTGACATAAACTTTTTTATTTAAGACAAATATTAAAGTTCTTTGTGATTAACTTCCTCCAGGTAAACGGTTCAAAGCTGCAACATCTATTTTGTAACAGAACAAGAACATTGTCCCAAATATTAATTCCTTTTTCTTTGAAAAACTTGATTTGGCCTTGAGAGGGTTAGGAAACATAACACATTTTTTTTTCTACAATAAACGTGAATTACTTGTACTTGTCACTTGTATAACAAGTCCTGCTGTTAGTCTATTCTTGTTTTTTTCTCTCTAGAGGCTAATTTGAATTAAATTAATAATTCTGCAGAGACTTCAGATCAACAGTCTTAAGAAGAAACTGGTTTGGAGTAAAACTCTATTTTTACTTACTTTTATTTCTATTTTTACTCTATTTAATTATAAACATTGTTTTAGAAGTCCTAAAATAATGGGAACTTGTTTTAACTCCACCCTCTGTGGGCGTTCAGTGAAGGCCCAGTCTCACAGGATTTGACAGACATATCACGGGTAAAAATTTGTAAAATCTTCCACAAGTGCCTAGACGCGCTAACTTTATGCATGTTGGTGGAATAGCAGTGATACAGACGCTGGAGTCCACTCCACTGCCACTCCACTGCCAGAACACTGCTAACAACGTCTGTACCACAGGGATGACATTTCTGCCGTGCTCCAGCAGTGATATGGCAGTGGAAGCCAGTGGGACGGGGCCTTGAGAGAGGTGCATTGTGGGGATGTTGTTTAGTAGTTAAGTTTAGGCCACAAAGTTGTTCTGTCCTTCCTTTGTCGTGTGGAGTCAGTTCGGACAAGCACTTCCACTGTGAAGTCTATGTAAACGTTCTGCAGCTGAAGCCCACATAATATGACGTTCCATTTGAGAAAGATTCTTCTCTTTTTCTTTGGTTCACATGGTGGTTGGTGGGGGTTGGGATTGCCCTGAGATGTAACAGATCATTTTGGGGTATTTCAAGTGTTGTCTTAGCTGTGCCGGCACCATCACAGCTGATCCTAAAACCACAGAAAGATGTATTTAATGTGCCGCTGCAGAGATACCCACAGCCACTTAGATTGCAAATTCCAAAAACAGTCAAAGTTGTAAAAAAAAAGCAGAATTTGGAATTAGCTTCCTGCTATGTAGGTTAATAATATTCTCAAATCCATAATTCAACATATTTCACATTATTAAATATTTAATTTTCACACAATAGACTAGAAAGCCTGAAAGTGAGGAGAAGCTCTCTGAAAGCAGCAGGAATTTTCCCCTCATCCGGCTTGTATTCATGAATAAAGATGGAGCTTTGGAAGTTAACTTCAAGGCACGAGATGCTGAGATTAGCAGAGCTGCTCCTCTGAATGGTAGAGAACTGACCAAAACCTGCATATCAGACATGCTGGTGGAGGCGCAGGTTCTAGCTTTCTTCATCAAAATAGATCCTCTCCTGTTGAGTGACTCTGAGCTGGACCCCCCACCCCACCCCACCGGGGGGAGGGGCGGCTGATGGGAGAAAAGACATTTCTATGCATTGTTCTAAACATCTACCAGATCATGATCAATCATTGGTCTGGTCAGAGCTCAGTACCTACAACCATGTCATCAGTATCAGCTTTGTCCTGTAATTACCTCTGGTTGTGTCGTCCCGCTTACTGTGGGGGCTGGGGTGCAGCGAGACAACACCAACCGTTGAGCTTCATGTACATCAACAGAACTCATCCGTATCTAAAACCACCAACAGATCCGACCTCATGATGATTAGACCTCCGCCGTCTGCCTCATCCTTTGTTTTCTCTGCGTTTCTGGAGTTTGACAGCAGAAGTGGTGGATCGTGTCTGATTCCCAAACCCGCCTGTGACCGAGCCGTCCACCAATCACATCGAGCCGTTCCTAAACTCAACAGGATCAATCAGACTGCAGTGTGTCGTCTCCTCAAAAATCAAACATTTCAAGACCGAAAAAGATCAATACAGAAAATGAATTCAGACACTTCATGTTATCCAGCAAAAATAAATTCATTTTAACAAACAAAATGCGTTTGGCATCGACCGCGAGGGACTAACAAAGACGCCGCTGATCCCAACCAAACACATCCTTTATTACTACAGATCAATGGAGGAGGCCCTGAGAAGATCAGCAGATGATCATGTCGGAATATTTCACTCATGAGAGGCTCTGGATGCTGCTTTGAAACTATTACCTATATAGTGAGCGAGAGCAAACTAACCTTGACTTTACTGCAGGAAGAGCTGCTGGTTCATCTGCTGAACTGCAGCTTCACACACGCCTGCACCTGCATGTGAGGAACAACACGAACACGCTCTGGTGTGAACATGCATGTGAGCCAGGCCACTAAGGAGCAGAGGATTCAGCCATGCATTCAGAGGAGCAGAGAGGACTCACATGAACAGCCTCCACTCCATTCATCATCTGCCGATCGTTGTTTGTACATAACGACTACAAGCTTTATCAAACAGCATGTTTGTGTTTACTCCTGACTCACCACAGTTTGAATAAAGAAAAACTCAGATGTTTTAGTCTTATATGTCCTCCATCATCAGAAAAATGCTACAAGAACTTGTTAAAAACACCAAAAACACCATTTCATCAGAGTGGATATTTAAATGTTAGAAACTTTTTACCAGTGAAACTCAGAAGAGTCACATCGAGAGCAAAACGTCTAAAAACATCTTTTTAATCAAAACATGACTTAAAATGGGGATTTGACTTTGATTATTATGTTGCGGATAAACAGAAAAAATGATCACACGTTGGTAAAACTGATCTTAAATGAATGAGGTTTTTAAGCTCCGCCCTGATCATTTGACTCTGCAGACCTGAGCAGGTGTCAGTCAGTGTTTGGTCTGGTTTTGTTTTGGTGACATTATGGAAAATGGTCTACAAAGACTTTCTGGACTCCAGTTCTGTGATTTGTATCCACTTCTTTCCAAGCAGTTTTTTTATTTTTTTATATTTTTAAGTTTGATGGAGATGAAAAATGCAGACTAACCCCTCCCTAAAAAACTCATCCGACACTTCCTGTTACTCTCCTATCAGTAAAAACAAAAAATTAAAAAAGGATCTTAAAGTTGTTTGTTGTGAACCTGAAGAAGTAAAGTAAATAAATAAAGATGCAAGTGAAAACCTCTGGGATCGATGCGGCTGTGTTCCGATCCCGCCTGTCGGTCAGATAATCCTCAGAAAGCCGGATTCATCTGCGTGTTCTAACAAAGCCTCCGCCTTTAAGGAGGCGCTCTCACTAGCTGACGATCAATTAATCAACTGCATTTAATTAGCAGCATCTGCCAGGAACAGATGGTGTTTTATGATGAACCTTTCCACCGACAGCATTTCTTCCTTTTCCACCTTCCTCTAAGCGCAGTTCAGGATCAAACATGTTTTTGCAATAATCGGATGACGCCATCATTTTATGAAATGCATTTGCTCCGCCTCAGAACTGAAGAAAATGATTTTAGCATATATTTATTTCACTCTTTAAATGTACCTGGCTCCTGTGTGCATTAAGTCGTGACTTTCAAATGGTGCTATGGTTACATTTAATGTAAAGTGTGAGAAGAAAGAACTCTTCTGTTACAACATTCAAGCTGAAATATGTGACATAATGTCGTTGTGGAAATATTATTGATTTTATTTGATCATATATTGTTTTACTTTTCATCACACAGGTCTACAGATGTCTGGTCCAAGTTGGTCTTTGTGGTGTTTGTGGGCTGTTTGAATTGCCTCCTTCTGGACACAGCCGGACAGAATAGAGCACAAAATCAAACCAGCCAACACAGGATTTTACTCACTTAAGTTGACCTCAGATACTTTAAGAGTGTGTAATAAATATTCTCTGAGAGTTTTCAGACTGATACTGAACTGATGTGCTAACCGCTAACACACTGCCTGATTTTTTTAAACAATTTATTTTATTAATGAAATCTTATAGAAGATTTAATCTAAGACATAAAAATACAAAGTTGGATGATCAGAACCATACTGTAGTTAATGTTAGTGAGTTAGACGTGTTGACATGCTAAAAGCTACTTTAGCTAACTTTAGCTGACATTGTCTGTCTGGCTGTTGAACCATTAAATGATTTCTGCTTTTTTAAATAAGCTGGTGTTTTAATAAATGTTGCTTTGGTAAATTAAAAAGTAATTAAGGCAAACTTTTCAGGCCTGGTGTTGGATGATTAGCTTGCAGCCTAATGATGATTGATCAGCAGCTCGGGCTAAGCGTGTTTCCACAGGCGTGTCAGCTCCTGTTTCTCCCAGCATTAGCACAGAGCTGATGGTGGTTGAGAAGGTCTCCTCTCTGTGAAGCGCTCTTTAGCGGATCCTCGCCTCACTGACCGACTTCACAGCAGCAGAACCAGACCGTCTTGATTAAGCTGACGTTAGTCATCTTTGAAGCTTTGCCAGATGCCTGAGAAAGATTTTTCTGGCTCTCACTGCTCAGAGAGCAGAGCATGATGACTTTTACGGTTATGAGGAGGAACCTAATGAGTCTCAGAGGGCTCTGAAGAGGGAAGACTGACTCCACACTTCTGTAACGGAGCTGGATGAGGCGCCTCCTGCTTCAGGAAAAAACAAAACAAAGATTCCTGCGTTTTCTCCTGTTTTCATTCATTTCATGTACATTTTTTAGGATTAGACTTTTAATAGATGTTATTATGAATTCGATCTGTTTAATGACTTGTCAGCATTCTAAATACATTTTCTGTCTGTGTGGGTTAATAATGCTTTATACATAAGAGATCTGGTTCTCTTTAACCAAACGCATTCACACCAAAGCATCTAGCCAGTGTGAGAGACGGTCAGGGGTCCATGGGATATTCCCCCTTTTCAGTGATATCCGCTCTCTGTTCTCCAAACGGTCCTGATTTAACACAGAGTTATTTGGAACATGAAAGATCAAAAAATACTTTTCTTCTTTGAGTTGATTTGATAAATAATAAGAATGATGGTACAGCGATCTGACCGCAAAATTAACCGCTAGCTTTGTGTTTGGGAAGAGTCCCGCCCCTTCAACTGTCTCTACCAATCATTCTTGGAGATCTTAGATCCTGTCTCGTCCAAGTGGCTGACATCCTCACGTCCTTGTTCTGATTCGGCTCATGAATCTGCTCAGTTCCAACAGAAATAGCAGCTAAAGCTCGTGTTTAGCTTCCCGCGGGATCCGGTGTCAGACCGTTTAAAAGTGAACAAATTAAATTTTACTACGTCTCCCATGATGCATTTGGTCAAAGTGACAGCTGTCCCATGTTTTATTGTTATTACTATTATCATTATTGTCAGGTTAAAATATAATTGCACTGAACTGGAGGAAAGTTTTTGAGTAATCTTGTTTAAAAATTATTATTGAAAACTATCTCAACTTTTATTGTAACATTTAGGTGAAACAGCTGCAGCTTACAGCTTTTAATAATAACAAGAAACCCATAAGGGATCGTACATCAGAACAGACTATGGAGTTTCAACTTTTTTACATTTTTGGATGCATGCGTGCTGTGGATTTTTGTCAAGGATAAAGAGTTCATTTGCTTAGAAAAGTTTGAGAAACACTGCACTAAAGTAAATCTTGATCAAAAGTTTAAGTACAGTCTAAATATATTAAGTCGTGTAATATAACTCTAAGTATACTTCAAGTATACTTAAGATAAACTTATGAACTTGTAAACATGAACGTATAAAGTTTATCTTTGATAGAATACTGTCTTAAATTTAGCTCTAAAAACTGAGGATACTTCTTATTTGTAAGGGGAGTAAGAAACACATGATTTACATTTTAAATAAAATCTATTCGCTCTTCCAGTTCACTAACAGAGTAAATAAAGGATGGTTCTATTATTCAGCCATTTGACAAATCCTGAATCATCTTATTGTGTTATTTACTTTTTCTGGGCCAGTTTGGTTTCTTGCTTTTATTTCTTTTTTTGAATCAATAAGGATTATTTTCAACCAGAACAAAAAGAAAAAAAAAAAAACGCCTCTGTGTTGAAAAGGAAAAGTTCTTTGGTTTGTGAATGATGACATTCAAAGGCAATGTAAATGCAAATATTCCTTAATGACTTCAGGAACTAATTAAATAGTTATGTGATATGTATGTTCCATATTCTTCTTTTGCAGAACCTTCATTACATGACTGTCAAAGGTTTAATTACAAAGGGAGATGAAAACGATCTGGTGATTATCAAATATTAACACGGCCGTCTGATCATTTCTCTCAAACTCCTTAATAATAGCTCAGCATGCAGGAGATATTTTTCTTGCATATTTCTTGTCTGCAGGAGAGAAAAGACTGAGGATGAAACTTTTCTGAGAAGTTCTGAGATATTTAACGAACATCCCGGTGACAGCGCCCCCCTCCCCCCCATACAGAGGACAGCAGCGTCTGCTCAGCGTCCCACGACCTCATCTAGAGTTACAGAAAGTGATCCGAGTGCACGGGGCAGAAAGTGAGACGCACACGCTGCTCTGCTGCACACACAGCCAGCTTTGTTCACTTTCACTTCTTCAACAGCTGCTCCAGAGACGGCAGAGCGCTCATGGGCAGAGGCGGCGTCATCCATGACGTTAACCCTCATGCAAATGTCAAACATATCACTTCACGTGTTCGCTCTCACCTGATGCTTCATGGCGGCAAGAAATCTGCAAAACAGGGGATTTTACGACATTTATCTCTGAACTGAAAACATTTCCACTGGAAACCAGCAATATTTCTGTCAAAGCAGACCTCCAATGTTACTCAGAGGAACATTCTGATTAAAGGGTCAGTGAACACATCGAAGGACATCTCTGGTTTTTGTTTTAGTTATCATTTTTCATATTTTGCCATATTGATATTTGGAAAATTGATGTCAGATGCAGTTATTTCAGAACATAATCTGCTTTACTTCTTCAGAAATGCAGCAGTAGGAACTCATTCTTTCAACCTAAAGTTTAGTTGTCTCTCTTTAAAGAGGAACAGAGAAGTCTTCTTCTTCTTCTTTACATCTTTTGGTTTGGAGCAAACACCAAAACTGAAAGATGCTCAAAGTATTCTTTCATAATCCATTCAAGGTTTTCATCAGATGCACCTGCAGAAAGGGGCAGAGCCTGATCAGCAGTTCTACAGGAAAGAGGAGGAGACTCATTTTTGAGAGAAAAATCCAAATCAAACTGGATTCCACCTTTACAGACTCTTCTCATTCAGCCTAAAGATTACGCAGGAGCATTGACTTTCTTTTGAAGTATTAGACTGTAACGTGATCTTTAAGAGGACCGCACGCACAAGCTTTGAAAGAAACAAAAACCGGCTTTCTTCTGAGTCCCTGCAGCAAACACCACCAGAATGAGCAATGAATAGAGCGGTCAAATAAAAGGTTGAAATCACAGATAAATCTGTCATACAGAACAAGAGAATATAAAAAAAATGACTATATGATCACGGATTTATATTTTATAAAAAAAACAGTAAACATTAAATCTTGTATTGATTCATTAGAAGTAAAAATATGTAGAAATCCCTGAAATGTTGTTTGAGTCTTTTCTGCTAAAACCCCATAAAAAGACATTTATATTCATCAACACAAAGTTGTGCATATATTTATATTTTGTGCATAACTTTAAAGAAAAAATAAGAATACAACATTTAGTTTTATGTTTAACATGTCTCTTTGGAATACAAATTTTCTTCGTTTTGAATAGGAATTTCTCCTGTTAAGACACTGTCAAAAACACGTCACGGGGTCCCGGGCTTATATGTCGAGTCCCAGAACGTCCATGTGCATTCGCATTGGGCCTCATTTGTTAAACTACAACAGCAGGAAAATTATCTTACTATTGTAGCTCTGTCGGGGGAAAAAAAAATATTAACACTCAAGTCCTGATGCTTATATTTTATTTATTTATTTTTGTCAGACGTGAACACCGGAGAATATTAACAATGATGTGTTAGCATGGGGGATCCCCGCTCAGCCGAGCGGTTTATTCCCAGGACAGGCAGACCGGACCAGTCCAGATGTACCCTTGCTTTTGCCCATCACTACCTGGAACTGGCTCTAGCAGCACCGGGACCCAGAAAGGGATGGCGGCTTAAAAAAAACAAATGATGGGAATGACACTATCAGCTAAGCTAACTCGGAGCTAAAGAAGACTAACTGTCAGACAGCTCTAACCTTAGTCAAAAAGAAAGAAAGATCAGAAAAAAAAAGTTGGACATTCTGATCCTACTGACTATTTTTAATGTGTGTTTTTGTTTGTACAGCACCAACAGACTGACGGCTGACCATCTACTGCATGTCTGCCACCCCATGTGGACAAGTTATCACCACTTCTGGGTCTAAAACTATCCGCTGCTTCATCTTTTACACAATCAGATGACAACCAGAAAATGTGGTTGGAGATCGATGTGTTTTGATCGGTTTTATTAAAATGTAAACAGCTTTGGTTATCAAAATAATTTCCCCGTTAAGGCATCCATACTATTCTTACGACTGAGTATTAGTGCCACCAAAAAAAAAAAAAAAATTACAAGTTTTTTCTCGTATTTTTAAGACTTTTTAAATCTCGTAAAATTATGAGTTTAATTTCAGTAGATTTTACGACTTTTTCTCGTAATGTATTAAAATCGAGCGCGAGTCTACAGTCCAGTGAATTTATGCCGTGAACTGAAGCAGACGGACCAAACTGTGAAAGCATCTTGGATTTCATCAGGTAAACTGAATGTTTAAAATATTTCAAATATTTGGAAGTTCCTTTATTTGATTTACAGTTTATTAATGTTTTATTCATTGATGGTTTCTTGCAGGATCTCTGCAGATCCCGTTGATGAAGCGGTCCATATCCTCCAGCTGTCCACTTCAGTCATTTCTTCCTCTGACAGACCAGATCTCCTCCAACTCTGTGATGCTTCCGTCTGAAGAGGACGAGTTTTTGGAATTTTCAATGTTCTTGTGCTAACGTGACAGACTATTGTCATTTCTCAACGTTGTTTTGTGTCGAGACGGGACGTTTCATTTGGAGAAGGAGGCGTCCGGAGCTCTGTTTACATTCTCTTTTGGTTTCTGGTTTCAGAGACATGATGTAAGGTAATGAAAGGGCTTCTGGGAAATGAAAGGCATAATAAAGTGAAGGTCCTGATGAACATGTATCTCTGAGATCTTTATTTTACATCTGAAACTCCGCACTACCGACACCGAACCCAGAAATAATTTGATTTTGAATCGCCAAAAGGTTCATAATTTCTTTGTTTTTAACTCCGATCTGGACATAATCTACACCAGATTCTCCACGTCTTTCATCTTCAAGCACGGCTCTGATAAACAGACAACTTTGGTTCTTTTCTCATTAAATTACGACTTTAAATCCCGTAGATTTACACGTTTTTTTCTCATAAATTTACCACTTTAAAAGTCGCGAATTTAGCCTATGACTTTTAAAGTAAAAAATATAGCACTTTATTCTCGTAATTTAGCAGTTACGACTATTTTCTCGTAAATTTACGAGATTTAAAGTTGTAATTTAAAAAATATTTTTTTCTTTATAAAGTGGCCCTAATACTCCGTCGTATAGTCTTAAAATGTCTATTTTATTTTTATTTTAGTTCTATTTCTATTTTATTTTAAATGGAACAGACACAGGAAGTTGGATCAATCGATGTTCCGGGACTCGACATATAAGCCCGGGACCCCGTGATGTATTTTTGACAGTTTCTTAACAGGAGAAATTCGTTTTCAAGACAAAGAAAATTTATATTCCAAAGAGACATGTTAAAGATAAAACTAAATGTTGTATTCATATTTTTTCTTTAAAGTTATGCACAAAATATAAATGTATGCACAACTTTGTGTTGATGAATACAAGTTTATTTTTATGAATACAAAATATTATTTATGAATACGTTTCCTTTTGAAAGCTACATTACCCCATACCGGGGGGAGGGCAACGTATTCTGTGGTTGGGAGGGGGGAGAGTGAGTGCGGACCCGGAGCAGACAGACTCAGAGAAGAAGACACGAATACACCGACACGTACTAAAGGCAGCTCACGATGTGACTGAATAAATAAAACGTATCGAACGGTTCGGTTTTCTATGGAATATTGTTGTATCCCTAGTGAACATCATGGGATCTGAGCGTGTTCAAGAACCCCCGTTTAGCATGTCCTTGAACCCATGTCACATGAACACGCCTCAGTCCTCGCCGCCTTCATGTCGAGTTCGGTTTGATAAAACCTGGTTGGTTTTTTTACCCTCATTAGCCCACATTTGACCTTTTAATTGATCAGAAACAAACGTACTGAAGGAGTTTCCCGCATGACTTCTCTTATGTGTCTGTTAAGCCAAACTCAGCACTTTTGAATTGGTTTTTACTGTAATGATCAGGAAGTTCAGCTCTAAAGAGCGTGCAGGAGCTTGTGTGTTCCATCTTTCTGAGGTTATTGTACCGCCGTCTCTAAGCGTTCCCACCAAGAAGTTGGTTCATCACTTTTCATCCGCTGATCTGCTTGTGCTGCAGAGGATCAGCTCTGATAGACGATGTGAACGGGGGGGCTTCCAGAGAGCGCCACAGTTTGGCAGCTGCTCCACCGAAGGAGGGACGTGATGGAGGGAGGACGGAGGGAGCGGGTGGAGTGCATCTGGGTCCGTGCTGAACAGGCAGCAGCCGGGCTGATGGATTACAGCGGCTCTCTCCTGGGTAAACGGACACCACCCCCCTCCCCTCTTAACAATGTCTCAGCCTGTATCGTCATTGAAATGTCTCCAAAGATGGAGGTGAACATGCAGCCGGGCCGCTTAATCTGAGAAGCTGCTTTTCTACCACAAGAGTGGATTTGAGAAACTGCAAAAGATCTTTTTCTAAACAAGTCTCATATCATTTTCTACAGATGCCAATATGATCTGCGAGCCAGGAGCTGTGCTGAAAAACAAGACGACAGAGCCGCTCATCGATTCAGTCAAGACTAATTGCCGGGAAAACAGCCGTATTGTTTTCATACACATCTCCACGCCGGCATTGGCCGCGCCGCGGCGAGCTCAGCGGCTCCGGTGCCCCAGCTTGACGTGTGGTTTTACAGGTTATGACACCGAAGATCTGAGGCGTTTTACGAGCCGCTGATGGCGGCACGAGCCGCCGGCGAGGGCTGCGCCTAAAAGGTCACGCTGCCAGAGAGCACTCTGACTAAATAAATAATGAGGAAAGGGAATGTGGAGGAGCACGCCGCTGCAAATGAAGCCGCAGACACTCCCACTGTCAAATCTGCTGTCACAGTGTTTGCTGCTCATGTTTCACAGGTACAAAGTGAGTCCTCAGTAAAGCCCTTGACATTTTCCAAAACCTCTTGATGAAGCTCTGAAGCTCCGTCTGAGCTGCAGACCTTTCTTTGCTATAATTTCTGCCTTTTTGGAGGTGAGAATGTTTCCATAATACTATAAATTAAATATGATTAATGGTCAATGGTGTCTGCTTATAAAGCACTTTACTCCCTTCTTGAAGGCCCAAAGGTCTCCTTCACCCATGCACACACACATTCACACACTGATGGCGGCTCCACTGCAGAACACTGGGGCCAACCTGTAACCACCTGGAGCAATGTGGGGTTCAGTGTCTTACCCAAGGACACCGCGAGACATGAACAGAGGTTGACCGCTCCACCTCTTAACTTTGACTCTTGACATTTTGAACCCCTGATGTAATGATCTGAGCATCCACAGGGGGCGCTAAGAGCAGCAGAACATTTTCAGGGCCTTCATGAGAAAGGAAAAACACCCAACTTCCTGCTTTATCAAGAGGATGGAGAAGCTTTTTTTCCGTGAAAGATGAAGGTCATTTTTGAAAGTATCTCTGGCAGCAGTGGATGCAGTTTGTTTCACAGACCTGAACATGGCTCTGGAAGTTTTGTTTGGTTATCAACAGAAGCAAAAACACAAAGGATCAGGGTGTAACATGATTCCACACATTAATAAAGTTTTATCCTCAAACTTCTGTCATATATGAGGCGCATAGAACTGTAAGGTTCCTGAAGAGAGACAAACGAGATAAGAGAGATAAGACAGTCGTGGAATTCTAGATCTAGTTTGTAAGTCGCTACACGTTAGCTGCATCAGAAGTCCTAGTATAGTCACAGTAACTGCAACCTCTTCCTGTGACCACGCCAACTCCCAAACCTATTCAAAACATGTAACAAAAAAACATCTGATACTGCCACATGTTAGCTGCGTTAGCGGATCACACAACAACCAACCTCGTCTGCAACATTCTGAGAGCGTACTTCTCTGCAAACAAAGTTCCCAACGGTAAATAAAGTTAATTCAATTGCATTCTCAAAATCACTTCGACATCAACAAGCAACCAATCCATATACCTATATAAGGCTCAGCAGATTATACACTCCACTGTTATTTAAAAAAGAGGAAATAATGCTTTTAAGTGTGCTGTAACCCTTCCGTTCTCCTTAGCTTGTTTACATTAAAAGTGGGGTCATCTGGACACCACAGGACAGTGCGCTGAACTTTTTTTTTTCACTGATTTTCGAGTTTCACTAATGTCCATGACAGACGTAAAAACCTGTCCCACTTCGTCCACATTTGTCATGGAAGAAATCGCATAACAATATGTGGTTGGAGCCATCTGGACCCCAAGGAGAGCGGAAGGGTTAAAGTCCCATTAGCTGTCACAGGTCTCATTTGCTCTCCACATCAGATGCATCCACTGGAGGAGGGGTGAGCTGCAGACACAGTCGCACTCGGAAACTAGTCGGTGGTTTAGCCCCCCCCAACCCAACCCCTTTAGCCTGAGTGTCAAACAGGAGGGAACTGGATCTATTTTTAGTCTTTGATGTTACTTAGCTTGGATTTGAACTGACAGTCTCAGGGCAGACACTCTACCACAAGGCCACAGAGTGTGGAGAATAGTCTAATTAACATTTTGAAGAAAAAAAACCATAAATCAACTGATATACAGTATATAACTAATAAGGATTCCAGTTCACTTTTCCCATGATTCAGTTCACACCTCAGGTTTTTGGTCACATGATGTTTTTATGACGCAACAAATAACTACTAATTCAGAAAAAATCATTTACTAATAAGTTCGTAAAAAAAATCAGTTGACTTACAATAATCTAGGTTTAAAGTAATAAAACAAATTTAACAAGAGATTTTTCAACCTTTCAGTGTAAACGGGCAAACATACAGTATGGATGCAAAGATTCACCACCCCCCCCCCCCCCCCCCCCCATTCAGTTCATTTCTACAACATACGGTGGAAGAATTTTCGTGACCCTAGATAAATCCTAACAAACAATTCAAGAAAGCTAACCTGTATAAACTATTCAAAAACATCTAGATTTAGAGCTAAATTTTAGATTTGCTTGATTTGAAACTGCTGCAAAACTTTAAATAAAACAGTTATTTATGAGAATAATTGAGATATATCTTGAAAAATATCCTTTCTATCCTGGAGCACTTTGACTGCAATAAACAAAGTGAAGCTGCTAATTTTAAAACACTTTTTATCCCAGACAGAAAACACAAATGACAATTAAACTCACTAATGGATAGACTGGCACTTAAACGCTCTGACAGAGTTTGTTAGGAACTTTTTACTTTCCTCTTAATCAAATCCTTTAGTAGCTGTTTGGAAATATAGAATAGAATAGAATAGCTTTATTAATCCCCTAGGGGCAATGTTGTTGTTCATTAAGTTTAATCCAATTAATGCACTCATGACTTCTTTAGTAGGGAAATGAAACATGAAGTGGTTCAACCAAGTCATAACCCATTATCATGGATCCACAAAGGGGCGGAGCTTCAGACAAACAGCCTTATTAAGGAAACAACACACAAGGACAAACTGCACAAGGGAAACAAATCTCCATTGTAATTCCCTCCCACTGTTAGGTAAATGAAAGTCCATTATTCACTCTGCACTGGGCCTGTCTCTGCTCTCTCGGGTCTGGGGGAACCATTGGGCTCTCCTGGGGGCAGCTGTATTTGAAGCAGGCGGTGTGCTGAGGATTTTCAGGATCAGCGGTGTTCAGCCTGCAGTAACCTGCTCTCCCTCCAGATGTTTCTGCCAACCGGCAGCCACAGAACATGTATAACAAACATCAGGGAGTCTTCAGCATTTCTGAGCATTCATTGTTTAAATCATGAGCAGATGAAAAATGACATTTGATGAAGAGCTTATTGTTACGTAGAAAAACTGGTGACCACGAGCTTCCTGCTCTCTACTATGGGGAGGGGAAAGGGGGTGGGGTTACCCCATGCCTACAACTCAGAGGTGAATTTCTAATGAACTCCTGTTGCTCTGCAGAAATCATGTCCTCCAAAACAAGCTTTTTTAATTATTATTTTGGTGAAAAACGACATCAGCATCCTTCATGCTTTACAACCAAGCTGCCATTGAAGCTCCTTATTGGTTAAACACACCTGATCCAGGTAATCAGCAGCAGATAAAGCAGGATTTCTGCAAAACTAGCCAGAGGCCGGGCCTCGAGGACTGGACACCCCTGATATAAGGGATTCTGAGGATAAAGTAAATAAAGTCCTGGTTACTAAATGAAGTGATAACATACATGAAACATTGACCTGACGGTGCAGCTCAGGACAGAATCTACTCCTGGTTATTATTCTATTGTTTCTGATGAAGAGAACACTGATCAACCAACATTTTGAATTTACAAAGTCATGTGACCATACAATGTGCTAGAATGTTCTCATAATGATTATTCTGATGTGGAAAAACAACAACTTTATCAAACTAAAATGTGAATGGATTTAACATTCATTCTTGTTTACTTGTTTGTTTGTACACAAGTTAATTAATGATCTTGAAGAAACAGAAGGAATTTAGAAAACTTCAGCTGCACCGTTCAGTAGCAGGAATCTCTCTCAGTCACACTGGTGGAAGTTTGGGATCAAGATGTTCTGATCCATTTCAGGTCAGTGAACCGGATCCAATCGAATCGTTCAAAATGAGCGTTTTGAGGCCAATGAAGGTTGGTGATGATTCTCTTGTGCACATGGAAACACAGCCTCCTGATGGAGCATCAGCGTGACTTCATCACCTTCTTTTAGGCATCAACCAGAGAGCATCTTTCTCCAGATATCTTCAGTGTGCCAGACTTTACAGCTGAGCTGTTGTTCTCCACACATGACGCTCAGCAGCAGAGCAGACGGGGAAATGAGCGTATCTGACCAAGCATCAGGAAAAGCTTTCAAAGACCAGAACAGAGCCTCCCTTCATTCCTGTTCGGACTGATTCCATCAGTTGTGAGTGCTTATCTGGGCTTCAGGCTGCCGCTGCTGGAGCGACAGTCTCGGCCTGTTGACTCTGTTCGCTGAGTCACCGGCGGTGCAGCGCCATTACCAGATCCCGGGACAGCCAGTCAGAGCGGGACTTTATGAAACGGGATCTGCAGACAGAAGCCGGCTTGTGACGGAGCGACAGGAGGGAAAATGAGGAAACAGGAGTAAGAATGCGCGTCTTTGTGAAGCTTCAGAGGTCTTCCAGCCGGAGGGCACGTTTGCTCGCAGGCTCACGGCTGCAAACACTTTAAAATGAATCATCTTAGGCCGAGCTTAACAAGGAGGTGGCTTCAGCGTCTTTATTAAAGATATTGAATTACTGAGCGGTTTTCCGTCCGGCAGTGGATTTTCTTCTTTATCCGACCCCACAGGAAGCGATACGTGTGATCAAGTAGCAGGCAAACTGATAGAAAATAACGAGTCGGTGTGTTTCTGGACTGGCCTGTGGGCAGGGATTAAAGAAATGAAAAAGAGTTCATAGTTATTCATGCCGCTCTCCCAGTCTCATTATCGACCACACACCAGAGGGGATGACACTGGCGCTCCTGCACCTGCGTCCTCAGACGCTCCGACTTCGCCTCCACTCCGACAGCATCCGTGTGGAGAAAATGAAAGCTGTAACTGAAGGAGGCAGAGGAGAAAGCTGTAGCTGCAGCGCTCGCTGGAAATCTACACTCAATTGACGGACAGCTTGAATGTTGAGTGCAGGCTGGATGTGGCGAGATGCCGACTCTGGTACAAGCACGAGTCCTCAAAATCCCCATCCAATGATAATCAGGTTTTTATGTTTTTAACATGTTTGTGTGGCATTTTTCTTCTGAAAATGAAGAAATATAAGAAATCCTTTCATGTTTGCATTTCAGAGTATTTCTCCTTTTAAGTCTCTGTCAATCAAAGTTCCAGAGAGAAACTCTGTTTGAATTCCTGAAACTTTCATACATCACAATATCTAGCTAACCCGGATGCAGCTGTAGAGGAGATGATAATCTAACATCTCACTTCTGAGCTGTAAAGGATTGTAATTCAGAGAAAGACCATACTGATGTTAGCTTTCATTATTTTAACAAGGAATCTGAGGAAAACAAGGATTGGATTTATTGGTCACAGCAACGTTAATAATTATTCTATTATCTGTGGAAAAAGAGACATTTTTCAACTGGACGGAGCCGCGGGTGATCACATTGTCCATTGCCTCCTTATAGCAGCTCGCGGCGAGCTGCTAAAAGGAGCGCCGCTGCTTTGTTTCTAGCAGCTCCGCTCAGGATCCAGCGGGTGGTTTAACCGGACACCAGAACTGTTCTCCTGATCGTAACCCTTCATCTGCATCTAAAAACATCAACAATCAGCATGTGCTAGCATGAAATCAGTTCTGAACAGCTAGTGCTGCTGCTGCTGCAACGCAGCTGGAATTATCAGCCGAAAAGTATGTCTGGGGGGATAAGGGGCGGGGTTACACAGCTCAGCACCATAAGCCACGCCCACACAGAGGGATTTTTGGAAATGAAGGCTTTCAGATCAACAGGAAAAATGACTTTTTAAGACATTTAGGATGTGCAAATTTATGTTAAAAACTTCACAGTCCTAATTAAAACCCCACTGGGAACATTTAAAGAAAATAAAAAAAAACTTGTTGTAGAGGACTTTAATGAAGCCTGAAGCTGCACAAAGAAAACAGCAGCTTGGTTTGCATACGGCTCACCCGGCCTCGTTTCTATCAGAGGAGGAGGAGATGTTAAAGACTGAAGCGACTCCCCCGCACCACCTTCAAAGCACGCGTGGACCGCAGCTGCAGCGGCGGGAATGCGCCTCCATTCATTCTGCAGATTGGACTTTCTGTTCCACTGACATTTTTCAGAGGAACGGTCGCTCTGGAGGCAGCTGCTCCGTTAGCGCTAACCAAGAGGTTCTGGTAAGGGAGGGGGTCACATCTGCAGGAAAACTTTCTCTGTCCATCTACGAGAATCAATCTGCCGATAAGATGCAGGAAGGAACAGTACGCTGCTCTCCTCAGTCCTTCTATATTGATGCAGTTAAAAAAAACCTGAAGAATCAGCTGAACCTGCTCAAG
This sequence comes from Oryzias javanicus, assembly GCA_003999625.1. Lineage (NCBI taxonomy): Eukaryota > Metazoa > Chordata > Actinopteri > Beloniformes > Adrianichthyidae > Oryzias > Oryzias javanicus. The sequence continues at coordinate 7,037,990 of CM012447.1, read as the reverse complement.
AACTGACCTGTTCAAGGTTTACCTCTACCTCCCCCTCACCTGACTGTCACTAGTACAGGCTCCAGCAACCCTGTGACTAAAAAGAGCATGCAGAAATGGATGGATGGAGGAATCTACTGAAAAGAAGAATGGAAACCCGATCACTTGCCAGGTCATCATTGTAAATGAGAATTTGTTTTCAATTCATCCTCATGTTAGAAAAAAGATGAAATGAATAAATAAAAAAGTTAGAACTTAAATGTAGTCTATAGAGATTTGGGGAAAAAAAGGTTTTAGTTTCCTAAAACTTTAAGGTTTAAAGGTTTAAGGTTTTTCTTTTTGATTTTTACATAATAACATAACACATAATAATAGAAAGACACATTTCCAGTGGTCCTGAATGTGAGCCGTGTAGAACTCCACTCGTAAGAGTTACCATAATAAAAGAGGATTTTCCCTCCAGTCCGTAGAGTGTTAACTCTTTTAATGTAGTGGTTATTTCTAAAAGAATGTGTGACAGATGAAATCAGAGAAGTAGGATTTTTCATACTTTAGGTCAGTAAAACTCCTCATTACACACTTTATACACTTTTTTCAGAAAGACGTGAACATTTTCACTCTTTTCTCTTTAGTGTAAACTCTCAAAGTTCATCTTGTAATAAAAAAAAAAAATCAGCTATGTTTTATGAAAACAAGGATCTGATCACAATTGAGGATTTAACATAATAAATATAAAATAAATTAATAATGGATTCATTTATTTGTGTCAATGTAGCTAAATGAACACATTCTGAACAGGAGACACAGAGGAGACTGCTTGACAAGGTCAACAGCCAATCAAGATGCAGAACACAGCCTGTGGTGAAAAAAAGAAATGATTCAAAACGCAGGCAAAACTGCACTGAAGAAAATCAGCAAACTGTGAAAGGAGAATCCAGAACATCGTACAGCACGACGTCCATCACTCTATGGTCACCAGCACAGTCTATAATTTTATTTTGGCAACACCATTCGCCAATTCCCCTAACCTGCCTCGTCCCCTTTGGGGTCACGAGGTTGCTGGAGCCTGTCCCGGCTCCTGCTGGGTGAAGGGTGGGTGCACCCTGGTCAGGCTGCAGTCTGTCGCAGGGCCTTTGGAGACTCAAGGTCTATATATTTAGACTTTATATAATTTTGATTTAATATTCTATTCAAAAGTTAATCTCTAGTCCTGGTTTTTATTTACTCCCATAAACCCACAGGAAGCATCATCATGTCGTTGTCCATACAACGACATTACAGAGATTCTGACTGCAGTTCTGGATCTCTGGAAAGCATCAAGTGGTGAGGAGCTGGATCGATTCCAGAGTTCCTCTGACTCATGTTCCAGAAATATTGTTGAAGAGGAAACATTTGGCTCAATAATACAGTTATGTATCTCTGTGATACATAAGGAAGGCATGCAAAACAACAGTAACATATTATTGTAGCTACGAGGATTTGAAGGTTGTTTTTTTTTAATGTGATCATAATGTTGAACTCGAGTTTCCTGCATGTTGAAATCCTGATCAAATCCAATCTTTAGCATCACGTAGAGCCTAAAGTGACACATTTCAGATTTCTGTGTTAAACAATCCAAACTGGATCCACCTCCCAGAGCGCAGCAGAGCTGCATCTGTGCTTCCACTCCTCCACTAACGAGGAGGTAATGAGATCATGATAATGTTCTCGCAGACCCTCCTGTTGTGGGTCTGTGTCCCTCCTTGAAGTTACCCCTGACTCTTGTGGGAGCAGATTTCTGCAGCGCCTCACCTCATCTACCACCATGTCTGACGTTGCCTGGATACGGGAGCTGCGGGCGCGCACGCCTCATTTCAGCTCGGAGGTGATCTAGCTGACTTGGAGAACAGTCAGAGGGTTTTTTTCTCTACTTAAATCCTGAGCTAGTTTCTTTAATGGATTGAGCCTTTAAGGATTTGCATTTCCCAAACATGTTCAAAAGGAGCGACCACTTTTCTTTGAGGGTGTGAAGTGCTGAGCTGCTGCAGGAGCTTCAGGAAAAGGTGAGTGATCCAGCATGTGGGCCAAGCCTGTAGAAAGTGCGGGCTGACAAAGACCTCCGTCTCCCAGCGGCGGCCGCCGCAGCCAGCCTGTCAGGAAGATGAAAACATGCCCAGCCTCATTTAGTTCAGTGGGGATCCTGTGGAGAAAAAGGGGGGCAGGTAAAGCTAATGGACTACTCCAGGACACAGCGGTCTGTCGACTCAGCATCGCCGCCGGCTGCCTCTCCAGCGCGCGCTGCTTTCATGGCGATGTCTGGGAGGCCGCAGAGGCATGCGGGGGCCGAGGAGCCATCACCCCAGCTCCCAGGTTGAGGAGGATTTACAGTAAACAAATCAATTTTCATGGATATTCTCTGTTTTTTACAACAAACAGCTGAAATTAATCATAAGAGCTGCGCTGCTCTCGAACAAGTCCTTCACTGAGGGATGAAAATAGACTCTTCTCACAAGCAAAGGCAACATTCCCTGAATTACACATCTTTCTTAATTAAAAAACTGCAAACAAAAGTGATTTATGGAGTAGAATGCTGATGTGAGAATGCAGGGCTCACTTCCATCACAGGTTCAGCCTGAACCTTCACCAGCTGTCAGTCCACGAGGGAGACGAGTCCTGACTGACAGAGGAGAATGAGGCGTCACGTCAAACGTGTTCAGCGCGGTTTCCTGCATGTTGTCCCCGCGTGCAGCCGCAGCGCAGAAACCCGATCCGGGAGGGAGAGGCAGCAGCCGAGCCCGACCTGAGCGCCGCGGCACTGCCCGCCGCGGCACTGCCCGCCGCGGCACTGCCCGCCGCGGCACTGCCCGCCGCGGCACTGCCCGCCGCGGCACTGCCCGCCGCGGCACTGCCCGCCGCGGCACTGCCCGCCGGTAAACCATCGCTGAAACGTACCAGAAGATAAGCTGTGGGAGGAGCCAACCAGACCGTGAAAAGACACTTTTGGATGCTTGGTCCCTGAAAGGAAGAGGATGTGCAGCTCTTTGTCATCTAAAAGTGAGAATGTGTTCTCACACCGTGACAGAGGCATCACCACCCACTGCTCATCATTAACAGCGCCGCACAAGCCATGTTGGACCTTTTGGAGTTCAGCCCGAACCTGCTGGGAGACATCAGCAGCTGAAAGCGTGAAGGATGAGGACAAGCAGACACCTTCACCTGCTGCTAAAAATGCATTCTTCAGAGCCCACACACAGACAATCCAATCCAACACCAGTACAGAAGAGCGGGTCAATTTCATAGAACTGAATCTTTTTATTCTGTAAAACCGGTGAGACTGATGCAGTTTTCTGACAGCAGCGTTACTGCGCGTTTGCCTCTTTATCTCCATTCAAAGCCGTTTCACCAGACGTCTCCTCTGACATTTTATGAATGAACCTTCTCCTGATCTCCTGCTCTGAATTTAGAGAGCTCATTACGGGGACGGTCAGGATCCGAGTTCCTACAGACCTCCAGACGACCGGCGTGTACGCTGAGGCGTGTGCTGATAAGAGGGGCTGACCCTGACGCGCGGAGCGACCTCGGGTCCAGACCCACAGCAGATCCCGCTCATCGGGATGTTGGCTTTCCCTCAGGAAACAACCATGTCTCTAGAACTTCTGAAGAGCACCAACAGAACAAAACAGCTCTGTGCTGTGCAGACCACCCACACAGATGAAACCATCACAGTCCAACATCCCAACGCCCCCCCCCCCCCCCCCCCCCCCCCCCTTCAGACGAATTCAAAAACTCTGAGTTCACTCCTTTTTCTCTCTGAAAATAAAAATCTGCTTTCACACAGTTGGGCTTGTTGGTGAAAAACAGTTAACACCTCAAGATGAGAGCGAGGCCTTCAAGTGAACTAAAGCTGCTGGCAAAGTGAATCCTGCAGAGCTTCTGAAGATTAAAGAGCACGTCCTCCAGGAGAGAAGAGGACATCTCCTCACATGAAAAAGGCTTTGTTCCATCAGTCACCTAAACAAAGATCAAGACAAGAGCTCCAGCTATGGCTTTACATCTCAACTGATTAAGTCTTTGATGAGATGACCATTCAAAATGACCTGTTCCAACTTCCATGGACAACTGGAACCACCAGAGTATTTTCATCTTAGGAGCTGGGTGCAATTCTTAAAAACTTGCATTAACTAATAAAACTGAAAGATCAAAAGTCTTAATCTGGACATTTTTGCTGATCCATCTGCATTAATCTTCCTAAACAAAGTTGGTTTGATTAAACACATTATTGTTGGCTGTATTGTGGAACAAAGAGTTTCTGGATGCCAAGCGGAGCACCCAGAAGAGAAGGGCTGAATTCACAGTATGGTCCACGACCTTCATGGTCACTCTGGCTCTGGAGTGTTGAAGGACAAAAAGACGTGCCTTACAGATGCAGGGGGCCTGATCCTGATGCCACAAACCAGGACTCTGCTGTTTCCAAAATACACAACACTATTTCTAAAAAACAGCTTGGAGATGTCCTGAAGATCAGTGTTCCCCAACCTTTTTGTGGCTGCAGACTGGAAAATAAAGCTACCATGTCTCAATCCAAATGATACTTTCTTTTTTATCAATATTATCAATGTATTTCTTTTTGAAATGTATTTGTTGATTCCATCAACTTGCCTCAGACAGGTTGATCCGGTTGGATCTTCAGTCTTTACTATGCAGGTGAAGCAGTTTCTGGGAAATATTAAAGAACAGAAGTTCATGTGGTGTTCTGCTTAAGGCTCAGTCACTTTCACCCATACGGGGGTTTAACTGTTAGAGGTATACCATTTTCATGTGTGTATTGTGATCCTAAGCATAATGATCGCTGCACACTTATGACGTACGGGTCTCCCGTACCAACATGTTCTCATCCTCGTCACATGTTGACGTTTGGTTACAGACCCTCTGCATCACTTTTTGACTTTTTGGGTGTCCCAAACTCATCGTTTTTTGACCTGCTGGCTGTTTGTAAAATCAAGCAACCCTCAGGATGCAGTACTGGACACGGACTGGTCCTCAGGACCCTTCCAGTACCAGTGCCCAAACTGAATACAAACCAGTACAGACTTAGAGTTATGGCACCAGTACTGGGTTAGGGTACTGGTGCGCTCCGTGTCCCAGTACTGGTGCGGTTCCGGTTCACAGTCCAGAGGTTGGGGACCCATGATTTAACATCAAAAAGTGACACAGAGGGTCCATAACCAGATGTCAACATGTGAGTAAGGCTTTATTTATTGATGGTAAAAAACAAAAAGCACTTCTTCTCTTCTCCTGGGGGGTCCTTTGGTTTCCAGAAAGAATCTACTTGGCACACCGTCTGAACTAATGTAGTGAAGCTGTCTGTCAAGTCAGACTCAGCGTGAAATGTTTTCAAAGACTGATGCTGAGTTTGACTGTGTCCATAAAGTCAAACAAACTGACATAGTTGTTTTTTTTCTTGTATTCTTTAATCTCAAATGCCTGAATTTAAAAGTTGTGACACTAAGAAGTTCTGGTTCTTATAAACAGCAGATCACATCCACATTTTGATGTGAGGTCTTTGTGCTTACATGGTCATTGATGTGGATCTGCACTCAGCCTCTGTAACAGCAGTCCTCTTTTCTGCTAACATACATGCGCTCTGTTTTTGTCCTGAGTCCAGAGAGCTGAAGCGGCGATGTAATTAGACCTCTAAAGTGAGTGCAGTCTGCTGCTTTTGTCCTCTCAAACGTGCTACATTTCGCTCTTCATGAAGTTTCTCTCCATGCTGCTCTCAGGCTCATGCTTTGTCCCAGTAGACCTCCTCCAGTGCGCGGCACAACCGGCCATTTCATTAATTACGTCTCAATCGGAGCTCCCAGCCATTTGACTAGAAAGAGAGGTGATAGAGCCCACTGCTGAAGCTAAATCAGACAGCAGCGAGATGGCCCGTGTGGGGCGGGTAGTGGAGTTAGTGTAAATGTACGATCAATTTCACTGGGTTAGGATCAGCTTTTCCTTTTCTTTACATGAAACGGAATTAGGACAAGCAAAAAAGCCGGATGAAGAGATGAAATCAGTCACATCATATCGATAACGGTTTCCAAAAGGCTGTGAAGGTCATGATCTGTGATGGACCAAGCAGTGAAACTCAAGTTGTGGCGAAGGCATCGTCCCACCCAGACGGGCGGCAGACAAAGCTGAGACCCGTTACTGATGCCAGCAGAGACAAAAATGTTTTTTGCCTTTGTGCAAACTGAAGAAACATAACCATAAATTTGCAAGAGGCAGATCAATACAGCCAAGATGCTGCCAAGTCCAGAGAAACGGATCCAAAGCAAACCATTCGATAGCTATTAATCCTTCTATTAATCATCCATGGCGAGCCATAGGCCGGTGACCCATGAGGAACTCTTTAAGCAACAGATTCCTCCGGTAAATCTTGCAGTGAAGGTAGAACCGGAGAATCGCAGGTTTCTTTGTGAATAATTGCAGCAATCATGGTTCCTCATCAGATGTGGTCCATTAGAGTGGTCACATTACGAAGGGCCACACAGCAGCCCAAGGCTTCCACCAGCAGGACTCTGTAGAGTATATCATTATGAGGAGGGAAACTATTCAGTATTTCATCTGGTATTGCTTACATGACAGCTCATTGATCGCTGGAGTTGGATTTCCAACATTCTCTCCATGGGAGCAGAGGCGGCTCCTTCTTTTTCAGTCTGCACTTCTGGAATGTAATGAGGAAATTATAGTAATCTAAAACTATTCTTAGTTAGAAACAAAAGAACTGCTGCTCCTTCTCTGTTACCGACAAGGACAGGCCTGTAACTTAGCTTAACAGTAATGTTCCCATTATGCACAGCAGCATCTCTGGAGACGACCCTCAAATACGGGACCACTCAATCATGACCAGAGGAACCCATGTTGGAATGAAATGGGTCATACGGTACTTTAAATAAATATGATAATGAGGCAGACAGTCCCGATTGCCATGGGGGGGTTTGTGTGATATGCAGGGAATGGTAGGTGGACTGGAACTGAATAATGGAGCTACAGAGGATAAGTGGAGAGACTGGAAAGAAGAGTGACTCTAGCTGGGAGGTGTTATTATTACTGCATAAGAAAAGCCAGATTAGCAGCATCATGGAAGGAGCGTTTTATTGGTGAGTGGAAAAAGAGGGTTTAAGGAAAAGAAGCTCACTGTCGGGATGGGTCTGCCGTCCCCCCTGTGGGTGTCAGTTTGTTTCCTTCAGTTGGAGTTTTGACTTCCTGTTTTCTTCAGCCCTGCTTCCTTTCAGACACCTGCTTTTGTATTTGGGGCTAGCAACCCTTTGACTCACGGACTGAGGCAAGTTTAAGAACTAAAGTAGCAGGAGTCAGGACAGTTTACCAACTTACTATATGGGTTTAAACACAAGATAGTTAGTTCGCTTTAACCATTTAGCACCGGAACAGTTGGACATATTATTTGGATAACAGACAATCAATGCTCTACATTTGTCTGCAGCTCACTGATCTCCTCATTTCTACCGTGTTTACATCACGTGACTGTCGGGTACGGTGGCCCTTTTTGGTTCAGTTGTTCCATTCTCGGTTCGTTTCATATTCAGACTGAGGAATCTCAGAGAGAACAGAAGTTCAGTCTGATTGAAAACGAACCGAAACCACCTTGAAAGATGGATCTGAGAGCGGTTCTGGTACAGCTGTGGTGCTGAGGTAGTTATCATCTGCTATAGGACACACATTCTGGCAGAGGATAACTACCTCAGCACCACAGCTCTGCGGAGAAAGTGGGTGTGTGTTTGTTTAGTCTGGGGGCGGAGCTTGCAGCACAGATTTTTCCAGGAAGGGGCAGTTCACATCGTGCTTACATCAGCACAATATCACCCGCTCATTTTCATGGGTATGGCATTTAATATTCCAGGTCACAGAAGCCTCGTGTACACAAGTCTTCCTCCTGAGTTCTGTGTGGGCAAATGGGACAGTAAGCAACAAATAATCATTTGATTGTAGGGAGTGGTTGTGAAGGCTTCTCTATTTAAATAAAATGTGGATTTAGGTTGTATTTAATGGATTTTTAAATAAAATGTTCCAATGGTGCTGTCTCCTAGTGGAGAAAGAAGGCCATCCCACTGGTTTGTACAGTTTAAAATGATGCACCATTGCCTTGCAGTAGGTTATCAGCTGTAAAGAGGAATGGTAAACACTGTCCAGCATTTGAGGGGATGAAGAGGAGGAATTCATATAAAAAGATAACCATACACAAATAAAAAATATATATTTATAAGATTTTCTTTGCTTGTTTTGTTTTAGAAGATTTAGAATATGAAGACAATAGGACAATGGTAAAGATATTTGAATTTTATATGAATATTAGTATATATAAATGTTGTGATTGTTTTCGCTGTTCTTTTCAATAATGGAATTTAATCTATTTTTTTTTTCTTTCATGTAGCTCATAGTGAATGAGAAATTGTATATTTAATATGGACTGGAAAAAAAAAAAAAAAAAAAAAAAAAAAAAAAGAGGTCAAGGGGCTTGGAGTTGATAAGCTATTAGCTTCATCCAAAGCCCTTTTTCGAACTATGAACATCTCTTGTTGCTTTCAAGAATGATTGTGAGAGAAATTGCTTTGTTTACTTTGTTTCTTGTTTGTTTGTTTTGCTCTTTTTTCATTTCTTTCTGTTTGTATCGTTGTTCTTGTTCGAAAATAAACTTAGAAAAAAAAAAAAAAAAAAAAAAAAAAAAAGAAGAGAAACACACATTACTGTAATAAAAGAAACCCAACATAAGTGTTGGCTTCTTTCAAATGTTTTCAATGAGAGGTTAAAAGGTGAAGGAGTCATGAGTTAATACACCAAAGTATTCGTGCTTCATTAATATCCCCTTTAAGTGACTGAACTCCTAGTAGTTTGTAAGGATTTTTTTTTAAATTAGAATAAAAGATTCATTTTTATTTTTTCACATCATGAAGTAAGTTCTGGACGGCAGCAAAAGTTTTTGTAGTGTTTCTATGGCCTCAGTGAGAGGTGATCCACAACGATAAATAACCATGTCATCAGCATAGAAGTGCAAGTTTGCTTCTGATACATTTTGATCAAATGTCATTAATATAGTGGATAAATAAAAGGGTCCTAAAACTGAACCCTGCGAAACTCCTTTTTGGACGAGGACTAATTCTGGACAAGAGTCTTCATATTTAGAGCAATGAGTTCTGGTATATAGGTAGTCTGAGAACCAAGCAACTGCATGTTCTGAAAGTCCAACACCAAGTAATCAGTGTATGAAGACAGCATGATCTGTCAAAAGCTTTAGACAAATCGCTAAAAAGTGAAGCATTTTGCAGTAAATTGTAGAAGAGCTACAGTAGTTCAAAGAAAGTTAGCATTGGAGCTAAAGTTCTGGTGTTAAAGGGTTAAAAAGTCCAATCCTGAGCTGGAGATCCCACTGCTCTCCCAGCAACTATTAGGCTTCTTCATCCTGTTACTGGAAAGGTCAGAGTTCAGAGACACTATGTATCGTCACGGCGCCAAACAAAACAGCCCAATCCAAACAGTGGGTAAATATTTAAGGTATCAGTTTATCAGTTTATGCTGTCTTCTGCAATAAAAGCGTCTCAGTGGATGATATTGTAATGACGTTAAATTTGTGGCCTAAGTTTGCTTCTTTTAGCAATCAGTCTGTCTTCTTGTTTTGATTCTTTCTTTTTTCAGTTCTGTAATGTTGCAAAGACCAATAAAGCTCAATATAAAGTGGATTCATGGCTGTTGTTAGATTTAAAGAACACAGTTTTTACAAATGTTCTATGAATTAATTTGCTTTTATTTATCCGCCACGTCTTAAAGTTTGCTTTGTGATGATGTTGTCCGACTGTAAACCAGTCCGTGATTCCATACAGGAGACACACGGAGCAGCTCGTTAGCATAGCATCATAGATTGATGGCATCAGTGTGTAACAACAGCGCTGTCTCCACATCAACACTCATATGAAACTTTCTGTTTCTGCTGTCAGTCCAGCAGGTTTATCCTTCAGCTCTGGCTAAATGTCTATATTAAATGTTACACTGAGGTGATTAGGAGAAGTTATGGAGGGGTGAAGGCGCTTTTGCACCATGTGTGCTTGTTTTGGTGGTGGAACAAGCTGTTTTTGTTTCTCAGCCTCACAAAGACCCTCCTCTTCCATGTTCATATCTGGACTTTACGAGAGTTTGACGGGCTGACCTTACTACGAACTAGTGCTCCCACAAATGATAATTTTAGCAGACGACTGATCACAGACTATTTTCCGATTAGTCGACTTGTCGGGTCATGAACAAAGGTGGATGTAAAGCACACATCTTAACAGCACGAGCTTTAAACTAACTGAAAACAAGATATAATCACACTAGCATTCTCTGTAATAATGCTAATGTGAATGCTGTAAGCTGAATTTGGCAGCTGAAGATGCTAGTGATGATAGCTGAGGATGTTGAAATTGGTAACTGCTAAAATAATAGATAAAAGCCAAATTACCCAAAAACTGTAAAAGAAAAAAGTCTAGGTTAGCCTAAACAGCTAGAATGAGCCAGAAATATTAGCTAAACTCTAAAATAGCCCCAAAAAAATCCTAAATTTGCCAAAATAGCTAGCATACAGCTGAAATGTTAGCTAAATTCCAAAAAAGCCTAAAAAGCAAAAAAAAAAGGCTTTAGTTAGATGAAATATTAGCTATACTCCAGAAAAGCCAAAAAAAATCTTAATAAATGTCAAAACATTCCAAAGAGCTAGCATAATCCCATTATAGCTTTCAACTTTACGACACTCTTGACTCTATATAATATAAAGTCGTCAACTATTTTAATGGTCGATTAGTCGACTAATGTTGGCAGACCCACTCTGAACAACAGAAGCCCAAGAGAACTGAGACCTGAGAAAATAGAAGCCAGATTTCCCCCAAAGTTAATCATCTAAAACAACAAATTTGAGATAATTGATACAATTCAATTCTCGCTCAGCCCTTTCTACAACCTAAACCTGGTGTGACTGACACAGAAAACAGAACATGACTAAAACCAAAGAACATCTCAAACATCTAAGTGCAGAATCCTCAAATCTACCTTCCATTCTGGCTCTAAGAACTCACACATTCTCAATAAAATGTGTTTAAAAGTTTTTCAGCGCACCTGTGGGGGGGGTCTCCTCTAAGTTAGACCCTCCCCTTTTGGTGTTGGTGGTGGTGGTGGGGGTGGGGGTGTTTAACAGGCAGCTCGTCAGCCGGGTGTGAGGCGGTTAGATCCGGGTCCTGATGTTTGGCTTTTGCTTCACATCATGTAATGATCAGCGATGTGATCCTCGTCTGCAATGGGGGGTGGAGCTTCATTAATTAGTGTCTTTAAAAAGCAGCGAGCGGAGCTGCAGCGCTGCGTGCGGAAACATCAGCTTTCCTGTTCCTGCGTGGACCTGCAGGACGCGGACACCTCACATGAAAGGTGCTGCGAGGGCCCTGCGTTTGCTTTGTAAATCAATGCCCCGCCCCCTCCTGGAGCATGCAGGTGTTTCATTTCTGCTGCAAGGTTACGGCTGCGCTCCCCGTGGAATCGCAGTAAAACTTGGGATATCTCTGCCAGCTTTTGTGCCCTTCAAACGTCAGATCTGACTGTCACTGAAGTCATATCTGACTCGGAGAAAAGCTCCAATCGCTGGTCCTGAAATGCAATCCACTCCTCCCTGAATGAGCCGTCCTTATCAGCCGCTCCAGGATGAGCTGCTGTCAATACAACAACCACAGAGAGAAAACCCCTTCTTCCCCTCGCCTTCTCCTATCGGAGCTACGCATCTCCACACAATACCAGCACCGGTCAGGCGGCAATTAAACCCCCCCTCTCCCCGGACGGAGGGGTGAGCAGACACGAACCACAGATCTATAAACTGGATTTCTGAGCGTTCACCTCTCCCATCGAGCTGAGGAGGCGTCGCCTGTGTGGACTGCACGCTCGCTGTAATTACAATCATCTCTGCCAGAGATGCATTACATATGACAGCCAAGAATTGAGCTGTGATGCCTGTGATCCCGTCACTAATGAACGAGCTGACGGCTAAATAGCTGCAGACGCTCCCCCCGGAGCTGCAGCTGATAAATATAACCGCTGCGGCAGAGACGCTGCAAATCATTCACTTCAGCAACAAGATATGTTTTATTTATCACCAATAAAACCGCAAATTGACCAAAACCAAAAATAAATAACAGGACTGAGGATTACAGCGTTTATCTGCAGATGCCTAAACCTCCGTCCTCGCCGCCACAGAGTTCCTGACAGGCCGTAAAAGCACCACACCACCGGACACGGCTTTACTGGGATTAGTTCATGTGGAGACGAGCCCACATGCACCACCCAGATCTATAAATACTCCACAAACGCTGGAAATCTTTCACAACACTTTCAGCTGGAGCTTCTGATTTAGAGGGTGTCCTCTGCAGGTGCCAGGCTGCAGCGGCGCATGCACACACACACGCACACGCACACACACATGCACACCCCCACGCACACACACCCCCACACACACATGCACACCCCCATGCACACCCCCATGCACACGCACATGCACACACATCCTTTCTGCTCGTCTCAAAGGAGCAAAGAAAAGCGGTCTCAGTCCACAGAAAGACTCTCTCTGGGAAAGTATAGGAGAAATCGACACTTTTAGTTTTTTAAAACCGAATGTAAGCTGGAGCAGAAATCTTCTGCTGATGCGCTCACACACGTTTACTGAAACACGTTCAGCTCTGCAACAACCACCATTCTAATGTTGGATTACTTTTTGATCGTCTCTGTGGTAACATCCTCTGTGAATTTGAGTGGGATGGTCACTAGAGTGGAAAAGTCCATCAAATATTGTTTCCACTTAATGTCAGATTTCTATTTCACATCTTTTTGGGGGTGTGGTGAATGGGGGGGGTTATTACGCATGGTGTTTTTGTGAAGGTCTTTGTAAGTAGATTAATGTTTTTATTATGTCAAACACTTTATGTTATAAATGTATGAACAGTTCTTTATAGATAAAACTTGATTTGATATTAATCTGGACTATTTTTAAGATTCTATTTCAAATATGGATTTTGCACCAACAATCAGCATCAGGAAGAATCTCTAAGCATTTCTAATATTCAGATGAAATGGTCACTTTTGATTTCACCATCTGAACATCTTTAACCATTACTTTTTTGATAATGTCTGGTTTAATTCACTTTCAATTCACTGAACTGAAATTTAATTCCGGCCTGAATAAATAAACACACACGCACACACACACACATTGAACTTAAGCACGCACAGAAACACACATATACTGGTATTTGTTTTTTTATGGAGACTCATTATTAAGGAGTTGAAAAAAAGAATGTTTAAATAGATTTAAAACTCTAACATACCTTGAAATTCGAACAAAAACACACTCATGCACACACATAAACATCCTGAACAAACGCACTTACAGAAACACACACATACTGGTGTTTGTGTTTTATGGAGACTACCATTTCTCAAGAGTCTAGAGGTGCAAAAAACACTGAAACACACTTAGAAGTCAAACACACCTTGAAATTCTAACAAAAACACACACGTGTATATAACCTTCATGCACACGTATGAACATGTATGTGTGGGGGGGCGGGGGGGGGGGTTCATATAGCCAAGCTGTTAACAAATCTTAGGTAAGAAGCAGAGAGAGGGGTAAAGGATCCACAATGAGTGCTGTTTGCAGTTAAGCAGCGTGAAGATGAGGCCTCCCCCTCCTCCCCCTCCTCCTCCTCTTCCTCATCCTCCTCCTCTTCCTCCTCTGATGCCTCTATCCGCTGCGTTCCTCCACGGCAGGAATGAGGCTCCAGCCTGTCTCTCTGCAGGCCTCGTTCTGCTCCTGGACGGAGGACGTTTCCACACACCAACAATAGAGTTACAGCCATTTAACGAGCAGACACTCCAGCCTTAACGAGACTCAACCACAAAATTCAACAGCAAACTTTAACAAGGGAAGCTAGCAAACGGCACAGCGGGGGGGGTGAATGTTGGAGAACCAGCAGAAAAATCTTTTTTCTGATTTCATCACCGAGTCAGCTCCTATCCATCCCTGAAAAAAAAGCTTTTCTAGATCAGAACGTAAGAGAAAAAAAGGAAATCAGTCCATGAAACATTTAAACTCTTCTCTGAAAATTGGAGTTTGAAGGTTTCGTGAGGATGGACAGGACTGCCGAACACTCTGGATGCAGGTAAATGAGTTCTTCTTCAAACTGAATATGGGGGGGGGGGGGGGGGGGGGGGGGGCAATGATTTAATTAGTAAAAAAGCCCGTTCACATCGCTCAGTAACGGCCCTGCTCAGTTTTTCTCATCCAAAAGGAGGAGCGGGATGTTCAACCCTCCACACCACCAAACAGAGCGGTGCAGCCCCTGATGGCAGTCATGGGGTAGAAGATGTGATGCGTCCTTCTTTACTCTGTATTCAGCACTCGTGCGTGAAGGGCGGGGCCGGGGCGCCCGCTGGACCGGAGCGGGAAGACAGAGGACTCCTTCCTCTCAAACACTTGTTGAGCTGCAGCATCTGCAGCATCTGCTGCTTTTCTCACCCGTGCAGAGGTCCCGCCACCAGCAGCCGCAGGACTCAGAGATGGGAAGCGCCGTAACAAAGCGCCACGTTGAGAGGGAAGAAAGAATCTCCGGCTGCAAGCCCTTCAGACGTGTTTGGGCTCCAGCGCCGAGCGCTTCATATCTCATGCAGAGGATTAGACTCGCAGAAGTAATAAAGCTGACTGCATGCAAACCTAATTCTCCCAAGATCAGAGGGTGTGAGGGATGGAGAGGCTGCTCAACTACATAAATCCTGCCGCCAACAGAAGACGAAGAAACTTTGGTTTTAACCTTGGATATTAATATCTCCTCGCTGTGACTTCTGAGGCCTGAACCTGCAACGCTACTCAGTGGGAGTGAACTTCCAGCATCTGTTTACAGCGGAACGGCCCACGGCCCCTGGGCTTATCTCGGCAGAGCTGCGGCTCCTCGGCACCGGCGACGTGGAACGATAAACATAATTAAATTGAGTTGGATTACACAAAACGGATCGGATCAGTTGGGAAGGCGCAGAAGCTAATCCACTGCGAGCGTCTCTATAGAGGTGCCAACCTTACAAAACGACATAAATAAAGGGGGGGGGGGGGGTGTCACTGGGAGACGCAGAACTGAGTCCTGAATGAAAAGACGTTCCAAAGTCAAATATTAGCTCTAATAAAGCAGTTTTAAAGGGAAAACACGTCTAATCCTCTGCTCATCTGCCCAGGAAAACACGAGAGAACCTCCGTCGTCACAAAGGAAGCTGCTGCTGAGGCGGCAGGGAAGGTGATGGAGACAAAGGAGATTTCCCCCAGGAAGGCGCTCCAGCCCGTCCGCTCCAAACAGGCTTACACTCTTTAGTTTAACTGTCTTAATCCGGTTTAATCCCACTCTGACTTGTCTTGGGCAGAATTGTGTATTAGCACATATAACAGTGCTAGTTAAGTCTAGGTGTTGAAGCGAAGGTGATGTTTAAGGATGACGTTCATCCGTCCTTGTCTGGGCTGAAGGAACGTCAGCGATGGCAGTCAGAGTCGACCCGGACACAATCCAGGAAGATAAAGACGAAGACGCCAAGCCCTGCATGATTCAAGCTGCTTTCATTCAGCCACTGTGGAAAGAGCGCCAACGCAGGTGGAGGAAAGAGGCGGAGCATTCAGAGTGGAAACGCATGTTCAACATGGAAACCTGACAGACGGGACATGAGAGGTCCGAAGATTCTCCTCAGACCATGTTACTCAGGAGGAACTTTTAAAGTAGATCTAGAAGCTGTTCATCTGCCCCCCCCAAACCATCCTGATAAAACCTGGAGATGGAGCTGATGGTTTGACAGCTACACCTGCTGATTCTCCTGCTGCAGCAGGAGTGAGAGCTCACCTGACGGAGGATCTAGTGAGCACAAACAAGCGTCCAGCAGGAGTGAGAGTGACTCTGTGATGGAAGCTTCCAGTACCACCTGCAGAGAACCATCCTGAAACCAGAGCTCTTTCATCTGACTTCTTTACCAAATGAAGAGTTCCTCCCTAGAGCATCCTGGTGAGCAACACTACACTCACATGTTCATGATGTGTGTGCTGGGAGGCAGTAAAGAGAGCATTCTTGAACACATGAGATGTTCACACTGCACCAGCAGGGAGGGGCTTCTTCTACTGTTTGCTATGTCCACCACCTACAGTTGGAAGAGGAAATGTCAAAGTGATGCAAATGTGGCTTCATGGATTTTCTTCAGCTCTACTCCGATATATGAAGGACTTGATGTCATAGAATTCCAATCACAATTAATTATTTCTCCCCATGATCAACTTTCAAACAGTTTCTGTGAAATAAAAGCGACGCCATCCGCACGTCACAACCAAATTCAAGTCTCTGATTGGTCAAGTTTAACCTGGTGTAACACGTGTTCAACACGTGTTCAGTGTTTGTACGTAGTACCTGAAAACAGTCCTAGAAACCATCCTCGTGACAAATGAAGGTCAGAGATTTGACCGTGTCCGACGTGAATTTACCAGTGTTTGTATTGGAAGTGTGAGCGTGTGGGGGGGGGTGAACGCTGCCTCACTACTGCAGTCACAGGAGAACAAGCCTTCAGCGGGGCTCCGAGCCGCACACGCCGTCAGGCTCTCCCACGTTTCAGAGATGCAAAGATCTCACCTGCTCAGGTTCTGCTACTTTGTCGGCTGCTTTTGCTACAGATGTATTTGTTATGTTTGGGGGGGGGGGGGGGGGGGGGGGGGGGGGGGGTGAACGTGAAGCTGTTCTGCACTCCATTGAGGAATGCTCAATGACTGAAAATCCCACTTCATCCCAGCTCTGGTGCAGTATCCCCGATATGATCATACATATCAGCAGAAAAGTGTCTATTGTTCCAGTTCTCTTCTATCATTCTTATTTGTTTATTTTTATTGCTGAACTTTTGTGCAAAAATTAGTTTTCCTTAAAGTCCCCATACGAATAAAGTCAGAGCAAAGTAATTCATGACATTTTTGTTATTTTTTTCAAAGAATAACAAAAAAAAAAAGTACTTTATTGTCGTATATCGTGATCTCGACCGTTATTGTGATGTAAAATAATCTCTATCATAATAAACAGTGTTTTCCATATTGCCCAGCGCTGGTACAGCAGGGTAAAAATGCTGCCAATGTCAAAGTAAAACTCAGAAAAGGCAGCAGGCAGCAAAGTAACAGGTTATTAGCAGGTTTCTGGGAGCAGCAGCGTTTCTGCGGCTGACAGCTGAAGTCAGAACTTTCCTTTGAAAAGTGTCATTTGAATTGAAATCCAGAGGAGGACAGCTACATCCTGGATATCCCTGACACACACCCCCCGACAGACCGCACCGTCCCGGAAACAGCCCACCCAGCCGATGGGGATGGGGGTCTGCAGACAGCAGATGTTTCCATGCGCATCAGCTGGATGGAGCTCTGCTTCCACCTGGAACCTCTGAGCTTCTGACATCATCTCAGCACAGCCTCATTCCAGCGTTACAGTGAACCGGATCTGCTGGATGGAGCGCAGGTCAGGACAAGGAGAAACCTGCAGCAGCTTTTCAGAAGCTTCCATCTGCAGAAGAGCTTCTCGTCTCTGCAGATCAATAACAGTCTGATTGTGTTTGAGTTTTAAATCTCGTTTAGGAAGATTTTTATTTTGTAAATGGTTTAATCTCTTCATGAAAACTTGATACTATTGAGGTTTATTGTTTTTTTATTACTTTTATTGATCTTTTATAAACCGATGTGCATTTATTGCCTCTTAAAAGTGTTTGTGAATTGACTTTTCTCGTCGTTCCAGTAGAATGGAACGTTGCAGTCGCTGTTTTTCGGGTTCATCCCAACAGAAGTCTTAAAAGCTCGGGGTACATTTAGCCTCCTGGATGCGGCTGTCACTCAGTTCACTGAAGCCCAACATTGTTCAGAATGTCTCCTTCCATCGATTACACCCCAACAACCGTCTTCAGAGGACAGGAGCCGTCGTGAACGGGATGCTGAGAGGATCCTCCTCTTTCAGGAAGTCCTTTCTCCAGCATCAGCTGAGCGGCTGCAGCTTCTGCTGATCAGGCAGAGGCCAAACGATCAGCCGTCCCGGCCGCAGCGGTCCACCTGACGAGGACAGCTGCCCCGCACGCTGCATGCAGCTCCTGCTGAGCAGGTCTGTTAGTGTTTCCCACATCCCTCCTCCCAGCCTGCAGGGGTCTGCTAACAAGCTCTCCTGGAGGTCCGGGGAGGAAGGCGGCGCTGCAGCCGAGCCTCTTTGTGCGGGCGGGGGCAGAGCTCAGCTTCTGAGGGGAACGCTCCCAATGTTCTCTGTTTCTGAGGTAGATCTAAGTAAAGACAGAAGCGTGAGAGACCCCCCCCCACCCACCCATCCACTTCTGGAAGCGGTTGTCATGTGGCTCCAGTTCTGCTCCACGCTCTCCTGCCAGATGCACAATCTGCTCCAGGAGCCAGCGGCGGCAGAAGCAGAGCTTCATGAAGCGGCGTGGCGTTCCATCTGCCGTGTACCAGACTGATAACCAGATTTACAGTTTCTGGCGCCGTGTTCACGCCAAACTTCTGTTTACTTATAACCTCACCCATGAATTCTGCCAACATCTGCCGGAGGTGCAGATCAGGAGGTAACAGGAACCAGGTGGAGAAGGAGAAGAACTGCTGCTCACACCTGAACGCCTGTCAAAATATCTGAGGAGAAGTTCTCCTGAAGCAGAGCTGGTTTCAGGGGCTGCTTCCAGATGATCCAACAGCTCCACTTTGAGCTGAAGATCACATGAAGCTCCAGAGATCAGATCAGCTCTCTCTCCCTCGGGTTTTAGTTCGGGGGGGTGTTCAGCTGCAGCTGTCCAGCATGGACCCAGAGCTGCTGAGCAGAACCTGGAGTCACAGCACAACTGGAAGATCAGGTGGAAACCAGAGAGGATTCTGAGTGGAGCTTCCTTCTTCTAACTCCTTCTGTTGGAGGAAACATCTGGTTCTGGTTCTGGTTCTGAGGAAGGGTTTGAGCCCAGTTAACCCCCAGTTTAACACCCTGAAGACACGGCCTGCACGAGGATCCAGCAGACTCCCCAGACCTCTGCTCTGTTGGGTTTGCCTCACAAAGCATCTGGACTGAGACCAGACCCATCAGGAACCACCCGTCCCGTCCACAGAGCAGAATCTGACCCCCACCACCACCACCACCACCATCAGCGGCTCCTGCGTGGACGTCAGACTTCAGCTGTTCCCTGACTTTCATCTCTCAGCAGGCTGCGTTTGTCTGAACTTTATCCTGTCTGAGGAAGAGCCTCCCTCCCTCCTCCTCCTCCTCCCTCCTCCCACCTCCCTCCTCTCTCCTCCATCCTCCTTCTGAGGGGGGCGGCCCGGACTCACCTCGCTCCAGCAGCCGCAGACAGTGCTGGAAGGCCGGGTCCAGCGCGTCCTTCTCCGCCTGCAGCTCCGGTAGGATCTTGTCGGTCTCCATCTGTGCTCCTCCTCCGCCTCCTCCTCCTCTTGCTCCTCCTCAGGTGCTTTAAGAAAAGCCGGGAATGTGACTGACGAACCCGCGAGCTCCGCTGCCTCCGCGCTCGCGCTACAACAGCATCCCTCCGTCCTCGCGCGCGCACAGAACTGGCGCTTTAAAAGCGCGCGGCAGCCTTCATCCAGTCAGACTGCCGCTGCTCCGCCTCGCGCCGCATACAGACCCCCCCCGCCCACCGGGAGGCAGGCGAGAGCGCCCATTGGTCCGCGGCGACACGGGGGCGGGGCTTCATCTATTAGCGATGATACTTCATAACAGAGAAAGTGAGGAAAGATGCTTTATTTGATTGAAATGTGAATAGAAGATAAAACATTTAAACACTTATGAGACTTGGAGTCCCCCAAGGCTCAGTCCTGGGGGGTCCCAGATTCCAAAAGAACTTTGGAGATGCAATGAAATCTGTCAGACAGAATCTAAAGACTCCAATGAAGATAATGTTTTGAGCATGTTCTAGCGGTGTTTCCATGATGATGAAGGGCATTTATTAGGAAGAACATGGAGATTTTCTTTACTGAAATTGTTGTAAATCAGAAGAAACAGAAAGAAAAAGACAATCATCACAGATCCATGAACGTCTTTGTTTTCCTGCTCTGAGCTGGAAGCTGACTGAAACTGTCTGGCTGGACAGGAATGATATGAATCACCTTTTTGTTACACTAATGTTAAGATGGAGGTGTGAGGGGCTGTAAGCTAGCAGGAGAGAGTAAACAGATGGATGACAGCCCCGCCCACAACTCAGAGGGGAATTTCCATGATCTCCTGCTGCTCTGCAGAAACTCTGTCCCAGAAAATGACAAGTTTTTGATTTTGGTTAAAAATCATATTAATCGAAACTTCACTGAACTATTTTATAATCAGTCAAAAGATGATTGATGTGGGACTTTAACATGAACAAACATACAAATGCTTCAAACTGCTTTAAACTCTATTTCCAAACAAAACTGAACACCAACAGAATGTTTCATTTCCAGTTTCAGTCTGAGAACAGGACTGAAGCAGCTGACAGTATGCTGCACTGAGGTTCTCATCTTATTCTTTATTATCAGTGTGATTCACATGTTGTTCCTCTTCCCACTCCTCTCTGGGAGGGATTTCAGATTCCCGGTGGATCGTCTGTGCTCTTGTTCTTGGCCGTGGACCTCGCCTCTGGCTCGTTGTGGCCGTGCACCCCGCCCCGCCCCGCCGGTCCCCCAGTTCTATCTGGATGAACACTTTCACACCTGTCGTTGTAGAGTTAGATAAGATTATTGTCTTTAACAGTCCTGTGAACCTCCTGTCTGTCCTGGGATAGGATCTCTCCCTCATCCCTGAGGATTCTTCTGTTTTCCTGAATCAGTTTTTTTGGGAGTTTTTCCTCACCGGGAGGGAGGCTCTATGGACAGAGATAACCAGTTTAGTTTAGTTAGTTTAGTTTAGCAGTCAGCTGTTGTTGCATATCACTGACTTTACTGCCATGAAGTCCAATGAAACAATAGTTTGTGATATTGAGCTGTTTAAATTGAATTGAATTGAATCAGAGACGACAATTTCCACTAGTACATTTCTTAAGAATGTATTAAAAAGAGTAAATTAAATAATACATTTAAGGCAAATTGAAGCATTTCAAAAGAATATATGTTTCTTCAAGAATAATGAAAAAGTCTGTTCTAGTGATTAAGCTGTAAATATGAGTCACACTGTAAAACAGGACATATTTGATGAGCGTCTTTCTGTTTCCTTTAACGCTTTTTGGTTTGAGAAACAAACTGAAAATCAGAAGCTAAGATTGTTTTCTGGGCCAAACCCAAAGCTTTCATGAAGCAGACGGATGGAAAGATCACAGCTGATCAGAGCAGCATCTGTGCAAGCTGCATGATGAGGCAACAGTCTTCCAACTTAATAACATTTAGAAACCTGCAGGCCAACAATAGGTCATAATAGAGCTTAATATCATATCTAATGCAGTGCTTTAGTGGTGCAGATCAAATAAAGAGCAATATTACATTAAGATGGGAGACTGTCTCGCAGCAGACTGGCAGACTGCTGGACTGATTTAATCAGCCTCAGAGGTCGAGGGCTGCTCTGCCACTGCATCTCTTCTTCCAGCTCTAAAGAGATCGTTCATCAGTTTCAATTCTGCGTTTCAGATAAAAATTGACTGATCCTTGCTGTTTTTACAGCAGGAGGAGTGCTCAGCGCGTTTGTAATCCAACCCGGACGACCCTTCTTCTGAAAAAGGGGGATTGATTGTAAAACCATTGATTTTTCAGAGGGAAAAACAGAGAAAAAGTGATCATTTTTCCAGTCCGGCGTCTGTCTTTCCAAAAAAATAATTAAAAAGTATGAAAAGCGAAGACAGCTGGATGGAAAGCTGTGAAGTCACACGGTGACTCAGCAAACAGGTGAAGCTGGCGGGGTATATTTTCACACATGATTTGTGCAGACAGCCGTCATGACACAAACATGCAAATAAACTGAAGTGAGGAAAAGATGCATCACTGGGGGGTGGGGGGTGCGTAACTGTCCACCTCAGTCATTTAAACAATTGATTGGGTCCTGGGATCCTCAGGCTGCTTCAGCTTGTTAGGACAACCCTGTCAATAGCTCTCAGGAAATCCATTCACCTTCTTCCAGGTCAGCTGTGCTCCCTCCAGGGCGTGTTCAGGCATTCATTAAAGGAGGAGAACGCTTCTCTGGAGGGCGGGGGCGCAGAACGCTCCAGTTATGATTACAGCTGGTATTTCTTTACAGGAGAGAGGTTGATCCAGAAACAGATTCCTGAACCTGCAGCTAGCTTCCACGAGGACAGACGGCGAGCTTTGCATTAGCCTGGAAGATCAAGATAAGAGCTGGCTGATGGAGTGAGGACGCCTCAGGTGGGTGGTATCTGTGGGCCCATCAGCACCGCTTATATAATTGAGATTTTTCTTTCTTCCATTCTATTTCAATAACTTAGATGAAATGTGACCCACAGGCTCAACGCAGAAGCTCGTCTTCCTGCTGCAGCGCTTGAATCCCACAAACTGCTGCAGGCATTAATGCTGATTTGTTTACAGCTCTAGAGTAAACAGTAAACACTTCCGCAGTGATCCAGCGCGGCTCAGACAGTCCTGAAGAACGGAAACTGGAGGCACTTCCGGTGTGAATCACATCTGAGGCTCTGTGACTCACAGCAAACACATTATGAAGCAGCTTCCTGCTAATCTCACCCAGAGACCATTAAAACGCGGCTAAACGCACTAATCTGCTCTTCAGAAGAGAGACTTATTTATGGATATGGCCGCCATCTGTCACTGCCTCCTCCTTCACAGGACCAGGTCAGACCTGCAGGCTCCTTCCTGGACGCGCACAGACGGGCTGAGTGGCTGTCAGGCTGCACATCATGACACTTTATGGGGCCACTTTGTGCGCACGTGGAGCAGAGAGCAGCAGACGTAAACAACCCCTGATGGGTGTTATGGTCGGGGCTGAGGGCTCTTATTTTGAAGGAGTGATGCTCGGATCACTGGAGGACTGCTGCCCCGTCCGGGCCGCCAAACATGACTCCACCCGGGCGCCCCTGGGTGCTGCGCGCGCCCACGCCCCTCTGCAGGACCAGGAACCTGGAGCAAACGCGGTTTGTCTTCTTGGCTCTCATTCTTTCAAACGTGTTCCAGTTTCAGGAGGAAAAGTGTCATCCTGAGGTAAAAGCTCCGCGCGCGCACGGCGGACAGCTCCGCGCGCGCACGGCGGACAGCTCCACGCGCGCACGGAGCTGACGGAGGGACAACACTGCCTCCCCGTGACCGCAGCCGGCGCGAGCGGCTGGTCTTCCTCAAGATTCTTCATCAGTGCAGAAGAGAATAAATTCCCTGCAGATCTGATTCATTCATATAGAAGAACAAGAATGTCATTAATAATAAATATTGCACTAAATCAGATGGAAATGATCACGTTTTCTGTCATTTCAAAATCAGACAATATCCTGTCATCCAGCTTTGTTTTCAATCAGAAACAAACATAAATATATTTTAAACTTATCTTTAAGTCAATTATTGTAATACAAAATGAAACGTTTTGCAAAATAAGGCTAAAAAATGACAGCAGGTTATTATTGGAGAACTGTAAAAAGTGAAACAGTTAACAAAAATAGTCGTTTTTTAAAATCAAATTACATTTTTAAGTTGCATAAAACATCAAATAAAAATTGTAATTTTATGAAAAACAATAATTTTACATGCAACACATTAGAGAAATGTTGTTAATGAATCCAATATTTCCCTTGTTTCAGCGTGTTCAAAGCAGTGAATGCAGAAGCTCAGCCGGGATTTGTTCAGCTCGGTTTGAGCTACAGAGGGAAGAAAACAACCCTGAGAGAAGGTCTGCCTGAAATCTCAACAAAAATGACGTTTAGAAACACAAACAGCAAGAATCACAAGATCAAAACCACAGAAGTTTTAGAAAGTTCAGTTTAAAAGCATCTTATTTTGAACAGCAACATCTAAAGTAATCATCTCTTCTCCCTCAGAAGAAAACCCAGCAGGCTGGTTCACATCTTACTGATGATCTCAGTTTGTTCAAGGTCAAAGTCTTATATCTTGTATCACTTTCCTTCCATTCTGTCTTTTGGAAAATGATCTAGAAAAATGATTGCAAAATTAGGATCACGCCTGATTGTGACGACAGCCAATCAGAGAGCTTGTTATATTTATGGCTCAGCTTATGAATGTAACCCTTTAACACTGGAGCTCCAGAGTTTATCTTCTTTGATTTACTGTAACCTTTCAACCGTTAACATGATCTCGACACTGAGCTGCTCTTCTCCTTCAAAATCTACTGGAATTATCATGTTAACGCTTGAATAGTTACAGGATGTTAAAGATTTGGTGTCTTTAGCTGAAAGTAAATGAAGAAGTTAACTAGTTTCAGACTAACTAGTGCACAAAGTTTTTGAAGGATTGAAGCAGTTTCTCATGTATTTCCTTTAGGGCATATTCTGCTCAATATTTCAAAAACTATAAAGTTTATAAATAACAAAAGTACAAGCAGTAATATCTGGAACAAGTTGAGTGTTTGTTACAAAGATAGATGAAGTCTCTGAAAGTGTGATTGAGTTTAATGTGCTGAAAAACGTACAGAAAATAGAATCACTATAGTGTGAATGCTGACTAAAATTCGATTTAAATCAAAAATAAAAAAACATTTTCTGTTTGCGTAATATTAGAAATTCCACATTTTGTTAAACATTTATTTGACTTCAGAAGCAATTAGGAAATAAATGTGACCATTTTATTAGAAATATATTCAGTTTCTAGATCTTTTTCAGACAAAACATTCTGAAAATTTCTATTGAAAAGATTCATTTATTGATCCCAAAGGGAAGTTAGATCCAATGAAATTCAAATTAAAAAAGAAACAGATTCAACAGTCGATTAAACGGTTTCTCCTGTGTGCAGAGGTAACTCGACCACAGCCCCGCTATGCTACCTTCACACTAAAGGTATCTCATTGTGGTCTCTGGACGGGCCGCGCTCTCCGTTAAGAAGCTATTTGGCAGAATTATATTACCAGCACAGATCTATCAGGCGCATTGATCAGGTGTGCCGGCTGAAAGTGCACACTCCGGTCTCCTCGCCTGGAAGTGTTGTGCAAAAGAAACCAGATGAGAAGCTGTCAGCAGCAAGCAGGTAAACAAATCAATGGCCCCCATCCAGACCCCAGGTTGAAGCGTGCACGCCCACAGACACACCCACCAGAATACCCATGAGCCCTGCTGGGATGCTGCAGACAGCAGCCTGCCGCGGCGGACTGAAGCTTCAGACTTCTACTCACACGTGAGATCTCCAGCTCCAAGCTCAGCTTCATCTGACGCAGCAGGATGATCTCCTGATCGCTCATGGACGGCAGTCCCACAGACCAGCTACCCCCCTCAGGGGCATGAGGGCATTAGAGCAGCCTGCATGAAACTGCAACAGAGAAAATGCTGCAGTTTCTGCATGACTGCCGCATGCAGCGCAGCAGCAGGCGCGGTGCATCCGGCCCGGTCTGACCCGTCACTCTCAGACACGCTCAAGGTCAACAGCGGTAATTATTCTGAGGGAAGCGTGCTGGTCTTCAGTGGGTGATTTCATTTCCTGTCATTAGCCACAGTGATTAAGCAGCAGAGCAGAGATAGCATCAGCGCCGCAGCCTCAGGCAGCTCTTTAGCTGTGGCTTCACACACGTGCATCCTCCCCCTCTGCAGATCAGGCAGGAACATCAACGGTAACAACTGACACATTGATACAATATGTTTTTGTTTGGTTGTTTTTTTTCTTCCATCATCGGATCCTTGATGGTTTCCATTAAGGCTGAACCAGCTCCTGATGGTGGATCTGACTCTGATGTTCTCTGACCTTAGAACTGACCTCCTTGTCGCTCTGCGCTTTTGATCCTCTCAGTTTGTCGTCAGTTTTCGTCTTGCATACGGTCTTCAGTGATGAGAGCCTCAACCTCCTGAAGCATCGGAGCAGCGGTGGTCACAGGAGCTTCAGGCTACAGATGTGGGACATGTCACCAAACTGCACGGAGACGGTTGTCCTCTCAGAACAGAAGACTGACCATCACCACTTTGAAGAAACGACAGGCTGACCTCATTGTTCTCATGATCACATTAGTTTGAACTTTTCCAGGAAAATCCTCTTTTTTTATTATCATCAGTTGATATTTTTATCGTCACTTGAACAAAATCTTCCTACATCAACACTTTCACATCCCTAGTTGTCACATATCGATGGTTAAGATGGTTGAGACCTCCGGGTCAAAAACTGACGTTTTGGGTTTCATTCTCACACTTCCAATGACACAGACAACGTTGGTTTATTTATTGTGAGGAGCTCTACAAAAAATGAAATCCTCCATAGATGTTCTCGTTACCGGAGATTTTGTTTTATGAAACTTAGCACCAAAATGAGGAACCGTTTGCTGCAGCTTCTCTTGGTTTCTGTTGAACCGCATAAATCACAACGGTTCCAACTTGGAGCCAAATTTCATTGCCCGACCCTACGCCTGATACACAAAGATTTGAATAAAGAAATACTAAGAATTTCAAATTTAATTTCCTTCATCAGAGAGAGAAACTCCCTAACAGCATTTCCTTCTGAGTGTATCTCTAAAGAGTCATTTCAAAAACCCTCTGAGTGCAGACCTGAGGAGCTCCTTCAGTCACGCAGAAACAGAAACATGAAAAACAAGACGGTGAAGGCTTCACAGGAATTTAATCAACAACTCTCCTTTGAGGAGCTCTCTCTGAACTCCCCTCTGAGTGAGGATAAACAGAAAAGAGTTCATTGGTGATCATAGGAGTCAGAAAAACTCTTCAGTTTAATGGAAATTTCATAGACTTTCATGCTCATGTCATGGAGTCAGTTAAGCTGTTGAGAAACGCTCAGGAGGCCGAGCCACAGAAACATTAAAAGAGTGCAATGATACACGCTCAGGAGCAGAAAATGTTTCTTCATGGCTGATCAAAAAAAGCTGAGTCAGGATCATCAGACAGTAAGAGAAGAAATTCAAAATGTTGCTGTTTTAAAGAAGGAATTCTATCAGGAAGGATTTAGATTCATTCATCCTTAGAGAAGAACAGAGTCCTGTGTGAAAAGAGACTCAAGCATTTCACAGAATAAGAACATGACCTGTGGGTCGACGAACACGTCCAGTCCGTCAGCGGTGAATAGAAACGCTGCTCAGCATCAACAGGAGCGTCACAAAGTTTTCAGCTGGTGGTTCACTGTTCAAGCTTGTTGGTGCTGAGGACAGCAGGAGGACTGTGTGTGAGAGAGAAGCCTCTGTGGTCTTCAGTAGAGAGGAGCAGGGGTGTGTCTCGCAGTTCTCCTGAGGCTCATGCAGACCTCTCCAGGGACGTCAACACAATGCAATGTAATGTTGTCATGTGTGGTAAGTGTAATGTGAAGTATCATATAAGTTTCACACACTTGTGACGGATGTGATGTTGTACGTGTCCTTAAATAACACTAGTCATTAGTGAGGTGTGAGTGCTGGCTCCTTCATGATTTCAGGCAAGTTCTGCTCACTCAAGGTGATACAGAGGAGCCACATAAACTACTCTGAGGGTCTAATCTCCTCATTTCTAACAGTCGGGATGCACACAAAGAGAACAAACGCATCAGGTGAACAGAACTACAAAACGTCTCTTTATTCATAGAATCACTGTCTGGTAGGGCGTCCAAAGAGTTGACTCTGGAGTACATAGAGGATCAATCCAATCGTTCTCATCCTGAACTTCCAACCAGTTTCTTAATCCACGATATTCCTCTCAGGGTTGTCTGTTGTTGAATTCTTTAAAATAATAAATGAAAAACTTAAGTGATAAAAAATAAACAAAAAAACAAGCATTTATTTGATTAACATATTCAACAAAAGAATCATTCCTGATGTAATAAATGCAAAAAAATGTGACATTTC
Source organism: Oryzias javanicus (assembly GCA_003999625.1). Classification (NCBI taxonomy): domain Eukaryota; kingdom Metazoa; phylum Chordata; class Actinopteri; order Beloniformes; family Adrianichthyidae; genus Oryzias; species Oryzias javanicus. The sequence continues at coordinate 7,010,043 of CM012447.1, read as the reverse complement.
TAAGGCTTCTCGTGTAGACTATATATTTTTGACTTACAAACCATTGATCTGACGGACCATTGTCTTTTTGATAAGCTTTAATGTTTAAATGCAACAAAATGTGCAAAAACACTTTTCCAGAAGGACAGGAGTGTAGAGCCAAAGTGAAAATAAAAAATGTGAATTAGAATATTCATGTCAGGTTTCATTATATATCCTAGCAGCTCCAGGTTTCATCCTGTGACCAAGAGGACAGGAAGGTCGCATGTTCGATCTCCCCTCCTGTCTATATGCGTCACTGCGACATCTGTCTGCAGAACAGAGTCAGTTACTGCAGTGGCCGTCCTGCCATGGATTCATTTCAGGAGAAGGAAAATCGTTACCCCAGAATTCACCGTTCAGCATTAAGAAAGAGGGCCTGGTCTCTCTGAAGTGGCTCCAGTTACAGAGCAGAAACATCAGCAGTCTTCTTCTCACAGCATCAAACTAGAGAAGCTTGGATAATTACTGAAAAGAACTGCGTCTCATCGGATTTATTGGCCATACAGCTGGACGGATTTATTGAAATAAAATGAACGGAGAAGCTCGAGCAACAAAAGTCATCCAGGGTGGGAAAGATTTGGGGAAAACATTATCAGCTTAATAATTATTAATAATTAATTGAAAATATAGGGTTGTGTCAGGTAGGTCATCTGGCATAAAAACTACCAAACCACATGTGCAGATCTGTGAAAGCCGATTTGCTGTGGTGACCCAACAGGGATAAGCTGAAAGGTGAACAGCAAACTATTACTAACTACTGCGATGATGTAAGTGTGAACACTGTAGAAGCTGAATGTGGCCACTAAAGACACCAAAACAGTCAGCTGAAAAACTTGAAGCTTAGAGCTAGCTAAAATATTAGCTAAATGCCAAATTAGACTAAAAACTGGAAATACGTCTAAAGCTAGCATAATGCCGAAATATTAGCTTAACTTCAAAGTAAACTGTAAAAATGTCTAAATTTGCCAAAAACAACTAGCATAATGCAAAAATCTTTGCTAAACTCCAATTTTGCAAAAAAAAACAAAAACTAAAAACATGTCAAAATCAGCAGAAAACACATAATGTTAACTGTTACCTTAACTTCAAATTTGCATAAAAACTGGAAATATGTTTAAATGACCCAAAAACAGCTAGCATGTTGCTAAAATAAAAGCAAAATGCCAGCTTACCCTAAAAGACGAGTAGTTTCTGAACATTTAAAGTTTAAATAGTGTCTCTAGCTTATAGTTTGCAAAATGCACAACATTTATGAAGGATCTCTGCAGTTTCTCATTCATTTCACATGGGGAATGTTTTTGCTCAATATTTCAAAAACTATAAGTTTATGAAAACCAAAATTACAATCAGTAATGTCCGAAACGAGCTGAACGTTTTGATACCAAGATCTCTGAAAGTGTGATTGAGTTTTATGTGCTGGAGATTCACTATATTGTTAATACTATTTCTAAATTCTAACCTTTATCATGATTTACAAACACTCTTCATTTTTTTTCTTTTCATTTTACACATTATAATCAGTTTTTTGCGTTGTGGTTGTTGTGTTTTGAGTTGTTTCACTTTAACAGTAAACAATGTAGTAAATAATTGTTTTTGTTTTTATCATTATAGTATTTTGTACATTTTATTTAGGAGGAAGATATAACATCTTCTTATTTTCCTTTTGTCTTTTCCCTTCAGGGTCTCCACAGTGAATCATCTTCCTCCATCTAAGCCTGTCTTCATCATCCTCTCCTCTGACACCATCCACCTTCATGTCTTCATTCTCTGCATCCAGAAACCTCCTCTTTGGTCTTCCTCTAGACCTCTAGACTCAGCATCCTTCTACCAATATCTTCACTGTCTCTCTAGGAGGAAAATATAACATAATAATAACATATTTTACATTTATAAATATGAAAACATTTTTTTACATCAGTCATTCATTTTTTACATGAGTTCATAGTTTTTGATAAAACGATCTAAAGATCCAAAGGATCCAGATGTTCTAAGATCTGTGTGAGGATGTGCAGATCTCCAACATCTCTACAGAATCCTGACAGGAGAGGATTCTCTGTTTATGGAATGTTTTAGATTCATTTTCTCTGTGGAGATTACAGAAAGAGATTCTTCAAATATGGTTGAGTGGAGATTTCTGGACAAACACAGTTGTTCATGTTTAGACAAACGTTTAGATTGTTTCACTTTTTCTGTTAGTTTACAAACCGACCCCGACCCCCATCAGAGGAGAAAACTGTTATGTGACCCTCTCAAGAACAAGTTTGGGACCCCTGCTCTACCGCATCTTTCCGGGACATGGATGTGTGGAAGGCTCAGTATGAGAGAGAGACCTGCTCTCTCTGTCAAAGCAAACCTTCATGATCTGATGTTGACTGAAAACAGAGCTGCAGCAGGAAACATGTTTTTGATGCGGAGCAGCCGTGAGTGGCAGAGACAAAGCAGCACTTTCAAACCTCTTCTCAAAGAGGTAACGCCAAAGCCCTGGAGGGGTGGCAGCTTGGTTGACCGTGTGGATGCATGTCAGGGATGGGAGTGAGAAACCAGACACCTCTTCCATGTGCAAGACGATCCCAGGATGAAAATCAGGCTGGAGAGGTGACAGATCATTGAAATGTGTAATTATAGGAAGGATCGAAGCGTCCCGGTTCTGTTTCACATTTAGAACGCTGCTTCCCATTGATCTGGTTACAACAGAGTGCTGACGGTTCGCTGGTGATGGTCCAAAGTGAAGGGTGGAGAACTTTGTTGGTCCATAGAAAAATAGAACGTGATAGTTGGGGCGGAGCCGCTGTATCTACCTGAGGATTGCCAGAAAGTGATGATGACACACCAGTATAGTGCTAAGCTAGCGATTCCGTGTTCCTCTTTACGGCGGTATTCCTCTTAGCTGCCCGCAATCTTCCTTCAAACAACATTAAACTCCTGTTATATATGGTTGTCATGGCAGCATACTCTGCCACACCCACAGCAAGATGGTGGTAACCCCCATGCACCGCACACTTTATTGTATTTCCATATGTGATCAATTTAACATTTCAAACTCATTTGTAAATAAACACACATTTCTTTTGTGTTTATTTTATGTTTATTTGTAGAACACATATTTTGTTTTACTCATTTTAATTTCACCAGTTTTGAGTTAGCAGTGCCGTGTATGTATGCTGCTCGCCGTGGGTGTGGCTGGGGTTCTGCTCCTGGAGCTGTGCTCTGGGCCAAAGGAGGAAATGCAGCCATCACAGCCTTTAATGCTGCAGCAGCCCCTCACAACCTCAACCTAACTCTGGAAGAGCAAACCACATGAACATAAAGACCAACATGGATCTGTTTGTCCACATCTGGATGCATTAGGATGGAGTGGACACTCCTGTCTGCCCAGTCGTTTTCTACATCACAAGAGAGAGTTTCTTCAGACAGCATTTTTTCATCTGCTTCTGATTCACAATCAACTGAATAAAGAAATACTCAAAAAGACAATTTTAAGTGAATTTTCTTTATATACAGCCAGCAATATACGTCAGCCACCAACTGAACAGTTATAAAGATGAGAAGATGTCATTTTCATCATAGATATACTTCAACTATGAGAGACTAAATGAGAAAATAACTCCAGAGAATCCTATTATCTGATAATTGACAGAATTTATTTATTAAATTGTGGTGAAAATGAAGTATTTGGTTACACATGAATCCTCCAGATTTCTGTCTCTAACAGACCTGGAACTTCTTCTACAAGAAGATCTTCTCTCCTCCTCTTGTTACCTGTAATAATAGCACCTGTATGAAAGACACCTGTCCACAACCTCAAACAGTCACACTCCACACCACTTACGGCCAAGACCAAAGAGCTGTCTAAGGACACCAGAACCAAAACTGTTGTCCTGCACCAGGCTGGACAGACTGAATCTGCAATAAATGTTATGAGGACATGGAGGACAAACAAAACCAATGAGAATCTCCCTCCATCTGGAGTTCTCTGCATGATGATCACAAAAAGCCCAGAACCACATGGAGGATCTGGTGACTGAGCTGCAGAGAGCTGGGACCAAAGGACCAGTAACTCACTACAAACCCTGCAGTACCAGACGTGTCCTCCTGCTAGAGCCAGGACATGTGCAAAGTTTTCTAGAGAGAATCTGGAGGATCCACAGGAGGACTGGAGAATGTTCTATGGTCAGAGGAAACCAGAACAGAACTTTTGATAAGAACTCCACTGTTTGGAGGAGACAGAACATCGTATCTACTGTAAAGCATGGGGGTGGAAGCATCATGGTTTGAGGCTGTTTTTCAGCAAAAGCACCAGAACGACTGATGCTTGTAAAGGAAAGAATGAATGGAGCCGTGTATAGGGTTGGACTCATTGGGTTTTCTTCGGTTCCAAAGCGGTTCTTTGGTTTTGGTTCCTTATCTGGGCTACTTTCGGTACTTTAGTAATAAAAAATAATGCCTATCTTCCCATATCAGCACATTTTTAGTCCCAAGTCGTTACATATTGACGCATGTTAAGACCTCAGCATCAAAAATGATGTTTTGGGTTTTGTAGTTTTTTGATCTGCTGATTGTTCCTATCCCCGCCCCTCTTTCCCTGCGCGGCAATTTCGCTGCTCGCCGCCTGTCAAAAATGTGATCCTGAGATGACACCGTGGCCCCTGAGAAGGCTGTCCCGCATTAACCCTTGGTGGGAGTGATTCCTGGTGGGTCGTCTGTCCTCCTGCTCCTGGTCGTGGTCTGCAGTTCTGCCTCATCTGGACTATGGACTTAATCATCACTTGTCCCTCAGCTCTATATGAATGAACTCAGCTCTATATGAATGAACTCTACTCATATATGCAGTTTTAGCAGCTAACTTTTCTTTAACCGTTCTGGTATCGCCTGTCCGTCCTGGGATGGGATCTCTCCCTCATGTGGGAATCCCTAAGGTTTCTTCTTTTTTTCCTGACTCAGGTTTTTTTTAGGAGTTTTCCTTACCGCGAGGGAGGGTCTAAGGACAGGGATGACCTGTTCTTTATAGTCTGTTTAGTTTTTACCTATTGTGCATATTTTATGACTTCATCTGTGCATCTGTAAAAACTGCAGGCATGAAGCCCAATGAGGCAAATTGAATTTGTGATATTGGGCTATATAAATAAAATTGAATTGAATTGAATTGAATTGAATTGAACCCAAGAGGGGGAAAAATGAAGGGTCCTTTCTTCATTATCGTCTCAATGCGACGCATCGACCTGTCAGACTTCTGTGATCTGCTGTGAAATGCAGCCAGACATTCGAGAGCTGCACGTGCTCCTGATCTTACCGTCACCGGTCTGATGTGAGCCCGCCCACTATTGCAGGAAATTGGCTAGAACTTCAGCGTACTGAAGAGAGTAAAAGTGACTGACATCTCCAAAGACAAATAGACCTTCACTGAAACCGCAAATCCAAACGCTTCATGGAACCGAGCTTCAGTCCTCAACCAAATCCATGTATAGTCAAATTTGAGTGCAAACCTCTCTCCATCAGCAAGGACATTGAAGCTGAAACATGTCTGGGTGTTTCAGCATGACAGCCATCCCAAACACACTAGCAAGGAGTGGCTTCACAAGAAACATTTCAAGGTCCTTCAGTGACCTCACCATTCTCCAGATCTCAGCCCTTCAGACAATCTGTGGAGGGAGCTGAAAGTCTGTGTTGCTAAGCGTTAGGGGTGTAACGGGTCACAAAAGTCACGGTTCGGATCGTATCACGGTTTTAACAATACAAAAGCTTAATTAATTTTTGGATACTCAAATCGTATATTCAATAAACCTATAAAGTACTTCACACACACAATATCTATATATACAACATCAAAACATTTGGTCATTGAGGTCTATTTATTAAAAACAAAAACATATTTATACTCTGAACACAAACAAAATGTTAAATCATGTAGTTTCTGATGACATTTACATATATTTAGACTAAAACTACAAAAACTAAGAGAAAAGAATGATTAAATAGTGTTGAAAATACCAAATCTATCTGGAATTCTCCTTAAAATACAAATGTACAAATACAAATACAAATTTTTTCCATCATAATTTACTAACAATTTTTTTAAAAATCAGACATTGTGATTTTCTGGATTTTTTTTCTTATTTTGACTCTCATAGTTGAGGTAGACCTATGATGAAAAAGGTGAGGTTTTCTGTTGGAGAACACAGGTCAACGACAGGTCCCTCCCACCTGGAATTCAGATGGAAACATTCTTGCTGTGAGGCGGCACACAGCTCAGTCTGCAGATGGAAGCTCTCAGGCTCCACACTCAAATCTCTTTAACAGGATCAATGTGTGAAAAGTCTCGACTAATTTAACTCAGAGCTGGAAAACAGCTCCCATCAGCCATGCCCCCCCGGAGGAGGAGGAGGCTTAGGCTTCCAAAAGACTCCATCTAGAACTCCACAGATCGTGGTTTTCAGCTGGATCTAAAGAGGTTTGGGGTTTTAATCTTGAAGATTTACGAGCAGACCGGAGCTATGAAGCACTGACAAGTGAAAATTCTCTTTCTTACAAGAACTAAGACAGAGCTGGTTTCTGTCCATGACTCTCTGAGTGGTTCCGGATGACAGGCTGACAGCCTGCAATGTTTCAGGAAGAGCTCCTGTTTTTACTGCAGACATACATTTGGAGAGAAAACCTCAGTTTCTTGGTGCAGAGTTCGTTTGCTGTCATGTGGAGCTCCTGGTTGATGCTGTGATCTCATGTGCATCACACGTCTTTTGAGCGAGGATTGTGATTTGACCAAGTGGTTGATGGAAAGTAATCCAAGAGTTTCTTTCCTTCTGGTGAATGTGTATTTCTCTGCTTTGTTTCTGCAGGATGCGCACCTCCAAAATATCCTCCACCCTAAAAAGAAAAGAGGGAGAAATTTTGCTTGCGCTGTTACTGAGCTTCATCCCTGACTGAGCACCATCGCTGTGGTGATCTTGAGGAACTTGCTGATGCAGAAGCTTTTCTCCAGGGGCCATCGACTCCAGCAAACCCTCCCTTATTTATAGAGCTGCAGCGTGGAAAAACTGCGCTTGTCTTGTTTTTGAATGGAAGAGGTCAAGTGAGGAGCTTTGTGTTTAGATGAAAGCTATTTTCAGCACACGGCGGCTAAATGAAAGCAGAAAAAAGTGTTTGAGCTTCTTCACTTCAGGAGAGGTTTTTTACTCTCTTGTTTCAAAGACACGTTCATAGATGTTTTCCCAGCGACGTGTGAAGACAGAGAACACAAACATCAAGCTGACAGAAAAAAGACGACAGAAATCGTCTAAAGAGAATTCTTGAAAATTTCTGTTTTCTTTTGATTTGGAAATTCAATCTGAAAAACAGTTTTTCTGTTGAACATGTATAAGTCATTTGACAAACAGGGAAGTATGTCAGGGAGGAAAGACTGACGGTTCAGACGTCAGGTTTTATGGTTTTGGTGCCTTTAGAGCAATTTTCTGTTTTTTTTCAGAAGTTTTTCAGATCATCTTCACTTTTTATACTTTGTGTTGGAATTTTTCTCACTTTGTAGATGTTGTTTGTTAATTGATTTGTTCATTCATTCATTCATTCATTGACTCTTCACAGACAGTGGATGATCCTTTGTCTCTAGGTCAGCTCTTGTTGTTAAGTTGTGTTTAACTCTTTCACTACTAAAAGTTTCACCATCACTTTTGCCGGGTAATTTTTACCCAACATACGCAATAAAAAGTATTTCTTACTAAATTAGTTCACAATATGACAATACATAGTAAATTAGTTATTTTTAATTATGGTTTATGTAACAAAATGGAAAATAAATGACTAGGAAGATCCTAAAAACAGGCTTGAAAATGGCTAAAAAATGAGGAATTTGAGAAGAAAAAATTATTTAAAAAAATAAAATAATGATACTGGAGGCTTGATCTTTGGTCCATCCATTCATGGAAGATGTGAGGCTTTACTCAGGGACCATCATACTCAGAAAAATGCAACGTATTGAACATCGTGTGAATACTTTTTCTTTGGGGTGAAAATCTCCCACGATAGTGCTCTGAGGTTAAGGTACAGTTTTAGCTTAATGCATAAATAACTCTCATTTTCCATCATCAGTCTCTGTCCTACATTTGGGTCTCCCACAGTCTGCAGCATCAAAGTATCATCTGTTTCTTTCCCTCACGTTATCATCAGAAACTCTCCTCCTCTCTGGTTTGTTCTCTGAAAGCAGGAACCCTGAATTACATCAACCAGAGACTTAAAAATAAAAAAACCTGAGAGTCAATATTTTTTCTTATATATTCAAACCAATGACACAATAACTTTATCTCCTGGTTTGGTTCTGCTTAAAAAACAAAAGTCAGAAACAAACTGTATCATCCATCCACATGTCATCCATTGTCATTGACCAAAAAGAGGGGGCGGAGCAAAGTGGCTGACACCACACCAGCAAACATCATGCTCCTGCAGAAGGAGCAACAACAAAGCTTGTTGTTTACTTTTTCATTGTGGAGGTTCAATGTGAAACGTCTCCCTGTCATGGTGGTTCATCCGCCTTTGAGCTTCACAAACCTTTATGAGAGTTTCCAGTTCCTGTGTGCACTATAGCAGCTGCACCTATGAGCAGGAGAATGAATGTGATCACAGCTGGAGTTATGAAGAGCAGCCCCAACCCTCTCACAGGTCCCTTCATCTAGTGCTCGGCCCCATGAAACTAAAGGATCTTCAGCCATTGGCCGCTCTTCTTCTAAAGGTCGGCGCTGCACTTTTCTGAGACGAAGCTGACTGACAGATAACGGTTTTTTCCTGTCATGAACTGGAGCTCCCAATATCCATTACCGCCGTCCTCTTCAACCTCTGAGGGACAGAGGCCCGTGTTTCCGTGTGAAAGGACATGGCTCCAGCATCAGGCGGCACATCCTTCTCTGTCTCTGCGAGGCCTGCTGGGACCTCTTATGTGGCAGCGTCACTCGAGCTGCGGGGCAGGGCTTCCTCCCTCCAGCAGGCGCCTTGGCCGCCTGCCCGCCCCCGTTCCTCCGAGTTCGATGGGCATTGATCCCCAGCAGCGACGCTGTGTCCCAGAGAGGGGTAAGCAGATACACCTTGTTGCCTCCGACAATCATTCTGCCCCTGTAGGGACAGTCGTTGTAAATGAATAGTGTGCTTGCAGCGAGTAGATATTGGTAATGTATTTGCTATTGATGGAGTGAGATAACATGAGTAGCTTCAGCCTTACTTAACGGCAAACATAAATCCTGTGAAGCCACGGCGGAGGAGACGCACGAGCAGAGAACTACTGCAGGCTTTTAATCCAAGTGACAAGCACAGATGGAAGACGTTTTACTTATTGATCTCTGTGTGATTCACACAAACGCAGGCAGGTATTAAAGGAATAATTTAACCTCCTCCGATAAAAATATCACTGTCAGTCAGTGGATGAAAGGTGAGTTTCACCCAAAACTTAATGCCAAATCCACTTGATCCTTCTTAAGAGCTGTCACAGAGCTACATATTCACCGTCTGAACTCACTCCTAACCTTTTGATTTAACAGGCTTTGGTTCACTGTAACAAGACTTAGAAGACTGACCTACTTTAGATGAAGGTAGGGAGTTGGTCCAACAGTCAGGAAGTTAAATGTTCTGCACATCCTAAAAACAACAGCTGAAAGTCAAACCCTCTAAAAAACTAGACTTGACTGATTGGAACGGGCTTCAGGTCAACGAGGATCTATAGTTTGAAATGTGTCAGAGCATCGATGTCATCATGGAGATCAGAAGTTTGGTTTCAGACATCACTCCGAGCTCTCAGAGACATGAAAGGTCTTCTGACCAAATGACGTTTTCAGCTAAAGCAGCTCCACATGTTACCCCCATAAACGTGTGTCATGTGCAGAGCGTGTTCCTGATATTTGATGTCATTCACGCGGCATCTCTTCACTACGGTTCCATCAGTCTGCAGACGCATGGAGTCTCTCTGGAGCTCCAGTTCCTGATCAGTTTGGTCTAAGCAGCAGCATACGATCTCTCTGCTGTTCTGAGGGCTCAAACTGTGAGCATAATGGACCCGCTGGGGCTCAGGTGATAAAGAGAATATGTGAATGTGTGGTCAGAGCAACGTGTGGTTTAACAGCCTGTGAACAAACCATCAGCGCCACAAAATAGTTTCAAAAGAAGAAGCATTTTTGCAGCAGCACATGCATGGGTTCAGGAAAGCATGAAGTTGCTGCACGTCTGCCAGCGCCTGGTGCCAGACACCAAATGCACTCTGAGAGCCCACGGCTCAGTGGTTTGGACTGGCAGCACGGGGAAAACCATGAATACATTCTGCAGAAAATCAATTTATTTTTAACATGCACTTAACAGCAGGGGGCGGGAAGGAGTGTCGTCAGAGAAGGACAGCTCTGAAGCTGTGGCGTGTCTCCCTCAGTGAGCTGGGGGGGGGGTCGATGATCACAGATCAGGTCTGGAGAAATATCTCAAAGGTTGTTGATCAATCTGAGGACCATAGAACAACTAGAGATTAGACTCCTCCCCCAGGGTCTTTGACCTTGATGAACAATGGGCTCAGCAAGAAGATCACAGTAAAGTGAAACAACTGGACCAGACGCCTCATTTGGCAGTTGGGGTGTTGATCTACCAAAACGATTTTAATATATTCATTTATGAGCAGACGTGTAGTTCTGCAGTTATCGCTGCGTTCACACCAAATGTGAACTCAGTGGTACAGACACGATCTGAGGCCTTGAGGTGGGATTTAAGCGACGCGGCCAGAATTCAAATATTTGAACTTTGCCAAAGTCGCTGAAGAATGTTAACCAATCAGTGAGGAGGTAACCATTCGTCGTGAATTGGTACAAAACCGATTTAAAGCTGTCAACAGGAATGTTTGACCGTGCAGAGGATCGTTTGGGTGTCCGGACCATTCTGTGCACAAACCAGGAGCGATCCACATCAACTCTGACAGGAAGTTACATCCAGACAAATGAGAAAAAATCTGGTTGATTTTCAAAATATAATACAGTTTTCACAATTAAACACAGTGTGATCATGTTATTCTATCAGACTGTAGAGATGAAAATAAACCTACAATCACAAACACACAAACACACACATTTCTGTGTGTCTCAACATCTGATAAATTAGGCCGGCTCCATCATCGGCTGCTAGCAGGACAGCTCTGAAGCTGTGGTGGAGAGGACCCCCCTCTCCCAGTTCTGGACAAACAACGGAGCGCCTTCTCCCAAAGACTCAGACAGCTCCGCTGATCCAGGGACCGCTACAAGAAATCCTTTCTTCCTCACGTAATAAGACTGTCTCAGTCCTCATCTCTTTGGAACAGAAAACACACCGACTGACTCTTTACATGAACGATGTTCATTACTGCCTCAATTTGCACATTCATTATTATTTTCTGCACATTAAAATTTGCACAATTTGTTTTTATTGTATATTCCCTTCTTATCTTTGTAAATATTGCCTTTTCTCTATTTCTTATTATCTTCTGTGAAGGCTTAATGCTGCAACAGCCTAATTCCCCAGCCTGGGATGAATAAAGTATTTCTAAAGTGCAGAACAACTGACTACTTGCTTCTTCTTAGCAGAAACATGGGGTCATATTTTTAGGTTATTAAGTTACCCATAATGGCAAAAACCAAATATAAGTTCTAGCCTGTGGACTGTTGCAGAAAAGCGCGTCAGGGGCCGTTTCAGGTTCAACAAATTCAGAGTCAAACCTGAACTCAGAGTCCACGGACTCAAAATTCATGAACTTAGAGTTTTAGGTTTCAGAACAGCTGAAAAGAGTCGATTCAATCGACTTGAAGCTTTTAGAACCAGAATCAGGTGTGAGCGTCATGACCATAAAAAGCCCTGATCAATGGAGCAAAGACAGCACGATTCACCATGGCAACGGGAACAAACACCTGAGTTTTATACTTCTGGTGACAGAAATTGATCAGTTCCTTCAAGCATATGCCAAAGATCAACCCAGCTGCAGCGGTAAAACAGAGAGAGAAACTATCTGCAGAGTTAATGCGTACGTCTACATTTCAATCATTTCAATTCATGAAGAACTAAATCATGTCAGGAGGATCATGTTGTCACTTTTTAAGTAAGGAATGGTTTTGATCTGTCAGTAATTCAACGAATAATCTCCCTAATCACATGAATGACGGTTTTCATACACCCCACCCCCATCAACACCACCACACACACAGACTGAATATCACTGCACACAAAAAAATTTTATTGAATTTTAATTCTCAAGAATTAAAGAATATTCACTGAGAAGTTTTTTTTGCATAATAAATGTTTCTGATGCTGTGACTTGAACTCCCCCCCCCGCAATGGCAGGCGCGCACGCCATCGTACAGTCATCTGGTTAATTAGCTGCAGCACAGTGGATGATTTAACAGACATCTCCAGTGTTCAGGTTTAAAGATTTCTGTAGTTAAGGGTTTAAGGAGAGGAAAAGAAAACTCTGTTCTATGAATGAAACGGTATCGCTCAAATAAAACTGAATTGTAGAAACTGCATCAATCGACTCGTGTCCTCAAATCCTCTCCAGACATAAATAACATTTCCTCTGGATTAATCCAGCCTCTTCTCTACATGATCCTCTATGAATGGACATGTCATTTTGGTTTCTGCTGGTGGAAACGTGACGTCTCTAATGTGAATGTTCTCTAAATATTAAAGAAGAACTCAGATTTGAACATCTTTCACTTTAAAAAGGGGCGGAGACTGCAGAGAACTCTAAGTTTCCTGAAGAAAACCTGCTCCAGACCAGGTTTCGTTCACAGACTCAGTTGCTATAGTGATTGATTCTGAGTTCAGCTTAACCCGCTTCTTGAAACGGGCTTGGTTTCACCCACTTTCACGGGTTTGAGGTATCTCTCTTTCTGAAACCGAAAACTCTGAGTTTTGCTGAATTTGGAGTTTAAGAACTCAGAGTTCCAACAAAACCTGCTTCTTGAAACGGGTCCTGGTGTGACTTTGCAGAGTGGATGCTGCACACACTCCGCACACACTTTGCAGTGCTTCTGCGTCCAGTGTGAACTTAGCATGACTGGAACATTTGTGGTGCCTGATAAGTTTATAATTTTTCATATAACTACAGATTTATTTGTGTATCAAAATAAGAGTGTACTTTATTACATTCTGCTTAAGTGCTTTTATTTTACCAAATTAAAGAACTATCAAATTGCTTGGGGAAAAGCAACTTATATCCGAGATACAGTAGCAGTGCTTGATCCTCTGATTATTAAATAAAAAGCTGTTTTCACAATTGTATTTATCTGAAAGATCTATTAGTATTCAAAGTTTTTCAAAGTCATACTCTTTAAAGACATTTTCATATCTTTGTTACAGTCTTGGGGTACATTAGAACAGGGGTCAGCAACCTTTAACACTAAATTTGAATCATGTCAATTTTTTTGGCACAAAAATGTAAAAAGAAAGTAGCGTCTCCCAAAATGTGATTGTATTTTTCTTTTCTTTCAGCTCAGTGGCCTTGTGGTAGAGTGTCTGCCCTGAGATTGGAAGGTTCAGTCATACCAAAGACTCTAAAAATGGGACCCAGTGCCTCCCTGCTTGACACTCAGCACTAAGGAGTTGGACTGGGGGGTTAAACCACCAAATGGTTCCCGAGCGCGGCTGTGTCTGCAGCCCCCAGGGGATGGGTCAGATGCAGAGAACAAATTCCACACACCCAGGTGCATGACAAATAGTGGGACTTTAACTTTTTACATTTGACAGAAGCTCAAATAACATATTTTTAAAATAAAAGCTCATCTGTGCCAAACAGGATCATCTCTGAACAGCTAGTGACCAATGTTGTGCAGCGTAAGCTAATACTTGTGACAAAGCACCGTCACAGGTTGCAGGGCAGCGCCTGACCAGTGATTTTCACTCATGAAAGATCAAACTTTTTACCAAAGTTTTGCTTTGCATATAAAATCTGTTCATTCTGGAGGTAGAGTTGATGAAACAAGACGTCTGCAGGTCAACAGAGATGGAAAAACCTACAGAGTTTATCATCTATGTGAACCTCAGACATCAATTTAGAAATGTAACTAATCTAAATTCAATAAATGTTAATTAAGTCATCGTCATCCTTTCTTTAAAAAAAATCACTATTATTGTATATTTCTTCAGCCAGAGAGCCACAGGTTGCAGACCCCTGTATAAGAATATATGTCATATGTGTATCATGATACATTTCATATCAGCAGACTCTGACAACACACAGCCCTACACATGACTGTGAAGAGTTCCCTGTCATAGAGGAAGAAGGAGCCGGGAAGCTCCTGTAAAGATGTTGAGACGTGCTCTGCTGCCGTTGACGGATTAAAATCTGAAAAAGGTTAAATTACTGAAACTGGAAAGATGGCTAAAATAAAGTTTGAACTTTTCTGATTGTATTTTTACTCAAATGTAGTTGGAAAAGCTCAGATTTCCTGCTTTGCAAATCTTTGTTCTTTGAAAGTCAACCATCTGTCTGTTGGAGCTTTTGAAGTCTCCTCATCAACCAAACGTGTTAGAATGTGACAGCAAAGGTGAAAAAGAACTGCCAAAACAAATACTTGTTTCAGTCTTAAAAGCTGTTATAAATCACTTTTTATTCCATGTAACAACCATTAGATGAAGGTTTCATGTGCTCTGACAACTGCAGGGATTTAGTTCTTCATGGAAATGCAGATTTAATGTGAAATTAAAGCCGCAAGCGGCGTTGGATGGCCCGCAGTCGTTACCCGCCCTAACCCTCGCCGCCTGCCCTCCCCCTCTCCGCAACCAGCCCTCCCCCTCGCAGACCGCCCTCTCCCTCCCGCTCGCCACACGCACCCCGCCCCCCCGCCGCCCGCCCCTACGCACCACTGCCGCCTTTGGCGGTGACCTTTGACCCCGAACTCACTTGCTTAGCACTCACTGTGGAACCCTAAGTCCCTCCCTATGCTTTCTGTACAGCTGGTCTGAGATGAATGTGAGAAATTGATTAAAAAAGCACTTTTTTAAAATGGCGGCTTTTCTGTTGGTTTTATTTCCATAGCAGTTTGGTTCGTCAAGCAGTCCATAAGGAATCGGAAAAAGTACACTTTGGATTACCATAGCAACAGGGGTTATTCGCTAACCACGCCCACATTCCTTATATGGTCATATTCTATGTTATTATGCCAGTTACATCTTAAGTCTGGGATCAACATATTAAAGTCCCATAGAAATGCATTGAAATATGAGCGTGTATTAACACTACGCCACTTTGCGAGCTTGCCACGCCCACGCTGTTCAAAATCTATAGCTTGTGATACCATTTCTCTTTTGCCAATGTCTTCCCATTGATGCCAAAAGCGTTAGAAAACGATTGAAAAAAGTCCCTGCAAGTCAAATGTGATTGAAGCTAATGCTAACGTTCGTTTTTTCATAAATTCAAGATGTCGGCCACTTCCCAAGGTCAAAGGTCAACGAAACTTTAGGGGTTGTTGAAGACTCGTGCTAGCGGCGTGTGGGTCAAATTTCGTGACAATCGGACAAACTAAACGTTCGTTTCACCTCTCTGAAATCCAAAATTTTCAGATTTCGAAACAAAATGGCCGCCAAACCGTAGTCGTGGAGACATCCCATAATAATGTAAAAATAGCCATGGTTATATCCAACAAAGGTATGTTGGTTTCGTTTGCGAAATGCAAAATAAAAAATTGAAATTGCTGAGTCAGCACTTTTTTTCGGCAACGGTTTTTGCGTACCAGAGGCGCACCGTACGCATTTCGGTTCGTAAGTTATGTCATTTCGTGCAGCTTGGGGCCTCCGGACGCGCGAATACCACTTTTATGCAAATCGGGCAAATATATGTTCGACCTAGCTAAAACCGTGTCTTTTCGCGACCTCGCAACATGCACGCCATTTCAATATTCTACAACTTCTAATTGCAACATTTTTCTCCCAGTAGGCTCTCCATTAATGCAAGTAAGTTACAAAACAGTCGATAAAACCCCTAGGAGGTATTTCTTTTCGTAGCTCGTAGCAAACGTGCTTTTTTCGTTATTTCAAGATGGCGGCAACTTCCCAATATGGTTCAAAGGGTCAATCAAACTTCTTGGGTGTGTTGTTAGTCTCCGGCTTATGGACATGCTTGTCAAGTTTCGTGAAATCGGACAAACAAAAGTGTCGTTTTCCCATATTGATGAAAACCGTGAAAAACGCCATTTCTCAGTTTTCGGCGCCACATTGGCGCCAAGGGTGTGTCGTCTGGCCATCCCATAATGATTTTCAAATGTTCCTGGGCTTATCCCCAACACGTGTCATTGGCTTCCAATTTGCGTATTTCCAAATATTTTTTTTTTTGGCTCCATAGTCGATTTCGGCCCCATTCATTTTTTCGGCGAGAACGCTGCTCGCCGTGATGTCATCGTTTGGGGGGGTCGTCGTTCACTTTTAAAAAAAATTATTTTACAATTTTCCCTAGGTGTGGTGCGATTTTGAGGTACTTTTCGTTCATATGGCGGGGGTGTAATTTTGAGTTTTAGAGGCAGTAAAACAGAATAAAAAGAATAAACATTGCAAAAACAATATAGAAAAATTTGCTCTAGGATGAGGGGGCGTCGCTGTGTTTTGTTTTTGTCCTGCTATACACTGGTCGGGTCCGTTTTGGGCTTAGGCCGGTTCTTGAGGCCTTTTGGGGCTTTTTACGTTTTTTGACTCTAAGCAAAAACAATATGGTCCTTGCAGTCAGTAGACTGCTGCTGCGGGCCATAATTACTGATCTTAGAGTACAGTTTGGATGTTTGATTTACTATAATTTTAATGAAAATGTGACCTAATTTTGAGACAAAGGCGCTATACCACAACAGTAAACTTTGAATTTGTTCAGATATTAAAAACAAAATCAGAGTGAAATGTGTTGATAATTAAAACAGCTCTTGTGTATTTTAGGGTTAAGAGGAAATTATTGTCTTTGCATAAACATTTCGATTCCATTTTTAAAATGGATTTGAACTTTAATGAGGTATAGAAGTTGAAGACTTTAAAAGTGCATGAAATGTTCAGAAACGGTTTTGGATAAAGGATGTCGTGTTAGATTATCCAATGGAGCTTAACGTGTTTGGAGATCTGCCTCAGAACACATGACAACATGCCACTTTAGCTGCTCCGTTTCTTATTAATCTGTTCACATTTTGCAAGGGGTTCTGGGAGAAAGTGTTCCACTTCGCTGCACACAGAAAATAAGTCTCTCCCTTAATAGCTCTGGGCAATATCAGACCACACAGAATGACAAGGGAATCAATTTTGCTGGTTAGGTTATAGATGGATTTTCTTCACCTGCTTTTTTCATGAGACATAACTGAGATATATTATATGAATTATTGAGAGAGCTTCGGGAGTGTTGCACGCGGAACGAACAGCAGTTTTACTCAAGCTAATGAAAACAGGTATTGTCACGCATTCTGGTAATATTTCAGAATAGTTCATTTGCTGATCAGACTTTGCATTATTGACTAAGAGCTGGGTATACTTGGAGCAATCCATCTAAACTCCAGTTTTGCGTTGAGCATTTAATTGCATATAAACGTCACAGATAATGGTCAGAGCGCACACATCACACAGCTCCCCTGAATAATGATGAGACGCTGGCTCCATGGATCCAGACTGACCTCATGTGGAGCATTAGCCACAAAGCAGCTCCTGTCATATTTGTAACCAGAGCAACCTGAGAGGAGGTTATGGGAGGCCTTGTGAGATTAGGTTTCCCTGAGCGGCCGTAACTCAGGAGGTGACACAGCCATCTGCTAATTGGAAAGTGGTGGTTTGAGTGGAGACTTTGCTGTCTTCATGTCACTTTGTCCTTGAGGGAACTCCACTTTGCTCTGGTTTGTGGTTTTAAACATTTTTCCCCTGGAAAATTATTCTTTTTTTTTTTCATGAGAATATTTTTTTCCCCCTAAAATATTGTTTTCTTTGTAGAGCAAAAGTGAATAAAGGTTGAATGATTCAGACTGCAGGTCAGCAGTCTGAATCAGTGGAGTTGATGCTACAAAGGAAACCAACCAATCGCTATTCCACAAAAGACAAAGAGAAAGACCGTTTTTTAAAAATAATTTAACTTATATGTGGGATTCTACCATGGAGTGTAAAAGCAACATTGTTGAAAGCTGATGTCTTCTGGAGCTGTTGCTGACATCAGGAAAAGTCAACCTCTCTTATTTAGTAGTTTATTTGACAGGGACAAAAACATGATGCTTCACACCAGATTATAGCCGAAGCTAGTCGTCTGATTGCCAAAAGCATTTTGGATGGGGGCTCTGCCCGTGGGCAGACTGTACGGAGTGTGCACTGACCTCTGCCCTCCAATTTTTACTGGGGGGCGGGGTCCAAACGCTTCTCCTCATAACCTACCTTTGTCTGTGTTTGTTGACGTCTGAAAAACACAGAACTTGAATGGTTCAGCCATGCACATGCGGTCATCATCAGGAGCCTTTTCTGCAACGTTTGCCTCACAAAGTCAAATTTGAGAATCAGATTCATGCCCTTTAAGCAAACATATCATGAAAAATCCTAAGACAGAAAAAAACGTTTTGTTGTGTGACACTTTTTTGACTCCCTTTGTCACATACTTTGACTAATCTTTACAATTTTCTACACATATCCTATTTGGACTACCACAAATCCAATGGTAATATCCGTTTTCCATAGTTCCGTACGTTTTTTGCGTAACACGTCATGCAAATTATACAGGGTGAGATTGTAATGTTTGCAACGCTGCAGCTCCTTGACAGTTTCACATAACTTCACCAAATTTTCAAGACTTCTTCTACAGTGTAAGATGAGCAAGCGCAACAACTTTCACGACAGTGCTCCCGTAGGTGGCGCTACAGCCAAATCCTGACGTTTCCTCTAATATCTCCAAAAGTACTTGACCTACGCGGACGAAACTTGTCGTGCGCGTTGAACGGAAGGTCTTTAACATGCCTGCGGCTGTGCAGTGTTTTAGATCGGTATTGCTTTCAGCAATCAGACGCAATTTCTTCAGGGAATTTCAAATCTAGTTTCCATCTGCAGTCCCCAAACAAGTAAAAATCAATACAATACAAACTTCACTATAAATGTACACAATCATTCAATATCCACTCACACATTAAACTTTTCCCCCAAACAACTGATTACATCATAAAATTTTACAATAAAATGTAACTAAAACCGTATCACTGTGTACAGACCAAAGGTATGTAGTCATTCAGATACACACATTACAAATCTTGACTGGTTACACAATAAAAGATAAATAAAATCATACAATAAAATTTTGCTCAGATCACATTGTGTTATTCACAATCCTTAATGTTGACACTGCTGCTTTTCCAATAGCAATTTCTTAAGATTACACGAGAATTTGTTAATTTCTGAGGAAAGTTTGAGACTCTGTGGGAGTTTGTTCCATTCTTTGATGGCTTTATAAGAAAAGGCGGTCTGTCCGAAAGCCCAGCTCCGTTTAGGCAACCTGCAGTTATGGTGACTAGTGGACCTTGTAGTCCTGGTTGTTTCCTCTGAACAGAGCTGGACACATTTTTTCAGTGGGGGAGGAGCCATATTGTTTAAGATTTTGAAAAGTAATCGCATATTCATGTAGGTGGTTATACTGGTAAAATTTAGCATGCCGTGTTTTGTGAATATTGGACAATGATGGGACCTCGGTGGTTTCTTATCTAATACCTGAACTGCTTGGTTATACAGGGATTTTAAAGGTTTTGTTGTTGTCTCACATGCTTGAGACCAACATGATATACAATCACCAATGTGAGAAAAAAATCATTGCATCCAGATAGACTTTTGCACTGTCGTGAGTCAGTTTGTTTCAGATGTTTCTGAAAACAGACAAATTGTATTTTATCGTATTTGACACCTGTTTAACATGTTTTTTAAAACTAAAATTTGTATCAAGAACAACTCCTAAGTATTTAAATTCCTCTACTGTTTTAATTTCTTCAAATGTATCTCTTTAGCTATTTATGCAATCAATGTAATTCCAGCATTGGATGTAACTGAAGCTGCTTTTCTCAGTGTCAGAACCTCATTAATTTGTTTGAAAGAGGACAGTGCTATTTTAAAGCCAGATTTAGCTAAAAGACCTGTTTCCATTTTTAGTCCTCTGCCCATGATACTAAAAAACATAAATACACATACAGTAAAATACAAAATACGACAGAGTATTAGGGTCACCAAAAAAAAAAAAAAGTAATATTACAAGTTTTTTTCTCGTAGATATACGACTTTAAATCTCGTAAATGTATGAGTTTTAATCTCGTAGATTTACGACTTTTTTCTCATTACTTTATTAAAATCGAGGGGAGTCTACATTCCAGTGAATTTATGCCGTGAACTGAAGCAGACCAACCAAACTGTGAAAAGCGTCTTGGATTTCATCAGGTAAACTGAATGTTTCAAATATTTCAAATATTTGGAAGTTCCTTTATTTGATTTACAGTGTATTAATGTTTTATTCGTTGATGCTGCTTGCAGGATCTCTGCAGATCCCGTTTATGAAGCGGTCCATATCCTCCAGCTGTCCACTTCACGTCATTTCTTCCTCTACGACAGACCAGATCTCCTCCAACTCTGTGATGCTTCCGTCTGAAGAGGACTAGTTTTTGGAATTTTCAATGTTCTTGTGCTAACGTGACAGACTATTGTCATTTCTCAATGTTGTTTTTTTTTTTTTTTTTTTTTTTTCTAAACTTTCCTGTCCAACAGCTGGGCAAGCAGATACGGGCTGAGAGCCTCTTGCGTTGGACAGATTTTATTGTCCCAACAGGGGTTTATACTTAATAAACCCCTGTTGTATTTCATGCTAAACTTTATTTTAATTATGTTGTATCTTTTTCTTTTTTTTCGTTGGACCGGACGGAAACAAAGGGGGGGGGGGGTAAAAGAGTGGGGTTAAGAGAACAAAGAAGGTAACACAGAGTAGTAAACATCCTATAACAACCAGGTCTAAATAACAATCTGGAATGGGTGGGGCCTGTCTACACACACACTCAGTTACACACATACCTTTGGCTAGAATAATCTTTACCTTTAAAGTTGTCAAAAATGTACACAATACCACTGCAGCTCACACACAATCATAGAAGCTGACACAAATAAAGCCTTTCATTCCATCACACATTCTGTTAGTGCGAGGTGAGCTGACACCTGTGCTCAGGTGAGTGTTTATGTTTTGCTGATGTGAATGTTGATGGAATGTATAGAAGGAGAGAGAGCCCGACCATCCCCATGCCAAGGCCCCCACCGGGCGGCGCAGCAGCACGGACCCCCCAACACCCGCCAGGAGCCATGGAGAGAACCAGTCAGCCGCAGAATCCCGCCATACACCCAGACCAGGGCACGCGGGACCGCCGCGGAGGCCCCCACGCCCGAGAGCCGGAAGGCACGGGAGCACAGAGAGCGCGGACCCCCGCCCAGCCAGAGCAGCAATCCCCCCACCACGCCCAGAGAGGGCCAACACAAGGCCCCACACCCGGAGAGCCCCCCAACCCCAGAGGAGCAGCACACCACCACCCAGCAGTACGAGCATCCCCCGCCCACCCCAGGCACGAGCCAGAGCTCCCCCAGGATGACCCGCTTCTATGCTCCAGACGTCCGCCCGCGCCCGCCGCGGGAGGTCCAGGGGCAAGCCGGGAAGGGGCCGCCCACCCCCGCCAAGCAGAGAGACACCCAAGAGGAACGAGGGTCCCAGAGGAATGATGTTAACAAGGCCCGACCAGACACACCCACTGATGGAATCCCGGAGAGGCCCATTTCTCGAGAGCCGGGACCGGAACCCGAACCACCGAGACCTGGACACCCCATGGCTCCGATGTAGTTTGATCCCCGTTAGATCTTGGGGATCCCTCTCCCAGCGTGGCGAGGAGGTCACAGAGCCCAGGAGACCGGCACCCAAGAGACAAGACCACTAGGCCGAGGGTTTCCATCCCCCCTCGCCAGGGATGGGGTAGGGGACAGAGGGTCGAAAGTCCCACCTTCCTTGTGTGATGCATGCGTGTTTGTTTGTTAGAGTGTATATTTTGAGGTGTTAGAGGTGTGTGTACTACAAGGTGCGGTTAAAATTGGTGAGTAAGGCCTTGACAGGACATCTCCTGATTGCTCACAGCGATGCCCCGTCACCCTCTCACCAACGGCCCTACATGTCTATGGTGCTGTTAAAATTGGCGGAAAGGGCACTTAGAGGACATCTACTGCTTGCTGGCAGTGATGTCCAAGCACCCCCCACCAAAGGTCTACGTGTCTAAGGTGCAAATAAGACTAAGGGGAGGGGCAGACTCATGCGGCGGCCACTGGAGGGAGGGCCACTTGCAGGTAGTCCACCCCCAGCAGCACGCCGCAATACAACCACCCTCCCCTTCACCCTAATATATGTTTATATGAGGAAGAGGGTAGTTTGGGGGCAGTTGGCTGACCGACCCCCGATGGTGGACCGCTGTCCCCCCTGCCCCCCCCAGCGCTGGGACCAAGTTCACCCCAGCCCATGGGCCCCACCCCCCAGGAGCCAACCCCCCCAGGCCCCGCACCTCCCACCCCCGCAAGGAGGGAGGAGCCAGAAGGAGCCAGTCCCAGGGACAGATCCCAGCTCCCGCCCCCAAGCACCTCTCCCGTGGGTGTACTGGGCAGGCACCAACAGGACCGAGGCGGCCAGACCAGCCGCGGCCCCCACCGAATTTTCAGTAGAGACCACAACACGCCAAGACCGCCCAGGCCCGTACCAAATGGGACCCCTGCTCCCACGGAAAGCCCCCCACCAGACGGGGCAAACCGCCCCCCCCCGACCCCCCCCAAGACCCCGCGGCAAAAGCGGGCGCCGCCGGAGCAACGGCGGGCCCCAAGGAGGTCCCCCAAGGAGGTAGCCCCACCCGTTCTCAATGTTGTTTTGTGTCGAGACGGGACGTTTCATTTGGGGAAGGAGGCGTCCGGAGCTCTGTTTACATTCTCTTTTGGTTTCTGAGCATGACAGAGACATGATGTAAGGTGATGAAAGGAAATGAAAGATGTAATAAAGTGACGGTCCTGATGAACATGTATCTCTAAACTCTTTATTTTACATATGAAACTCCGCACTGTTGTGTTTTGAAGTTAGCTGTTTACGAACTGCATTACCCAGAAGGCCAAGCGACTGGTCACATGTTCGGTGCACGGCAAGTGGTAAGCAGATGAGCGCTAGTCATGCACAGTGTAGCAGGATGAAGAGACTGTTAATAAAAAATCTGTTTAACACAATAATAGCGCCTCTTTTGCTTACTTGAAGATACGCAAGACAACACACGCACTACCGAACCCGGAAATAATTTGATTTTGAATCACCAAAACGTTCAGAATTTCTTTGTTTTTAACACCGATCTGGACATAATCTACACCAGATTCTCCACGTCTTTCATCTTCAAGCACGGCTCTGATAAACAGACAACTTTGGTTCTTTTCTCATTAAATTACGATTTTAATCTCGAGTTTACGACTTTAAATCCTGTAGATTTACCGTTTTTTTTCATAAATTTACGACTTTAAAAGTTGTAAATGTAACCTATGACTTTTAAAGTCATAAATATACTACTTTATTCTCATAATTTAGCAGTTACGACTTTTTTCTCATAAATTTACGAGATTTAAAGTCGTATATCTACGAGAAAAAAACTTGTAACATTACTTTTTTTTTTTTTTTTCGGTGACCTAATACTCCGTCGTACAAATAAAACATCCCTACCTATAATTAAGACAACCTTAAAAGCAACACATTGAATGCAGGCAGCTCTAAGAGTAGAGAGCCACAGTTTCAATATTTCTTGAATGTTGTTTACCAGTTGATTTACTTTGTTGTTGTTTGCCTTTCATCATATCTCGTCAGGGGTCTCCACAGTGAATCAGCATTTCAATCAAACGCACATTTGATTTGATCTCAAACTTAATCAAATGGAAAATGATGTAAAGTAATACAAAATAAGTGGAAAAGATCAACCGAACAAACAAAACTTCTGAAGTCCCGGTGCAGGAGCGCCTCCTCTGGTCACTCGTTGTACCGTTTCTCTCGCTTCACGTTCGGTTACGTTCGGCTTTATTCGGAGATGTTCCCTGTCTGTGTCCGGGCTCGCAGTGGGAGGAGCTCTGTTGCCATGACAATGACGTCAGCGTTGGTGTCAAGTAACCAAAGGTCAAAATAAAGACAAGTCCGTGAAAACGGAAGGAAACTTTGGATGCTGAGCCCAGAACTGGACCGAACCGGAGCCGGCAGCTCGACCCTCGCACCGAGCAGCTGCTGCCTCCGGTTTCACGCGGGCTTGTTGGAAATCAGCCGGTAAGGGACCGTGAGGGGGGTGTGGGGGGTTCTGATGACGAGCTAACAACAGCTAGCTTCCGCGTGCTAGCCGGAGCGCAGCGCTGTGCTGGCCCGCTCCCGCTCCCGCTCCCGGCCGGCCGGCCCACAGCAGCTCCCCCGGACAGCTGGCAGCCTCCCGGCCGGCCGGCGGGGCGCTCAGGGCGGGAAGCCGCCGCGCCTGTTCCCGCTGCTCCCGGAGCGGGCCGTCCTGACGTCCGTGTCCGGCTGGGAGTTCACCCTGCTGCTGTAGTGAAAGCAAAGATAAGAGGTTTTTCTCCAAAGTCAGCTCCCTGACAGGTTTCTGAGCTCCTCTGGAGCCCCACATGAAACTTCCAAAACTTTACTGAGCAGTCGTGGACAAGTTTCTGATGAAAGCAGCAGCTGTGCTGGGATCAGTTTCAGCAGGAAAACAACCATGTTAGCTGAAGTTCTCACATCACCTGTGCTGACCACAGGCAGCTTTGTTCAGTGGTCTGTCAGGTGATCTGGACAGAAATCCCCTTAAAGCGGTTCCTCCAAACTCCACTCCCTGTGTAATAGGAGGAACTGTGTTTCCAGATCGCATCTGTCAAAGCTTCTCGCCGCCGTCTATCCGGTGAATGTGGAGGATGCTCCCACCTAAAGGGAGCAGCGCTCTGCAGAGGTGAGGAAGGTCACACTCTGGCACTTTGGGGCTGTAAACATCCCCGACTGGAAGCTGTGTCTGCGCAGAGCTTTCAGTCTGATGTTTGCAGCTGCAGGTTGCTCCGTTCTGCACAGACACGAAGAAGCGGATAGGCGTCCGTTTCCATCTCAGACCTTCACGCCTTGAAGGTCAGCAGTTCAAACTCAGGTCCTGTAAACATCCTACACTCAGCTGGAATCAGCCGCAGAGGTGGCTGAGAGAAGGTTGTTTACCTGCTCTGGCTGAGAGTGACCTCTGCACAGGAAGATGGCCGAGCGCCTCCAGGACAAAGATGGCGGACCCGGGCGGTGTTTCCGTGGAAACAATCCTGGATGGAATCAAAGGCTCAAGTTTTCGTGACTTCTCTTTGTTTCTTCTACAAATGAAAGTGTTATGATGAGTGGGTGAAGTGCTGATGAAGTGATGGGCCGTTTGGACCTGGAGGGTTTCTGCTGTGAAGCTGCTGCTGGCCTCTCCGTGTCACAGTTTATAGGATGACTCACAAGGTGAACACAACACCTGCTGCGCTGCAGCTGCTAATGAATACAAATGGACCTGGCAGCCCCCCCCCCCGGCCGTGTTTGTATTGTTATGCTGTTGTTGTTGTTGTCCCCCCCGCAGGCCAAACAAAGCAAACGTTACTCAGTGAATCCTGACGATTGTTGGTGTCAGAGCTGGAATAAAAACACAGAAATCAGAAGGGCTTCTGTATCCTGGATTTTCTCTGGGATGTCGGCTCCCTCCCACCCTCATAAGACGCTCCCTCGTTGACCTCACCTTCCTGAGTAGATGTTTCACAAACCAGAGAGGTTAAGGTTTGTAAAATGTTCAGACTCTTCTGGATCTTCTTCAGATCCAGACCAAGCTTGGTTTCAGCTCCATCAGGTTTTCTCCAATGACATATCACCCAAATAACTGACTACAGAAGCCTGGATGGGAAGTCAACCAGCCCATTCCCTGCTTTGGTGTTTGGATGGGGGTGGGGGGTGTCAATGACCAACCAAGTCCTTCACTAATCTGTTTTAAAGGGCCCTACCATGAAAATTCTGCTTTTTTTGTGCATTTTACTGTTTATTCCTCTTTTTAAAGAACCCCAAAGTGGATGTTTGATCCCTGCTCAGCCCCCTCCTCAAACAGCTCAGCTCTGTAGAGACCTGGGGGCGAGGCTTCAGTCGGATCAGAGGAAGAAGGGGCGTCTTCAGGTCACCTGCACAATAATCAACATTTATACGTTTTTCATTAAAAAAATGTATGTGTTCAGTGTGGCTGAAATATGAAATAAAACAGAAGTGGAAAACTGGAAGAGTTTCTTGTTTTTATTTTCCTCTTTTAAATGTGTAATCCTTGAACACCAGAGCTCTAGTGTTTATGATTGAATGTAACTTTTCAACCATTAATACAATCATTCTGGCAGTTTGTGAAGGAGAATCTACTGAAACTATCGTGTTAACAGTTAAAAAAGTTACAATATGTTAAAGATTTTGGGTTTCAGCACCAGTGACGCCTCAGGTGTTAAAAGGTTAAACAGCAGGAGAAACACCACTGGAGTTCTGCATGACCACCAGCAGGTGGCTGACTGTCTGATGCTCATTGAGGCCTCCCATTCTCCAGACACTGAAAGGTTTCAGAAACCACCAGGAAAAACGCTGTTGACAATCTCAGTTTGGCCATCAAAGATGCAGTTATTCTTTTGTATGACACATTTTAAAATTAGGACGTAATTTAAGCTGTCTTCTGCTGTTTAAAGACAGGCATAAAACCAGTGTTTTATAACAATCAAAAAAGGATCATAAATCAGGTATGTGGCTGAAAACTTAAAATACTCTTTATGTCAATGGAAAGGGCTTCAAGAGGCCTTTCCGTTGACATAAATACCATTCCGAGAGAAAGAATAAGAAAGTTAGACCATTTCAAATGATCACATGTAGGGCAAAACTTGATTCCTGAATAAACAGCAAAAACAATAAATATTTGTGACCCAAAACGAGGACGTGAGTGTTCAAAGTGTCTTAACTTTATTATTAGTTGTCTAATCCAAGAAACAGGGGCTTTCCTCGCAAAGCTAGAAAAAAGAACTACAAGAAACAAATGACAAATTTTCTGTCAAATCAATTCACACATTAACAAATAATCATTAATTATGAATATAATCAAGATAGTTTTACACTTCAGTTTGAAGCTAAACAGATGCTGTCGGGCAGAGTAAATCTGCAGCTTAACATAAGATGTTTAGAGAATTACTTGTCTTAAAAAATACCTCAAACCAAACATCTTATTTAAGATATATGTTTTACATGTAGACAATGCAGAGAGATTCCAGACTTTTCTTTTTTGAGTTTAAACAAAACAAATCAAAAGACAGGTGAGCTGAAACATTGCCCTTATAAACATGTAAACAAACAAACAAATATTATATATATATATATATATATATATATATATATATATATAATATATATATATAGTGACTGTTCTGCAAATCCTTTATGCGATATCTATTGAAGTTATAAACTGACCAATCAGAAGCCTCAGTAAAGCATGTGGTGTCCGTTGGCCCCACCTCCAACATTTGATTGACAGATTCCTCCGGATCTGCTTTCAGTGGGAGAGGTGTGGTCTTCAAACAAGCTGTAACAAGCTCACTCGTGATTGGTTGATAGTAGTTCCTCTAAAACGTGACTCAGACTGACTCGGACTAATCGCTATTGATTGGTTGCAATCGTTTACAATATGGCAGTAGATGTACCAGGAAGTGATGGAGAAGCCTCTGGCCTGATTTTGCGAGGGCCAGAGGTAATGCACTTCCTCAACCCTTGTCATGTCCAGTTTGTGCTTATACAGTCAATGTTTTCTCCCCAGTAGCTAACAACAAATGTTCCATCAGGCTTTTTCTTGATTTTACAGTTTTGCAGTTTTTGATTCTGTTTATTCATCATAACCCTACCATCTCTGTTAAATGAACATCATGAACACCATGAACTATAGCTCCATTAACATCAGGAACTCTTTAAAAATATCACATTTGGTTCATTCTCCAGTTTCTTATTTTTTCATAATAGCCTTTTTTGTCACTTTACAACAAAATTGCGAATAATTTTGTCTCTGATTTCAAAATATTTCTTAGGGTGCATTCACGCCGAACGGCGGCCAGCTCCAATGTTAATCAATGGTCCAGGTGCGCCCTGAGGCAAATTGAAGTCACACGGCACGATTTAAGCGACGGGCGGCAAAGCCATAATGTAAATACCTGAAGTTTGACAGGTTGTTGCATCACATCAGCCAATCAGGAACTCCGCTTTGGTTCTGTGACGTTCTCAGCGACTCGATCAGTGGGTAGAATTGATCCAATCCGAGCGTTTGGTTCTGTCACACCACTGCAGACAACCCCAGCAGATCTCACTCAAGACCTCGGGAGAGAGACAGCCTGCTCGGGTCTCCTGAACTCTGATGTTTTACTTATTTTAATCAAGATAATATATTGGATTGATATGAAACAGTCAGCCTTCAAGGTCAGCCACAAAGATGCAGAAACACAGTGGAAGCGGCTGTCATACAGACACAGCCCCTGTTCCTGAAACATCTTTTAATAATACTTAATAATGATCCTAAACTCATACATGGAGACGTGATAACTGATGCTCTCTAATAAACCTCAGCATCATACGTGTCCATTCATCCATTCATTCTAAAAACGAGAAATCCACACACAGAGCAGGTAGCTCCTCCCACACGCAGCGTGAGAAACACATTATCTGACAGGCAATGAACAACAAATTCACCGTGCACAAATGAGGGGCGGGGCATGCAAATTTGTTGTGCGAATTGCGTTTGGTGTGAAACACCTTGATGATTGGCACGGCACTGTTTTTGTGTAAGAGAAATTGATGATTTCACAAACTTTTCCTTCTTTTTTCAGTATCAAGTTTATCAAGAGAATCTCAGGTTTTGTTCTTCTGAGCCATTAGCTTTAATGAAATGAGAGACACCACTGGACTCGGAGCGCAGCCTTTTGCTGCAGAGAGCATGACCAGTGCTGCCTCGGCATCAATGTTGAGGCGACGGACTGACTCCATTTCTTTAGTTATTACCTCAGTAATATCCAAACTGAAATTATGTCTGTACGGCCTTTCAGGTACTGCAAAAATCTTTGAGCGGCATTCACTCAGACAAACTGGCAGACTGTAGGCACCAAAGGAAACAGTTCATGTGGAGAAGACCTTGAAGATCAGACTCACTCACTCCATCTGCCCTGTTATTTCAGACGCTTCAAATTCTCTCTTTTTATAATGTTATTTTTCCTATCTGTGTTTTTATTTACAATATTCATTTTTCAGAAAGGCATATTTTATGGTTAATTCACAGCTCCAATCTCATTAAATCTGTAATTCTTCTTTTACCTCACATCTCAAGGTCAGTTTTCAATTAGATTTCGAGCAGCAAAACTTTGGAATGAATTCTCTTATGCAATTCTTTAAAGTGTTATAAAAGATGTTTAAAAAAGGATTTAATTTCTGCTTCGCATTGAGACTTCTTCATATTTGTTTGGATATTTTCTCTATTAAAGCTTACTTGTCTGGTCTTGAGTCATACTGTTTTGGAAAAGTTTCTCACTTTTGTCCCACTAGTATTATTTTATGGATGGTAAATTTGTATTTCCTACTACTTGTGAACTATATATTGCCATTTTTTTTCTTTAAATGTTTTTGGAATACACATGTAGATCTGACAGATATAAATTTTGTGTTTGATTCTTTAGGGTGAATGCCTTGAATAAGCCATTTGAGCTTTTTACCTCTCCCTACACTGTACTTGAGTTTCTTTTTATGAATCTTTATGTATTTTATGTGTGCTAAACAATAAAGACTAAAGAATCAGCAGTTCACAGATACCAAACAATACATGTATCCTGTTACACATCTATTGTGGTAGAAGACCTGCAGGTAATCCAAAAATCCAAATCTAAAATGAACTGAATCCCCTAAAGCAGGGATGTCAAACTCAATAGCACAGGGGCCAAAATCCAAACCATACCTTAGGTCGTGGGCCAAACAGGACAAACATTTATGGAACACATAAAAAAAAAAAAAAAAAAGTTGTTAAAACCTTTAAATTTCAAAACTGATCTTTTTTTAAACATAAATAAAAACACAAGAATATTATTCCAGAATAAATCCACTTAAACCTTAAATAGCTTTCAATAGTTTGCTCTCCAAAAACATATATATTCTGTCAAAATTATTATTAAAGTTAAAAATACAGTACATTTTGGAAGAATATTTCTTTTTTG
Organism: Oryzias javanicus; assembly: GCA_003999625.1. Classification (NCBI taxonomy): domain Eukaryota; kingdom Metazoa; phylum Chordata; class Actinopteri; order Beloniformes; family Adrianichthyidae; genus Oryzias; species Oryzias javanicus. The sequence continues at coordinate 6,979,758 of CM012447.1, read as the reverse complement.
TATGTCATTTTATAAAGTAAACTTTAAAAAGATCCTAAAAGATTTTGCTCTCCATGAAATATGTACTGTCACAACTATACAGGATGACATTGGGCTGTTAATAATATTAATATAAAAGGATCTGGAGGGCCGGATAGAATTCCCCTGCGGGCTGATCCGGTCCTCGGGCCTTGTCCCTTAGGGTCATTTTTGTGGTATTTGTACCTGGATTTTCAGCAATGCAGTCGTTTCCAAAAATACTTCCTATGAAGTCCCAGCACCCTTCAGAGTTGACCTGCATGAGATGGCTATTGTTTCTTACAGGTGGAGATGATGACTCCTCAATTCACTGAATGACAATCCCAACGCTTCCTCCAACTGACAAACAGTAAAATGATCAACTGCAACGCGATCAGTCGAAGGTTTTATTCAAAAAAGTTCCAATCAAATATTTTAGTGTAAACATCTCTTACTCTACTTGGTGACTCTTGCATTTGGAGCGGGTAATGCTATGCAGTGTCATCAGGCAGGCGGTCAACGGACACCCCGGGCACAACTGAGATGGGTTTCATTACATCAAGTCCATCCTGGGACGAGGGTTCAAAACCCACAGTGAGATTTCAATGTTCAATAAAAACTCAGCAACCTGAAAATCAGAGACAACACCTAACTCTCTAACCATTCGTTCCACAGTTGAATGATGAGGTACATTATCAATTTTACAACCTGACCTCTGTGCACATTTCTGAATACTCCTGGTGGGTACATGATTCACGGTTTAATCATAGACAATCATGCTGAGATCAAATAGATAGTTTTTACCTTCTCTTTCAAAGATTTCCCAATGTTCATTTTTCCTCAACAGATTTGTTTTCTGCACAAAACAGAGTAAGAAAGTGTGTAAAAAGCTACGTTTTTGCTTTTCCTGGTGATTTTTGAGCCTTTTTGCTTGCCATAGTGATTCATCTATCCTTTTAACATGTATAATAGAAGAAAATATATTTTTAGTGGCAAAAAAAAAGTGTTTCTTACAGCATTTTTCCTGGTAATCCCACCCCTACATGGTTGCTTCATTTTCTCTCTGGTTCCATTGTTGGCCAATTAGTCTTGTACACACACGCATGCACACGCACACATCTGCTTGGAATACTCCAAGAGTTAAATGCACCACCAGTTGCATAGGGGAGTCTGAAATAAGAAGAAAAAAGCAGAGTGGATGAGTCTAGCTCCAAACAAAACATAATCCAGTTTCTTTTTACACTGAAACTTCTCAGTAACAAAGATGGAGATCCCACTGAAAGAGGAGAACATCGTCATGGGATGGGGAGGAATCTGGTCAGGAAAGCAAATCCAAGATCCGTACCTCAAATGGCAAAACTCAGAGGCAGAAAGATCAGATCCAAACATCAGAGGGACAGACTGATTCTTAACCAGATCCAGAACAGGGGTATGATTAAAAATAAAAACAGAGAGAGCACTGACATGCTGCACCGTCAGGCAGGAGGCTCACAGGTGGGATGAATGATAGACCTGGGTAGATCATGACAGACCTTGGCTTATCTTCAGGAGTTCAGAGTTTGATCCATTCCTGGAGCTCCCTGGAGTTTGCTCTCTGTGATCCCAGCAGTGTGGTAACACTCTTCTCCTGAAACTGCAGATGACACCAGTAAGGAGGGTCACTCTGTAGACAACACACACAGCTTTCACCATCGCTTCTTATATGTCGGTGTGGATATTCTTTATGACCAGAAGATGGCGCCAAAGTCTTATTTTACTAAATGAGTCAGGAACTGGCTGCACAGGGGCGCAGTGGTTTGTACTCCTGTCTCACAGGGAGAAAGCCCTGGTTCAAATCCTGGCTGGGACCTTTCTGTATGGAGATGTCATGTTCTCCTTGTGCATCTCAGGGTTTTCTCTGGGGACTCCAGGTTCCTCCCACAGTCAATAATTAGTGACTCTAAATCTCTCTTAAGGTGTTCCTGTTACAGGGCAGCTGTGAGCAGTGGTAGGACAGTCGACTCCTGATCAGAAGATTGCAGGTTTGATTCCCGCCTTGCCTGCCCGTGTGTCAAAGAGTCCCTGGGCAGGACACTGAACCCCAAATTGCCTCTGGTGAAAGGTTGGCACCAGTGTGTGAATTTGTTTTGAATCCTACTTCTCTTTGTCTTGAATACAGTTTTTCCTGCTATCTTAATGTGAGATATTTTGAAAGTAAGTTGACAGAAATTTTGGAATGAATGCAAACAAAAATTGCATCCAAAACAGAGAAAACTCATATTTACAACAGAAATTTTAAAAAGATAAAACTAGATGTACTATTAATATATATATATATTTGTCATGTTCTTTGAAAGACTAATTTTCTTCAAAGATTTGGTTTAAAGATATTTACGTGTATTGTGAGCATAAACCAGATGAAAATTTTATATTGTGTATTTAACACATCTTTGCAAAACTGCTCATGTACAGATTTCTTTTTGTAAAATATATTTTCTTCTCCTTCCAATTACAGTTTGGATTAATGGTGACGTCATTTCCAGAAAGAACAGTTCAATAAAACCACCACATTGACGTGAGCTCAACAGAGATCCTCATCTCCTGGTTCAGCTGAGGCAGACGGTGGTGGAGCTTCTTTAGTTTTTATCTACAGGAAGAGCAGCTCCTGGTTCTGTCATCACTGAGGAGGACGTGAACGGGTGAGGTCTGGATTCTGGAGCTGGTCATTGTGATCCGAGAGAACGTCCAGTGTTACACCCAGAACAAAACCGTTGTTTCTCCTTTATTTCTTACTGAAATGTTTTTCAGTAGATATAAATGTATTCTTTAGGATCATTTATTAGGTTCTTTAAATATAAAACAGACAGTGATATCATAGAGGATGCTTTCTAACCATGACATGTTTAATGAGCTCCCTTCTTTAAATAAAGGGAAAACAATTCTGAATTGTCAATATTAATGCTTGTGATGTTTAAAATAATTTCATCTGTTTCATAAATAAATGTTGTACAGATCTGACTTTGATCCACATTTCCTTTTCTTACTTGTATGTGGAAACAGTGAATAAACAGAAGAGACTGGTCACTCAAATATGTTAAACATGATTTTATTGAATCACACACATCAGCAGAAGTCATCTCTACATGTTAGAATTAGAATTTTACAGCCTTAAAATGTAAATGCTGGATTGTTTTGGATTATAAACCCACTCACCACCACCAGAATCAGACCTGGAGAGAAACATACAAGAGAAACATTATTTTAAATTAAATTAAAATTAGAATCACAAGACAAAGATAAAAATAAAGCATGTACAAATATGTTAAGAATTAAATATTTAAATGACATGTTCTTGACTGAAAGTTTTCTGTATGTCTTCACATTCTAACTTTAAAAATGTGGATCATCTGCACGAAGTCAGTCATTTTACATGAAGAGATTCTGGTGTTACTGTAGTAGATCTGAATCTTATAGTTATGGCTGATAAAAGAAAAGAACTATAAAAAAATACTGAGAAGACGTCATAAAAAAACATTAAATATAATAGATATTAATAGATATATAATATAATACTATATATATTAAAAATAAATAAATATATAATAGATATTAATTACTGGAACTAAAATAAATGTTTTATTTCTGGTAAGTACAAAGTTATTCTTTTAATCCTTAAAAGAGAAAAGACACCAGAAGACTCCCAGAAAGCATGTTAGAACAGTTTACAGCACAGCAGCAGGACAAAAACCAAACTATAGCACTCATGCTAACGCTAAACCTGTAGCAGACGGAAAAACACCGGAGCTCTGCTCCAGAATCCAGTCAGTGCCGGTACTGCGACGTTTTGTTACTTCCGGGTTGGCTTCACATTCCACCTGCTGGGGCTTGTCTGTAAACCACAGAGCGCGGTGGAAGCCGCGTGCACTCGGCTTCGCAGCGCTTCTGGTTCCAGTGGGAACCTGGCGTGACGTTCAGTGCTAGAAGGCTGCATTCGGGTTCAGGTTCAGAACTAATTTTTTCACGGCCCACTAGCAGCACTCGCGGACCGAGATTGGCCTGCGGCCCTATGGTTAAAATCGCGCTAGAACAATGTTTGTATTGTCTTTAAATGTTCCCAGTGAGGTTTTAATTAGGACTGTGAAGTTTTTAACAAAAACTCCACATCCTAAATGTCTTAAAAAGCCATTTTTCCTGTTGATCTGAAGCCTCCTTCTCCAAAATTTCCTGTGTGGGCGTGGCTTATGGTGCTGAGCTGTGAAACCCCGCCCCTTACCCCCCCAGACATGCCTGTGAGACACACACTTTGAAAAGTCCATGACAAATCAATAAAAGCAATCATTTCCATTGCGGCTGCATTGCAGCAGCTCTAGCTGGGTTCAGAACTGATTTCATGCTAGCACTGTCAGGTCTCGACGGTTCCCGCTCCTCCGCCGCCCTCTCCTGGTCCAGTTTTTGTTTGGTTTCCTCCTTGGTTTCCGCTCGCCCTTTTTCTCCCTCTCCTCCACAGGTGTCCAGGATGCAGCAGGGAATCCTGGCACACCTGCGACTCATCACCAACAGTATTTAGGACCGGTTCATTCAACTTCTCCCTGCCGGTTCGTCTGCTCACCTCGAGTGGTATTGAGCCCACGTTTGAGTCTGCCTCCTGACCCCTTCTGCTTACTGTGTCTAATTTGAATCTTTTTCTCTGTTCGTTTGCTTTTGCCTGCATCCATCCCTGCCTGCCTGCCTGGTCTCCGCTCTGCTGGACCGTTTCCTTCCCCAACCTACCTGGACCTTCAAACCAGAACTCTAATAAACATCTCACTGTCCAACTCGTCAACATCTGCTGTCTTTTGATCATGACAAGCACATGATGATTGTTGAATTCACTTCAACAAGAAATCTCATGAAATGAAATGAAGAATACAGAGAGGCTCTAATCGCACGTCAGTTTGTAAATGCGTGCAGACAGCGGTGATGTTTTTAGATGCAGATGAAGGGTTCTGTTCAGGAGAACGGTTCTGGTGTCCGGTTAAACCACCTGCTGGATCCTGAGTGGAGCTGCTGTTGCAGCGCCGCTCCTCGCGGCCGCCCACTGCAGCTCAGGGGATGGAGCAGACAAAACAACCTGCGTCTTCACTGCATGACGGGGAGCCCACATGAATTTCAATCACAAAATAATGAAAGTTAACATCAGTATGGCCTTTCAGTGAATTCCAATCCTTTACAGAAGAGGACGTTAGATTATCTTCTCCGGCCTCTACAGCTGCATCCGGGTTAGCTAGATACTGTGACTTAGCAAGTTTCAGGAAATCCAGAGGAGTTTTTCATCCAGCGTTTGATTGACAGCAACGTAAAAGGAGAAATACTCAGAGATGCAAACACGAAATGATTTCCTTTTATATTTTTTCTGTTTCATAAGAAACATTCCACACAAACATGTTAAAAACTCAAAAAACATGATTTTCATTGAAGAGGGACTTTATGAAACACTGCTTTATGCCATTTAAAGACTCACTTTGAAAATTGTGTTAACATGTTCTTGTTGCATTTTTCTCATCATAAAATATATATAAAAATAATTTAAGATCAAAACTGTGTGTCTGAATATTTATTTTTCCAAATCAGGATCAATCAGGAGCAGATGGAATAAAGCAGTTCGAAAAGGCTCTTTTTTGTAATATAACAAGTGAAATGGGCGGGTCAATACCTCCCTGCTCCGCCCTATTCTGATGTATCCACTTGTAGACAAATAGAACAATGAATGTCTTTGTCTTCCTTGTCAGATAGCTCCGATATGGCTCACCATTTTGCTGCTCCTCTGCAAACCGTCATCTTGGCGGAAGGATCTGAGTGCTCGAGTCATCCCAGGAGCTAAGCTGTCGGTGGCGTTTGTCCCTTTGAGGCCCTCCATGGCAAACAGGTCCTAGGTGATGAGCCAGACAAAGAGAGATTCAGAACCCCTTCATGAGAAGCACATTTGAAAATTATTCTACATCGCTCACATTGGCGTCACTGGGGACCCTCTCTGGAGCCAGACCTGGGGTTGGGCCTGCAGGTAGGCGCCTGATGACCAGCGCTCCTTCCACGGGCCACGGTCAGATCCAGTCCAAACGACGTGATCGCTCTCTCGTGGGCCCACCACCTGAAAGAGAGCTCAGAGGGGGCGGGTGGAATGTGGTTTAGAGACCCAAACCCGGTCGAGGAACTTGGTGTTTGGGAATTTGTGTGTGAGGTGGAGAGGTACTGGCTATAGCTGGGCTCACCTCTATCCACAACCTGAGCTCTGAAACTCCGTTCCACGTCCAGTGTGAATTGGGCGTTAGACTCTACCATTGTAGAGTTGCAAAAAGTGAGAGGCAGTGAGTTGGTGTGAGTTTACTCGTGAGCCCCAAAAAAGTTTTGAATTCACTGGACGGCTGGCCCACACCACTCTGAGTGTCTCATTCAACCCTTGTCACATCTCAGTTTTTAACTGATCCTTTACAGTCTGCCCTACTTGCTGAACGATGTGTGTTATCAATGTGTCTAAACTTGAGTCAGTTACAACAGGAACACTTGAAACGGTTTCAGCTTGGTCAGAACCGGCAGGTACACCTCCCCAAAATAGCAGTAGAACAAAAGGCTGGTGACCTGGCATCTGCATTTCTGACTGGAGTATGAAGCAACTCACCAATGCGTCTCCCCAATAGAAAATGTCTGACTAAGAACTTTTTGCTTTTCTGCCCCGTCATTAAAGGATGCCATTTTGAAAAGCAAAAATCTAATAACTTGAAATAAAACAGAATACTTTACACACTCCTAAACCCAAAAGAAAAGCGTCTAGAAACTATGTACAAAACTGTCCTTTAAGTTTTTCCTTTGATGTTTAAGTAGAAAAAAAATGAACCCCTCTGGGTACTGTGCAGCAACCTTTGGTGACCAAGCTGGTGTTGATCCACAGCTCCAGGAACGATGTAGAACCTCTCCGAGCAGTGTGGATCCGGGTCACGGCACCACTGTCGCCGGTCGCTCTCTTGCTGCGGGACAGCGCCGCCCAAAGTCGTCTGCGATGTGTTTTTAAGACCGGAGTCTCACACGGGGATTGCCACGAAAACTGAGGATTTACTGTGAAAACACAAACAAAAAAAATCACTGCTGGTCTCACTCTGTCTGCACAACCTAAAAGAAGGCAGAGCAAAATCCCCGCGGTCACGTGAGACCACGCCTGCTAGCGCTAGCTCTGCTGCTAGCACGAGCTCCGCTGCTAGCATTAGCTGATTCCAAAGTGTTGCATTTACATTATAAAAAATAGATTTCACAAAATTAAATGGAACAAAGACGATGTTAAGAACCCTTTAACCTTGATACAATTTAAACTTCATGGTAGTTTTTTTTTCTCTAATATAGCGAGAGCAAAGCCTGCCGCTTACCTCGACTCGGCCGTTCCCCAGAGACCGAAGGGAATGCCCCAGCAGACAGGAAGTAGCGCAACTACCAAAATAAAAGTCTGATTGACAAAAAATAACAATTGGAAAGACGATTTTAGTGAAATTAATAAAACAAAAACCACATGGGCTATGCATTGAAAGGATTGTGCAAAATAAAATTGAACAAATTTGCAACTATTATAAAAGCATTATTGCGCAATTATGTCAACATTATATCACCATGACAACACAAGACATCAAAGCGATGACGTCATCATCACGGCACTATGACGTCATCATTACGTCACTATGACGTCATAATGATGGTGTATGTGATGTTATGATGTCATCAAGCGATCCTGAAGTTGTTTAAATGCAGTGCTTTCCACATAAATACTTAGTTAACTGAAAGAGTTCCAAGACCGTTTTGGTTGTTTTGGAGATCTTTGAGCGAAAGAAAAAAGAGATGGCCAGATGCAGGGAAAACCCAGATGAAAGCTATGGATGCATGGGTAACTTCAACCCATTTAGAAAAATCTGCAGTTTTTTCACTGGTGGAAAAACTGCAAACAAAAAAAAAAAAAAAATGGAGCCACAAATGGAGCCACAAATGGAGCCACAAATGGAGCCACAAATGGAGCCAAAAATGGAGCCACCAATGGAGCCACAAATGGAGCCAAAAGAAAGAGTAACAACTGTGGAACTCAAGGCTCCAGACGATTGTTCAGTTTCCGGGGAGAAAAGACCGGAAATGTACAAAGAAACGGGCCAAACTGCAAAAAAGAGAGGGGGAGGCTGAACCGAACGAAAGAGCCGGATGAAACCTAAACCTCCACAGACAGATGTGGCATCCGAGGTCAAGTCTGATACAAATCAGATAAACCAGGATCTCCAAACCCTGCTGAAAAATGCAAAACGCAAAATAAAGGTGCAGTACGACGTTTAAAACAAGTCCGGATGGATTCTAATGTCCCAAAAACAGATGTGACAACTGAGGTCAAATCAGATGCAAAATCAGCTGAAATAAAGGATCTCCAACCTGCTGAAAAAAATGCAGACAACAAAAGAAAGATGGAGATTGCATTTGTCAAAGACATCTGGACTGAGCCTAAAGCTCCAAAGGCAGAAGTGACAACTGAGGTCAAATCAGATGCAAAATCAGCTGAAATGGAGGATTCCAAACCTGCTCAGAAAATTGCAAAACGCAAAATAAAGGTGGCAGTACGACGTTTAAAAGAAGTCCGGATGGATTCTAATGTCCCAAAAACAGATGTGACAACTGAGGTCAAATCTGATACAAAATCAGCTGAAATAAAGGAACTCCCACCTGTTCATAAAAATGAAAACTGCAACGCAATGGAGATTGCATTTGTCAAAGAAGTCTGGACTGAGCCTAAAGCTCCAAAGGCAGAAGTGACAACTGAGGTCAAATCAGATGCAAAATCAGCTGAAATGGAGGATTGCAAACCTGCACAGAAAATTGCAAAACGCAAAATAAAGGTGCAGTACGACGTTTAAAAGAAGTCCGGATGGATTCTAATGTCCCAAAAACAGATGTGACAACTGAGGTCAAATCAGATTTAAATCAGCTGAAATAAAGGATCTCCAATCTGCTGATAAAAATGCAGACAGCAAAAGAAAGACGGAGATTGCATTTGTCAAAGAAATTTGGACCGAGCCTAAAGCTCCAAAGACAGAAGTGCCAACTGAGGTCAAATCAGATTCTAGTTTAACTAAAATGGAAGACCCAAAGCCTGAGCAGAAAGAGATGGAGTCTAAAATCATCCAGACAGGAGGGACACCTGAAAAAAGTTTAGATTCTAACTTGCTTAACCACAAAGAAGAATCCAAACCTGAGGTCAGGTTGGCCAGGAAAGGTACTGAAACTTTAGCAAACTCAGAAACTGAAGTTAAAGATGAGAAACGGCACCAAAGACTGAAATGTCAAACATGGCATCCAATTTAACTACAAATTTGTTGAATTCTTTGCCAAACGTGGGAGCTCAGAATATTCCTTTGACAAGAACACAAACCAATGCTGTTAATGAGGGTGAAAAGCAGCGTCAAGAGGGCATAATAACAAACGCAACAGTGGACCAACCCACAGGACCTCATTCCTTTTCATCTCTGAGTGGTACAACAGCTGAAAACTTCTGCCATTTCTCCAACTCGTTCAACAATTGTTGGTTTAACTCCTCTGTACAAGCTGTGTCAACTATGGAGACGGTAGTACACAGAGTTACACCACTGAACGTTGACGCTATGGCAGAACTATCACAAACACCAGCTTGTGCAAAAATGTTTTTGGCTGCTGTCCACACCCAGGAGCATGGTTTACTGCACCTCAAATAGAACCAGTTTTAAAAGAGATAGAGAAAAGCATAGAATGCTTGAAATTCAAAAATCACAATGACATCGCTTTATTTGTGGAGCCTCTTTTGTGCTGGCTGGAAAACTGTGGAGTAGAATCAAAGATCGTTATAAAGTCCACTTTTACGTGTCCGGGATGCAGGAAGACCTCAGTTGACTATAACGACGTGGATCACATGTATTACCTTCCACAAGTTACAGGAGAAAAAATTGTCTCGTCTCGCTTGTTAACAGCTACACCACTGACATCCGTAAAGATGAAATGTGCTACTCCTGTTTCAAAGACATGGAATGTGTGACAAGCTTTAGTGATTGTGACATCCTTACCTTGTATGTGCCGAGACACGAAACAGACGCAATAAGACAGCCTTTGGCTCTAAATAAACAAATCTATGTTCCTGTCAATGGCAGGAAACAGAGATACAAGCTGTCCTCAGTCATTTGCCACAAAATAATTAAAATAAAGGTCCACCATTTCTACACCTACATTTTCAAAGACGGCAAAATGTTTCTGGCCAATGATGGAGAAGTAAAGGAGGCCTGGAGAAACAATGAAAAGGATTTGGAATATAACAGCATCCTTTTCTTTTATGAAAAGTGCAGAGACACACAGACCTAGAGTTATGATTGGGGTAAGGGATAGGATTATAATTGGGATTTAGGGTTAGGGGCAACAGAGTACGTTAGATTAGGCCTTAGAAGTAGAATTGGGGTTAGGGGCAACAGAGTACGTTAGATTAGGCCTTAGAAGTAGAATTGGGGTTAGGGGCAACAGAGTAGGTTAGATTAGGCCTTAGGAGTAGAATTGGGGTTAGGGGCAACAGAGTAGGTTAGATTAGGCCTTAGAAGTAGGATTGGGGTTAGGGGCAACAGAGTAGGTTAGATTAGGCCTTAGAAGTAGGATTGGGGTTAGGGGCAACAGAGTAGGTTAGATTAGGCCTTAGAAGTAGGATGGGGTTAGGGCAACAGAGTAGGTTAGATTAGCCTTAGAATAGGATGGGGTTAGGGGCAACAGAGTAGGTTAGATTAGGCCTAGAAGTAGGATTGGGGTTAGGGGCAACAGAGTAGGTTAGATTAGGCCTTAGAAGTAGGATTGGGTTAGTGGCAACAGAGTAGGTTAGATTAGCCTTAGATGTAGGATTGGGGTTAGGGGCAACAGAGTAGGTTAGATTAGTTAGAGTAGGTTAGATTAGGCTTAGAAGTAGGATGGGTTAGTGGCAACAGAGTAGGTTAGATTAGGCTTTAGATGTAGGATTGGGGTTAGGGGCAGCAGCAGAGTAGGTTAGATTAGGCCTTAGAAGTAGGATTGGGGTTAGGGCAACACAGAGTAGGTAGATTAGGCCTAGAAGGAGGTTGTAATTGGGATTTAGAAGTAGGATCAGGGGCAACAGAAAAGGCTTGATTAGGGTTTAGAAGTAGGATTGGGGATAGGGATAGGGTTATAATTGGGATTTAGAAGTAGAATTAGAGTTAAGTAGGATAAGAGTTATTTAGGATTAGGGGGTAAAGTTAAGGTAGAAATTGAATCTACCCTGCACAATTGCCAAGATCCACCTTGAATGAGCTCTGGTTATCCTCTCCATTAGACATAAAACCTTCAGTGGGAAGAAAAAAAAAAAAAGAATACATACAATTAAACAAATAGAGAAAGAAAAAATAACCTCTGCCCTCAAACAGACACAAAAATATAAACAACTTCAAGCTTTTTGGGGGGATTTCGACCATGAATTTAAAAAAATAATTTATTGCATTGCTAAAAAAATAAAAAAAAAATATATAAATAAAAGGTTGGGGTCAATGTTCCCTCTAACTTTTATGTGTCATTAAAATCTGTCCAACGCAAGAGGCTCTCAGCCCACATCTGTTTGCTCAGCTGTTGGATAGGAGAAGTAAAAAAAAAAAAAACATTTTAAAAAAAAAAAAAAAAAAAAAAAAAAAAAAAAAAGGTTCCCCTCCGTGAACCGCCACCTTATCGTGGTGGAGGGGTTTGAGTGCTCGAGTGATCTCAGGAGCTATTGTATCTGGAGCTTCTGCCCCTGATAGGGTCTCCCATGGGAGACAGGTCCTGAGTGACGAGCCAGACTAAGAGCGGTTTAGAATCCCTTTATGGGAAGCAAAATGAAAGATTCCCATAGTTTGCCTGGATTGGGGTCACCAGGGTCCCACCCTTGAGCCAGGCATGGGGTTATGGCTCGTAGGCCCATGGGCCCCGGTCGGGTCAAGCCTTAAGGAGTAACGTGGGATTGCGCTCCAGTAGGCCCACCACATCCAGTAGGGGCCTACTGGAGAGCTCAGAAGGGGCCTGTGCTTTGGGACATGAAAAGTCATCTTTCTGGGAAGGAAGGAGTCTGAGCTTGGCTGACTTCACTATATTTGGCTGGTGCCAAATATAGTTGGGCTCACCTCCACGCACAGCCTGGGCTCTGAAACTCAGTCTCTCGAGAGGGGTTGAATTTTCTACCATTCTCGAGTTGCCCATGGTGATTAGGCACACTCGTGAGCCCCCAACTTACACAGAGAATAGATATGCACATAACATAATTATCATGCCATGAACTGCACTAGCATTTCTATTACTGATACATTATGCTTGGAATCCCAACATTTCAAACTATGGCTTCCGGGTAGACTACCGGTTGCTAACACAGACAATGAGAAGTATTCTGTGTCTTCACCCTCAACCTTTAGGTGACACAGTCTTCCACGTAAGATGGTTTTGACCACTCTGCCTCTTGCAGTGGTGGTGCCCACCAGATGTGACTGTTGTCGGACTGTCTTTCAGCCTGAGAGGTTGCTGAGAGCTCACCAAAATGTCTTTATAAACCCCTCCTTTGAGAGTCTCAGCCTCACAATTATTTCTTTCATTTTCTCTTTTTAGGACCGTAAAATCTTTTCATTCTGTTTCTTCTTGACAGATTCTTGCTGGAAAAAAGAGAAAAATCACTGCATTTTCAAACTTTATGAACTATTCATTGAGTACATACTGAACAAATAGGAGTCTGCCAGATGAAACAGACCGATGTGGTGCATTATTAACCACTAAAATGTTTTGTGATAATTACTGTCAAAACTGACGGCAGAGCCTGAATGATTTATGAAGAGAAGAACTTTCATAAAAACGCACGTCAGTCTTCTGTGCTCATGTTTCCCATCGGGTTTGAGCAGTCATCACTCACAGCCTCCTTTAGCCTTTCTCCTGAGAGAATGGAGTCAGATCATCTGGAATCTACACTTGATGCTCATTCATATACAGGAATAGACGTCTGGATTAGAAGCTAAAGCTAATGTCTTGTAAGTTCAGCTTGAGCAGATAGAACTGTTTAAGAATGAAGAAGCACAGGAGCACTCACTCCTCTGAAACCCCCAGATGAAGCAGACGTTTAGTCTTCTTTAAGGACAAGCAGGAATAAAAAGCAGTAGAGGTGGGCCTGTGCTGGAACTGTTGAGCAGCTGGGTGAGCATGTGATGCATGTAGCTGTCCACTCTCCTCAGGAGCCCGCTTTTCACACACTGACTTCATCTCTCCCTTGATACTTCAGATTAACTCCTGGGATGTTTTTGTCAGCACACAGAGGAAAGGGATGAAATGAAATGCTGTTTTTATGACATTATTGTCTGGGGCTTTCTGGTCTGTTCTGTTTCTGAAAATGGTCAAACCTGAGAATTACAATTAATTGTAAACTGCTTTTCTTGAATACAATTAATGTATTTTTCTTAATTAAATGTGCATGTTTTCATCTGTGTTTATTTATGTTTCCACAGCTGATGCTTCTGTCTGAACCTTCTGAGTGTTTTTGAATATCTCTATTTTATCTTATAATTTAGTAACCTTTATTTAAAAAAACTATCCCATTGAAATTACTCATCTTTTTTAAGGGAGTCCTGGCTCAGACAGCGAAACTGATAATATAATCTCTCCACACAGGGAGGGGGATCCCGGAGTTCTGTGGCTTGTATGGCCATGCGCTGGGCTGTCACATCTGAGCCCAGAGGGTGTCCGGGTCCCTGCCGCTGAACGCTGGGCCTTTTTCAAAAAATTCCTTGGTTAGCCCAAGCTTGTTGGGGGCCCCCACTTCTCTTAGGTGCTCCTTCCTTCTTAGGTTGACGTCATCCATAAAAAATCCTTTACTCCAGGCTGCAGTGAAATGAAGTGACGGGCCTCTGATCACACGCAAGATGGCGCCAGAAATAATCTTTAGCTGGAAGCAGAAAGTTGGAAACCCTTTCAAAAATGATGTTTTAAAAACTTTTCAGGACTATCAGCTTTAAAGCTTTTAAATGTGAATAAACTGTAACTGTCTAGCAGTTAGTGTGAGAAGATGAGCTTTAAAATGGCACAGAGAACATTCATCATTTATTTTTTTCAAGTCAATATTAACAAGTGTTCAGATTAGTTATAACTACACCTGTTTACCTCTGGAGGAAAAGCCAGTGAAATGCAGTTTTTTCTCACTGAACCAGCTGGTCAGAGCTTCAAAATGCAGTTTTTTTCTCTGTGAATCAGCTGATTCTCTGTGGCAGAGAGAATCAGATAAAAAACAGCAAAAAGATTGAAAAAAAAGAAATAAGAAACGGCAAATAAGGTTGAAAGCTTAAAAACGGGATCCTGGGCAAGGACTTCCAGCTAATTATTTTGGGCAAAATGATTTTTTTTTTAGGCTGGCTCCAGCAGGGGGAGGGACTTACATTCATTTTCGGGTGCCATCATTTTTCTCTGTTGCCAGATTCTTGAGTTCAGTCGCTATTTTCTCACTATTCACATGCTGCCAATTTTGAGGGGGGAGATGGAGCTGTCCAGCAATATACAGTCTGTGGTAAAGACAAGATAAATATGAGTAAAAACAGTTTATGTCAAAGTAAAAACGGGGAAAACTGTTCCCACAGAAACGGGACAAGACTCTCAGGCTGTTACTGGTCAGGTTAAAGCTGTAGTTTATCAGGTAAAATTCATATTCATATTCATTTTTCCGGTCCGGGTCACCACGAGCAGACGTGTGCCTCCAGCTCTCCGCTACTTCTCGGGCTTTCAAATTCTCTTTAAAGTCGTCTGCAAGCGACTTTAATCACCGGGCTGCTGCAACACAGCTACCACAACGAGGAGAGCTGATCATGGCACCGAAGAAAAATATTGAAGCCGATCTGGCTGAGCTGAAGACCGCATTGGCTGATATCCAGTCTCAGCAGCTCCTGCTATGCTACAGGAAGCTAAGCTAACAGCTGTGCTCCAGCTGGAGGCTAAACTAACGCCGCTGCCTGCATCTTGTGGAAGAATTCCCGTCAAGAAAAGCACGCAACGAACAACGAGACAATCACCAAGATCTGATGGAAAGAAGGATGCATGACTTGGACCAACAAGCACGGATGAATAATGTGATTCTCACGGGACTCCAACAACAGCCCAGGGCGCGGCCTGGTGCTACCGGCGCTAGCATGGATGCTAACGGAGCTGCTGATGCGACCGTGGAGGATCAAGTAAAAATGTTTTTATCGTCTAAAGGAATCTCCTTGGACCTGGACACTGTCGAAGTCTGCCATCCGCTGCCACGGAGAAAGACCACGGATAAACCAGCGATCCTGATCAGGTTCGTGAATCGAAAGCATAAGACCTTGATGAAACACGTAAACCAACTTAAGGACACAAAGTGTTCCTTAATGAACATTTATGCAAAATATAACGCTGATCTGGCAAAACACGCGAGGATCCTACGCTCGAAACGACAGATCCAGTCCACGTGGGTTACGAACGCCAGAATCTTTGTCAAACCACTCGGACCACCGGACCTGACGAAGCCTCCTGGAAATAAAATCAATGAAAGACTTTGAGAAACTGTGGGATTACGCATGTGTGAACCTCTAATTCAAGCAAAATGTGAATTGTGGACTCATGAAACCGTCGAACCGTTGAATACGAACTCTGACCGATTTCTGGAAGAACTCGAGCACAATTCTCTTGAAAGAAGACCTTCACAGTCTCTCTGTCAAAACAATGAAGATGGTTTACGTGGCCTTAAACCTGTTCCTAAACAAAGATGTAGCTCTGATCTGAATACAATCTGCTCAAACTGTCTTTTAATGAGAATATTTTGAAGTTTTCCATTAATAAAGCATGATTTTTTTTACTTAGCACTTTTTCATATAATAATGTTCTTTGAAAATGCAATCTGCTCAAATTGTCTTTTAATGAGATATTTTTGAGTTTTCCATTAATTAAAGCATGATTTTTTTTACTTAGCACTTTTTCATATAATAATTGTTCTTTGATAATGCAATCTGCTCAAACTGTCTTTTAATGAGAAATATTTTTGAGAATTTTCCATTAATAAAGCATTGATTTTTTACTCTAGCACTTTTTCATTATAATAATTGTTCTTTGATAAATACAATCTGCTCAAATTGTCTTTTTTAATAAGAATATTTTGATATATTTTCCTGCAGTAACAAATGAAGTTGATTACTACTTGAATATTTTTTGAATCTTTAAATGAGAATGTTTTAGATTATTGTTGATGAATGTTAAAAATGATTTGTCTATGGATGTTTCTGAAATTCTATTACATCACTGATATTATTGATCTTTTATCACCTGAAACTATATTAATATTTGATTTTAAGTCCTGAACCGGATATTGATAATTCATGTAGAGAAAATGTTATGGTCGAGTCGGGGTGGGATTATATAAGTTCGCTTCCTTCCACCCCCTTTCAAGCGATCTAATTGTGATTTATTATGTGATGTTATTCCATGTATTATAACCTGATTGCTTGAAATAAACCATTTCATTCATTCATTCATTTCAATTCATTCATTCATCATTCATATTAAGCTATATTGTCAAGTAAAGTTTTGTCTGAGGTTGACGAGGGAAAAGCTCTCAGAGAGACGGCTGACGTGAGTGTCTGAGCTGGCGACCATGAGACCGCCACAGGGCGAGGAATCATGTTCCAGCACTCGTGTGGTGTTTCAAAACGTGAATCATGTCCAAGATTCAAGAAAAAGTGACTGGAGACTGAGGCACCTCTGAGAGCAGGCTGGAGCTGACATGAAGGTCACTGCGGCTGAAAGCAGGACTGAAATAACTGCATCTGAGAGATGTAAGGTCAGAGCCTGCGGCCGTGCGGCCGCCGTGTGTCAGCTGCTCCACAGAAACCGAGCGGCTTGTCGTAGGCTGACCTGCTGCGGCTGAGTGCAGCTCGGAACATCAAGCTGCAGGTCGTTTTGTTTTTCCAACAAATCCAAGCAAACTCTCTTTCTGTTTGTTTTATTCACAGACTCAGAATCGACCGTTCCAGCCTTCAGCGGAACGCAGAAATGAAAACCAATCAATGCAAAACAATTCATATGCTATTAGGGAATCAATAATGGAAGGGAAGAAAAACTCAAAAATTCCTTGTTGATGAAAGCAGTTTTCTGAAGCCGTGGCAGGAATCAGCGCTGCGGCGTGTTCCTCCTCGGTCCGTCATGTGATGAGTTCATCTGTCATGACGCTGAACACAGTCATAAATCAGTATTTATGAACACAGCCTGCAGACAGGCTGCACAGATGTGTTCAGTTTTATTCTCTTTTATATATTAGGAGAGCTGATTAAGGCCTTCAGAGACTCTCCAGGCACTTACATGTATTCTTCCCTAATGAAGGGCTGCAGAGCTTTTAACATCAAGTCACATTTAAGGGTCATGTTGGCCTGTCTATTTTGAAAGCATATTTCCTTTTACAACTGACTGTGTGGACTCAGTGAAAATGTAGAGACACTTGCTGGTTTGGCTGCTTTGGTCGCTGAGAAAACAGCTGCTGCAGGAAAAGCCTGGCTAAGTTAAGCATAGCCAAAGCTAAAAGCTAACACCTACAAATAAGAGCGCAAGACTCTCAATGGCTGCATGTACATGTGCAAAATGTCTTTGATTGATGGGAGATCAGATTCAAATAGAACTGAAAAACGTTATATGATTATTAGCAAACGTTTACATGCACCACCCACTGATTGAATCAGAATAAACCCTTTTGACAGAACTAGATAAAATAGCAGAAACAGTCGCAGAGAAAGCAACAGAGTTACTGTTTCTGTTGTGTACAGGCTGCTGTTAGCTCGTAGTAAAATGATCTTCTGCTTCATTATTATTATCTTTTTCATTTTTCTGAAAGTGACTATTTAGCACATGAGTGCTAAACTCTTTTCTTAGACAACACGGACCCAGAGGAAGAGTTTGGGGTTGGCACACTCAAATACATGTGGGCAATACAGAAATGTGCATCTCAGCTGAGCATAAAAACGTGGTAATAACATCAGTCCTTATTTTTATTTTCTGGACATGATTGATAACAACAATTCAGCCAATGGTTTGCACAGTTTCCCATGACTGTGCGTTCAAAGCTGCTTGTGGAGCTCACATACTGGCTGTTTCCATTTACTCTGAAACTGTGCAAATTACTTAATGGAAAAACCACAATTTAAAAAAAAAAATTGCATTTGTCAAAAAAAAAAAGTTTTGGGCTTGAAGAAGGTGGTTTTTAGGGCATTTCAAAATGGACATTGAGCACTGCACAGCGGGCGCCGCGTGACAAAGCGTGACAGTTCATTATAAATTACATGTCACAGAATCTTTAGATCCTCAGCTCCTCCTTCAAATCCCCAGCATTTCCTCATCACTTCATCAAAAACAGCATTTTTGCAGCTTGCAGCCTGAATAAGACGCAGACATCTCCTTTGACAGAGTATGTAAAAAAAAAAAAAGGCTCCAGCTTCTTACTAGCTTGAATGGTTGTTTTTTTTAACACTTTTCGTGTGCATCTGTTAGTGTCATACATGTGCACGGTGCGCACGCCTCCCTGCCTGACCCAAACGCTCCTTTCAGTGAATCAAATAAAAACAATACTGTCGAGGTCTCCTCCAGAGCTCAGGCCCGGCGAGGACACACGGAGCTACAGAGACACGGAGCCGGTCCTGTTCTCGCTCCAAAGCCTCCTCCGGGGTGAACAGCATCTATGCATGATGTCAAATCCAGCGCAACGATGGCCTACAAGCAGAATGATTGTTTACATGCTCCACAATCGGACCAGCATAAACTTATTCTCTATCTGAAGGAAATTTTCATCAAATGAGTCTGAATGGGACAGAGCATTACAAACAGTGTTGACATGATATTTGTATTCTGATCAGCATTTATTGTGATTACTTGATGTCCATGTAAAACACCTGCTGACGGGCATGTTACCTCAACTTTTGATCCTCTGTAGAAAGGGTCTCCAAACTACGGCCAGCGGGCTGAATCCACATTTTGACCAGACCCCAACACTGTCAAAGATCCATCATTATCTTTTTTGTCAATCTGGCCACATAATCAAAACCCTCAGGAGAATGTGACTTTTTATTCCCACCCTACATACTCTACCTGAATCCTGTCTAAAAGAACAGAATACAGTCTTCTCTTTCCACACTGCAGTTCTCCTGCTCTCAGAGCGCATCGTGCTGCTGCTTTCTTTTTTTTAAACCAGCCCACCTTGTTGTGCATCCTGATTGGCTGCAGACCTTATCAATTAATCTTCTCCATGCTTGTGCAGAAATGTGAAGCTCCTGAGACTTTCAGAAATCTATGATCACGATCAGATCTTAGTTTCATTCTATAATCCTGGATTTTAAAATGTCCATGTCTGTCTGATAAAAGTGGGGAAAGTGTAGTGAGGAGTTTTAACATCGTGGGTTTAACTCCACAAGTTAGTTTTACAACGCAACTCTCCACATAACTGAGAGAACAGAAGTTTCACTTTCTGTTTGTTTCTCCAGCTGCTCGTTTTTATTTATCAAGTTGTGTCCCAAATCCTCTTTATTTTTTCTTCAAGTCACACATATCAGATCAATACCATTTGCAGTGTGATCATAAAGCCGTGCGCTGAGTGTGCATGAGTGCGTGTAAGCGTTACCGTTTGAGTTCATGACAGAGAGTCAGAACAGATCAAGTGTAACAACGACATCAACACAAAAACTAAAAAAAATGAGCAACTTAAGAGAGAACAGAAATCTGAAAGGAATTGTTATTTGATTTTAATTAATGATAAAAATCTGCAAGAAAAGAATTTTCAATCAGAACCGACTCCAGAACAACCTG